>CM072872.1:1270000-1927500 GCA_036937835.1 Pampus argenteus | reverse complement strand
CATATGCACACACACCATCGTGCAAATGCAGATACAGATAGTCTATGCTCTATAAGGGAAACGTGTGTGTCCACTCTAGTGTTGAGAGAAAGTCAAACCATAAAGAGTCACAATGTATAATGATGGTGCAAAATGTTGGTCACAAAAACACATTTAGTTGAAATTAGCAATGTTAGATTGTGCAGTAAATACTGTGATTTTATAAACACACATTAGGTTTGCTGGCAAAGGTTCAAACTGGGGACACGCCCAGATCTTTTATATATGCTGACCTCTTTCTATATAACACCAGTCAGCATATTTACGTGACCCCGTCACACCTCCACCGAGCTATCTGTGTCATATGAAACACAGGCCAGACCCTTCATATGTCCATAAAGTTTTAACAAGTCTCACACGCAGGTGGGTGGGAGTCCAGAGGAAGAGAAGGCAGAGACATTTCTGTCTGATGAATCCGTCCACGGCCGGTCAGACATTTAAACGTCAGGACGTTAAAACCACAGAGTCAAACATGAATCTATGATATTCATCTACACTCTTCACACAGTCAGATAACTCTAAATGATCGAGTATTGAACTTTTATTTACCTCACCTGAAGAAGGAGAACCAGGCCTTTATTTGAGACTGGCTATTCTTCTTATGTTTATTTCTGGTTATATATATATATATATATATATATATATATATATATATATATATATTAACAGGAAGCCTTGATGTTTTCTGTTTTGTCCCTTTGCTATTGATAATCAACTGTGGCCGACACTGTGTGAGCTGTGTGACATTAGCACTATGTTAAACTTTAATGGACTGCTACTATAGCACACACACATGCACACACACACACACACACACATGCCAATGAGTGGTCTGTTTCTTGTTGTTGCAGGTTTTTTTACTTGTTCCAGAGCTTCCTAGCCAATACTGATGAGCCTTGATGCCATTAGTGTTGATTTCATGTGACAGCGATGAAACCGGATAATGAAAATCAATAAGGCAAGCTTCTCTAAGCCTGCAATTGTCAAGTTTTATAAATCCTTTTCTTGGCAGGAGTAGACGTTTCTCAGCTGCACATACAGGCCTACATGCACATATAAAATGCACACGCCATCGAGTGGACAAGCATGCATACTTTGGCTCATATTCACTCGGAAACCTGAACTTCCCACACACACACACACACACACGCGCGTGTGTACATGCAAATGGAATATTTTGCCTCACTGCACGTTTCCTGCTGCACACAGGTCAGAATTAATGCAATCAATGGAAACTGTGTTAACATGGATCATATAAATGAGTCACTGTTAGGGCTATAATTTTGATAAGTTACTCGTTTATCGTGTTAAAGGTCGAGTATTCCTTGTTATCTGTTGCTATGCTCGTCCTTCCTCTTACGTATGTGTTTCAGAGCCTTTTCCCGGCTAGACCACGAACTAAATGTAATTCCAGTGCGTTTCATTAAAGCACGTTTCCCTCATCTACCCCCCGTCCCTCCCCGAGGCCCTTTTGTTCCTCTCTATATTCAACTCTTTTTGTATTACATTCACAGACTCAGATCGATTCTCTCTTTCTCTGCCCTATCAGGACTCCAAGTTAGACAAATTGCATTTACCTGCTTCACAAATGCTTCAAATAGCCAGAACAAAGGAAAATGGGACGACTGGAAAACAAGGTGCACATGTTGGGAAAGTAAATCAACGACCAGCCTCACCGCCATGCCATCACATAGGTATAATGTGTTCGGTGTTGATTGATCGTGGATTAGAGAAAGACTTTCTAACACAATAGGCCTTGATTCAGAAGAGTGTCTGAATATTGTCTCTTGCACACAAAGAGCAAATCAACTTTCTCCTGAAGATTGCAAGTGGTTCTTTTGATTCTGAAATCATACTTGACCTTCTTTCTTTTGTTTCTTTCTTTCGAGTGCTGCAGCTTCGAGGGATGGGGCAATAAAAGGTTTTTGTCTCTACATCTTTCTTTCTCTCTCTTGCTCACACACAAAACTTTTGGCAGATGCTGCAGCTTTGGGGAACAGAAGGACAAGAGTGAAATGCGTGTGTGATCACAGGGAGGGAGTGATGATAGCCTGTGTTTTCAGCAGAGGGCCTTGCGTCCTTGGAGGCCCCCACTGACTCATGAATAACTGGCTTGGCAAGTGACAGTGATCAGCTATTGTAGCAAGCGGAGCAGCCTTGTCCGTGCTCATTGCCCATGCATCCGACAACACATAACAGTAGCCTCTCGTCCCACTTCTGACAGCAGACAAAACGGTTTTAAAACCACATGGAACAAATAGCAATATGGATGTAATTGTGTGCAGTGGGTTTGTATTAGTTTAATTGAGGACGATAGCTCGGCCATCATTTTCGCCCTTGAAAAAAGGAAATCCATTTTCCCCAAGGTTCAAACAATAATTTCTCTCATGAGGTTTTTGTTCATGGACAAAAGGGAGGTTATTGTGTTAAATAGCAGATACATATAAACCTACAATGTCACATTATATTAGGTAGGATTTTATGTCTCGTTGTTTTTTTTGCCTAAGACAGCATTGCAACTAAAAGAATATGTCAAGAGACTCAGACATAGAAATGCAAGGTGCACTGAAGACATTACAAGAAGGATTAGGAGGGTAAGCAGGGACTGAACCTGATGAAAACGGGTTGGTTGGTTCTTCTGGACTCCTTCTTTCACATTTCCGGTGTCCTCAGACTCTCATTTGACTGCTTGTAGGTTGTAGTAGCAGTATCAGAGGGGGGATGTATGTATGTGTTTAATTTATACATCTCATCCTCCTCATCAACAGTCAAATCAAATCTGATTTACATCCTTCTTGCAATTTAAAACATCCACATATTCTGTTTCTCTCAGAAATAGATCACAGTAAGTTTAAATCTTAGGAGCAGGTAAGATACAGGTTGAGGTGGTGGAAGGAGCTGTAGCAACAAATGCATATGTAATAGTGGAAGGTTTTATGGTATAATTGCTACTAATATGCATTTATGATTATGATCAGCTGGTAGCCAATCAACTGATGAATGAACCAGTGATTGTGAAGTATGAATGGACCAACTGATGCTAATCAGCTAATAAAAGTACAATTTCAACCTCCATCATCTCGAAGCTGTGAAATACACCTCATACAGATACTAGATGAGAGCAGGTTTACTGGCAAATGTATTAAATATTGCATATTGTGAGTTTATATAACAAACTAAGGGCTGTATAAGTATTGCAGAAATACTTATTTTTTTTATATTTATTTTTTTTTATTTTTTTAATAGTCTCAACTTTTCTTTTCATAACAAATTGACAACTGTAATAATTAGTTATAGTCATCATGGAGTGTGACTGTAATACTAGTATATCAATCTTCATTTTAAAATATATTTTTAAAACTATAATCCTGCCAATAATCAATTAATTTTTACTAAATATATCAGTAATCTGACATTATATAACGTACTGTGAATCCAAGTCATGACTTTACCATTGAAATGTCTTTATGTGCATATGTGTTGAGCAGATATGACCTCATAGAGCTTCAGGAAACTTACAAACATGATCCTCGACTTTCTTTCCTGTCCAATTAATTTCCCATGTAATCAGCAGTGCCTTCAGTCCTGATTACAGCATCATCAATCAATCAATCAATCAATCAATCAACCTGCCTCTACACAAATGAGCTGTTGACAACGTTCCACTTTCAAACTGATCGTCAGTCAAAGCTAAGATCTCTCTCTCTATCTTTTCTTGAACTTTCCTTCTTTCTGGCAGATGATCCTTCTTGCTGTGACTGCCAGCGTCTGTAGGCATGTTCTCATCTTGCTGAGAGCACTTTGACTAGTGTGTGTATAAAAGTTGAGGGCGTTCATTGTGCGTGCCAAGCCCATTAGACATGGCTGACACTGTAAAACTTTGGGTAGGATTGCTTAAAAGCTTCAGTGTAAAAATATATTGCTTTCTCTTGTCAAATAGCAAATAAAGTCCACTTAATCTCAGTAAAGCCTGTTCTGGATGAAGGGAAACGTGTATAAACAAATCAATGACAAATGGCCTACATATTTCAAGGAAATTAAATTTCAGACCACAACCCTTCCTCTTAAAACAGCAGTTTCCCACTCTCCAAACATGGACCACAAGATATTTGACAGTATTTTTCTCCATCATCTGTCCAACCTGATCTCACAGAAATACATGAAAATGAAACAAATGTCACGCTCACTAAAGAAAAGGGGGACAAAAATGAAAACTTATTGTTGTGAATGTGGTTCATAAAACAAAATGATCACCAACAACATATATATATATATATTACCAGTAACCACTGTTATTTTCCCATAGAAATCAAGTTTAGCATGTTAGCATCCTAATTTGCTTACAGCTACAGGAATGTGATCATGTTTGGTATATTGGACATATTTAAAGAGGACATTGTGTGGTTTTCTGTCATCATATACGGTTATGATGTTTGATGATCAACACGGTCAAAGCTCCTAAACATGAGGTGAACATATGTAAAAAACTTCAGCCTGCACTGAATGCTTGGTTTGCTTCTAACTGCTGAGGATTAAAGTCATTAGGATTCAACATCTGGGGACCATAAAGGTCTGTAAAACGCTTTATGGGAACACATCAGATATTTGTTGAGATATTTCACTCCGGACCAAAGTGGCGTTTCAAGTGACCGACCATCATTACCATCACATAGCGGTTCAAACACGTCCACTGAACTGAAGCTGTTGACACCGCACAGCAATGTTATATTGCTGCTCGGCTTCAATAGTGCAGCTTGTTCCAAACAAAAAACTAATTCATCTATTTTTGTATAAAAATATATATATATATATATATATCACTGTGTTTAAAGCAATAATTGCAGTCATTTGGTGACATGCAACCTGCTAATGTAGTAAATGGCTCTCTAAGACAATAATGGACAAATTGGCTTTTTTCTGAACACATTAGTCATAATTGTGCCCCCAGAATCACCTACTGGGGCGTGGCTTCATATGCATGCGTGCCTGTCTGTTCAGGCCTCCAGACAAACATTTTGGTACATTTTTACTAATATAATATAATAATATCACTGCAGCCTTCAGTGACTATAAGCCATGGTCTCTTCTTACCAAATGTTGCATCTGAGTGATTTACATATCAAAGAAAAAAACTCACATCTACACAATTTTATTATGGCATCATTTCTACAAAATGACTTTCATAAAATATTCCTTCACAAACTTAAATCAAGGGTGTCAGTATCACCTCTGATGCTTTTTTTAACATTATCCAAACTTTAGTTCTGGTTGAGATAGATATAAATTTTCCCTTGACAGCGTCTGTCTTTGTCAAGTGGTTTTCTGCTGTGGTCTTTCTGTGCTAATATTTGTGTAGTGAGGGAGAAAAGGCTCTTTTTGACCAGAAGCTCTGAGCTGCAGGCCGTGTGTTCAAAGGTTTTAGACCCTCGGGTTAAGATGAGTCAGCTTCCCAGGATCACTTTCATTGTGAAATGCAGAAACTTGATCAGTGACTCACAGCTTGTGAACATATTTGCCTGGGTATACACGCCCTGGAAAACGGAGCTACAGAATGTAAATACAGTAAATATGTATTATGAGGACTTAAAACAGATCATGTGCTGTGAAAAGATGTAAAGAACATCTGAACTTTGCAGAAATATCTGTTTTTATCTTAACTTCTTAACCCCATAAAACGTTTTTCCCTTCTGATAGTCGTAAATTTGAACACCGATCATAAACACACAGCAGAAACTCTTTCCAATGATGTCAGAGTACTTCATAGTTTACGTCCATATGGATAAGTGTCCATAAATCAGCTTAGAAATCATAGAAAAAAATAAGTTCAAACCGCTCCTCACATGCGTAGCCTTTTTTAAAATCACGCAACATGGTCCAATGAGCTGCTTGTCATTAGGTTTTTATTACTAGCTTTCTCTTTTTTTTTTTTATATTATAAACACAGTCAGACCAACTTTGTTTTCATCCCACTATAGGACTGAAACTACAGTTATTAGTTGTTTGGTCTATAAAATGTCAGAAAACGGTGAAAACTGTTGATCGTGTTTACCAAAAGTTCGATTTACAACCACAAATGTCTCACACACACACACACACACACACACACACACACACACACACACACACACACACACACACTGATTCATTCAAGACATCCCTGTTATTTTAGTTACATAATATACTTGCATATTGTATCTACGTTGAACAGCAATTACTTTTCCAGTAATGAGTTGTGCAATTAATGCTTATTTCAATTTTAGCAGTAATACAAATTTAAAACAACATTATTTTTTTGCTGCTTTCTCTTCCTCTAAACTGTCACCAGCGTGCACCGAGCTAAATATAAAATATGACAACTCTCCTCTCGCTGAGTGATAATATTCATATCACTGTGATGTTGAAGGAAGCTTTTTATGTCAACTCTTGAACAAAATAATCTCTTTGAAGCAACATTATTCCAACAAATGTGTGCATCAAATTATTTGAGACATCAAATAATGGAGATTAGATATTAAAAACATAATAAAAATGTTTGGAAATGTCAGTGTCATCACAAATGAAAATGGATCTGCTACTTGTTAAGATGTGACAGAAAAGGAACCTGTGCAGCGACTGTTTGAATTATTGCTTCTAGTGAGGAATAAGCCACACACACACAACATTGTTTTACTATACTGATTTCACTTTTTGGTGCACTTAATGTCCTTTAATAATAACTCATTGAAGCATGTTGACTACATTGTTTGAGTCCAGCTGGACCTGAAAAAATGAGAGAGAGAAAATTACAAATTGATCAAAATTAGTATTCTGCACCCAAAAAACTGCAGCGTTGCATTAATTCAGGCAGAGCGCTGACCTTGTTCTTTATTATTTAATGCTTTATAAATTCTTCACAATCACCGCGTAATGAGCACAATAGTATGCTGCAAACACGAACGTGCTTTGATGGGTGATATCAGATCAGAGCTGATGAATGCTGATGACGACTGGCTGATGTTGACTAGTTCACAGTTTCACTGGTTTGCAAAAGACAAGCAACGAGTTAAGAACCTAAGACATTACCACAGCGAGACGATAAGACTGGGAAGCTTTCCACAGGCACATATGAACACTGCTGACATCCACAAGCTGTCTGTAGGTACTAAGGCAACTTAAACAAGCTGTTTTTCACCCCGCTTTGCTCTTTTCATCCTTTTAATTAACCACTAAACTCACATTAGATGTTGCAGGTGTGATGCATTTGACAGCAAATTGTTCTCTTGGGTTGAGACGCACAAACTTGTTTCTGGGGCTCCAGTGAAGGCCTCGTAGAGGGACAACGTGGCCGCTCTGCTCGGTGGACCGTGGCCGTCGTGAAGAACTCTTCATCGAGGGACTCCTCATCCTCTTCTGTGTCGTGACAGACTGTCTCTTTCTCTGTTTCTGTATCGCTCCCTCTTTGTCTTTAGTGGACCCTTTTACGTGTTATGATGGTCTCTCCTGGGTCCTCTCTGTTGAACCTCTGCTTCCTCTTCCTGTCTCTCTCCTTCGTTCTCTTTCACAGTCCGCATCTCTCTGTCCCCTTAGAGGACCACTTTTACCCAACTTACTTTTTATTACACTCTCTCCATCCTTTCTGTTGTTCATGCTATCCTCTCCTCTTTTTTTCTCTGGTCTCTTTCCATGTCCTTTGGTTTCATTAGTTTGTCCTTTAAAGCCCAGATGCTCACAGACTTCCTCTTTCCACACTCAGCTTTTCTTAGAGCCTTTAATCTTCCCCAGCATCATTTTATGAATCCTAACAGTGAGGGAAACAATCATCTGGCTATTTAAAGTAAAAATGTCACGTTCAAACATTTGAACTCAAGTTTATTTATAAAGTACATTTCATACGACAGGCTTAGACTCAATGTTTCAATAGAAAAAGCAAAAAACCGGCCAATGGGATCAAACATGACAAAACACATTCAATGTGTTTCATTCATGTCAATCTATAAACTGATTTTGGGAGAATTTAATCACACATATATAAGAAGTCAGTTTTGGGGTTTTAATGGATTTCATCCAAAGGCCGTAGCTGCATATCTCACTGTTGAGATGAGTAGCAACAGTTAGAGAAAAGTGTCTTCATGAATGGGGCTTTTCACTTCAGATATTTTGACATGTTACAGAAGTAGATTAATAAGAAATGATTTCCATCCAGCTGCTTCACTTTCAGGGTCCTGGTATTGTGCATGCTGGCTCACAGTCACACTACAAAATGTCACACACAAATCAAAAGAATTTAAAAAAGAAATGGTTGCTGTATTTCAAACCTGTTGAGTAAACCTGGACCTGTTGCAGGATTCGGGTCTGTAAGCCCCCCAAAACCAGACCGACCCCTCCACTGTGAGGAGCTCCAGCCCCATACCACCAGGGAACCAGAGACAACCACTAGAGTTTCTCACAGCTGGCACTTATAAAACTTTTTGTCATTCAATAAAAAATAAATAAATAAAAAGTCCAGCAGCTATGCCAAAACGAGAAAAAAGCATTAGAGAGATGAAACAGATGCTATTGACTGGTTTATTCTACTGAGCTCAACAGATTGTGGCCCATCATTGCAGAATTTATCTGTTATTTCAGACTCGAAAGCAGAAGAAGATGTGTGTGTGTGTGTGTGTGTGTGTGTGTGTGTGTGTGTTGGTGACCCGTCCTCTCGTTATTTCCCTCCATACGGGATAAAATGCCGGCAGATCTGGACAATATGATGGATGTTTTTAAGACCTTGCTTTGAATTGAAACTGAGAGAAATAGAAGATGAGTCTCATTAAAATGTGACAGGCTTTGCTGCGGGGAGGCCACACTGTTCCCCCGACTCAGTGCTTCTTAAACAGGATGAACGAGATTGAATAGAAATATGAAGTTGCACAACAGAGGCTGTTGGGTAATAACTGCAAACGGAGGTCAGGTTGCAGGTACGAGAGGCGTTCCCTCTTTTGTTCGCAGCTTCATCTGACTTTCAGAGACAATTCTGCAAGAAGAGGGGAATCCAATCAAAGTAGTGCAAAGAGAATATTCAATGTACCTCACACCAACTATGAGCAAAAATAAATGTGATTTATATTGTGTTGTTGTGCAGCGGTGGTGTAGATGGCAAGACGTGACTCTCAGTTTTGATTCTTAGACATTGTGACTGAATCTGGTGCATCAAGGAAGGAAAAGTAACGCTATAATAAAATATGACTTTCCACTTTATTTTCAATAAATCCATTGTTCATGTGGCTCATTGTGCAGAATATAATTAATGCAGCTGAAATGTGCTGCGATGTGTTTAGCCATCCTAGCTTCATGAATCTGGGGATGACGATGTTGGTCACTGTTGTTCACAAGGTGATGAATCCTAATGACTGTTGATCCCCTGACTTTTCCTTTAGAGGCTCAAACTTTAAACTGATCCATAAAATATCTAGATATTAATGTTCCAGGATGATCACCTTACTATAAATCTACCGCCAAATGTTTTTGTTTTATGATTTGTTTTGCAGTAAATGATATTTTTTCTTTATATTTAGCCTTCCAGCCTCAAAGAGCTGCTAGCGGCGCTGTAACCTCCTGCTCTTGTTATCTTGTTCATCTTAATTCTTTAGCTTTTCTCTCCCTTGAAGCATAACAAAACTCTGACTCTTAATCCATCACCACTGTTCCTCCACAGATCCCACATCCTGTAGTGTTCAACCTACTGTCTGTCAAAACTCGGCCTGAAAAATGACAACACCCATGTATGCTCACAAACAAAGTGAGGAAGGATGGGTTCGCAGAGGGAGACAGAAGAGGGGAGGAGGAGGAGAAATGTGCATGAGAGGCTCAACTTTTTTGACAGTTTGAACAATGGCTTGGAGGGTTCGGTGGAAAAACACTTTGCACTAAAACACCCGCGTTTAACTTTTCATTTAACACCGTATGTCTGCAGCGCTGACCCCTTAGCAAACAAAGTGGGAGACCTCTGGTTTGCTTCCAAGACCAAAAGCTGTCAAAGCACATCTCAGAGTTGGACAAAAGGCCACAGTTTCCTTGCAAAGAGGAAAAAAAAATCCACCTCTTCTAGTTCAGTGGTGCTGCGTTCTTTCTGCACCCGCCTGACCGCTCATCCTGGTTCACAGAGAAAGTGAGGAGATATTTTTCTATTGTTTGGCCAGATCTTCGGCCTTAAATGCAGCCTGTCACACAGGGAGCAGCTGCTGGTGAAAACATATGCCAAACCTCTGCTTAAATGCATATAATTTCCTCTGCTTTTTTGCCTGCAGCTCGCCTCCTCCTCCTGTTTAACGCCTGGCATTAGCAAAGCAGCTCTCGGTTGTGTCTTAGGTTGACAAATTGATGATAGTTGATTTGCGCCTCAGGCGATGCAGAGCGAGACAAACAACGAGAAGAAGAGGTGAATTAGCTGACAGAGGTGGACAAGGTCATAACTCATTGGTCCTCTGAGAAAGAAGAGGCCGTGATGATTCAGATCCAACTGGTGAACCCATCCCAAGAGATGAAGAAATCAGAAAAAATATACTGTAATCTCTTTGTCTGTGAGTCTGTGTGTGTGTGTGTGTGTGTGTGTGTGTCTGTGTGTGTGTGTGTACTCACTGTTTGCAGTCACTGCCATGATGAAAAAAACACAATCACATTTCTATCAAGTTACTGGAGTCAGAGGGGACCTGAAGGCGTCCGCTCCTTTGCCCTGAGAGTAACTGGAAGTGAGGATGATTGAATTATCTTCAAGCAGAAAGGAACATATTGGAACGTGTATCTTCTGGTACTGAAGGGGGCTGAGACACTGGAAACATAAACTCCATTCTCCAGCTGAATTGATCTCATGTTGCTCCGTAATTGCATTGGGAAAGTTGGAAAGGGGAAGAGGAGGTGGGGATTACTACAGGTTGCATCAGGGAATAGAGGAGCTTCAGTTTTGTACTCACAGTTAAATACAGCAAATACAGAGTCGATCTTTTATTTTGTGATGATACATTTGGGGGCATTTTGCCTTTACTGAACTATGATAAGTAATACTTTTACTTTGGTCCAGGATTATCATTGCAGAAAATACTGTGAAACCTGAACTATTACACAAACCACATTATTTTTTTTGCACATTAAATATTTTTTGTATATATATATGATTTGTACATAAGGCAATTTACATAAAACACGTATTAAATATTAAAACACAGTTTTTACATATATTCAGCTATAAAGCTCATATAAACACCTGTTAAAAAGTGAACATGGATGCAAGCTTCACGTATTCCCCCAAATTAAACTGTGTGAGACTTATGATAAAAAAATAGAAACTGGCTTTGCTAGACTCTATACTATATTACTATATACACGATATACTATATCAATCCTACAAAACGAAGTGTCATATTTGATTGAGGTTTTAGGTCACCTGTCATCATATCTACAGACGCCTCTTTTATATCAGTGGTTCATTTTGTGTTGCAGTACTATGTTTGGCCACTAGGAATAACTGGCAGTAATGATGGCTGACTGTATACAACCGTTTTAATGAATCCAAGACAACATTTCCATCAGCCGAAGCTCGAAGCTGCAGAGATCAGCAGAGATCTGCAATGCGTATCATGCCAAACTAAGAACAGGGACATATTGTGTCCAGCAGTTATACTTCTGAAATTAAAAAAATAAAAAATAAAATAAAATTTCTGCAGCTCTCGTCAGGCTGTATGTCTGCATTTATCTTAAAAATAGCTCAAAGTGCACCTCCTGATACTCTTTACAGCACACAGTACATATCTGCCGGACATTTACTTGCTCTTCTTCTCCATCCCTTTACATGACTCACACACATACAGGATAGATTGAATCCAGATAATACATAATCCTGATGACAGTACACGCCTGACTGCTTCCATATTGGAGCTCCTACAATAGGACTCAACAGAAAATCATGAAAACTGAGCTGAGCCTTTGATTGTTGCAGGATTTGCATATATTGTAGAAATATAAATCTATATTGGGCACAAAGGTGAGACAGGTAACAATCTTGTCGCTGCTCGACAATGCTGGTCCTTCAAAGAAATCATTTTATTACCTCATATTTAAATAAGCTGAAAGATGAATTTGATATGAGATGTGCTTCTCTATAATAAAATAGTGATCCAGCTGATAACCAGCTCACAGAAGCTTTCAGCTCGCTGCTGTTGTAATATGTAAAAGAGACAGACAAAAGAATGACAGCAACACCTTGAAACATGTTTCATACAACACGATGTTTTTATGAAACAACAAATATGCAATTATGAAAAAAAAAAAACAACAACATTATAATAGTTGTAGAAGAAACACAATGTTAAATATGTGTGTAACATGTTCAGATTGAGCAGTCACTAATGTCAGTAATAAATAAATTGATGGATATAAATACACAGTAGTATGATATTAATACATTTACCAAATTAAATAATGAATTGATTGTTGTTTTCAGGGTGTTTGTGGTGGGTCAGCCAGTGAGACGCAGTGGGCGGTCCCTGCATGTCTGACCTTTTCATCGGCCTCCCGCAGGCACGTAACACTGGGCTGACACTGACCTCATACAGGCCTAACACACACCACACACACACAGACACACAGACACACATACACACACACACACACACACACACACACACACACCACACACACACATTACCTGACCTTTATCACCCTCTACAAACACGCTTGTAGATTTAAAAAAAGAAAAAAAAGAAAAAAACTTCTTTAAAGATGCTGAATAAATGGAGCTCTATCAGTGCTTTGTTACCCAGCAAACTAACTAGTATTTAACTATGTATGATAGCAATATCATTTCAGTGCTAACACTGAGCTAACATTTGCTGGAATAAATCTAATCTACAAGTGCTACATGCTAACAATACATAGACATACGTAAAAAAAAAAAAAAAAAAAAAGTGATGTTGCAGACCTGAAAACCACTGAGCTGTTTTACAGTGTGTGTGTGTGTGTGTGTGTGTGTGTGTAGTCTTTTTAGACAATGTAAAACAAAGCAATTGATACATAAAGCCATCTGCAACAACAGTGGAGTCACTAATGTAATTGCTAAAATCCCTAAGAAATGCTTGCTAAAAATAGTTCAAATATGGTAACAAACACACTGACCAACCTGGCAGTCTTTTTACAACCTTTCTGATCATCTGACAAACACACATTAAAACACGCTCTAGACTCTACTGTTTTCCTTTGAGACATTTAGCTAATTTCATGACATTTTGGAGAGCAGTACATCTGCAGCTTGCTTCACAAACTATGACACACAGTCATAAATAAATGGCCAGTTACATTCATCTTTTTATAAGCAACTGCAGGCAATAACTGCCAAAGTTCATCAGTTTGCCTTAAGATCAGCATCCCGGGTCTGGTCACTGGAGCGAAATGAAAGTGTGAAGGACTTCCAACAAAACATAATCCTGTTTTCCTGCTTTATCTAATATGCAGTGAATGCAGCATGTGTGTTTGAACAGGAGAAAGGCAAAAGTGAAGGGCAGGAATGAGTAATGTCGGTCATTCTGTAAACCATAACTCCTTATTTTACTGCCCCTTAGGCTGCTTGGCACGGTCACATGGTATTAGCATCTCACGTCATAACTCCCTGTGCTGTACTTATTATCACTGTCGTGACCACGCACACACACACACACACACACATGCACACACACACACACATGCACATGCACACACACACACATGCACACACACAAGTGACCATATTTCCAGCAAATACTTTTAGCCATTTAGGGTTTTTTTTTTGGTTGGGTGGGCGCAGGCGAGCTCTGGGTGCAATATAGTGAGAAATGAGTGTGTTAGGAAATACGCCACTGGTGGCTTTAATGTTGATTATATGAAATCAAATCTGCAGACCTAATTCCAATAACCCTTGCAGTCCTAATGGATTAGAGTGATAGCTCACTATTAACAGCAGTCCAGTCTGTCTTTATAGCCTCCCTAAAACACAGGACTGCCAAGGTTATTCAGCTTTTAAGAATAACAGCACAGGAAGGCGCTACAGCTACGCTCAGTGTTGGATCGTAACAGAAAACCAGAAGAAGTGACCGCAATTTGTTTTCATATCACACGTTAGAAGGAACCCTGGCAGAGTTGTTCTGTAATAGCATTTTCAGGTTTTTATCCTGAGAATTTAATATAGATGTCACCAGGATGAGATTCTGTCTTTAAAAAAAAAAATCCCTTCTTTGGTCAATGGAGATATTTAAGAGTAGACGACTTCAGGCAGGGATACGTCTGCTGCACAGATAAGCTGAGAGGGGATCCGTTTGCCTTTGGGGATATCTGCAACTTTAGCAGACCTACCTCTGCCTATGTGTTCAGACAGCCGCTATAACAGAATGATATTTCGCCTGCAGCCCAGACTACATGTCACTGCGCTATCTCTGTGGGACAGGCTCTTTGGGAACCTCAATCTTGTAGCTCATTCAGCTTTAAACTGGACGCTGTCTTCCTGAGCTGTCATGATGTGATCATCTCGTCTAAGCTTTCGTCTCCCGGGGAGCGCTGTGCCCCTGTAGGAGAAATAATACAAATGCTAACAATTACTGTACATTCAAAAAACACTTTAAAGTGTCTTTAAAGTGTTTCAGCTTATAACCAATGTGTTAAAAACATGTATTAAATGTTCTGAAAACAGCATTTGCATTTAAAAGCCTTTTTTGTTTGTTTGTTTGTTTTGTTTTGTTTTTAGAAAATGTAACATTTAAAATTAACTTTTAAAATTTGATTTTACTGATGCTGTATGTATGTCGGCAACATGGACCAAAAACAGAGAACCAGTACTGGCTGTATTATGAGGCACATTTTATCAGGTTTAAAGCTTGTTTGGATGCAGCGGGTGGAATAATGGATGCTTTTACTCATCAATGACACCACTAATGTGCTCCACAGCATGTTTTTCCTAAAGTAAAAATGAATAGATAGAATGATAGACGGAGGAGTAGATAAATGCAGCGGTGTACTTTTCAATATCATTTCCTTTAAAACTACCCTCCTCATAACCCTGAAACTGCACCTGAACTCGTACTGCTACTTTGCTTCTGATCCTTTTACTGCTGTAATCCGCTTCTCTCACTGGTCCCTTACCATAAGCTGTTTTCCTCTGATAAGTTGATAACAGCTGTAAATTGGAAACTAATCCTAAAAGGTTTTTATTTTTTATTTTTCCAGCTACATTTTCTTTGCTTTTTCTCTCTTCAGATCAGGGAGGCACCTCAAGAACATCTCTCCATTACTGGAGATAAAGAAACACTTCTAATTATATATATAAGTAACTCATATGCTCATATTTCCCATATTATTTGATGTTGTAGCTCTTAGAAAAGAGGTCAGTGTGAATGTTTGTCTGTGGACACTAGAGTTTGTGTTTCACATGTCTGAGGATTTAATGATATTTGACATTTAAGGTCACACTCATTTCACATAATTAGACAAGAAACAATGCAGAGAGTCAAATGTTTCTCAAATCCAACACATGAAAACGATCTGTATCCATATTCCTCTCTCCTCTTTCTTTTTTTGCTTGCTAAGACATTTTTATTTGTTGACGCACATACATTCCCTCACTTCTACGCAGAACGAAGTATACACAATCACAGACAGATGCACACAAAAGCCCCCTCATTGGTTCTGTCTCAGCTCATGAAGTGGTTAGTGAGGTGTCCCATGTGTCGGACATATGGGTCATTACCCATCCGCTGGATCGCCCTAAATCGCTCCACACATTCTTCTGCCTACATGATTGTTTTAGTGGACGGCAATAATATACAGACTGCAGTGCAGACCCGGCGACTGCGGCTGGACGCATGTATTTTTCTTTCGTGGGAGGAGAAATCTGCTTGTTTCTTTCTCTCTTTTTTCACTCCCCGTCCGTGTGTGTGTGTGTGTGTGTGTGTTTGTGTTTCAGCGTGTCTCTCGGGGAGACGTCCAGGCTGCATCTCCAGCTCAGCAGTATAACATGAGTGGGTGTTTATGTTTATTAATCTACACATCGTATATATATAGTACATGTTAGCATATATCCACATCCAGAAAGATGTGAATGAGCGGTAAATTGCAAAGTGCTTTGGATGAAAGTGCTGAATAAATGCAGCCATTTACCAAAGCAAGCTGCATTTCCACAGTAAACAAGAACTCATATCAGAAGGATGTTTAAGATTCAATTTCATAAAATGAGACGGTTATGCTCAACTGCTGATAATATATAGTATGAACTTTATTGTGCCATAATGATAACATAACATCCTTTCTGCAGAGGTGTGATGTGTTTTCCAGCATTGTGAGTTTTTAGAACTATCACTACTGGATATTCATGTGCATAAATGTTTGCAGTGTCCAGCTGTTTTTATTTACATGTTTTTAAAGATTAACATCTTCAGCAGGAAGCAATGAGTTTTAGGGCTGGTCAGAAAGAAACATTGTTCATTACCGGCCTGATTTTACATTATTAAACGTGTTAATAAAGTAAAATGCCTGTGAATAAATTTATGAGTTTATAAATTGGACTGTGCCTTTATATCATTTATTGAGATGGTCTTTTTTTTAAAGAGTATATCTCTGATCTCCTGCAGTCCACACACATCAGATGTATCACACACATTCATGGTCAAAGCACGAGTGCACACACACACACACACACCACATATGCATGCAGAGCCAAGGCTGTGACTTTAATTATCACCTTGTCTTAGCCTAAATGAGGGTGCAAGGCTTAGTTCATCCCCACATGGACTCTGTGTCTGTGAGCGAGAGACAGAGAAAGAAAGAAAACCAAAGACAAAAAAACCCTCCATTAAATCACTTTAACAATCTAATTGTCTCCGTTCTTCTCTTGTATTTTCTTGTTTTGTATTCTTTTCTTTTCTGACTGCAGGGTGGTCAGCTGCCACCTCTGCTGCCGTTCAGTAGCTGACCCAAAACCTCTGACAAAAACACTACTTTTCATTCTGTTCAGGAGCTTTTTGGAAAACTAACTGCTACCCCGACAAAACCCTCAGCTCATCTTTTATCACACGGACACAAAGTTATCGTCGCTTAGTCAAATATATACTGTAAACACATTCTTACGTTGGAGGACGGCGTGAAAGAGAAGGTTAGAGTGCAAATTTATTACATTTCCACCCAAATGTGGGAGAGAAAGATGGAAAGATTGTTGCTACGAGCAGAGACGATCTGTCATATTCCCTAAAGTGACATTCAACCACCCTGTGATGTATGATATGATTACCATCACACATCTATGACATTTTACTAAGCTGAAAATCAATGGGGCTCAATGGAGATGTTGTATCAGACATAAATCATCTTAGGCGTTCTTATTTTTCCTTTCTATGTGGCATTAGATGTAAAGAGAAGGAAAGATAGCAGTGATAAGGGGGGGAGGAGAAAGAAAAATAAAAAAGGGGGTATATATAAGGATAACATATGCAAGAGGAAAAGCTGTAAAACTGAGAGAAGGATGAGCAAAGATAAGCATGAACAAATATTAGTCACAACTGAGAGGAAGAAAATGGTTCAGTTACACGGGGAAGAAGAGGAGATGACGATGAAATGATGAGGTGAAGAAGAAGATAAGGAGACTAGAGAGAGATATAAAAATAATAAAATGACAGATCAGTCATAGATATGTAGGGGGCTGTGATGACAGGGCATCTTTAATCCTTTCGCTGGGGTCTGGAGCCTGAACATGAAAAATAACACACACATGCGTCAGCGGCAAGCAGCAGCACTCAACACCGTGTCTGTATTTAAACCTGGGAGTCCACAGTGATGCCAGCCATGCACTCACCAGGCTGCCAGAACAACTGGGAGAGGATCGGTGTGTGTGTGTGTGTGTGTGTGTGTGTGTGTGTGTGACGAGGGGGAACCAGCGTGACAGACACAGAGCTCATTTTAGCCACAGCAGCTGGCTAAGTCGGTCTGGTGAGAGAAAGCACGGCGACGGCTTCAGCTCCCGTAGCTTGTGAAGTAGAACCAGGAAGAAAAGAAACAGTAAACATCTGTGCTAATAGAGCCATAATCCAGCATTGAATTTGGTCTGATTGGCTGAAACAATGAAGCACTCCCAGGACACCATTCCCAGAGACAAAAAGCCACCCACATGTTTAATGTTGCCTGATTACTCCTCTCCTCTGGACCTTGGGGGGGTGTAAAAGCTTCACTGACGATGACAACCTACTACTTCTGTTGCACCTGTTATGGCAGAACAACAATTTTACAGTTTTTATTGGTTCACAATGTTTGATTGTGTCATGTAATTCTCAGGAGGACTCCGCCTACTGTCAAGTAGTTAAAACAGCTTGGGTGGGGTTATAATATAAACTGTGGGAGCTAGCACGGGTGGTCATTCATTTGTTGGACCTAAAGGATTTGCACAATGGTGAATGGACTACATTTATACAGTGATTTGTTTTTAGTCTGGTCCACTCTGCTGCTGCATATGTTTTATATGTGATGGGATCTCAGTACAGACAGTATAGTCACGCTTCTGTGTGGACCGTTGGTAAAATAATCCATCACCACAGTGTGAAGTCATCGTCCTCTCCTCTCTATAAATGTGGCGTTGATAAGAGTGACCGCCACCCCAACATATGAATCCGTTTCTGACAATCAACATCAGTCCAGAGTGAATTTCATCTTGAGTCTTGCAGGGACTGCTGGCTATCAAATGTCAATAACTGCTAAAACCACACATTTGAGCTTGTTTGACGTAGCTGCTTTGGCAGCTTAGATCATTTTACGAGGACAGAAACCCACACTGAGGGCAATTATTCTGAGGCAGTTCAAATGCTGACCTGCTGAAATGACCAAAGGGAGGATCATTTGTGGTAAACCGCTGCAAAGAGGAATGAATATACCCTGAATAGATCAAGCTAGTAAACAATGCAAGCACAGACGCTGGAGGCATTCGGGCCAGCATGTTTAACACAGACATTTCAGTCCATTATCGGTGTATTGCTGGCTTAGTTAATGCACTTGCAGATGAATTCAACTATGACCCTTAAATTTGTGCTATTAGCTAATAGCAAACTAAGTTGACGGTGTTAATGTTTGAGGGAAGAGAAAGCTGGAGAATCCAAAAATAAGAAAACTGTGTCAAACCTGCACAAAAATCCTCCACAGAAGCTGCTTGATGTGCAGTCGGTCTTATCGATATCTAATGCTCCTCCAGGTTTAAGATGCTAATGTGACATGTCCTGCACCGTTATGATCACATTAATAGTTTGTTTTTTATTTGTATTGTTCTGTTATTACCCATCGTCAACCATTTCTTGCTCTAAGTGACATATTCTGCATGAGATGTCGATCAAACACAGCAGCGAGTTTTGAAACGATGACGTTACCCTCAAAGTCCCTGAAGGTAACACAAACATGATCACATTTTTCTGTACATTTCAGGCTCTGACTGTTTTAATGTGCATGACAGCACATTTTTTAGCTTACGTTACGTCCTGACTACTCAGCTCTCTTTCAAACACACACGAACCAAGTTGTGCTTGGAGCCTCGTGAACACAAAGGTCAGGTGTAATTTTGCACAGCTGTGATATTTCCTCAATTAGCTGCTGATAATAGTAATGTGTACACACACATATATGCACAGTGTAAATGCATAAAGCCTGCTCGGTGGATCTCAGTGGATCTTAAATCAATGAGATGAATAAACATTGACCTGTTAGACATAGACTGAGTGTGCAAAGTATTGAACACACATAAAAACTTTGAATTAGTTGAATTGAATTTGAGGGACGTGTGAAACGTTGGCGAGCGCCGTCTCTGCTGAATCACTTCTGAGAGAAGAAACTTATCGTGTACTGCTGACTCCGACCTTCGATCACTTTGTGTCAAGCCAAAAGCATATTTTCTCATATTGGATCAATAAAACACAATATATTGTGTAAAGTATAATTGTATAAAACTGGAAGGGAAAGATGGAGAAAACAAACGTTTTAATAGTTTTGGAGTTTGTCCGGGACACAACCTGGTCTGAAATCATTAAAAGGAGTTTGGTCACAAAAGAAACGTGGCGGCAGAGACGAGAGGGTCAGAGTATGAGTTATACTCAACCTCAGACATAATAATTAATGCAAAAGGTTTTGGAGGATAGATGTAAGTTTTATATCGAAAATACGTGAAGCGTGAAAATATTCTCATCCTGATTTGATGAACAACTATTACTAATACCAGGAAAATGGCTCAGCTGAGTTCAGATTTCCATTGACCAACAAAAGGAAACTCTGCATCATCATCATCATCATCATCATCATCATCATCAACATCATCATCATCATCATCATCATCATCATCATCATCATCATCATCATCATCTCAGCATGTTTGAGCATTCGAAGCGCCCATGAATCCTTACCTGCAACTGATTCACATATAAATCCAAGAATACGTACAGGTTATATTAGATCACCTCCTTCTTTAGTGTTATACATGTAATCCATATGAGAAAAGTGATACTTTATAATACAGCACCTAAGATGCACTGGAAACATAAGTGATTTATTGGCTTGTTCACCCATTTCTTTTATGGGTATTGTTTACAATATGTATGGACAGCAGTGAGTGAGTGAGTGAATAAGTGGCAAAGAGAGTCCCTTATAATGGCCTTTATCCAACTAAATAAACCATAGGTACAAGCCATTACTGCACACTATATCAGATACAGGATTAGGTTCTCCCAGTGCACACTGATGTGTATCAGAGAAACCTGATAGGCATGCAGTACCCAAGGTATTTATATGCACACACACACACACACACACACACACACACACACACATATATTCACTGTAATGAAGATAAGAGTCCCAGCAGCAAAGTATAGCACATTGTTTAGTTGTATACTAGCATGAGTGGCATTTTTCTATGTAATTCAGTTGGATCAGTGAGACAGATTCATTTTCAAGGCAGTTCGGTGACCGTGCATCTCTCCTAATGCATGCTGGGATAGACTCCCAACGCCCAACATGACCATGAATTTATTAAGAAGAACTGGATACCACGTTCAAAGATTGTCATTGAAATGAATGGATCAAATTATCATAATAATATAAAGACGTGACGCTCAGAAAAATGTCTTCATTTCTTCAGGCGTCTTTTTCTTGAAGGAGAAGTCATCGATTGAGTCGGACAAAAAAATTCAAAAAATAGAAATACACCTTTAATTGATTTACCTGTAAAATCATTTTACTTTTTCAAACCTTTTGCTGTGGCAGTAAGCTCACTCCTACTCACTTGTATTTTTGGAGGGATGCACTTACACAGCTTTTGAAGACATCCAGCTCTTGTTTATTTATCTTTTTTTAAGGATTATTCAGTTTTTTGAATGGTTCAGTTGTCTGCAGCATTGAACTCTTCTCTGGCAGAGACATGCCACATTACAAGGACACACAGGTAGGACACAAACACAGGACACAGATAAGTGGGGTAGAAACGAGTTTTAATGAAAAGAGATGGATCTAGGCTGATGGAGCGGAAACAGGGATCCAGCGAAGATAAAGGTGAATGATGATGAGGGAGAATGGCCAGCGTGGGCTGGCGACAAAAAGGCAGCGTGACCGGTGAAGTAGGGTTGGAGCTGAAGTGTTACAAGGCTGATAGACAGGCAGGTGGTAATAATCCTGGAGGACGAGAGGAGGAACAGATACATGAGGACATAGATCAGAAAAACATTCAAAACACTAACAAAGCTGAGTCTGATGTGAAAACCAGACAAGACAAGCTATGAGTGGGTGAAGAGCTGCAGATGATGAACTTGATGGGAGACAGGTGTGTAGAGTCAAGCCAGGTTTGAGTAATTAGCCAGGAGCCAGAGAGGGAGCGCCACGCCCACACCACACACACACACACCACACACACACACAGACAAGACCGGGAAAAGAGAGGGGAGGAGGGAGACACAATTACGGCCTTAACACACAAGACCCATGAACAACAGACTGCCACATTCACAGCCTGAGTCTCTCTAACAGCCCACTCAGTCCACTCCACACGGATGCAGACCAGCTTTTACTGAGAAAGAGTACTTTGTGAGTTTGCATGCTGTTCTTTTCAAACACTAAAGAAAGTGCTCTTTGTGGTGTTATTGGTGTTATTACAATGACTGTAGTGTAATAATAGTTGAATTCATCTGCAATATTCAGGCTTTATTATATATGTACATAATTTAAATGACCCTTTACATCCAAAGCAAGACTCCTTTGACCTTTGACCCTGAGCTTAACAAATATGAATGTGATTAGATGATTACGATGTTACTGGTTATTTTAAGGTTTATGTATTTGATTAATGTAGCTACTTGTCTCGTTTGAGTATAATGTGCTTTAAACTACGACCGGCTAATGTTGGTTTTGTCAGTCGGTATATCAGATACGTGAGATATCTCAGCAACTATAGAATGAACTGCTGTGACGTTTTGTACAGACAGTCATGATCCACAGTAAATGAAAGCTAATAATTCACAATTTCCATTTGTCTTATGACAAAATACCTTCAAAACTAATGTTTTCCCATCAGTCGCAATTTTGTGTTTAGTGCTACAGAGCAAATGTTAGCATGCATAACATTTACCTGAAGGTGGTGACGGTGGACACTACTCTTGCAATACTGTGTCAGCATGTTGATGTTAGCATTTAGCCGTTTGCCTTCGTGAAGCCTTACAGAGCCATACGTGTGCCATAAGACTCTTATACTTGTTAAAAATGAAACTATACATTTGTGAACCTTTTTTAAAGATTCACATTTTCAAAGCTGAATGGCAGACAGGGTAAGAAAGAAAAGCATTGTGACCATACCAGAGCAAAGCTATTATTTTACAAAAAGCAGAGTCAAGACATTAAATCAAGAGACCACTCTGCAGTTGAAATACTAAAGAAGCATAACCTATTGTTGCAGTGTCCATTTGCTATATGGATATTACTCGGCTCAATACACCATGTCTAATGCTGCTCCCACTTAGTCAGACTGTTGTATCACATTACTGGTGGCTAATTATCAAAGCTGAGTGACTTTGCCCCCAGGTCTTTATACCACAGAGGCAATATCAATACAAAAAACACACTCAAGGTTGTTGGCATGGTTAATGTTGACTGTACTCTTATCATACATCTTATTCGTCACATCTTCCATTAGCTTTTTGCACCAACCTCTCCCTCCTGATCTTACTTTCTCTCTGGGCAGGATCTTATGGGTAAGGCTGACATGATAAGGGCAACATGTCCCCAAAGCTAAAAGAAGAACAATAAAAAGCCTTGTCATGTCATTTACCATCTGTCCCTCCCTGGACCACTGCCAACGACCCCCTCCACATCCATCCTCTGCCTCTCCGAGGCCCTGGGATCTGGCCTCTCACTGGTCTTGATGAATCACACTGCTCCCCTTCCAACCTTCTGGTCTCTGGAGGTCCTCAACTCTCCTGTTGCCTCATTCCCATACCTCCCTCTCTTCTCCCCTGGTCCTCATGCTTACCCCCCCACCACCACCTCCTGCCCACCTCCCTCCTCTCCCCAGGGCTCGGCAGGACTGGCATCCACCCAGAGTCCCTCCATTTCCTCCACATCTGATATAATCAGGACAGAAAAGAGCTGAGAACATTCTTTCCCATGATTCTTAAGTGGCCGGCTGTCTGGCTGGCTGGTTGGCCGACTGGGTAACTGGCTGGCCCTAAAAAAAAGGAGAAATAAAAGGGCATAACTTAGCCGGATTAAATACTGAAATATTTATCTGTGATACCAAAACAGGGATATTTCAAGACATAAATCATATAAAATGCTAACAGAAATATGCTTAATGTAACACATCTTTAGTACACTCTGTTATCCAGAGTAAATCTATGCCTGCTTTACATTCCTCTTCTGCTTTTCTCAAGTCATTACGCCATTTTTCATAGTTTATACTACTTTATGCTGCAGTGTTTAGTGCAGTGTTGTCATTTCAGCCTTCAGTTTTCCTCTAATAATGTCCTTTCTTTGGATACCCTTTCTTAATTTGGTTGTGGTGGCTATTGCTGCTAATGCTAACTAGGTTATGCATCTAATTAGAAGCTGCAGAAAGTTTCAACCAGACCAACCATTTTGCCCATTGATGCAATGCCTGTGAATGAGTTCAGGAAGAATTTGAATCTGACTTGGATTTGCAAAACATGATTTGTGAGCATTTCTGCTAACAGGCTCCACTTAGAGGAAGCTTTCCTCCAAGATGTTGTAACTTGGCTGCAGGGATTTGCACACTGTGGTCCAAAGGATTACATGCTATAGCATTAAGATCTCTTCTATTTGGAACATAATGCCTCGTCCAGACTATTCAAAATGCCCAAAACAAAAAACAAAATAGTGTATTGTCTTCAGAAAAACCTCAACATTTATGTCCCGTGCATTTAAGTACATCTCTGTGCTGTACAGTTCCCTATTGTGTGCTGCGTGTCCTGCTTGGCGCTGGTTTGCTCTCCTGAGCAGCGCTGTGCAGTGAAGTGTGCTGTGCCCTGCTGTGCTGGGCTGTGCTACGCAGCACACTGACGCTACGCTCAACTTGTGCCTCTCTTCCTTTCACTTGTCTGTCTGACAGTTTTGTTGTACTCGGGGAGATTGGAGCATTAGATGGAATTACCAGCTAGCTATGTTCCCATGACAACTGGATACTGTTAGCGTCAGGCCGAATCAGAATCAAGCCTTGGGCTGGGATCTAAAATGGACCTCCTCCATTGCTCCTTCCCTGCCATTCCCTTCTGGTTGCCCCCCAAGGAGCTTTCTACTCCCTCTGCCTCCTCTTTCTCCCCCCTCCTGTCTCATCTCCCCACTGCTGACAGAACCTGTTCACTGAGAGGAGCAGTTTGGATTTCTCCTTTCACTCTGCACACATACACACATAAATACACAGCACTCACAACATACAGTAGTCTGTCATGGAGGACTCTTTGAAGCCAAGTCTTTCAGGGAAAGTCCTTTAATGTGCAAGATGGACAAGGAGACAGCTGGAGGAAAGACAGACACAGGAAAGTAAGAGAGGAGGGAGAAAAGAAAAAAAAAAGTGGAAGAGGGAGGTGAGGCAAGGCGTGGGTTTAGGGTGGCACTGACCCAGGACATCAGCCTCAGTGACAGCAGGGACAGAAGAGACGCCAGGCTCTGCTTGCTGCAGTGACTGACAATAAACCCTGTCCTATTCAGAGCTGCCCTGCATGGGGTACAGCAGGGGTGTGTGCTAACATCGGGAGGGTTGAAGTGTTTGATTCTACGTGGATTGATGTGTGTATGCATGTGAGCATGTGGGAGAGTGAATTGACTTGGTGTGTGTGCGTGTGTGTGTGTGTGTGTGTACAGTCTAATGTAGAGAATCAGGAAGAAAGAGGGAGTAGAGAGAGCAGCAAGTGAGTGCATGTGCAGTAAAAGTGTGTGTGTGTGTGTGTGTGTGTTGGGGCGCCTCTAAGGAGGATGGAGATGAGCCACTGACTTCCTGGGCTCCGTGCCAGGACCAAACCATTCAACTATGATGTACACAGACTGTACAACAGAGGGGATTAGCACACCCAGTGCCTGCGATAGAAATATAATGGATAATATTTCTGCTTTTTTTTTTTTTTTTTGTCTTTTGCAAAGGTAATAAAAGGATTATTCTATTGTCTGAAATGATTTTGGTGTCGACCAATATTTGTACGATATTACTTTGCATTGTCTTGGAAACAAAGGTACCAAGAATGGAAGAAAAATACATTCAACAATAATTCTCTTTATCACAAATTGCCAAAATTATGTATTCACAAAGCCCAGATGCAAGTTTCTAATCCCTGTTCTTCCCGACAATCAGCGGAGAACTGAAGGAGAGTTTTCATGAAGTGAATAAAGGCTACGAACAGCTCTGGCATACAGCGGGGAGAAAGGAAGATCCTGACAAAAACAACAACAAAAACAAAAAAACAACAATTCTTGCTGCTTTTTTCTGCTGTTGTGTTGTTTGCTTCCAGCTCAAGTGCATGTTGGTGGTCTGGAACATTTACACATGCGCCTGTAATTATATGCATCAAATGAGAGACACAGTCTGTACCAAAGTGGGGATGCGATCACTCATTCAGTATGTTTTTAACTTCCAGGCAGACAGCATGCTGTGAAGACACTTGTGAGGCCTGATAGATGGGTCCGCTCACAGCGCCTGGTGCTGGGAGGACACTTGTTGTCACAATGTTAAGCATGTTCCCTTTTTAGACAGGGAACCAGAACAACATGCTAACTCCTCGTACTCTCTTAACTCCTGAAAGAAATCTCCTGCAACAGAGCTGTTTAAGTTTCAACTCAAGTCAAATTCAAATTATATCTTAAATTATCTGGGACAAGTCCATATCAAGCCTCAAAACCATTCAAGAGAACAACACGTCCAAGTCTGCTCTCGTGTCAACAACAATGCAAAGTGCTAAAGGTGCAAGTTGCAAAGTCCAATCAACTCTGAAACAGTTTGACACAAGTCCAGGTCAGATCTCAAATCACTGGAGACAAATTTTGAGTAATTTGATAAAAGTACAAAAAGAAAAGTCAAATGTATTTGTGCGTCATCATTGAAGTTGGAGCCATGTTTAAAGTAATTTGAGACGTATCAACTTAGTCGAGTCTCAAGTCAGCAGAGGATCAAGTTTCAGTTTCTGTAAGGTCTTGACTCAAGTCCGGTGACTGTTAAAACGATCCGTCTCATTTGGTGTTTTATTGTTCTGGGACTTTACCAAGTCAAGACATGAACCTTTCATGGTTTTGTTTGCAATCCCAAAGTTAAGTCAACAGTAGGTTTTATTTAAGTTCTATTCAAGTCTAAATTTCAAGTTTCAAATGTACCATTATGTCAACAAACATACTGCTGTGCGTTAAATATCTTAATGTCTTATTTAACAAAAGCACTTGATGCAACCATTAAACATTTTGCTTACACTGCATCATAGATAATTTGCACTTTAGATCAATATGTTGCTTATTTAGTTTGTTCCATTAGCTGTGTAAGTATTTTCATGCGCATGAAAGCTGTGAAATGAAGACAATACACCAGAACATGTGATGAAAAGCAATCCTCTTATCCCATTTCTGGTCCTCTCTTTCAACCACAGAAGTGGGACAACAAACACGTCTCCTCTTCAGATCATTAATAATTCAGTCACACTGTAAAAGATGCAAGCGGCTGGATGCCAGTGACAGAGTATGAGAAGGGGGGAAACTCGGACTGGCAGGTCAGAGTGCTTGGTAAGTTGGTCGGGTCTGTTTATGAAGCTACAATATAGATTTTTAAGTGGACCTCTCAGGAGTTGAACTGCCGCAGGAGTGATAACAGGTGTTAATATTTTATAGAGGGGATGGTAGCCAGTGTTGAATCCTGTGCAGCACAGCACTTACATCAGCCTGAAAGGACTTTTAATGGGGTACAAAGCTTAATTGGTGGGCAGCCACGAGAGGCTCATAAAAACAGCTATAAAAATAATAATGGCTTAGGAGAGGACAAACGAACAAAGAAACTGAATCACTAATGAGAGGACAAAATATTCTATTGCTGCTGTCAGAGGGAAAAGCATGTAGCTTCAAAATGTCACTGTTTTAAAGGGGAAACTGTTCCTCTGTGTATAAAGTCCTTAAAATCAAGTAAAGACATCAGCAAGATATGAGCTCCAGTCTCCTCCTGCAGTATGAATGCTGATCCAACGTTACACCTGATGATAGACAAAGACAACATGAACCTGTTACATGAATGCTTGAAATGACTTGAGACCCTGTAGTTTAGTGACCTCAGATACCGTCATGAGGACACGTCTGGCAGCCATATTTCTCACTGCACTTGTTCCTCAGTTGATGCATAATTTCACTTTTAAACACAGAATGTTGCTTTTTCTGTTGTCAGGTGGGATCATATGGGGCTAGATTAGCAAATCACTCTGGTTTAGGAAATACTACTGTACTTTTTCACACTCTCCCCAGAACCTGCCATCTCATTTCACGAGTATCTGCCAGCGTTATACTTCACATACGGCCAATAAAAGCCTCATGATTATCAGGAAACTCACTAGAATTTTACCAGCTGACATTACAGAGTCCATTACATCTTAGTGTTTGCTGCAGGCCTCGTTGTTAACACAGATACGACTGTAGCAGCTCATGTGATATTTACATCTTCCATGCCAACTTGACACTTCACTTAATTTGAAGAAGTTGAAAAATACACAGTTTATGAGCCTCTTTGCACTTATGAATTTATTTTAAAGTCCATTTAAAAATCCCGCTCATTACGTACAAGACTTTACATGGCGGATGAGTACATCAGTGAACTTTGAACTCCTCACTGTCGTGTCTGGGATCGGCCGTGTGAGGCCTGTTGGCTGTTTCAGAGTTCAGGGTAAAATCGAAGCGTTGTGTACTGACTCCTCGGCTTTGGGCCTTCCAGTCAATATGTCGTCTATTGACTCATTTTACAGTCCTTCTTACAGACCGGTAGAGACCTTAGAGTAACTTAAGGATGGTTTTGAATTCTGCTTTTCTTTATTTAGTTGTTTTTATATATGCGTTGTCTTTTACTGTGTCTCTTTGCACTGGGAAGGACTTAAAATACTGTGTCCTAGCTCTTTATTCTAAATGCAAAATGTGGCCGTTTAATGGCACGCAAAAAGCAAAACGTAGATATTCAATATCTATGCAGAAACATACAATGCCAACATTTTATTCTGCTGATTGGGTGTATGTCGTAGTTAGTGCTTGTTATATGTGGATTATTCTATCCATTCATTCATGAAAAACTGCAGTATTTAGTTGTTACACGCAGTGAAGTCCTCTCATCAACCCAACTCTGTTCCAGCAATCCAGTGTCTTTCCAAGTCAAGTCACAATACAACCGCATCGTGAAGACATAACAGAGGAAATTAGACTGCAGCTTATCTGTCAACATGTAGGCATAATAGGAAATATTCATAAAAACAAAAACAAAACAAAAAAAAACAACTCTGTGAGCTGAAAAATAAAAAAATAAAAAAAATCACATGAAAGAAAAGGAAAAGTCAACAATGTCAGCCACCTCCGTGTCTTTCGCTTTGACGTGAACAATCCAGAAGTGGTGTTAGCACAGCTCCACAACATATCCGACACTTATCTCAAACATGCTGAAAATTTGGTGTTAGAACCCATCAAACTCCCAATTATCAAACTCACACAGACAAGCCAAGGAAATGTGGGGGTAGGTGCGGCTGTCAGTTAATTGGTGGGATTACAGTGTTTGCTCATTATCACGTCCTAATACAGCTGATGAAAGGGAGAACTGGAGTAACGCTGCGGTGGGGAACTTGTTGTGTTGCACATCTCTCAAACTGACTGTGATAGAATGTAATTGGTGTTACAATTAAAATCGCCTTTGTCAACATCGTCATATTGGACCATTATACTCAATGATATTTGCAGAGTTTGAGATCCTGTCATACTTTTTATACATCAGTACTGACGAGATGCGCTTTTTGAAGCCTTTTTCTTTGGTACCGCAGGCAACTTTTCTCTGATTTCACATCATGGTATCAACAATAAATCAAAAAAAGAAAATCCCACTTTTTTCATTTACTTCCTGTCATGTGACTTATAGATACATATAAGTAAACAAAACAACATTATCATATCAATTTTTTAAAATATGATACGTCATCTTCATCACCCGGCAGTGTATAAAACTGTCGAATCCCCGTTTTTCAATAGAAAGCTTCAACTTCTTTACAAAAGTTCAGCCCTAAAATTAACATTAACATCACACTTCTTCCTCCTTTATTACATCCAGGTAGTAAATCTAATAATGTTTTACACTATACAAACTAATACAGCTGAACAGTGGGCTGTGATTGCCACAGTCTAGTGTTAGTGTGCAGTCCTTTTCTCTTATTAATGTCAATAGGAGACAGAAACAATTATGTCATTTCGAACCTAATGTCTTCATGAAAGGTATTAAATGGTGAAAAACAAACAAAAAAACAAATCAAAAGGAAGCCGTAAACTAATTCAGTAAATGGCAGCCTTTATATGTCAATGCAGTGTTTCCTTTCAGCAGCTCCAATGACTTTGCACATGAATGAAAACTCAAATCAAACCCATTCATATCTGAGGTCAGGACTGAAACAAGGTAGTCAATTAATATTAATGATCTCAGGTCAGCACCCTTGTAACAATTACACTGTGCACATTAGACCACACTTTGCCCGTGTTCCCCCTTTAAACCTATTTGCATGCATAATGAGGAATTTGAATAAGAGGTCATCATTTATTAATGCTGTCATTTATATTTATGACCACCGTGTTGGAGCTCAAGATCTGCACCGGCGTCCAGGCTGGAGTTTGACAGGCCTGGGGGGGTAGGGGGGTGGGGGGTTGGGGGCAGGTGGGTCCCCTGTAGAGTTACATAAGAACAACATCACAGCAAATACTCCACTGGAGTCTATTTCCTGCAGCAGATAATGAAGTATCTCCTGCAGCCACCAATCACATTTGACCAGACTGCCTGTCTCAAATTGCAAAATGACACTGAATGGATTCAGCATTATGTTGTAAATTGTTTTAATATAGAGAAACAGATTTAGTGTCACTTAATTGTATTACTGGAGCTGTATAAATTATTTACTGATAGCTGGTAATAAATGTTTGGCACTGTCTTGTGAGGTAATGAAGGCGATGTTGATGTAACTCAGAAATAGTTGGGCGTAATGACTTCTCATATTTGTAGTCTTCTCAGCGCCTGAGGAATTCAGCGCTGGGATGAAATTTTGGGCAAAGAATTGAGACATAAAGCTGTCACGAGCTCTGCAATTCATTCATCACAAAAAATAGAACTCAGACACCCGAGAGGAATCTGCAAAGAAAGAGAGCGAGTATGTGAGTAAAAGTTTGTTTATTTATCATAGTCTGTCAGTTTCCAAGAAGCATGTGCAAAAAAAAATCTTGTTTCAACTGAGAGGGCTGCGTGCACCGCTTTCCAACGTCGACTGCCATCAACTCCCTTGGCGATTTTCTGCAAACTTCTAACAGGTTCGTGGAAGCAAATGCATTCATATTCTGGTACCAAACCGTGTCTGATCAAGTTAAAGGTGTCATTTGTGAAAAAAAAAAAAAAAAAAAAATCCTTGAGGAAAAAGAGTCACATATCTTATCAGGCTCCTAAAGTATTACAAATCATAGTCCAACAGGAGTGACACCAGGACAAATGGGAAGGTGCGTATCTAAAGCATAACTCAGGGTGTTGGAAATCGAACACACTTAGCATTTGACTGATACTGAGCTCCTTTAGGAAGGAAGATATTCATTCTGCAATCTGGAACTAAATCCATATGGTGCAGGAAGTCGAGTCGTACCCCAGAGAAATATTTCATGCATGCTGATAGGTTTCTGTTGAAAGTCTCTCACTCTCTATATTTCAATTCCTTCTGGATGTTTGCTTTATTTAAAATCTTAGAAATATCTCACACTAAGTGCTTCACTTATTGAACTTATGCTCTGAATTCTGAGCATAGAAATATGTGGGTTTTATTGTCATTATGGTGCTGCAGCCTGTCTGCAGGACTTGCAGACAAGAAGAAATTGCTCGTTAACACTGTCTGTAGATGGTGGCTGCGAGTAAACTGACCCCGTGTCACTCGGATGAGAGGGAAAAAATAAGAAGAAAGAGAATAGTTGGTGTGTCCGAGTGTGCGGGCGAGGAGGTGGGAGGAGAACAAGATGAGGAAGGGTACACATGTATGTGAGAGAAGGAGAGAGCCTGGTGAGCTGGAGGCTGTTCAGAGTGTGAGTGGGAGAAGTGTGACATGCTTCTGGCCAATAGCGACGCAGCCTCTCAGAGTCCTGGGCAACATATCGGCGCTTCTGCTGGTAACAGAGGGCTTGACATGATCTTTTCCTCTGACGTGTCCTCTGCATGAATCCTTCTTGCTTTGATTTCTGCATGTCTGGAGAGCTGCAGCTCTGTCACACATACTGCGTGTTCTTGGCAGCGTTAGCTTGTGGTGGGCTTCTTGCATTCTTGATCCAACCTGTAGGCCTGATTTCTCCCTTTGTGGCATCTCCGTTACCTCACAGATACATTTGGGCCACATTAGGAATAGTTCAACGAAACTGGCAGATTTCCCTCTTTAGTTTTGACCATTTCAGCAGATTAAGGAAGGAATATCATTCTAAAATGCTATCAGAAACCCACAGAGTGATTCCCTTTAATTGGATTACTAATCACCCTGATGTAATGATTAGCTTGCTCAGCCATGCCTTACAATGCTGGGCTGTCACCAGAGCTGCTTTATTCATGCTTTAAGCAGGAAGCAGCGGTAACATCCAGTCATATTCATACAGGTGTATATTCATACAGGGCAACCTTTATGACTACTGATACTTTCATCACCCGAATCTCCTCGTCAGGTCCTAAATTTCTGACTTGTTGATTCGTAATATTTTATTTTCACATGTTTTTTGTAACTATTTGCTATAAATTGTCAGTTCCTGGATGCAAAACTGATGAGAGAACAAATGTTAACACGTGTTTCTTGGATGCACTATTCTAGCTGGTTTAACCAGGTATGTAACAGGTATGTAACATGTATGTAACAGGTATGTAACAGTGACCAAGATGAGACAGTGGATAAAGTTTTACTTCTGAACTTGTAACGAACGAGGCTGTGAAAAGTACTTTTAGCTGATGTTTATCTGCCTTTGTCTGATTTAGCTAATTGTTGAACTGCCAAGCATCCTTTAATTAACCACATTTATAACTTCAGACTTGCTTGATTATTGATTAAATATTAGCAGTCATATTAAGTGAGAATTATAAAAACATTAGTTTTTATTAACCCTCATACAACTAAACAAGCCAAATTAACACTAACCATGTCGTCACCTTCATGGACATTTTATTTAATATAACGGTGAAATCACTATGAATGTTATGAATATGATAACTTGAGTTCCAACCTTCAAAAGAGACGAAGCCTTCGATGAGATCACTGCAACAGATGGGTAAGTCATCCCCTTGCTGAAAACAGGGTTATTTATAATGTGTTTGAGAGCGTGAATTGAGAGTGAAGAAATATGGTGTGAAGCAGCAAAATATCTTGCACCCTCACAAAGATGTATCACACTGTAGAGACTTCCTTTCTGTGCAGAGGAGAGGATGAAGTCCTTCAAAATAAGAGAGAGAGAGAGGAAAAACAACATCTTTCATATGACCTCAGTGAGCGCCAGGCAGATTCACCGCCATCTGCTTGTAGTTTTGACAATGATAGGAGTGGAGTTTTTAATATAGCAAAGGAGGCCGGGCAGTGCAGTGACATCCAAATAAGAAGCAGTGTGAACATGTCTGTTCGTATTACAGTGAGATAGGAAAACAGTGTTTTTGAGTGCTGAGTGTAGGTCTTTGTATGTGTGGATAAAGGAGGAGAGTGGGAGAGGATATGTGTTGAGAGTAAATGTGTGTGTGTGTAAGTTGTTTCATCCACAGGAGTGTGGGAAGGCAAGAAGATGAAAGGCAGAGGGAAGCTGGCTCCCACAGCAGAGACGACAAACACCTTCTCCATGAAACGTCCCTTTATATTCAGAGCTAGAAAGAGTTAACGTCAGCAAGAACAAACACGCCGCGATGCATTTTGCAAAATGAAATCACCAAATGCATTTCCAAATATACCAACCTTCCTTCAGTCCTTCTGTCAAACCCACACGCATCAGGCTTCGAACTTCATATAGATTAGATTAGAACTTCATTAATAATCACAGCAACAATTAAACTATAAACATACAAAAGAAATGATAATAACTGCGAGCTGTGAAAAAGAAATCTTCCTAAACACCATCAGAATAAGCTGCAGGCTGGTCTCAGCTCTCCTGTTCTGAAGATGCACAGTGAACATATGTGCCGGCATGCAGCGGTGAATACTACCCAGCCTGATAAGCATACCAAAGCATCTTTATTATGCCAGGCAGTTGAAGATTAATAAGGTGATGTGTTTCGACTATAATTGACCCAGTTAATGAGACCCTTGTTTTGTGGTTTCCTCTCCCGTAACTGTGAGGGTGCTCAAAACAAGTGCCAAAAACTCCAATCTCTGCCAAATGAAATTGGCTTATTAATTCCAATTATACTGATCATTGAACACTCAAATAAAGAATGAAGACGTTTCAACTTGACTAATTGGCCCCAGGAGTGAGCGTATGTTTGTGTGTGTGTGTGTGTGTTAATGAGATGGAGCCAGAAGGAAAAGCCAGAAAGACTGCGGGACAGAGAAGGAACTTTTTCTCTTCTACTTAAACTACAGTAATCGGGATTGAGACATCCATCATCACGAGGTCGGTGGTTCAAAACAAATCCTCCAGTTTAAATGACACCTTATACTCAGGTGCATGCTCTCCAGAAAGATACTCAGTGTTTTATAATCCTAAAGGACCTTTCTACAGACTGTAAACATGAGAGCTGAGAGGACATCAGATGATTTCCAGCAGTGTTTACTGGTGTTAAAACGTTGTCTGCTGTTGTTTCTGTTTGTATTTATCTGTGCAGTAAACTAGTCTTGTCTGGCCTCTGAACTGCCTTAAAGTGACTTTGTTCAGAAACATTATTTTTATGTAAATTAAGTTCTCTGATTCTGCACTCTGTAATTTAGCATTTTCATTTTGACAAAATATTTATTTTATTAAAAAAATTGTGTTTTTCTTAATACACCATTTAGCCGTGACCTGTACATGTTGCTGTCGTCTCTGAACCCGGTGGCCTCCGTTACACATCAGACTCTCGCCCACAAACCAGGAGACCAAACTCAGAATAACTTACTGGCCCGAGGTTTTCAATGCACAATTTGATAAAAATGATCAATATAATCAAGAGATAATAAAGTAGGACTAATTATAGTTTATTTTGTAATTTCGTGCTGCAATATTGGCTAATTTTCCAACAAATTTTCAACTACTTAAATTCTCAAAACTAACTGATATGTAGTGAACACACTGCAGGGTCGATAATACAGCTTTCCCCAGGTTGTTAAAAGGATAGCGTAGCTTGTTTATGTTTCATTTGCATTAGACGTACTTGGAAATCTGTGTCTACTTTATGGTTAAAAACAGCTTTAAATCCAGTGCAGGTGGTGAGAGTGGCGTTACCTGCAGTGGTTCAGACGGACCCCACAGCGAGAAACGCCACAGAGACGCTATTCACAGACCCCGAGAGGCAGGAAAGTGTTGAGGTGTTTATTTAGTTTCGGGGTTGGGACACTGAAGAGAGCTGATGATGAGGAAATGACACACATCCACACGTGTGCATGAGTAAATACACACACACACACACACACACACACACACAGTGCAATTAAGCTTCATCTGCACTATGCAGTGTTTTCAGAAAGAGGTAACTGTTTATATGTTGGGAATACTGTTTTACAGAAGTGATGTTGAATGAGGTCATGTGATCATTCTTATACTGAAAGGCTCTAATGGGACTTTCAGTTTGACAAGTGGTGAACGTGTAAGTAGTTGGTTTCTGTTTGTTTCTTTGTTTGTTTTCTGAATATCATCATAATTCTAGACTTATAAGAGCGTCCTTGTCATTTTCTATTCTAACGGTTGCTATCAGAGGAAATATTGTTAAAGGATAACGCTGGTAATGAAAATATCTCGTAGCTTCAACTTCAATAGTCCCCAACAAATCTACTATGTCCCTTTTTTGAGTAAAATTTAAAAAAAAATCATCATTATGTATTGTTCTAAAAGTGCTGTAGACATAACTGACTTCATAAGACCTAACAGCTTCTGAGCTCAGATGTCAGCAGATTCATCTCCATGACAACTGAGCAAACGTGCAAATGAGTGTTGCATAAAGATGGCGGAGAACACAGCTTTAACAGTAACACATTCACGATGACAGACGAGCACAAACGGGCAAAAGGAAAATGTTTTCAAATCATCACAAAAGGCGTCTTATTGATGTTAAAAGACATTTTACAGCAATTCAAAAGCTGCTAGAAATATGTGTCATATTCTCTGTAATCTAACTACACACAGACCTTGTAGGGAGTTTACTTTTAAACATGCATCATTTTAGCATAAATGAGGATTTCAGTCATTTTTATTTTTGTTTTTGAATCCTATGATAACACCAAAACCAACAATGACATTCGTCAATGTGTTTGTCATACTCAAACTTATTGGTTCCTAATAAAGACATTAATATTCATAAGGGTCAATTAATATAACATTATTCTAAAACAGCTGAATACTGTAGTTTTAACGTGTAAAATGTTGTTCAGGGAAAGTGTGTGTGTGTGTGTGTGTGTGTGTGTGTGAGTGTTTTTAATTGTTGACCTTTAACACAGAGAATAATGATAAAAGATTTCAGGCTTTAAATCGATTCACCTCTTCCTGCGATTTATTAATAATAACAGACATCTATAATATCACCACACGTATCCTTTAATAAAAGGGAAAATATTGTTAGCGTAGAGAGAAAGCATCATTTCTCATTTCATGTTGCCATTTAGTATTAATGATATCTTATGTAATATGTCACAGTCATTTTTCTCCATTATATACATGTTTACTTGTCACTCCTACAACAATCAATCCAGGAAATAATTGGCGAGTTTGACAGACAGGACAGATTATAAGCATTACTGTACAATGATGAAGATCTTCCGCCTCTACTATTAATATGATGATTCTGTTGTTCTTTCTGCCTGAGACATACAGCATGATCTTAAAGCCTCATACAGTATGTGGGTGTGTAGAATATGATTAGAGGCTTTTATTATGCACATAAATAGGAGAAAGAGAGCCAGACCTTCCCCTGCAGAATGATGGAGGAAATATTGAACATTGTTAATACCTACAAGGGCAGACACAAAAAAGTAAAAATGCTAAATATAAATGAAAAACAGAGATATATTAGTAGGAAATGAGAGGGACACAAAGAACAGATAGAGGAAGAAAGGAAGAGAACAGAGGAGGGAAGGCGTTATGGGAGCAGTAATCCACAGCAGAGATGTCAACCAAAGTGACTTTTCCACACGACTAGGGATAAATCCATTTATCCTGGTAATAGCTGCTCTTATCAACCACTGACTCACCATAGAAGCACAATGTCATTTTCTTTATGTGAATACGACTGCTTATAGAGCTCAGGAGCAGCAGTGAACTTGGCCACCTCATGTCTTCACTGTTGGCGCTGCTACCAAACTCAGGGTTTGAAACCAGTATGTCGCCGTTCCCGACAATCTGCTCAGAAACAGACTAACCTTTAGAAAACATAGCAGAAACCTTGTGAACAGATTCATTTCCAGTAATTGCCACAATATAATAACCGTCACATTTTCTGTCATATATAAAGAGACAAAGTCAAACGGGAACTTCTGGGTTGTGTTTCCAGAAGTCAAAATCTACAATATAAATTTCTACAAATCCAGTTTACACACGGGTGCTACATAAAGAAAAACAAAAGAAGACTTTTGACACTTTCAACGTTTTAGGTAATACAATTATTCGCTTTATTGAAAAGATCAATACTGCTCCAGCCCTGACATCATCGTGAGGTTGTCAGGCAACCAGCAGACACTTCAGGAAGTCACTGCACCTGCCCGAGAAAAACAAAACCGCTGTAACACTGCGACGTGTCACGTATGTACTTCAGCTTTTATTCTGAAAATATTTCAGTTTTTTCTTTTGTTTGCGTTTCGTTTCGTTTCGTGTGGATGTGGAGGACAGAGACGGTGACATTAATACTCGTGAGTGAAGCAGAGCCTTGTGGTCAGGGTTAAGGTGAAGAAGTTAATCTAGTTTTGCTGATATGTGTTAACATATTCAGGATTTGATAGCTCTAAAGGCCAATCATACCATTCAATTACCACGTGCCATTTTAAAGTCCCCAAATACATATGATTTACCTTAGAAACAACAATGCAGTTGGCCTACGCTCAATTTTAGAGCCATCTTCACAAAGGTCCTGACGAGGCTTGATAATTTGACATTAACTTCACCTGCAAAGACAAGAAAACCAATCAAAATGACTCAAAGAAATCATCCGCTGCAGAAAAAAGCCATTTATATTTACATATTTAACATATAATTTAGTGTTACGAACAGGGAAGTGGGGCGTTGAGCACTCATCCAGAATCTTTTCACACCATTCAGGGATGGATTATTGAAAACCACGCTGGCCTGAAAAGTTTTCTTTGCCACACTTTACTCAATGAAGCGTATCACAGCTCAGGAAATGACTAGACCGTTTAATAATTAATACAACATTATAAAGTGCTGGACTGAAACATGGCCTGAAGGCTCATCCACACTGCGGCTGTAATTAGCTCGCTGCACAAAAAAAAGCTTGTTGGTATTCTTGCACTCAACCCAAAGCCTAATGTTATATTCTGAGTCTCTTGGTAAATCAGAGACGTACAGTAGCGCCACAGTCCGTGTTCACAGCAACACACACACAGACTCGGACACTTCGGGGGATTTTAGAAAGCTGCATGGGATTGTTTACCAAATATTGACACTTGGAAGATAAATTATTCAATCCTAATTGACTTCAGCTTGAATAATGAATGCTAAGAGAGAGGAGCGGTTTGGTACTGGACGAAGGGGAAGAGTTTTCACAGCTTGACCGAGCGAACCAGAGCCTGCAAACTGAACTTACAGGCTGCAGAACATAATATGAGCAGACAGGTGAGTGTTAATGGAAAATAACCCCCATTGCTCAGCCTTCTGCCTGTCTGTCTCCACACCCAGTAAAACAGGTGATCATTGGTGATCTGAAATAACAAGCAGTGTGGTTCAGGCTGCTGACTGAGACTTGGTTGGTTGTTGCCAAGATGGAAAATCATCTCACTCAATTGATTTCCACAGTGTTTGTGTTAATGAGCTAGTTTTGAAACTCTTTGTGCAAAGTCAAAGATGTAATATCTGCTATTTCAATAATTTTGGAGAGTTGCTGCGAGAGACAATTCAGATTTGGAATAATGTCTGTGAAAGTATACTATATGGCCAAAAGTATATGGACAGTTCTGAGGCTGTTTGTGTTGTGACAACTTTGTGACTGTCATCCTCATCACCCAACATCACGTCTTCACTAACTGAAAACTGGAAACTGAAGACAGCTTTGTTAGAGAATAATATTTGTGCATTAAGCATATGCTCTTTGCAGTGTAAGCTTTTCTAACTGAGATCTTTTTCTCAGGACGTAATTGTATTCAAACAACGATAAAGTCACTATATATTTTAGTGAAGCTGCTCAGAAATGTAATTTTTCAATCCTTTTCTAATCTTTGTTATACTGTTTTCCTAACGTGCTATCCTGGACGTGCAGTGCATATTAATATTCAATTGTCACATATTAAACTATGCAGAAACTTCAGTTTTTTTGAGGTTGCTCAGAAATGGCATCACTTGGCCTGTCAGTGTAAACATGTTCCAGGACTGTAAATACTTTTTTTTGTTCACATGGATTGATATTTTAAATTTTGAAATATCAATACATTTGGTTATTTCCATTTGTCCCCTCATGCTTTGTTACATGCAAGAACATTTATTGCCTTGGAGGCAGCATGTTAACCACATTTACTTGCATACAATTGGGAAATGTGCTCCATTAAAAGTCATGATCTCTTCACTAATAGGACTGTAGCTATGGATGCACTAACAACGTTAATTTTTTGTTTATGAGGGGAGATCTGAGAACTGGTGAATGTGATTATTGACACATAATGTGCTGATAGGGGTGCAAGAAGTTTATTTTATATAATTGGACAAATTTCTAGATTCTGCAGAATTACATTTAATTTTTTACATTTAATTAAGTGCATACTAAGATCAAACCAAATGCAAAAAAGCACAGAAACGTCAATTGAAAATGTCTGGTGTTTCATGTAAATGGTCCAAAATATGTTTCTGAATATCTCCCATTGCTGTTTTTGTCAGGTCATGCATCACGCCACAGTTCTCCCCCCTTTTCCCCACCAGGCTGGCACAGAGATGCCATTCAAGGCGGGGAAAGATGAGAGGGTCTGCTCTATCGACCATACGGGGAAGAAGTACGATACTTTAGCTCTCTCTCACTCTCTGAGTCGATGACCACAATGAGGTTCCCACACACGAGGCATCGGGTTTGAGTCTCAGCCTCGCCTCAGCCTCGCCTCCTCGCCTCCTCGCCTTTCACCATTCATCCTGAACCCTGATAAGGATTGAGAAAGAGATTGAGGGAGAGAGGTAGGGGGGAGGTAGGCTGAGTGGGAAAGGGGAAAAAAAGTGAGAGGCATTAGGGTGAAAGAGAAGCAAGATGAATGAAAGGAAAAGGAGACGCACTTGGGGAAGAGAGAAAGAAAGACAGAAAGACGGAGAGTGATGAAAAAAAAAAAAACGCCTGGAAGAGAAAATGAGAGATTAGAGTGAAGGGGAGGGGAGAATGAGAGGAGTCAGTGTAAAGGCGAAGAAAAGGAGGAGTACGGGAGAAGAAAGGATGAAAGAGAGAGGCAGCAGGGCTGTTGGAGTGTGTGTGGGGACCAGCAGTCAGTAGGTTTGCAACCTGACACACAACAGTAACACACTCTCTACCTACTGGAGACCTTTCCACACACACCCACAGCCGAAGAAACACACACATCAACACTAATGTTCTCATGAAGCCATGTCTTCATCATATTGTGTTTATTTCTGACCTGATGCATACATGTAACATTAATAAAATGCTCTTCAGTGTTTTGTACCAGAGCTTGGTGGCCTGTGCCTTGATTTATGCTCTTGTGAGATCCTGCAACCGCATCTCACAAGAGCATAAAACAAGGCAGAGGAAAAAGGAAAAAGATGATGACGGCAAGTTTCAGTTGGTTTTGAAATGTACTTAATTAGAAAAGGTTTTGGAAGTAAACTCCAACCATACTTCAGTTCATGCGTCACCCTCTGTTTGCTGTTTTTACTTGTGTACCAGATGCTCTACTGAACATTGTGGAAAGTCTTGTGTGCCCACAGCTTGGAGCACTGGGTGCATTTGGTTTTTTTTGCATTGTGTTGCATTGAAACAACCGTCTGATCTAAAGGTTGAGTACTTTCTTGTTTTGTAGCTTTAATAAGTATAACAGTAGGAATTTGGACATCTCCATTAAATAGGATTGAATACCACATAATCTAATGTTGTGGTAAATAATGCTGCCATTTACTGCAAAATGTGGTCATACTTGTCAAAATAAAGGGGGTCTGTGTAATGTCCCACAGTTTTAATGGTATCTTTGCTGATCAGCTGGCTGCTGCAGTGTTGCCAGGTGCCAATTTCCAAAGTCTCTCTTATACATTCAAATCCACAATGTGGTATCCAAGACATCCACGGGTTGACCACGTCGACTACAATGGACTATGCCTGCTGGTCAGTGTTTATTACGCAGACAGAAGGACTCCATGTTCATACATACTGTAGGTTACAGAGATAGTACTGTTGTACTGTAAATCATATCAGACTGTTCTGACACTTAAACCACACCAAACCAACGATGGAAAAGATCCCAGCTTCCACCACAATGCACATATAAGACACTACTGGCATGCAGCTCCTCACTGGGGGCCTTTCTGTTGATTTTAGATGGAAGGATGTATATTATGGCTTTGTCTTAATGTTACTAAATGAATTGTACATTTGTTTGGGACTATTTTCAGCCACGGATTAATACACATTTGTTGGACTAGTGAGTATTTATAACGCCATGTTTTTTTTCTTTAATATATTGTACAAATACAATAATTATTGTACGTCTGGCAGCTTTGTTTCACTGATGTGAACCAGAATGGGAATAGAAGACTGCCTGTTAATGTAAACTGAACTGTTACAGGACAATCAGAGGATACACACGACTTCTAATGCCACCACATGCTTACATACACATCGGAAGACACACACATACATATACACACATAGGCATTAATGTATGCACACACACGAATACATATATACACACACACACACATGCACAGAGAGAAGATAACACACTTGATGCCTTCTCCCACACACAGACTCAGCACAGAATAACAGTCCTTTTACTGAAGTGGATTAGGCCCCACAATGCCGTCCTTTATTCCCAGAGGAATGTGACTTTTTGGGGTGAGAGGACTCCCCCACCCACCCTCCCCCTGTCCCTCCACCCTACCAGCACCAACCCTCAGTAAAAACCTTCAACTATTTTCACTTTTTAAAAACAATATCATCAATCAAGGCAGGTGGGCAGCTGTCAGGGGGCCAGGAATGCCCCACTTAGCCGTCACATGGTGGTGATTATTGTGTTCATCATGGGGGGAGGTGCTGGTTATGACAGAGCGCTGCACATAATGTGTCTATTGTCTCAGCAGGCAGAGCAACACAGCTATCGATTAAGCCATTTACAAACAAGGACCCCACACGGACTCTTTTCACCCTTTTATTGGCGTTTAATACATTTAAACTATATTTAAAACTGGACGTAAATATGAGTGCAATGACACAGAAGGTGAGGCATCTGAAATTAAGATGTATTGATCGAGGGAGATACTTTCAGGGGAAATGATGAATAACTGTCTATTATAGAACAGCACCTGGAGGATGTGAGATGAACTAAATGAACCAGCTGCAGCAAAGGCCAAATTGCTCCTGTCATGAAAACTAAATTTTTCATGTTATTCTAGTAATGGCTTGGCTAACTGAAATACAGTATAAGGAAGAGGAAGTGCTTTCCAATTTGCTTGTCACACAATTTGTCACAAATCACCTGCAGACATCAAGCAGGAGAAAACACTCTTTTTTTTTTTCATTTGCATGCGACACACTGGAGCTGCTTTTACAAGACCCTGAGACAACATGTGAAACTTAAAAAAAAAAACATTTCACACATTTAAAATAGGTTTAAGGTCACAACTTCAATCCTCATTTTTTAGCCCCTGCCATAAAGAACAAATAATCATAGGGAGGTAGGAAACTGATATTGTGTTTATGGTTCCCACCTGTGTGACTATTAATGATCTTTTGGAATTTAGCACACACTTCACGATAGTGCCTAAATGTGTTATAATAGCATATTAGACCATTGCATAAAAAAATATTATTAGAGGTTGTGCATGCAATGGGAGGTCCAGATGAAATGAAGTTGGTTTGAAGAGTTCATAAAAAAGAAGATGAATGTCTGAACTATTTACACCTCTGTGCTTCATTCAGCCTGTATTTATTCACATTTTCAGTCAGTCATGCTGCATTAGCTGCAATCCGTCCCTGTGAGCTCTGTAAACATACATGTGCAGACACCAATCACTTGAAAAAAAAAGAGAGACCTGAACTTAGAATAAGTGTCTGTGTACTATATTAGAAATCATGGATGTTAATCATCAATGGACGTCAGAGATCCTGCTATTACTGGAAAGAGTTGAGTTTCTTTGATTCTGATTCTTGGAGAGTGTGTGAGTTACGACTCAGAGCTGTGAGTTAAACGTAACATTTGCATATTTTAGAGGACAATATTGTTCATCTGTACATAATCTACTTGCATTTAGTTACATCACAAGTATCCAAGCAACCAGGCCACACACCTGAAACAACACGCACAGAGACAGTACAAGTCAACCTAAGCAGTGATGCATGAGTGTGTGTGGAACTGGGTGATCTTCCATGTATATGCATACTGCCTCTGCCTTTTGTGTGCGTGTGTGTGTGTGTGTGTGTGTGTGTGTGTGTGTGTGTGTGTGTGTGTGAGCATCCCTGCCACCAGCACCCAGCAGTGGGGGATCAGTGCACCAGATGTGTATGATTTATGGAGTGGCAGAAGCTGCGGCAGAGAGGCCTCCAACGTGTTAAACATTATTAGCCACAGATGGAGTCGCGTTCGCACCCAACAGCGTTCACACACATCAGGACTTTGACGCCCCACTTTCATCCCCGCTTGCAACACTATTTCCGCATATGTGTCCAAGCAGGCCATTGTGTGAGGCTTCAAATAGCATCTCACCCTGCGCTGACCTTGCTGTTGCTTTTTCAACGGGGTCTTCTAGCACGGACAGACAGGCGGTTTGGTGCCATATGGCTCTGCAACAAGACCCGGCAGGAAGGTGGATGTGGGAAGGCTGATGAACTGAAAGAGATATAATGGAGAGTAGAAGCGAGGAAATAAAATACAATAATAATATTCATCCCCTCTGTGGACCTCCTTAATCCCTTCTTAAAAATAAAAGGGGGGATTCTCTCACCCCAAATCGGTGCCTCATTCATTCATTGTCACTGAGCTGACCCCTCCTTTGTATTTTCCAAACCAGAAGTTGTTCAGTTTTGCAGGTGTGTGTGTGTGTGTGTGTGTGTGTGTGTGTGTGTGTGTGTGCAGGATATAGTCACCCAGACACTGTCATCAGGCCTGATTTATGCTTTTTCTCCCTCAGGGCAAGCACTCCAGCTTCCCTGCTCCCGTCCATCCATCTATTAATCCAGCAACTCAGTCATCCTTTTATTTGTCATTCCACCCATTCATTTGTCCGTCTGTCCATCCATCTATCCATCTTTCTAGCTAGACAGGCATCCATTCATAAAGCCAGCTACCCAATCCTTCATTGATTTTCCTGCCAGGCTGCTATCAAGGCCTCCATCCACCATAAGACGTTTATATGGCGCAAACAATTGTCGTCAATATTAAAGAACAGCTTTATTTTATTGCAAAGACAATATATAAACTCTTAAAAGTATACTTACTGTACTATAAATATATAGAGAACTGAGCAAAATTCAGGAGAGACTCAGCCAGACATTTCTCTATTATCTGTTTAGGTTTTAGTTGGTCCAAATTTCTTTTTTCTATCTCCAAATACACATACTTTTCTGGTCTCAACTATATATTTCCTATAACACCCTACCTATTGACAGACTGTAAATGGTGGACCTCTCCTCAAATAGCTCCAACCTAAACGCCAAATGGCCATTTGGCAGACCATGCAACTGTCTTCCAGGCACCTTAGCAAAGTTATTCATTTTAATTCCATACATGGAGCATACTTCACTCCCAGCATATTGCATAAAATAAGATGTATACCATCACCAAACTTCACCCTATGCACTCAAAATGCATTGGACACATTTTCTTATATGGTCTGTGAGTGTCGAGGGGTTGGATAATAGAAGAAGGTTTCAGAGATGCTATAGCATATTGTCCAAACCAATTCCTTACTGCCAGAAGTCCTGTTATTTAATGACTGTTCCAGCTTGGAGCTTTGTGTTAAGCACAGACGTCTCTGGCTAGCTCGCCTTACAGCTGCCAAGCGAGTAATAGTTTGTAGATCAGGGGTGCCCAACCAGTCGATCGCAGGCGGAGTTTCAGTCGATCGCGAATGACAAAAAAAACAAAAAAAAAACTGCTGGTTTCCCATTGCCACTCTCCAGTGAAATTTTCATTTTGAAATATTGGTCTTCTCTTCTCCTTCTTCCTCCTTTTGGAGTGTTCTTTTCTGTAGGTGTGTGTGTGTGTGGTTGAGAGAGAGAGAGACAATGTGCCTCTGAAGTTCTGTTATGGACAACCTATTTGTGACATGTTGTTCAGCTAATTTTTTGTGCATTTATACTGCCTATTCTCCTCCTGTACAAATAAAAACTCAACTACGTGTCATCTGCGATTGCGGCTCCATGTTTGAATTATTGCCCGGCCCTTGATCTTGACTTGGTAGATCTCGACATGCCATCAACTTCAAAAGTAGATCTTGGTTAAAAAAAGGTTGGGCACCCCTGTTGTAGATGGAAAGCTCCTCATTCTGTCAATATACAGGAATGACTTCTTGACTTCATAGACACAGCAGGCGTGGAGCACTGGACTGCTGACACACACCATGCAAAAACAGAAAATATTTCACAATGGAAACATTGCTATTATAAAATCCTTATTAAAGTCGTTCTGAGTGTCCTTAAGGTCCAGGGTGGTTGGGGTGGGAGGGAGCCAAAAGGAGGGATATGGGGTGTGGGGTGTGGGTGGTGGTGGAGTTGTAAAACAGATGCTCTTATTTCAACCTTAACTTTTTTTTAGTAATAACTTTTATCAGTGTACTTGTTCCAAATATTATTCCACCACTCATCACTACAAAAACACGACCAACCTGAAGTCTGATGGATGTGACAAAGCGATCTGTGAGATTCTGTTACTCAGTCTGCTGTCAGTAACTGGTTGGTTGGTCGGTTGGTTGGTTGGTCGGTCGGTTGGTTGGTTGGTTGGTTGGTCGGTTGGTTGGTTGGTCGGTTGGTTGGTCGGTTGGTTGGTTGGTCGGTCGGTTGGTTGGTCGGTCGGTTGGTCGGTTGGTCGGTTGGTCGGTCGGTCGGTTGGTTGGTTGGTCGGTTGGTTGGTTGGTTGGTGGAGTGTTTTGTCATTTTAGGTGGAAAAAGTGATGGTTGGCTGTGGCTCAAAAATTACACCTGTCAACCATCTAAAGGTTTTCTACTTTGCTGTTTGCTAATAAAACATATTGAACATGTAAGGGATACAAACTGGCCTTCAGATAACATTTTTACTTTATAAAATTACCACAAATGCAGCAGCTGTTCACATTGCTTGCTCTTCTCTCGTCATGGTCGATCCTAATTGGGATCAAGTTGAGTATCAAATCTCTAATATATCCATGTATCCATGCCTTGGGCTGTCTATCCTTCTGTCAGTTTGGGAAAATGACCAACCACATGCTAGCTAACACACATAACCAGAAATCACTTTGTTGCTGTTTTCCATCACCGCGTTTGAACGAAACTTCTGCATCCTCATCGTATAAGGTAATATAACAAGAACAGGATTAAAGCAGCAGTTGATACAGAGTGCGAGTTGGGTAGAGAATCGAGGAGACGGTAATACTGACTGACACAGAGGGAGTTTACCAATGAATAAAGAAAGGAATAGAATGAGTGCATAGTCCTGTTGAACACAGAGAAGCTGAGTGTGCGAGGGTTTAAAGAGGCAGACGGACAGAGACAGAGACAGAGAGAGACGAGGGCTCAGACTGAGCTGACAGGTGTAATTGGAATCTAAATAGCTGGGATTGACGTTGACTGACAGCAGCTTAAACCATCCCGGGGACGCCCCTCCCTCCCAGTCTGCCTCACTTCCCAACATACACAGCGCTCTTATTTTATCGCATTGAAAACAGCAAGAAAGAGAGAAAAGACTTCACACACCTCCAGGCTTCAACCCCCTGTGCGTCTCCACCTCAGTCTGTGACACGACCTGAATATAATATGAAACCTTTTAATTACATACATGTCTCTTCTGCACGAGTTGATCAGAGTTTTGATAATTAATAAAGCATTAATAAATAAACACATGCAGCCAGGTAAACGCTAGCACTAGAAGCTATAGTAAGTAGCATATTAGCCAATCTAACGTGGGTGTATGAAAGGTGGCAAGTTGCTAGTGTTCTGTTAGTGGGGTAATAGAGGAAGACTATTGCCATGGCAACAGCATTAACAAACATGCACACACACACAGAGAGACACGTACACACACACACACACAAACAGAGAAATCATTGGATTTAATTAACCAGAAAGCTGACAGGGAGATGGTAATGCTGGTAATGGCTAGATGTGAGAGGAACAGACGGTTTGAAAATGGCAAAGCTTCATCTTGTTGATCCACCTCCTGTTTTTCCTCACGTCTCTGTCTCTCTGCTTCCTTTCACTGTGGTAAACATGGATGTTATAAAAAGTCTTTTGAAAAGATTTTCAAAAAGAAAGAAGAGCCAGAATATCAATTGTGGATGTTTACTGACGTGTGCCAGCCTACAGGGATGGTTATCGAACAGCCCGCAGGAAGCAGCTAGAGTACATTAGCAGACCTATAAGGTCCATTAGTACCTGGAACAGATGAAATAAACATGGTCCAGAATGAATAGAGATGTTGGAGCTGGGCTGCATAACTGTGGGAGCATTTGGTATAAAATTAGTAAAGGAAAAAGATAGTAAGTGTGATTCAGTGATTAGCAGTGATTGATGCTAAACACCATTATATGTTAGCAAACAGTTGGCTGTTAATTTATTTAAAGTCTGTTTGACTTGACATAATGAACCTAAGTCGTATATTCACTCTCCTTTTAGCTCTGTTTTGGTCTCAACAAACTTCTGAGAAACACATCTGTCTCTCGAGCTGCTAAATGCTCCTCTGTCACAAAACAAAAAGGTGATTGAACTTTCATATCATATCTTTCAGTGGATCGGGCCAAAAGCACATTAGACATAATTTCCAGAGCAGTTACAAAACAGTTTAATTGTGTCCAGTTTTCCAGCAGAGCCCCTTCACAACCAAAGGCATTAACCGTGTGTGTGGATCCGTCATTTTGCACCAGACGGACTTTGCTGTATTTTAGGGCCCAACACTTCGGATGTTCTGGTACGAATTACGCTGTCCAAACTGCCTCGCCCCTGACATTTTCTTTCTTTAATCCCTCCAAAGAAAAGTAACATCGCTCATTTTCTTGGAACCGTCTTCATACAATAATAACCATAATTAACATGCCATTGTTGGTTATTTGGGTTTGATTGCCATGGCAACTGATTCACCTAAGATGGTTGGAGTAGGCTGTTCTCGAGACCCCTAAACCGCCGCGCAGTAATCTGTGAAGGGGAAAGAGAATAAAAGAGAAAGAATGTATGAAGGAGGGAGAGTGCATGATAGAGAGATGGAGAGAGAGAGAGAGGGGCGAGAGACTATAGCAAAGAGTGAAGACTAAAGAAAAAAGGTTGAGTCCTTCATGCTTGATTCAATGGAATTAAAATAAAGATGTTTGCTTCAGGGTGGCCACAGATCCTGCTGCCTGATGTACAGCCTGCAACACAACAGGAATGTGTATATTAAATCACACACAATAAGGATACACACACAGCACAAAGGATCAAACAAGTGGACACAATGCAGACTAAAATACACACACACACACACACACAAAATGCACACTTCTGTTGCTTTTGTTTCTCACCACCTATGATTTTCACACACAGTTTTCTATTTTTACTCGTATTCATCACCGGATGGAGGAGAAGGTGAGAGAGGGAGTTCCTGTAGAAAGAGAAAAGTGAGAGTGACATCATGCTTTCAATGAATGCTTCTGAGGCAGGAGTTTGAATTAAACTGCACAGAGGCCCCACAACTCCAGCTTTCCTTCATATCATCCAGATCTTTTTTTAAATTTATACTTTGGATATTACAGCATCGTGGTAGAGCCCCAGTAAATCAGGTCCAAATGAGACAGAGAATTACTGTTTGTCTGGCTTGCACTGGTTAGCATTGATTTTACGCTTATTGCTCCAAACAGAGCTGAGGAAGTGATGCGACAATGAGCAGGGATGGCAGTGATGTGGGGAAGTATAGAGAGAAAACTGAAGATATAATCCATTGGAGTGTGTGTTTGTATTTGTGCATTTGTCTTTGAGCCCTGTTGGTGCCCGGGGAGTCAGATGGGCCACAGGACACGGTTAATAAATCACCAGCTTTCCAGTCGCTCTGAGAAGAACATTTATCCTGCAAAAAGAACTGGAACAAGAAAAAAGAAAGAATAAAGCACTTCATTCTCTCGAAGCCGTGTATACTGATTAATTCTGTCTCTCTCTCACACAAGATATCTTTCCGCTGTTGGCCTTTGATGCGTGCCAAACTACAGTTCGTTCACCCCATCTGGCTCATTTCTGTGTGGAAGCCCTCCAAAGTGACTGTACAGGGAAATGACCATCGAAATGCACGACAGCATATAAGATACAAAGCAAACTGGTTTACATAAACAAGATATGACATAGGCTAAATGAGATACTGATGTGCAGGCGAGCTGTATCTGCAGGTTGTTTGTAAATGTGATCGCTGTGTAGATTTACTTTGGCCAGAGGTGTTGTGCTTTGATGTGTACGTGTGTAACCTGTGCTGATTTTATTTGCCTCACAGCTGGTAATATGTCACTGCCTTCTTCTTAACCCAAGGGTGTGTGTGTGTGTGTGTGTGTGTGTGTGTGTGCTTCAAACACAGAAAGAGACAGAGGAATCCAATCTAGAGAAAGAAAGCCTGAGGGTTTTTCATAAACTCTGCAGTAGGAAATGCGATGCAAGATCTTAAGAAAACTGTGAGACCTTTTTTCACAAAGAAAAAAAAATGCAATAATGCAACATTGGCTACGTTCAAGTAGTCACACTTGAAATGAAAAGTGGGTTTAATGAGGAGAGTCAGTCTATCCACAGAGCAGAGTGATAGAGTGACGTTTTCCACCAGCCTCATGATAGATGAAAAAATAAATAAAAATAAAAATACAAATAAGGTAACAACTGTAACCTCAAAATGCTTCAAAATATAAAGAATAATAAATCATGACAAAAAGCTGACTAAGTATTATATATTTACATCAACTAAATCAAAATGTAATGCCAAGATGTCTTCTATTATCATAATATTACAATAGATGAAGAGTAGATTGGGAGTTTGGCAGACTTCAAGGATGAGTGTTGAGTAACAAAAGAGGCAGCTGATGTCTACACAGCGTTACGTTGCCAGTTCCTTCACTCAACACAACGATGGAAAGAAATCAGCTTTCCATCGACTGTATTTCGACTCCTGGTTGCACTTTTCCGTAGTATAGTCTAAGTGTACTTTGATTTAAAGGCTGCTGTCTCAAAGACTTGGAAACGACATTTAGCTAACATCTAGTTTTAATGTTTTAATGTCAATGGAGCCATAAATACAATAAAGTGCTTTCGTTCCCAGTAACGATGCTAAAAGATTATTTATGAATGCAACTGTGCTGCGCAAGGGAGTTTCACAAAGAAAGAAATGCAAGTACAGTGAATCTTCAAGTCGGCCTATCAGCACTCTGTATATCTTTGCAAATTACTTGAGCAATTAGCATTAGCAAAATTGCTAGCATTGATTAGAGCAGGTTCCATTTCTCTACAGGCGACGTAGTAGCTAATATTGCTTTGAGCATGTTATACAACTCTCACAAAGAACGGTGATTTATGTCTGTCAATAAAAGTGACGTCTGTGCTTTGTGGAGGCAGCTAACGCAGGATGCAACATTTAGTGCAATTACTAATAGAGACAGTTAATCTTTTTATGTGTAAATATGTTGATTTAAACATGAAACAAACAGCATGAATAGAATTTGACAAACAAGGTTGAATAAGGGTACGTTAATTTGCCAGAGCTGAGCAATTAGGTGAAACACAATGCTAATTTCATATCTCTAAGCCCTTTGGGATATGATAATGTACTATGCGGAGAAGCATTACATGGGTAGGCACTACACATTCATGCTTTCAAGTGACTGTTAATTATTCATTTATTTTTTTATTATTTCTTTAACCATGTCCAACTGGGATTGTAGCCAACAGCCAGGCTTTCCAACCTGCACCATCTCTGAGAGAGATGAAGCCAATGAAGCTGCTCCGTCACTAAGAAACAAAATGCTTGAACAAACAAATGTGTTGTTTGATCAGACATTATCTCAGGGTGTTTGTGTGTTGGGTGTGTACATGTGAGTTTGTTTTCAGAAGTGTGTGATCGTGACCACCCAGCCTGTCTGAATGAAACATGGGCCGGCCGGGACTGTCACTCAGGAGTGGCTCACTACAAAAGCGGCTGTGATGGAAAGATGAAAATAGGGGACGAGCTTGTGCACATCACTACTTAATGCGACATGACCTTGTCCGACAAATAGTTATGATGACGGAGCTTAGTGCAGCACACCAAACCACCGGGGGGCCTTTTCAAATCAGGTGGTGATGAAAACTGTCCTGACTTAAAGTGCTTTTGAAAGCCAAGGCCAAGGGGTCTAAATACTGCAGCTAATATAATTAAACCAGGTTCACACAGGTCCTGAGCCCCAGGCTTTGGGTCAGCCTCCCAGCCTGGGGAATGACTCTATTCCTGGGCTACAGAGCAGAGCTGAGGCCCCAGAAAGTCCTGGGGGCCCCTCCAGGCTTGCGCTTTTCCATTTAACCCAGATACCAGGGGCTTTGGGATGGGGGGCGTCGGGGGGAGGGGTAGTAGAGAGGGCCTTGCAGTGGGAGAGTAATGAGAGTCGCTATGGTGCCGAGTGTTGTGATGAGGGGGGTAGGCTAGTGAACCCAGTCGGGAAGTTCCTCAGGATCAGGACCTAGTGGCTGACCCTTAACCCATGACCATGCAGATTGGTCCCTGGGGCCTGGGGATCGACACGGACACTAAGCAGGGGGCCAAGCTGCTGAGGAACTCAGGGATTTCTAAAGGGGAGAAAGTCTCAGGATTTGGGAGAAGGACATGCAGTTTAAAGAGGTGACTCAGTTGTAAGCAGAGACACATAATCCTTATCTAAATTCAGGGTCTAATGGTCTTAAAGATTAAAGACAAAATGAACTCCTTTCATTCTTTCTCCATTCATTCAGTAGCTGTTCTGGAGCTTTTTCATCATATCACACAATCACAATTCAATGACGTGAGCAGCTCTGTGGATGAAGATCATCTGATAAATCAAAAGCTCTACAGCAGCTACTGAGTAGCCCTCCTGGTGATTCTAGGGTCAAAAATACATAACTTTCAATCATAATCCTCTATAACTTTTTTTCAAAAGTGGTATTTGTCAAGGCTGAGAAATATAGAGGAGAACTGTGAAGGAGAAAAAAATAAAATTACAAAATATATAACACGTCTAAACAGTGTGTCTGAAAAAGCAAAGCAGAGCCAACCCAATCCAAAGCTTTAGACATCAAAATGTTCAGAACCCTGCTCGAACCTGAGTCCAAACCTCATGGGCTGAAAAACGTTGTATTTAAAAGCCAAATTTGTGATCTATGCTATCGGGCTACATGAATAGAAATCAACTCAACGTGACTACCTCACCCATTTGTAACTTACTTTTGTTTAAAATCTGTATCCTGTTGGTGTTTTTTAAAACTGAGTGAAGGGAATAAAATGCAGCACAGATAGACAACGCTCAGTACAAAGTAATTACCGCCCGGTGCAGGTTCATGACCGTAGCGTTGGGAACCACTGCTTCAGGGATCCTCTGAGACTTTTTGACACCTTGATCAATTGAAGTAAAGAAGAAATATCCAACAAATACTAATAGTGACTTAAAGAATGGTAGAAGTTCAAGGTTGCTGCCTGTGTGCTCTCACTCCTCATCTTACATCCGACCACATCAGTTCCCTACATTATACGCCTACGTTCCTTACTGGAGCATCTTCACCTGATTGGAAATTGATTAGCAAAAGGTGCACAAGGCTCATCAGCAGGGGATATGTGCAAAGGAATTTCCTCAGGACTTATATCCTGTTGATATGCACTTGGCTCCCATTGATTTCCTATTCTTTGACGCCTACCGGCCTACATCACACAAAGCCCACCCACTCAGATGGTAAAAGACAGCTGCCCCTGCTAATCTTTCTGAAACCTATTGATCACATAGGAACAATATCACTGAACGCACAATGCTATATTTCTCTCTATGTTCCTCTCCTGTTGTCTTCACATCTCCTCGGCTGTAAGAAAGCTGCTGGAAAAAGAAAAAGTGGGGATGCTGCTTAACACGGGAGCTACACTGAGACACCAGCAGGCGATCAGTGTGAGAGCGAGGAAAACAGCGGCCAACACAGCTGAGGGCAAATAACAAAAGGGGTAGATGAAGCTGAGCACACATCACTCTATAAGCTTCCTCTTTTTCTTCTTTGTGCATCAATGTCATTAACGCCACACTGTTGAGGCTCACAAGTGGCATAATGAAGTGATAATGAAGTTCAGAGGTCAGCTTGAAAATGGCCAGATCTCTCTGAGTCACCTAATAAAGGAAAGCAGTCTTTATTGACAGCATTATGCAGACCTTATTTGCACAATTCCTCCCTATGAACCCACAAAGGATTTACCAAAAGCTATGTTTGCTGACCAAAGACTTTACTTTGCAGTGCAAATACAAAGGAACCACAGTATTTTCTCAGTTTAAGCTCTTAGGTAAGCAGCCTTTCAAAGCACACGCGTGTTATGTTATGTGGGACAGACACTTTAAAAAGTTATAGTGTAGTACCTGTTTTAATATCCATTAATGAATGCTGCCATCAAACTCATTCTAATAGATTGTTTCAGCACAAAGTGATCTGTTTAAATCACTTTAAGTTATTGCTTCATCTAAACGCCTTTGATCTGCATCTGCCTGGGGGTTCGGTGACAGCTTTTATATGCAATGTTTTCTAGCATAGCATATAAAAGCTGGGGCGGGGAATGATAAAAGTGAAGCAAATGAGAGAGGAATCAAAGCCAAATTATTAGCCACACTAATGGCAGGTCTCAAGAAAAAGCAACATTTTCAGGGGATCATCAAAGTCATTTTGATTCATTTGATGATTGTCTGACTTTTAACGCTTCCATGTCTCAGAATTAAATTTGGTACACACATTCAAAGTTGGTTAAAGCTGCGAACAAATAGTCCCATTATTGATTATTCATCAATTAATTAATTATTTAGTCTATCAAATGTTCCCATAACTTCCAAAAGTCAAGAGTGACGTCTTCAAATGTCATCTTTATTCCAACCAACAGTTCAAAACTCAAAGATGTACAATTTAACATAATAAATAGCACAGAAAAGCAGAAAATCGTTAAAAATGTCATTCAATGTAACTATGTAGACATGCTAACATTAGCTTAGCTGGAAGGTCCACTGTGATGTGTGGGGGTGTATTAAATGCTGTGTTACTTAAATGAACTTGTGTATGTGTGGTGAATGATTAAAATGCAGTGACCGAGAAAGAAAGTGGAAATTTTAAAAATCCTCATTGTCTTGAAAAAGTGAGACAGAGAAAGAGAGAAAAGAAATTAAGGATGGGAGCGGGCATGCAGAATGAGAGACAAGGAAGAGATGACGAACACGGCGCCATTTCATCTCATCTCCCATGTAATCCCCGGAGCACGGGAAAAAAAACAAACGGTTGTGATAGAGAGCCTTAGCAGGAAATGACAGCCGATAAACAGGCTCGGCTGCTGCTACCGTTAGCCATCATTACACTGCCCACCGTGGGAAGGGATACCATTTACAAATGCTGCTGAGATCTGATAACAGTAAGGATCCCTAAATAATTACACACTACTCATAAATAGATGTGTCATATCTGTCCTATCATTGTCTGGAGGGAATTTCTGAATCGCCTGACTCCGGTCATTTACGGGCAGATCTCTGAATGGCCTCCTCATTCCTCGATGTTGTTGCTTTGATGAGAACTGAAATAGTTCCTTTTGATCTTGATTGTGCAAAAATAGATTGTGTAGCACGAGGGATAATGTGTATCCAGAGTTGTTACGTTTACACGCAAAACACAAGTAGCTAAGCAGCAGATGTCATGTATATAGACTTTATAAAGATCAGGTGATTTATTTTGCTGCTCTTTTATTGGGTTACAAATGATTTGGTCCAGATTTCAAAGCCTGACGTCAGAAAGGAAGAAATCTCTGAGGTGCTTTTATATTCACCCGAGAGGACCGGGGCAAAAACTCACGAGGAATTTGATGAGATAAAAACTGAAAATAAACATCATATTTGATTTAAACTGTGCAGCTATCTACTGCTTGACCTCCATATTAGTCTGTGCAAGTGGTGGAAGGTGTGTGTGTGTGTGTGATGGAAATTGCCTCTCATTTTTCACTGTTAGTCTTTGTTTTGCTGAAGCTGTGCGAGGGATATGACTGTGCACTCCTTTATCGTGTCTGAAGAGGAAAAAGAAAAATCACCCCACTGAGAACAATAGCTGCTGAAAAGTGACAGAGAGAGGGAGGGAGAAAGAGAGAGAGAGAGTTGATATGGCAGTCCCTGAGATGAATGACAAGAAATTCCTTCTCTGCACTCATTTTTCCTTTAACTTTCTTTCTTCCGGCTCCCTTTCTTTTTGCTTTTTACTTTCTTTCTTTCTTTTTTTTTGTCTGTTAGAAATATGACCCAACTAAAAGCCCTCACATACTGTATGCCCCACTCCACAGTGTTTGCTTTAATTGCTGGAGTGCAGCTAATTACCATATGTTCAAAGAAGAAAAGCAAAAAAAAGCAACCTCAGAAAGACAAAGAACATAAATGCCTCTCATTTGAAGGCGATTTTATGTACAAAATAGTCCAATAAAGACAACATTTGTGTGCAATAGTATCAAGTGATAGCAACAGCCTCAAATCTTTCTTTCATATTCATATTCTTGAATTCATTGTCAAACTGTAATTTCTTCTGACAGCTGATGTCTGCAAATCATAAAGAGATTAACTGTCTTTAATGCCACTCCAATACTAATTAAATTCATTTAAAGCTTTTTTTGCTCTTGAAAACTTATTTGTACTATATATACAGTATATATATATATTTGCACAGACACAATGTGCATACACGTGTTACCTAATGATACATAAGTGTGACTTGTAATCAGATGTGGGATGGACCCTTAATAAACAGGTCACTCCAATAACAGAAAGACCTTGTTCCTCATAGCTGCTTTTGAGTTTTCTTTGCTTCGTTACAGACGTTTCTCTCTATTCTTAGTGGAATGACACCAGGTAATCCCTTTAACCCTCTGTTGTTTTAAACCAGAAGAGGGAGCATTGTTTCACCAGCAGAAACAGATTCAACAGATTCAAGCTTCCTGGCCTCCACTGCACTGTCTAAGTTGGGTTTTTTTTATGTACACAGTTCCTCATAAAGCTGAGCTTAACCAAACAATACAAAAGGAACTGTGCCAGTAAATGTGCTGATCTGATTAGAAGCCTTTATTCCTAAAACATCAAGGAATTAGAGGCACATCGACAGGCTGTACTGTAGTCCGTTCTCTGAGACTTCAAAGGCGAGTTTGAGGCTAATTTTATATGCATGTTTGCAGAATGACCAAAGTGAGGGAGGAAAATGTCACATTTTAATAAGACTCCTTACAAGGGTTTGACTCTGTATCATGAGTCCCAAAGCACCAAACACTTCATGAAGGTATTTACATCAGTCAACCGTTTGAGAACCGAACTCTTTATGATGAAGGAATCTACCTGGCATTCTCAGGTACACATTTTGCTTTTACCTGCACATGAAAAGTACACGTAGAAAGTCACAAGTCATTTAACTCCCTGAATACATCTGGAATATAAACTAAGCAGGCCAGCGAGTCACAGTTCTTCTCTTCTGCTGTAAGTGAAAACTCAGAGAGGAATAATTGCTTTCTTTTGTATTCTCAGTTAATTGATACATTATCTTAAAGTGGGTCTCTCACTTCAGAGAAAATATTGCCTCTAATGTGAAGGTGAAGGAGGGATGATAGAAACAATTTGTCAGGAATATGTGAAGCCTGAACTAAAGTGACTTTTTTATTTTAACAAAGTCCGGCTGCTTGTGGACATTTTAACCACAGCAAAGATGTGTGAAAGGTTCACGTTCAGCACCAGATCGTCTGAATATTAAAGAATGAAGCATACACTGAATGCATTTTAATTATAATAATATTATGGGAAGAAGTTTAATTAGTATATTCCTCATTTTTCCTCATATTTGAAGACTTTACAGATACACCAGCGGCTCTGTGAGGTGTATTTATGCAGTAGCTTTGAGCTAAATGCTTTGTGCACTCACAATAGCAATGCTAACATGCAGATGTTTAGCAGGCAATGCTAACCACGTTAGTGTGCTAACAGTTGCTGATTGGCACTGAACACAGATTTGCAGGTATTTCCAGTCACGTCATGAACGTCTGAGCTAAATTTAATGGCAATCTATCCGATAGCTGTGAAGACATTTCACTCAAAAAAAGAAAACCTCAACCTCGTGGTGGCACTAGAAGAAAAGCCAGTAACAGTTTTAATGGGAATACATACAATATGTGTTGAGATATTTCATCTATGTGAATTCTGCTTTACGCTGCTTCGTTTCCTTACACATATGTTCTGGTTTTATGTAACGACAACAAAGTTAAATTGAAAAGTTTCTCGATGTGGTTATCGCTAAGAAAGGATTCTCTGAGCACGATTGTTATTTTTGCCAATTTGTGCGTCTCCATTCATGCCTTCATAATTTCTCTATAGCCTTGGTGCCATGGTCATTATCTGCAGAGGACAGAAAAATAAACACAGAGGCCAGATTGTCATCGACCGCGATGTCAGACCTTGAGAACAGTGCAGAGGAAAAGGGACAGAGATGAAAATGAAAAATCCATCTGCAGGGTGGAGCACGCTGTGAGATCTATAGCAAAAGTTTGTTTAAAAAATGTTACGGATAAAATTCCTGCCTCTCCAGCTATTGTGACAGGTCTTTTCAATAATTCAGGTGCAGCCTTTCCTAAAGCCCGTAAAAAATTGTGGACCATAAAAGAGAAACATGGCTTCTTATTTTGCAGGCTTTGTTTACCTCGTTTCCTCCGCGGTTATAAAGCACAGAGAGCGATGTATCTGTCAATGCAGTGATGGTATGTTTGGGGGGAGCGCGGCGGTTAGAGGTGAGGGAAAACACATCACAACAACAAATAGGAAGTGACACGCATGTGTGCAGACGAACGTGTACACACATAAACACCCGCTCGCACAGACACTTAGAAACATGCCCCAACTCCCAAAGACACACATTTACTTTGTTGTTCCCTCACACACACACACACACACACACACACACACACACACAAACGTTCAGACCGTTTCAAGAGTGTGGGTGGCGTCTGTCAGTGTGGCAGGTCGTCAAGCTTAGTGTGCTCTGTGGTGTGTGACTGCAACTGCCTGAGCCACTTCACAGTGTGTTTGCAGTGCTTATCTGAGTCAGGGGCTAGGTCAGGAGGGGTCACAGCTCTTATTTGCCATGCTGATAGACTGAGTAATGAAAAAAGCCTCCCAGCACAGCAGCCACACGTGTGTTACTCTGCATTTCTCCATCACACCATCCTTATTCAGATCCCACAAAGGCTGGTTACCTCTGATTTTATCAGATGAATAGCCCAATTTTAAATGTACAAACATGCTTGTCTGTGATGAGATATGTTTTGGGCCCGACGGTTTAAAAGTGCTCCAAAGTCTGAGAAAGAAATCTCAATACTTCAAGTCCACCATCTGCCTCAGATCTTCAATGTCTCTTCTGGTTTTAATTTGTAAACTTACTGTCAGCCATGAAATAATCTCACACAGCTTCGGTATTGTTTGTTCAGAAGGTGCACAGTCTGAAATCTAAATTCTTCATTTTTGAAGACCACTCTAAAAGAACACATGACTTTTACCTGCCCAGGTACTGCTGATGAAATGCAGCTATCGAGCTAACACTGGGACAACTGTCCTGTTAAAAACACATAAAATAAAAGCTTATTATAATCGTGACCAGCAGAACAAGCTGTAAACACACCATTCACATACAGTATTATATAAAGTGGTTCCAGCAGACGTGTTAGCAAACAATTGCCTAGATTGCATTGGCCTGAATTTAGCATCCAGCAACATTAGCATTCATCTTTGATTGTGTTGAGGGTCTCTGCATTTATAATATTCTATTTATAATATTATTAGTCTGATTAGTAACTTCATTTACTTTCAAAGTTGTTCATTCTTTGTCTGTCTGCAGTGTACAGGCAGGTAGGTACATTACAGGTGGAAAAGGCCTTAAAACCAAAGCAATAAGCTAAAGGATGCTAGTGCAGAGTTGGGTGATCGACAACATATTTACCATGAAAGTCTTTACTAAAATTAATATGTAAATATCGATCGGTGTTGTTTTAACAAAGTTTGGATGAAGTTATCTTGTTTTGAGCACATATGATTAGCTTGTCTGCAGCTGCACATTCATCATGATTACATCTGACGACAGATTCTTTCATTTTATAATTGCCTAAATGACTTAAAGATTATTTGTATCCTTTTTCTATTTGATCACTCCTCCTGCTGGATTTAAACCACCTCCAACCACTCCGCCTATACGGTCTTCCTCTCGTTCAGGTCCAGTGATGTGTGCGATGGGTTTAGAGGATATCCAATCCCATGGCTGACTTGGACAAACAGCATTCCTTCCATCCCTGTGGTCCACCTCTGGGGTACGCCTGAGCCTGGTCGGCCTAATCCTGGAGCCTGGCTTCACTTCAGTCTGTATCATACAACAGTCCTTTTTTTAACGGCCTCCATCGAGCACTGCTCAGGCGATCCAACTACATCATAGTAGATTTCAAGAACAAAAAAAGGCTTTCATGTATCCGAGAGGTCAAAACATTCACAGAGCGTACAATCCTCTTGGTGAGAAAACAATATTGCAAATATTTCCAAAGCCATGTTTTCAATTTAAAACAGAAAGACATGTTCCACAGACGTGTGACATGACAGCGTTTCATCTCGTCTCGCCATCCCTCACTCACACGTGCTTATGTTTTCCCTTCTGTGATAATTATGGTAAGTCATGCCAATTGCACTGTTTAGAGTACAAGAAGTGTACACTTGAGGTTATAATAGGTGGAATCAATTTTACATGCAATGTAATGGTCACATTTATGCATTATAACACCCTCCACCACACACACACACACACACACCACTCTATTTCATCCTCCTCTTCCCCTGCCTTCCGTTTTCTCTCTATTTTCCATCTCTCCTTCTTCCTTTGGGGAAATCTCAGCCTCTCTATCCATCACCCAGACTATAGTGTCACTGTCTCCCCTTGCGTAAGCAATAACAGCAGCAACAGCACTAACACCAGCCAACCAAAGCCCCAGCTCATTCAATCACCCCGATATGAATCTGCTTAAAACTCAGCCATCGAGCACTCAGCCAAATCCATCAGCGCAGGCTTAAGATTGGTGGCACACGCAGCACAGATAAGACATTCTCTGTGGTCAAGGCCCTGTGATGAGGAGCAGAGTCACAGCTGCTGCTGCCGGCTGGATAACTATCTGCAACACCGGTGTTAAAACAGCGGTAACAGACGAGAGCCATTAGAAAAATACTAGCCGTTCCCTCTTTGTTTTTGCTGCTGTGGGAGTTTCGTGTAATTGGGGCAGTGCATCGTTAGTGGCAGATTGCATATGATATTTCTTTAGATTTGTTAGTGGACTGAGAGCTAAATTGGATATGTGCCCTTGATTACTGCTGTCTTTGTTTTCTCTGTACTCAGCACTTATAGTCCCCAGGATCATTTCAGAGCACGAGATGGAGAGATTTTGCTTTCCTCTCAGGTATATGTGTGTGTGAATGGCCTTTCAATGTGTGCACATATGAGGTGTATGTTCTGTGGTTTAGCAACGTCAGCTAAACCCACTCCGCTGTACTGGAACTGGAGAGAGCTCAAGGACAGGTAGCTTATAATAGAGTGTGTGAGTTCTGTAGACTCAAGCCTCCACAGATGGTGGGGGTCAGAGGAGCACAGGCCTGCTGGGAGTTGAAGCCAGGGGCTTGATTAAACACCAGCCCCACTGCAGGGGTGTCCCAGAGGGGCCACATCAAGGAGGCTTGCTGGCTGCGGTACTTCTCCATAACCTCTGCACCCCGCTCAGAAAGTTTTAACGAACAGGGTCAAGAGGAAAGAGAGAGCAGGACAGCTGAGTGAACTGCTGTTGAGATAAAATATCCTTCTACGAGACCAGTAGTTAGGTAGTTTTATTGAGCATGATATAGAACCAGTGAAGATGAAGAATAAGAAGTCAAAGGTCAGATAAAAAAACAGAACCAAATGGCAAAAATAAAGAGGAAAAGGCAAAAAACAAAGAATCTGTACGGATGCATAAGCCTGATAAAGGTCTTCTCAGTGTCTCTGCAGGTTGACGGTGGACTCATGCGGAGCAGACACAGCTGCAGCAGCGTGGAGAGAAAAACTCCAGAATGAGATTGCATTTCTACTTTAACATCCTCAACACTTTGATCCGAGGCGTATCTCTCCGCTGCGTCTCAGCCCGCCGCAGGAATGCCGGGTCTCCGCCGCCACGTTGAAGATCGTAAATAAACATCCTTCCCTCTCCCGTCCACCGCAGCATGGCCTCAAAGAAGATTAGAAATTATTCAGTTGCTCATCTATCATTCACTCCTGAAATGAATAAAAGAGCAGGGCTGTTATCTTCTCTCCATCTTTCCAGAGACATCTCCACCCATCACATGGCTTTAGGTTTCCTAATCTCTCTCCTCCGATTTCTTTATGGGAAACCACTGCCGCTCACGTTCTTCTACTGTGATAGGGCAATCTGCTTTATTTAATAATTCACAAGGCAATCTACCTGCAGTGCAATTTGTGGATGAACATATGTAGCTGAACTGAGGGAATAAATACAAATAGATCTGTGCTAGACATCCCCCACTAGTGCTGTAAGATATCTATTTCCATGTAGTATAACGCATGCGTACAGGATTACTGTAGATTCACTTTCCTTAATGAAAATTAGGGATATCACAGTTTGACAGAAAGTAAACTGTATCTGCAACATGCAGCAACTCAGCACAGGAAAGTTGTTTTAAAAATGAGCAGAATTAACTTTGCACAATTTAATTGCTTTTTACTGTAAAGTGAAGGAAGGTTTCCACTGCAGTTTAACAAGTTAATGAATGTTCATTTAAATGAAAGAGGTTGCAGAGATTTGCCAAGACACAGAATCAAACTGAGAGGGTAGTTTGTACTAGAAAATGGATGTAAACAATGTAACCCTAAATACAATTATAAAGACAGATGTTGTGAGGTTTAAATATATTCAGCTTGTACATGACGAGCATCCCAGATTTAAAACTGGAATAGAAACAAAAACCTTTAAATATTTCTGAAGAAAGCAATGACGGTCACATGGGAGAAAATGTAGAAAACCAAGTATATCAGTGTGAAGCATGACACGTACTGCAGGGCTGCTCTATGATATTAGATAAAGAAATGAGTCACTATCTTCTGTCTTCTCTTATTGTGTTTTAGACAATAATGGGATATTTAGTAAGGATTTACAACTCTTTTAGGTGCTAAACAGCCAAATTGCATTTGTTCTTATGCACGTAAAGACAACACTGAGATTTTGTGAAGATTAAATGAAAGAAAAGCATCTTTTAAGGGATTCCAAAATATGGGAGGGAAGCCTGTAATAATAGCTTTTATTTATTTATTTTTTAATGATCTTGACTGAAGAGTTTTGAAGTCTTACAAAAAAAGACTTTTAACGACTTATTCAAGATATTCAATGTTTCCTTCCTCTTGCATGATGAATACACACTTGCAGTTTTAAACATGTCTTCTCTTCAACCAATTTCCAGAGTTCTGCAGAGAAAAAAGAGTTTCTTTTTTGCTCCTTTGCTTTATAAACATGCAACATGCATCAAAACTGTCGGCATCAGATCTTATTTTGTGTTACTTTGTGTAAATCAGATTAACTGTTGCTGGGTTTTGATTTGTAGTCTGCTTTTCTTGGCAAGAGACGACCTACTGTGCCTCTAACTGGCTACTACTCTTCACCTTCGTAGGTTGGGTTGATAGATTTTAGCATGACATTGGTCAAAAATATCAGGGTAAGCCAATCAGAGGCACAGGAAGCCAAGAAAAGCAGTGAGATCAGTTATAACGCTGCAGTGACGTCAAGCAACACAGACTGTGTGCATATGCTTAAAGGATATTATTCTATATATTTCCTCTTATTATCAACATTTTCCATGAAATGATAAAATCATTTTTTTAAATCCAGCCCCAAACCCATTGATCCCTACCAGAGATAAAATATTTAAAGAATGCTCACAAATACATAGTTTCAGTGGTTTGAAAAAAAAAAAAAGTCTTGAGTAATTTCCTCTACAGTTATATAAGTTCACTTTAAATAATACAACGCTTGCACTTACTGTAAAAGGTGTGGTCCATATCCGATGTCTCAAGATCAATTTACTTGTCATGGTGGCTCCAAGCTTATGAGAACAGTTGTCTTCCAGTCTGCTGTGGTTCTGGAGGCGCTCTGACGACCAAACAGCTGATGTTGAGAACTTGATTCATGGTGATGAAAGTGAACATTTACGAGGTCAGGGGTGGCATGCTAGGAAATTTAGGATGTAGGATGATTTGGTCATTTTCAGCTTCGATTTTGAACCATTAATCTGTGTCGTCCAAGACTTCTGAATATGAGACAACTGTGTATACAAATCAAAGAAAAAGCTGCGGCATCATCAGCAGGACCAGGTGTACTGGGCAGGTGAACATGAGGCTACCTGAATGTGAAGTAGGACAGTGTTAAAAAAAGGAACATGCACTATCAGCAAAAGCCTTCCACGGAAAAATACAAGCACAAAAAAAAAAAAGAAAAAGAAAGTCTGTGCTCATCCTTACTTCTCTCTCACATTGTTTGGCTTACTCTCGCTCGGCCTCTACTCCTGCTGCGCACATCTTGATTGACACATCACTGACTTTTCTGCGTCACGTGACAATTAGGGCTTTCAAACGGCTCCATTATTAGCTTTTAGACTGAGCTGCTCCACGCCCACGGGGCGGCAGGAAGGAGGCAGCACTCTATAAAAAGATGAGACACGGTTAAGTCTCATCGCAACAGACAGGCAGGCGGGATTATGAAGGGTCGGAGAGCTTCTCAAAGCCCTTTGTGCAGCAATTTTCTGTTCTCGTAATTGTTTCCCCCAACATCTCCCTGCTTCCACCCTTCACAAATAGTTTGTTAATTAAGGGGTTGCGTGTGTATGTGTGTGTGTGTCAGCAGACAAATCAAACACATAAGGGTGGGTAATACACAGCCAGCAGAGGTTAGTGTACTCCTGTAATGTTTCTGACCACATGGGGGTCTGCTTAGGAGGAAAGGAAGGAAACTGTTGATGTTGCAGTTTTCAGTTTAGGGGTGAGAGGGAGGGAGAGAGGGAGAGAGAGAGAGAAAGAGAAAATGAGTTATTGTTTTATGAGTGTGTCAGAAATGTGAAGGAACAAACAGAAGTGAGACAAAAGAATAAAAGAAGAAGAAGGGAAGTGCAGCTGGGGTGAGGCAGCAGTGTTTGAGCATGTGTGTGTTTTCTTTCTTATTGCCTGTGTGGAAGCAGATGGATGTTTCGGTGTGTGTGTGTGTGTGTGTGTGTGTATTCATGCATTTTAATAAGACTGTTTTTTTTCTTTCTTTGTGCATGTGTTTCTTAAGTTGCAACAACTACACCTGCCGGCAGCAAAGAGGAGGCCTCGCCCTCACGCCAGGAATGCTGGGAATTTTTCTCTGTCTCACAGAGCTCAGGTGAAATATTTGGAGCTAACAGACACACACACATACACACACACACGCGCGCGCGCCAGCAAATGCATCACATGTGATCATAATGTTGGTTTGAAACTACCACGGAGGTAAAAAGACAGTTTGTAACTTGAACTTCCTGCCCCCCCGCTCCTACATACACACACACACCTTCTAAATTGAACCTTTTACTCCAACACACTCAGGTTTGCAGGGACATGAATATACATTTAGCTGCAACATGAATAACCAGGGTGAGTGGAGTGGTGCAGGGTGATGGAGCCTAGAGCCCACCGCCTGCCTCCCCTGTAGTTAAACAGCATTCAGCATAACTTATGTGAGTGCCAATCACTCCAAACGAAAAGTGCAAATTAAACTCTCACGCTCAAATGCATAATTAGACCTCTGACTTGGCAGTGGAGTGTAAACGATTGAGGGTGGAGGGAAAGATGAGTGTCATTGCAGGTTTTTTATTTATTTATTTATTTTCTGTTTTGCCTGTAGAGGTGGGTGTACACAGGGCAGAAATAAAGCCAAAAAAACAAAACAAAAAAAAAGTTTTTAATAGATACCTTCATTTCCTACAACGGACGACACTGTTGTTTACAGGCACGGTGGTAAAAGGAGACGTCAGTGTTGCACCTAAATAGCCACTATTTATTACTTATTTATGTCTAACCATGTGATTTATGAGAATTATTGAGCTGCTGCATCTGAGATGTGACCCAGTAAATGAACAGACCCTTGACTTCAGTTTGACTCGTATCGGTTTGCTTCATCGTTCCCAGAGCCTTTCTGTCTCTCAGCCTCCCTGCTGAGAACATTGACAGTCCAGACTGATTGAGAGACAATAGACGTCACGGCTGATGTGGTTAGACGAGCTGTTTGTGGCATAGACAGAGTCGTGATTGAAGCAACGTGGGGCAGACACTGTAGGGACCTGTGGCACACAATGTCGCATTCAAATGTTTTTCCATTTATTGTCAATGAATACAACACATATGGAACAAGTATCCACAATAACCACCTCGAGTGGCTCCTTTGAAGAACTTTCCAAACTCCCTCCAGATGTCTTAAGAGCTTCACCTTATATCTGCGTTCACATCACACTCGCCTCAATGCTCAGCTCAGAGTTTGTTTTTAGTCAATGCATTCTTGTGTTGATGGTTCACATGTTAGTAAGCGACATGTATCTGGCTCCGGTGTGAACACATGTACAGATTTAATTGAAATGTGAACCACATGTTCAAGAATAACATCAATAATGTAATTTGTACGAGTACAAAATGTATGATGTGATATATGTCTGTGCTTGCATTTAAATATGTCTCTGCATTGACCCTGCTGTCGCTGCTCTTATCCATGTTTATTTTTACCGAGCCAACACTGAATGATGATGACAGGCGATATGCACATGAATTCTGATCAGACTGCTCTGAAAGCTGTCACGTATCCTCGATATGAATCAGATCGAGGACCAAGTGTCCCAAAAATATCATACTTGGTTTGTTCACACTTCTGTAAAAAAAAAAAAAGCCATCACATAATTTGAACGTAGCGCTAACTGTCTATAAAGAAAACTCATTTAGCCTGTTCATATCTTATTGTTTCAGTCACTACAGTTACTATTCTTCACCATATTATGGGTACCATGCCTCAAAATATCAGGATCTCTCTGCTTGACACCATTTACTACATCTAAATGTCCATGCTGAACCACAAGCAGTTCTCAAAGATATCAGCAGAACACACAGTATGAGATAATATATTGAAAATGGTGTTGAAGAGAATTATTATAATTACTGATCCTTTGTGTCAAAATCAACATTTTAAGGGTGTTGAAATGAAATGTGCATTTAAAACTGTATATGTTTTAATCATATAAAGAAATATGTAAAAAACAAACAAACAAACAGACATACTCTGTCTTCTAGTCATCACTGACAATATTATCTTGTCTATTTCTGTAGCAGAGCGGCTCTGTGTAAATAGCGCGCCGCTGCCTTGGAAACAGAAACCCTGGAGAGAATGAAGAGCTGATTGGAGAAAGGCAGCTTGTCTTCAATCAAACCCAGAGTCTTGTCTGTTTACGGGGAGCACGTCCAGAGAGCTCTCAACACTGACCTGGAGGGGAGCGAGGCCAACGGCTGCATTGCCAACTGGTACTGAAATCCAAAGCCTGTTAAAATGTGTATGTAGATGTTTTCGAGGGAGGACTGTAACCAATGCCAGACCTACACAGGCCTCCAACCTTCTGGCACTGAATTGGCTTTTCTGTGATAACACTGCATTACACTACAGACTCATAGCGTCCATTAATTAACATGTATGTAATGTAAATTTCTCTCATTTCATGTCATTTTATCCTACAAGTCTTGAAGCACATCAAACAATGTTAGCTTATTCGCTAACAGTTTAAACATTTGCAGTTTTGCAGACGACTGTTAGCTCTATGTTACACTCAGGCATGTCATATACTGGGATGTCAGGCTATTTGGAAACTATCATTTGACTTTGTATGAGGAAAAAAAATGTGAATATGTTTTGTTTTTGTTTTTGTACTTATGTCCAGCTTACGATACAGCACAGGTATACAGTACCAGTCAATGACGAACTGTGTCCAAACCTTTCACCCACGTTGATTCTGAAAAAAACAGTGAAAAAATGTACTGATAGTGTCATACGAATAAAAATACAGAAACCTCATTTCTGTTTATTTTTTCACACATTATTGTTCTGTATCAACCAATAAAGTCTGTTAGATCTGTGGATTGATTGATGTTTATAGATAGTTAATAGATTGTGCAGAAATCGTGTAAATTATTGTAAAGTGAGCATGTACAGTCTGATTTATGAGTTATGATTTTGAGATTAAGCGGTACAAATTTAATTTTAGTTTTTCCTTATTTTAATTAAATGTCTAAGCATAGAGGATGCCGTGTGCAGATTGTAAAGCCCCTTCAGGAGATTTGCGGGTTATTTAAATAGAAACTGACCTGACTTGACTCAAGAGATGGACTAACGTATTGTTGTTTTTTACTGACAAATACAAAAACCGTATGACTCATCCTTTAGATGCGACTCAGTGCCATCATAAACAGGGTCAAGAGGGCATATCTCAAATGAATCACTCACACACAGTGGTTAATCATGCACTTATCTTTCAAACCATAAAAACCAAAACTTAAAATCCACCCAAAAAATGCATGCTAACTGTGTTTACGATTACGAGAGATTAAGATTCATCCTGTTAGAAAGTACACGACACAGGTGCACACAAATATCAAACCATGGGCTGAGCATCCAAAAGTGAGTGGACACAGACACACACACACACATACACACACACATACCCCACATACTCACAGAAGCTTCTGAACACACGCGTGCACACACACACACACACACACAGGCAGTGGGAAATACAACCCTAACACACATTAATACACACGGACGCAGGCTTGGCTTTATTTTGGCATGCTGCTCTGCGGTGAGCGGTGTGAGGGTTTAGAGGGATTGGACGGTGTTGACTTTGCCGTGAACCTGCAGAGCCTCTGCACTCTCACAGCTGCCTCCCTCATCATTTGTGGAGGGCCTCCAATCACTGTGGAAAATCAGGGGCTGGGAAGGGCAGAAGATATATCACTCCTCTCCTCCTCCTCCTCCTCCATTCCTCTCTAGCCCTCCCTCCATCTCCTTTTATACTGCACTCTCCAACTGTGAGGGTTTTTTTATGGCCTCTCGTTCAAGGCGCTTGTCATAACTCACATTTCTTTGAGTTTATCTAATATTCCAATTATACAGCTGCATATTTGACGACCGTTATTTTTAAGAGCACTTCTCAAGGGCACTGCTGCAGCTCATTTCTTGGCTAGCAGACTAGCTGCTCGTCTGGCTGTGACAGTTCTGTCATATCTGAGCCTCCCACTGGATTTTAAATACTTGGCCCTCTCAACAATGGAAAAGGCCAAACATTTTCCACCTGAGGGCTTTTTACAGTAAGCAGTACAGTATTTCAGCTGATTGCGCTGAAGCTAGCGAGGCCGCAGTCAAAGGTTTAGCCCGGCAAGATGTTGAACAGATCTTTTGACATTGCTCATAACCTCTCAGAGGCCTGCACATAGAGAGAGCCCATATCATACATTTTATCTCTTTGTTTGACTTTCTCACACTTTGTCATCTCAAGTTCATGTTTATAAGAGTAGCTATTTAGCTTTAGCTTTACTATTTAGCATTGCAGTCCTGTAGCATCGTCTGACTCATGATGGACAGTTTCTAAAGTGTATTATGCTGTTCAATGATCCTGGGTCACACAAGCCTTTGACAACATCTTTCCAACTAAAAATAACATTAGAAAAAACGTACATAGTGTAGCTTTAAATAAATGTTTTAAGTGTGTTTCTATGAATGCTGTTAAATGTCTTTAAGAGCTTCTTAATGTCGGTTGTCTCCGGTGCTGAATCGAAACTAAAACGAAGCGAGTGACCCTCATTCTGTCATCATTTGTATCCGTGAAATTTTACATCAAATGTCATCAAAACAACAATGAACATTTGAAGTCATACACTTTCTGTCTGCATCGTTTGTGTTTACCGTTGTTCCAGTTCAGTGTTTTATGATCCGCTGGATTTTCTTCCTTTTATCCTTTTAATCTATTTCAAGTCGTCTCTGTCATCTCTTCTCAGATTTTGGCCCGGCTCTGCTGAGGTTGAGGAGTTGACAAGTTATTAGTGAGAGACTGGTGGAGGTTACAAATCAAACCCACTCATCTGTGTGTTAAGATCATCTCTAGGACTATTGTTTCCATAAAGATGATGTATTCAGTACCTGAGGCCAGATGCTGATGAAAATTAAGACCTTCTCTATTTTAGGTGTATTATGGCTCTAAGTATAAATTAATAAGTACAAAGCTCTGAATCTGAAACATTTGGCACAAAAACAGGTTTTCATACAATAGGTCATATTAATTTGACTTTATGCACCAGGGACCTGAACTGGAGGCTAAATTTGTGCTAATCAAGCACGTTGAAGTGTTGTGAAATGGATTGATGAGGGAAAAAAAATACTTTACAGGCCATAACAATGCTCTAGGCCTGTAATTGGAATGATAGAGTAGCCAACATGGCCAACAGCACTGGCTCTTTTCCAAAGACTAACCACTAAAGGTATGTTTCCTCAAGCATTTGGCATTGATACATGACCAGGTTTCCAGTCTGCAGTTACTGACGCTCTAAAACCAGAGCTTAGGTTCGGCTAAGCAAGACATATCCTTTGCTTGTTCGCTATCTGAAGACTTCAGGAGGCAGTGAATATAAAAAGAAATTATTTCAATTCATAACGAAAGCCAGCACATTATTCAAGTCAATTGCTTTTTTTTTTTTTTTCCAGATCAGTGAAATTCAAGTTCTTCTATTCATTTCCTCTGAACAGACAGCACATACCAAAAAAAACCAAAAAAAAAAACGGACTGATTTTCAGCAATAGCAGAGAAACTGAAAACAAGAGGATGTATTACAGAAAATGAAGAGAAGACAGCGTATCTGGGTCTAGGTGGCCAAAGAAAATGGACATCCACTTCCATTCTGGACTCTTTCACTCCAGATCATGTTATATGACTCGATGACCTTCTCTGGCAGCAGGCAGAACATATCTGACAAGAAACTGTTGCAGTGCATTGTTGGATGGGTGAGAAACATGCCTGCGGTGGATATGGAGAAGTGGAGAGGCTGCTCCTTTGGTTCTTTCATTTACTTTCATACCTGTGAGGTGGCTTAGAAGCCACTCAGACCACAGGGCCAATTTCAGGTGCAATTTCCTGGCTGGCCAAACGCAGCTGTGCTCGGGACCTTGAGCCGAGTGGTGTAATATAAAAGCAAATGGAGCACGGTTTGAACTCTTGTCCATTTAGGCTCACATATGGTCACATTTCATGGGAAAATGAGAATAGGGAATACCATAGATTTTTCAGAACTTACTATTCTTTCTATAAACCAAAATGCCAACGTTTAGTTTTCCGATCACCAACTTAGAGTCTAGACCATTAAAGAGCAGAAAGTCCCGGATCACGCTCTTCGGTTTGTTATATCTGGCACCTGCACATTTGTTTTGTATGACTCTGTTGGCTCCCTTCCTTGTCCTTATGGTCAAGGTTTGTGGTAATATCATGCAAATAATATGCAGGAGCGGTTTACTTGACATCTCCGGACCTAACTGTTATATCTCACCTATAATTTAATCTGACACATCAGCCAGTTGAAGCTTTTATTTTTATTTTTTTTTCATCAAAGCCATCAGCAGCGTTTTCTTATTCTTTTCCGCGTCGGGTCTCGAGACCAGGGCCGGTCTTTGAGTTGCTGCCGGCTGGCCCAGAGGCTGTTCAGTTGACCTACTAATCAGCCAGCTATTCCCTAAATAGAAATGAGCTCTGTGTCAGCAGTTCTGTAAGGAGGGAAATGTCTTAGCTCTGCAAATCTAAAGACAAACACAATTTTCCAATCGCTGTGACCAAAAATTAGAGGTCTGAATAAACACACATCAGTCAGTCCGTCAGTCCGAATCAATATACAGAAAACTCACTCTGAGAGGAAATGTATTGTGTTAATATATTATAATTTGACAAATGAATATGAAAATAGAGCAAAGGAATAATGAAACAGTGAATGATTCATACTGCTGATGCTGAAACATGTACACATCATAAAACACTATACAAATAAAGTTATCACTATAATTATTATTCCTTTACCTCATGAACTTGTATATTGTCTTTTGACACTATATTATATAAGTAAGTAAATTTTATATTTTGTTTGGTGCAAAGAAAAAGCGTTTGCATTGCAGGATGAGCATGATAGTAAATTTTAAATTGTTTTTTTTCTCTATGAATCACAATCAGCTTTATTGTTTAAGACAACAAAATTATAGTATATATAATATAATATAATATAATCACAGATTAGTGAAAATGAGGACACAAGATCACTGACTCTAAAAGTCCAGTCAACAACTGTTCAGTCACGGAGACAAGAGTTCATTGATTCATTTTCTTTCCAGTTCACTTGTTCTTCCCATGGATGGATTAATGGATCCCACATTGGAGCCATGGGGCAAAAAAAAAGTCTATATGTTCATCCTCTTTCTGTGCATTGTGAATCTGTCATTAAACACATTAAACATACCCATATAGGAATATTATATAGAATAGGAGAGGAGAGAAAATTAATTTAAACAAACTGATGTTCTTTAAGATCAAACAATAAAATAGATTGTAGTCAGTATAAAATAAAATAAAATTAAATAAATATTGATGATGAAATATTAACATATCATATCATATCATAACACATCACCAAGAGAAAGAAAGTAAAATGTAAGTAAACTCACTGCAAAGAATTATAATTTAACTTTAAAACACAGTGCATTAAACGTGAATAATAATCAATAATCAGCCCTTTATAAGTGTTTAATTTTCATCTTAATGTGCATGTGTGTGTGTGTGTGTGTGCTTCTGTGTGTGTGTGTGTGTGTGTGGAGGTGATGGATGCTGCTGCTGTAAGAGTGAAGCATTCTTGCTTCTGTTTCTGGAGGATGAACTTCAGATTTCAACTTCAGTGTGTTTAACAGACTCTTTCTAATTAGTGTGTTAGTACTTCAGTGTTTGAGGCGTTCATTAAAAATAACACAATTTTAGCCGTGTTTATTTTATTCAAATATTACAGTAAAACACATACCCTGTGCAAATTGACATGGAAGTAATTAAGGATAAAATAAGCTTTAATTAGCTTTCAAGTGGCATAAAAGCAGTGTACATGCATGTCTGTTCCGCATGGAAAAGCAGCAGAAAGCTCAGGGTGTGTTTGGGGGTTAGCGTTATGGCAACAGCAACGTGAAAAACCTCTCAGCAATCACAGGTATTATTAGTGTTTGAAAAGTAATCCTATGTTGGGTATCTGCACACACTCTCCGTTTCCCTGCCTCTGCTTCAGCCACACCAAAGCACAGGAAGATAGAAATGATAAAAAGTCCGAGCAGCCATCGTTCTTCTGATCAGACCTGTCAAGTAACGAAGTACAAATACTTCGTTACCTTACTTAAGTAGAGTTTTTGGGTATCTATACTTTACTGGAGTAATTATTTTTCAGTCGACTTTTTACTTTTACTCCTTACATTTTCATGCAATTATCGGTACTTTCTACTCCTTACATTTTTTAAACAACCTCGTTACTCATATTTCATTTCGGCCTTGGTTTTTTCATTGTTAAAAAAAGACGTAGACTGAATTTGATTGTGATTGGATGAGAAGTATAAACATATACCATTCCGACACACTATTGGTCTGTCGCCCCTGCCTGTTACAAATCACGTCACACGCAAGCAAGCTTCGAAGCAGTGGTTTTATGGAATTGTAGTTCAGGTGTGAAGCACGTAGCGATGCTTCAGTGTCGCGACTCGCGTTGCGGCCAGTACTGTGCTTCCACTCGCGTTGCGGCCAGTACCGCGCTTCCACTCGCGTTGCGGCCAGTACCGCGCTTCCACTCGCGTTGCCGCCAGTACCGCGCTTCCACTCGCGTTGCCGCCAGTACCGCGCTTCCACTCGCGTTGCCGCCAGTACCGCGCTTCCACTCGCGTTGCGGCCAGTACCGCGCTTCCACTCGCGTTGCCGCCAGTACCGCGCTTCCACTCGCGTTGCCGTGGCCAGTACTGTGCTCAGTAGCACACATATATGGTTCTTTAATGCATTTGCATTATACAAAAATGCATTAATTTTCATTTGGCATATATGGGGCTGAATTTTTCAACATAACATTTTAATATAACATTATTTATTATAGCCCTTAGAAAAATTATGTTTTTTTGTTTTTGTTTTTTTTTGGGGGCTTTTTTTCCTCTTTGAATTACTTTTACTTTTCTACTTTAAGTAGTTTTGAAGCCAGTACTTTTACACTTCTACTTGAGTACAAATCTTGAGGTGATACTTCAACTTCTACAGAAGTCTTTTTAAACCCTAGTATCTATACTTCTACTTGAGTAATGAATGTGAATACTTCTGACACCTCTGCTTCTGATAAATGATATATACTCACTTCAGAGTGGAATTAAATCAAAAGCAGATCCTGTTTTATACTGTGTTGAAAACCTGCATCACATGACCTGGTGATAAAAACGCTGTCATGTGTCAACTGTCCTTAGAAATAAAATCCATGTACATATTATTTATGAAACGTGCATATGTGCATTTTTCCTACTTAATGGATTTAATTTTTCAGCATCAGATGATAAATTTATTTTTCCTGTGCTCTGTGTTGATGAGGATAAGTGCTGTGCTCACATTGAGTCTGTTAATTGATGGCCTACTTGATAACATGTATATATTAAACAAGGGCTATATTTATAGCTAATGGAATATCTTTGCATGAGTTAATATATATATATATATATATATTATAGAAGATAGTTTTAACCTAGTATTAGTTGCTCAGACCACATGCCACAGTCAGATTGTGGATGCATAAATACTGTAACATGAGACTAAATCTGAAATCCAGTGATCATTTTTGATTTTGTGGATGACTACAAGTAATAAAGTGAGGACAGCAGACAGCACTGCAATATCTTATGCATGAAAATGAAATGTGCTCATGCAGTTTGAGTCTTCCAGCAGACTTAAGCCTGACTCGTAGCGCTACATTACTTCTGCTCCTCAACTCATACATTTTCTCACAGTCGTCCGTCTGCTGCTGAATATAAATGGGAAATTTGGACCGGCCAGTCGCAACTACTAGTGGCTGTTAGATTTTCATTCAGAGTATTTCTGTCTGCATTCAGCCTGGCATTTTCTGTGCTGAGTGTGTAGACATCCTGGTCAGTTTCCTGGTTTGTGTGGAGCGGTTGCCTACAGAGCGGATGCAGTCTATTGTGAATACCAAGGTGTGGTGTGGTGGCCAGAAGTGACAATAACCACAGTGACCCTGCTCCATTGTGCCAGCATTCCTCTTGTTTCCTGTGTCGCCCTCTCTGTAATAACACTCCTCCTTTCCCCCCCAAACACTTTTTATTTCATCTATTAGAATCGCTGTTCTACTTTAATAGGGGCCAGATTCACACCTGCAAGCGGTCACAAACTAATGTGTGTCACCGTCTTGTGATTGACAGGTCACAAGATCCTCCCTCCAGCTCCCCAACGTGCAACATCCGTTTCTTACAGCCTGCCTGTGTATTAAATAAACACAGTCTCACAGTCGACATGAAAACAGCAGGAAGTCTGTCATAAAAGTTGTGGAACGTTGGAAATATAATAAAAGAAATAAAAAGAAGAAGTTCTCATGTATGGAAGAGAAAGAGAGAACGTTGATTTTCTTGCCAAGCTTGAAGAAAGACAGCAGACTTCCTCAGGGAGCCGTAAAGGATTTAGACAATAGGTGAACCGCTGACGTTGAATCACTCATGTTATTGTTCTTTTCACTCAGGTGTCCAGTGAAACCTGAGATTATCACATCTGGTTAACTGTGATGTGGTGTCAGTTTGAGTTTAATTCCTTGAGAGTTGAGGACATTTTGACCTGTTCTCATTTCATCAAACGACTGACACTTTAGACTTTTAGTGTTAAAGGATGAAGCTGCTGTTGTTCTACTCGGTCTCTACTTTTGTAAAGTAGAAGTTAATCTTTAAAAATGCTTAAAACATTTACAATATTTTTTTTTATCAAACATAGTACTTTTGTTATGGATTATTGTCTGCTGCATATGAATGTGGTTGTGTTGGCTGACTTTGAATGTGTTTTTTTTCTTTTTTTGTGGGACTGAGTCAAAATAAACTACGGTCTGTGTTCATGGTGATGAAGGAACGTGTCACCCAGAGCAGCAGCGGTGTGGCTCGCTGATGTGGAGTCGATGGCACAGATGAATCACATATATCAAGCTGTGGACACATAGACAATAATTGTTAGCAGCATCATTTTATTGTTGGTTCAAGTATTTCTATTGCTTACTATAAATATTGAATATTTCCAGCATCCTCATATAATCATAGTTAGGTTTTGGGTAATATTAAAAAGGGAAACAATTTCCACACTGTTCACCCAGTACGGTTGTAAATACCCTCAACTTAAAGCTGTAAGTCATCATAACCTTATAACCATTGATTCTTTCTACGTGAAATGTGCTGCAGTTGCAGTTCAATGTGCTGCAGTTGCAGAGCCAACACAACAAAGCATGTTTCACTGTCCAAATACTAATGACCCGCCTTCATCTGTATGTCTGCATGTGAACGTGTGCATGCTCATCTGTGTTTACTCTGTCTGACTGGAAAGCCAAAGCAAATATGTTTACATGGCAATTACAACAGTAACCTGCCAACAAACTCCAACAGTCCCTTTTAGATGCCATGCAGTCAGTGTAACCGCAGTATAGACACAGCCCTTCAATTTTACTGACTGCTTAAAAAAGTAGCAGCACCCCAAATCAAAGACAACAAACAAGACAAACCTTTAGGCAAAACCATCCCACACCTGACAGCATCAGGCTGGAGACGTGCACGAGTTTGTTGCATGATGTCGACGGCATGTTCAGAATGAGAGAGTAAATACCTATCGTATGTGGCGTTACAAAGACGAGAGCATTTCAAGCCACAAGGCGTGTGAAGTGTGAATTACAATGCAATGGAAATCATACTTGAATAAAGAAATGAAACGCTGGTTCATTTATTTAATGAGAGACAAAAACATGAAGGAATGTGGCGTTACATTCCCTGTCTCCCTGCAGAGGGCCTCAGAAACATCGCTGTCATCTTTGTAACCTGAATCTGTTTGTTTGTGTTGGTCGCTCTCCAGAAAGAAGGCTACACCAGAGTCTCCTGACAGCTCGTCCTTGTATTGAGACTTGCTTGATTGACAAATGTGTTTTGAGACTAAATAAAAAAGTAGTTGAGGAGGGCCCCCGTCGCCCTGCTGGGTACCGCAGATATTACACTTCAATGAAGGTAATTGTTTTTGATGTGTGTTGTTCCTCCCCCTCTAACTTTTACCATGAGACAATGAGACATGTACAACAAGCTGCAGACGTCTGAACCTAGAAGAGGAGGATGTAATTAAGTGTTTGCGTGATGTACAGTTTCATAAGATCTTCTTTATGAAAATATATTCCTGCTCTTCTGTTCCAAGCTGTCTGAGACAGATGTGTGTGTGGTCCCATTAACACTGCACAGACAAACATGTTTGTCAAAGAAGGATCAAGCTACAATTTTCCAGCGGCAAGAAAACAGTTGTGTGTGGATGTTAAAGAAAACCATATAATCAGTGCTGGAGTGATATTACTCTTCTGTGTAATATGGGAATTATGGGGATGAAGAGAGGCCGTGTTTATTTTCAGGCACTAGATACAAACCTTTTAATATCTGTTTTGATTAGTTTGACATTCTTAAAGGATGATTTTCTACAAGCACAGGTGACCTCAGGGTCAGCTGTTCAGGATGATGTAGTCACATGACCTCAGCACAAAGGTGGACTCCACAAATGGTTACATACATGGTTGGAAAGTGATGCTTGAAATGATGTATAATAACTATAGCTGAGCATACAGAGTCACATCTGTGACCTCTCACGTCATTGTTGTGTGTAAAAAGCTACAGCTGAATGAAAATGTTCATACACCAACATATCAACATGACAGTAAGACAGTCACACTGAGTTAGCATGACTCTGTGTGCACCAGCTCTGCAGCCTTGTCACAAACTTACTCAAATTACAGCAGGAAACTAAAATGTTTCAGAAACATTTAAGGCAGAAAACAGGCAAAAAAAGAAAAAAACAACAAAAATTTTCTGAAGCCAGTTTGCTGGATGGACCATCAGATTTTTTACCGGTCAAATAACGGACAAACCCCGGACCTGCAGACTGTCAGTCATCGTATTAGATAAACTGTTGTGATTGGCTCGTCTGAGTCCAGGATGGGTGGATGTCTGTCTGAATGGGAGGGGGCCAGACGCATCTGCCAGATAAAACAAGATTTATCTGGTTTCTGGGCTATAAAATAAATATAATAGACTGAAATGTATCAGGACTATGAAACCAGAAAACATTGTAGTTGATTATAATGTTTTGATGTATAACTATAGTCTAAACATAATATTGATTAACAAGCTCAATTTACTCAATCTGCTTAATGAGACGTTTCATTAGAACAACTTAACATTTGTCCTTCAGCTCCAAATCAACTACTATGTTGTCAAAGTAAAAGAGTTGCTGTCTGTTTCAAAATAAGAGCTATTTTCAAAATAAGATAACTTAATCCAAAATTAACCTCTAAATCTGGTAAAATACGTTAAATTGTTTTGGGTTTTTTTTACATGGTTGGTGGCAAATAAAAATAATAAAATCACCTTTGCTTAAAAGATATCTAGATTTGTGCTGCCCAGCTACAATAAAGATGAAACGCAGCTTCCTCGCATGTTTCCACCTCTGGTCATTAGTGTCATTAGTAACAGTTACAACAGCAGTTGTAATTTTCATGTTTTGAACTAATACTGGCAACATAAAAATACAACCTTGAGCTCTTTCTTAATATACAAATCTTATATTGCACACATATCATAGCTCAAACTAGAGGATTGATTAGTTAAGAGGATGCGTGATCATTTTTATACCTTATCTGAAATCAAGCAAAACATCTGTCAGTTTCAGTGTTGCACTCATATTGCACATGTTACTTTGATCACTGTGAGAAATACTGGAACTAATGTTTGCCCAGGGGAGATGTCTGTATACCAATGTGACTGAAACCTACACATACCCCATGCAGCCAGTATTAAATAATGACATGAAGATGCTGATGCTCGTCTTTATAGATCTACACCACAACCGCCTGGTTCTCACTGAAGAAATAAACAACTGGGTTAATATTTTTGTAACTGATGCTATTTCTGAGCTCTGATTGTTTCCTAGGAGGGTTGTTGCCTCAAATAAACAAATATGTCTTCCACTTCTATTGTATCACCCATCCTCACAAGAAAAAACAACAACCTCAATCTAAAATTCATCCTGCAAAAGAAGTGATGCTCTTCAGATGTCAATAAAAAGTGAAATTTTCCTTTGTTAAGATGACATTTTGTGTTATTAGAAGGAGGCAGGTTGAGCGTTTGGCTCGATCGTTAGCTGCAGAGTAGCCTTCATGCATCTGATTTGGATTCAGCGTCGTCCTTGTGGACCTCTCAAACGTAGTGGTGCTTATCAGTGTGGTCCAACATGTCTCTTCAACATGCTTCCTGGTGGGGTTGCAGAATCGTGTCTGAGGCCTGTTGAGGCCACTATAAAGTTTTGGCACAACTCCCAAATCATGCTTGCTGCTTTCAACATAGCTGATACCATAGTCAGGTTTTATAGTGTGCTTGTGCGCTGTAATAAATAGTGGATACAAAAATGATATAGACATAGATCATAGTGGTGAAAAAGAAGAAACCAGGCCTCTAGAATAAAAAAAGAAAACATGGAGCGCCTTCACTCTGCAAATATAATAAGACAGAGAGCAGCCAGGGGGAGGACTGCTCATATAATTTAATACCTAATGTGTAATTTTAATTTAGAGCTGCCAATTAAACAAGAAGTCCTGTTCAACTCTCATTCAGCAGCATTGTGCTTCTTATTTCTTAACAATGCAGGAAACACCTCCAGATCTGTTTACACACTTGCCAGCGATGAAGCCTTTTTTTATTAAAGTTTATACTGTATGCTGCTGTCCTTGAGAAGCACAGTAGTAATATTACAGTATGTGCATGTAATATACCCAGCGCAGGTTCAAGACTTTTGTTGCATTTCATACCCATCACTATCCATGTTCTGTACTGTCAAATATTTAATAAAGGTGAAATGGAAAAAGTCAAAGGCACAAGAATGTAATTTTATATTTGGTCATAAACCAAATTATTGGTTAATTTTGTTTTTTCTTACATCTGGCCAGAGATAACACATGCAAACATCTGGCTCATTTACACTTATTTATTTATGTTTCTGTTGATTGATGATCCTCCATCATCCTTGTCAAATAAGTTAATTAATTAAATTAAATGATGGCACTAGATGAAAAGTTAAAGAATCACCAAAGTTACTACGATTCATCTTCAATGGATGATACCATACAATACTTTTTGAGACATTTCTCTCAAAACCACAAATATAAACCACTGCTAGCAGTGGAGAAAAGGTCAGTAGGATTCAGACCTCTGGGGACCATGAAGGTCTGTACAAACATTTCATGTCAATCCATCCAATAGTGGAGGACAGACAGCTCAACACTGGCGTCCCTGGACCCATGCTGCTAGTGTGGCTAAAGGTTTGACAGTGTACCTGTTTACTACTGAGCAAGGCTGCAGGAAACACTGATGAGGTTTTAGTACCACTAGGGCTGTTTTTATAGTACAATTACAAACTTACACATGGTTGTTTTTGTAAAGACTAATTTCATTATTTAAACAAATGGAAAATAATAATATGTTTAACAATAATTACGATACGGCATTTATGTAGGACAACGAGTAAGAATTTCATTGGACAGAGAAACTTGTTTCTATACTGTGCACATGACAATAAACACTTTGAATCTTGAATTGATCAATAAAATCAACCCCAATAGTGTGTCCCTGTATCGCCGCCCTTCTCCATCATTTCAGTTTTCCCTCCCGTCAGCCAGAGAATCATGACATGAGTGCAGACTGAGAGGAGGAGACAGTTTAGTAATATCTGCTCCCCTTGGCCTCGCGTCTGGCTCTTAATGGCACTTCACAGCAGTAATGGTGCTGGGGTTCACGTTAATGTGGAAATGACTCCATGTGTGTGTGTGTGTGTGTGCAGCTGAGGGTCGGCCCGTCCTTCATCCCCAGAGCTGTAGCTCTTTATCAGCCTCACTCTGAAAAGGTTTATGGTGAGACCCTGGCACACACCACGAGCCAGACACCAGCCTGTGGCATCACCCCATTCGCTCTTTTGTCTTTAATTAACAGATGCACACACACCGTGATTTACAGGTGTGGTAGCCCGTGAGCCCGGGCTGCTATCGATCTGATATCTGATTGCCTTTGTTTACGAGCTGCTCCAGTTTAATTGAACAGAACTAAAGATCCTGAGATTTCACCTGATGTGTGATTAGGGTCTGAACAGTTGCTGTTACATCATACATCAGCAGATAAGACATCTGCGTGTGCTCTTCATTTGCCTTGTTTCTATCACAACGTGTCAAGATCTCAGCCACGTTAAGAGATGTGCATCGATTTTCAGCACAGGTAAGAGAGCGAGAGCGCTGACTTCCAATAACAGTCTGCTGTTTTCATCACATCGAGCTAAAAGGTAAGCTAAAAAGTCATATAACCCAATACATATTCAGATTTTATGGATAATAAATACCTGAGTTGTTCATCTACTGCTATTTTACCCCATCTGCTTTGGACTGAGATCTAGTGGCCATCTGGCTCATTCTTTATTCTTCCAAATTGATCTACCACTCAGCTAACCCTCCCCACACACAATATACTGTATATGACTTCAGCCTCCCCTTCTCCAGTTAACCCACAGCAAATCAGCCATTTAGGTTTGGGAGCTCAGCCAAGGCTATATCTCAGAGCAGAACAGAAGAAGGGGGAGTGAGGTGAAAATTTGGGTCTACGACTAAAAGCGTTGGCTCGCACCCAGATAAACAGTCAGAGTTAAGGTAGCTGCAGCTAACAGCCCTGGATGTGTGAGCTTAGAGTTGACATCGCGTATGCGTGTGTTTCCCAGCTTCCTGGTGTTGAGTTTCAGTATTCATGCTGATGGGAGGAAACGCTGATTTAATTTCAGCCTCCTTTGAGTGCCTCACGGACCTCTGGAGCTCTGATTTACAACCCCTGATACTTTAAGATAATAGCATGTGGCCGGGGCACATTAGCTGAAAGAGCAGGGAGAGCTATCATCAGGATTTGTATTGTACTGTAAATACGAATGAGTCATAAACAGGGCTGAACCAGATGTGAAAGATTAAAAATCTGATCTCACAAGCTGAGTGTAAAGCTTTTTTTTTTCTTCTTTTGAACTGCAAAGATATTTCACACCAAAGGAAAGAACATGGAGATAATTATTCTCCATTCAGTCTGCAAATGCATTTCATAGAAGTCTGTATGTGCATATACATATATACATATAGAGCAGGGAGGGGGAGAGACGGCGCTCTTGACCACACATGCTCATCTTCTTTTTGACTATAGATCTCGTAGATGAGCTCTTGCAGTTTTATGGCCTATAACCATTCTGGGCTATAACAGAAGATGTCATTATACATCCTACGGCAGAGTGGCTCCTCTCGTCTGTTCTGTCCCATTGAGCTGCGAGGTGCTTTTCAAAGGAGACAGGCCAAAGACGGGTCCCCCAGAAAATGAGATGCTAAGGTTATTAACTTTTATCCTTCAACTGGGTTATGGATTTAAGCTGGATTGCCGAGGCTCTCCTCAAAAAGTGTCCCTACACCAGTGACGGAGCAGCAACGCGGGAGGACCAACAGTGAATTCTGATGATTGATTAGTTGGATGTGTGTCTTAATTGTCCTGTTTGTTTCAGAGTGTCTTTCTTATCAGTGTCAGAGCAGCTTTACTGTGCCAGCTTTGGCTCTTATTGTCAACTACAAGTTGTTTTTTTTTAAATCCTCAAGTCGTCACAGTAGCTTAGTGGCTAAAACCACATGAACAACACCTCCGGTTAAAGTGAACCTTTGTTGCATGTCAATGAATAATATCAACTAAAGACAGAAATGAAAACCAAAGATTTCAACTCAAAATGTTACATCGATATCTGGTACATGCACAAGTTTTATCAGCAAATGTGTCCTATGAACTTCATCATGTGTTTTGCATAATTATTTCTAATGAATTAACTTGTCAGCAGGCTTTTAAAGTTAAAGAGAGACTAGGTTGAGATATTTTAACCATTAAGACAAAACCTCAGGCTGGATCCAAACTATATTCACTGTAACTGTAACTGCTCTTTCTGACCATGGCTGTTTATTCAGTGGTGGTCCATTACACCAGCCGTATGGTATTCTGTCAGACAAACAATATTTTGAATTAGGTAACTATATTCTCTTTGAATTAGTTGCAGCTGTTTTAGTTTGTGGTTTGTTAGAATATGAATTATTGCACATCACATTCAGTTTTCTAGAGGGCTGTTTCACATAGGGACCAACATCTAACACCTGTGAAATCACCACCAAACGGCTAACAGCAGAAACAGAGCTAACAGAGAGTGAATATTGGACTTAGATCCACCAGCCGGACACAAACACGACTCCACACGATGACGATGTTGCTTCATACCTGCTGAAACTGTGGAAATAAGCAGCTGCTAATTTAAAAAGTGATGATATTTAACTGATACAGAAAGAAAGGAATAAAGAAAAAGAAAAATTTTAACATTGTTTCAAATTTCGGCAGAATTGGAAAAGAAATAACCCAAAAAAAACATCATCAAATGAATGCAGCAGGCCCATACGCCTCCTACCATAGAGGACAAAGCTCAGGTTGCAACCGTACAGCTGAATGTCTGAGCAGGAAACATCACAGAAGAGTCATGTGAAAAAGGAGATATAGCCACAGACTCGAAAAAAAACCAACAATAAAGGCGTAGCAGAGCCCAAAAGCACACCAGCTGTCAGTCAATGTCAGTCAACTCCTGGGACATTGATGACAGAGTGTATGGTGTGTGTGTGTGTGTGTGTGTGTGTGTGTGTGTGTGTGTGTCTCCAGCCTGGAGGGTAGAGAGCAGGAGACGAACACAGCAGGCTTCACTCTTGGGTTTTCTCTTCATCTTCAGAACCGTGTGGAATGTTTTGGTTTCCATCTATAGGCGACGGTGAATCTGTCCTGCTGCGTGTCTCGTACATGTGCTTGTCACTTCTCCATTTCTTCCCCTCCTTCTACTCTGTTTTTATTATTTTTTTCTCTCCCAGCAAACGAAGAAGCAAAATTTGACCCTGAACATCCAAGTGACTTATGGGACACATACACTGTTTTTAGCTGTGTTCTCTCGGTAGTCGGTTCAAGGAGAGACCAATGAAAGTGACTATAAAAAGACATCACTATTACATGTGTGGTAAGCACATAAGGTGCCTGTGAGGAATACCAGTTTCTAGGACAGTTTGTGATCTCACCGGCTCCTCCCTAAGCCGGGGAAGGAAAGTCACTGTCTGTGCTATAAAGATATAAAGTCAGAGTTCACTGGGACTGTTTAAAGCTTTTTGCATAGTTTCAGTGAAAGGGCTTGATCTCGACATGTTTGTATAGCTATATTTTGTTATATTTGGTGTATTTTTCATATATGTTTGAACTCTGTGACTCTCAGCGTGCTGCCTTCACTTCACGTCTACTCCCACACAGAGATCCACAGAGAGCAAAGAGAAGACAGGGAGGAGGAGGGTGGAGGGAGAGAGTGACTGTGAAAAAGCAATAGAGGAAAAGTGGCTGATGGAAATTAAATGTCTATGTACAGTAGGTGTGTGTGTGTGTGTGAGTGTAAAAGCCAGCAAGCATGCCAGAGCGTGCCTCAGCTCAAGAGACAGAGCACAGAGAAGCAGAACAGCAAATTATGACAGTTCAGGGATGAGCCCGGAGCTGTCAGCAAAAAATGGAAATCAAAAGGGCCGTGAGTGGCCCCACGGCAAGTCAAAGTGACAGCCATGTAAATAATATTGGCAGAGTATGCTGCAATTTAGGCATAATTTACTCAGCCCCTCCCAAAGTTAAAAAAAAAAAACCTGACAATTTGTTCTTTGAAGGTTAAAATGAGCATTTTGGGCTTCCAGGAAGAAAAGGCCTGTGTTAGCTACAGTAAGGGGACTGTGAGGAGAGCCTAAGCAGGCCCATGCACTTCCTGCTCCGCTGACTGGCCCGAGCTCTGAAAATCATTACAGCACCATCTGTCTGTCATGACCTTGGCATATATACACTTCACGTTTATGACGTTTAAACAGAAAACAGATGCAAAGAGCCTTTCATGAAAAGTTTGATCCACCACTCGGGGCTAATGGCTCAAAAGTGTGAACGCTGCCTTTGAGGGGCCTAACTTCGCCTGCTTCAGTATTGAGCCAACCGCCATCAAATGAAAATACCATACAGAGCTGGTAACCGTGTCCTCATTATGAAGAATGACAAAAGCACTTAGCGAAATCCCACATTTTTACGTAGTGATCTAACCATAATGTGTTGTATGGTAGATGAGGTCCACATTTCCCTGGACGGTTTTCAGATACCAGAAACCAACACCTGCAGTTAGTACAGAAATAAATCTCTTGTATAAATGCTCTCTGTGTCTTCCCAGGGAAATGTACAGAATAAAACGAACATTGGGGCTGAAGTGAAAGCCAGACTTGGTGGGTAAATAATAGTAAATAGTATGTTTATCTGCTGCAGCTTACTGCACAGTCAGACTCTAACTCATACACCAGGGAGCATCTTATTATCTTAGTGCATGTTATATAAAGAAGAATAATCTGTGCTCATGATGGTATAATAATTGTTTGAGAGCAGGTCCTGGATGTTTTTACATTCAAGGTTATGGTAAAGTCAGCAGCGCCGTGCTGCTCTGTATATATCACTGTATAATATATCACAAACAGTAAACAACTCATGGAGCTAACGTTGTCTTAATTAACTACAGCCAGCATAACTGATGACTAGAAATGGACACCGTGTTTAAAAATGACTGATCTGCTCTGTTATTGTTGTAAATTGCATATAAAATGGAAATATCTTTAGTCATAGCAACAGACAGTAAAGGGAGAGGATCATTTAAGGACACATAAATCTCCAGTGAACTTCATACACACTCTTACATTCGCATGTACTATACTAGATATGTTATTTTAACGTGAAACACTTTTAGATTCGGCTTTATTGTTAACACAAATTAAATGCAAAATAAGTGATGAACAAACAAAAGAGGCAGATATAACCAGACAGCAACCCAAACCAAACATCAATAAAATAATAATAATCTGTATCCAGTCACACTGGTCTGTTGGTCTCATCTCGTGTCTCTATGTAAAATAAAACATAAAAACAGCTTTTCACAGTAAAACAATTTCTGACAAACAATGGATGGCTGCAGTTTATTCTGGCTGAAGGCTGAAAGACTGAATCTCTGAGCTTTTTATGAAAAAACTAATCAATCAGTGCATTAGTCTGTTGGTGACTCGTGCTCTTGAAGACATTGTGACACTTGATCGAGGATCCTACAGAAACATTAAGCAGATGAAATAATATCAAGCAATTAGAATATTGGATTTCAAGACCTCCTCTTCCCAAAAACTGTTGTTTATTTCCAATAAACAGATGCAGCTTGAACACACGGAAACAATTAGCTGTAAATTATTTCAGCTCAGATACGACCCTGGGTCAAATACTGTTAGCAAACAAGTCTCCAGTGTTGGTTTTCTCCATTTTTTGATTCACCACATAACAACATAACCGATGCCAAAGTTTTAAAGAATTCAAAGCCGATGTGACACTTCATGTGACAAACCTCTCATGTTACACTGTTAGCATTGTTCAATGTCTCAACCAGCTGGTGCTTACAGTTGTTAAAGGAAGACGTTTAGTCGTGTTACAATAAGAAAAAACACAAATGTAAACTAGAAAATGCAATAAAAACTTTCTGAGAATGAGGACATACATTCACACATACATTCACACATACATTCACATATACATTCACATATACATTCACATATACATTCACACATACATTCACATATGCATTCACATATACATTCACACATACATTCACATATGCATTCACACATACATTCACATATACATTCACATATACATTCACATATACATTCACACATACATTCACATATGCATTCACATATACATTCACACATACACTCACATATACATTCACACATACATTCACACATACATTCACATATACATTCACACATACATTCACACATACATTCACATATACATTCACACATACATTCACATATACATTCACACATACATTCACATATACATTCACATATACATTTACACATACATTCACATATACATTCACATATACATTCACACATACATTCACATATACATTCACATATACATTCACACATACATTCACACATACATTCACATATGCATTCACATATGCATTCACATATACATTCACACATACATTCACATATGCATTCACACATACATTCACATATACATTCACATATACATTCACATATACATTCACACATACATTCACATATGCATTCACATATACATTCACATATACATTCACATATACATTCACATATACATTCACATATACATTCACACATACATTCACATATGCATTCACATATACATTCACACATACATTCACATATACATTCACACATACATTCACATATGCATTCACATATACATTCACATATACATTCACACATACATTCACATATACATTCACACATACATTCACATATGCATTCACATATACATTCACACATACACTCACATATACATTCACACATACATTCACACATACATTCACATATACATTCACATATACATTCACACATACATTCACACATACATTCACACATACATTCACACATACATTCACATATACATTCACACATACATTCACACATACATTCACACATACATTCACACATACATTCACACATACATTCTCATATACATTCACATATACATTCACATATACATTCACACATACATTCACATATACATTCACATATACATTCACATATACATTCACACATACATTCACACATACATTCACATATACATTCACATATACATTCACATATACATTCACATATGCATTCACATATACATTCACATATACATTCACATATACATTCACACATACATTCACATATACATTCACATATACATTCACACATACATTCACAGGCCTCCTCATTAGGAACACCTGTGCAATCTCATGTAATCCAACACAACAGCGCTGCCATAAATTCTACTTTTACGAAACGTATACATTATTAGTTTTTGTTGACATTGTCAGAAAGGTGATAATTCTACTTAATATTTATTATTGAGGTCGTAGTGGGTCATGGTGGCGCACTGGAGTACATTATATTGAAAAGTGCTCCTAAAATGTTGCCCCCCTCATGTATGTTAATGGACAAAAGCGCACTTGTGTCGAAGGCGTGACACCTGAACGAACACTCGACAGACTATATTTGTGAAATATCGACTTCAGATTTTATAATCAGTATCAACACTGTGAGCAGAAACAGGTTAAACCGCGCACAAACTCATAAAACAGGTTTGACAACCGGTTTTATTCCAGTGATGAAAACGCTGACGATGGGCTTCAACACAGCTGCTTTCACTTTGACATAGTCTTTAATATCTGTTGTGCTTAATGCAGAATATGCTTCCTGAGCTTTGCCTGTTTATGTGTGTGGCCAATTATATGTATCTGCCACTCAGATTAGTGGCTATGTAAACCGAGACTGAAGTCCGTTGGCGCCCACACTTTCCCTGCCTGAATATTCAGACAGCTCACCCTCCTTAATCCGGTGCAATTTGTAGTTGTCCAGTTCCAGTTTGGTCTGATTCATTTTGAATTTCTCCTTTTTTTTCCATTTCCAGTTGCATTTCAGTTTCTTTTTGTTGTTTCAGTCCATCATGCTTCATCTGTAACATCAGCAGCTGTTTTTGCTGTTGTTTGTTGTTAACTCTGAATTAGTAGAAATAAGAAATAAGATAAATTTCTTCTTTTTTTCAGTTCTCCAGCTTCCACCAGGTGTGCCTTTAAAATGCCTTTAATGCTTTCTTCCAAACATTTCACTGAACACATCAGTGATCTCAATATCATAATATTCAGCCGGATCCTTTGTGTAGTCATGTGATCAGAAGGAGAAACTCATCCAGAATCGGGTTAATTTAATGGCAGCATTGACCTTATAACAATCCCACAATAAAATGTATATATTCATTTTAGCTGCTTCACTTTCAGGCCCCTTATTGTTCATGCTGGCTCACTGTCACGGTTATTAGGAACAGCTGTGCTTCTCCTACCACAAGTCAAAATGTCTACGGTGAAAAAAGCCTACTGCTGTGAACCATGTGAGGATTGAACAGTCTGTACACTGTTTACACACAAACAACCGTGTAAATATGAAGACTCACTTTAGTGTTGCATGTGGTGAAATGCATCGGCGTCTTAGCAGATAGACTTACTACACATTATTTTACATTATCATTTTTATTTGTCCTATTTAAACGAGGTGTTTTTTAGTTAGTGCTAAGAGTGATTTTAAAATTAAATGAACAGTTTTGTTTTAGCATGGGAGTCAGATGGCTCACCGCCTACAGTAGGATGCAATGAAAGTAGTGTTACAAAGTTTAGACAATAACAGGATTCATGTCCAAAGTACTTTTCTAATAAAATAAAAAAAACAACATAACAGTGTGCTGAAAAACTACTACTATCAACAGTAAACAACAGTTATGAGCCAATTTGTTGGGGTTGTTTGTTAAGAGGAATGTATACAGTTGCTTCAAACAGAACATAAAATATATCATCACAGAAAAAGTCTCTGGACTTGATGTCAGAGAAGTGAAATGTGTAAAGAAAAGACAAAAAGTGTTTTTAGTCTAAATGAATAAAACAACAAAACAGCTTTAAATGTGGGTGGGAAGCCAGTGAGGGATCAGATCCTTATTGTTGCTATAGTGATGCCTCCTGGAGTTAGCAGTGATACAGAGCAGTGCCTCATAACATCAGTGATAATTTATATAGTCAGTAGCTTTCATAGAGATAGTATCTAAAGTCAAGATCACCTGTATTGAACAAAATAACCGTTTGCACATACAGGTGAAGTATGTGCAAAATACACAGTTCAACAGCATAAAGTTTTCCCCCTTTATCCTCACACAGACAGATTAAGTCCTTAGCGAGGAACCAGAGATCCAGTGTTCATTTTCCCAGTGCTTTCATGTGCAACACTGGGTCCAGTCTAGTCATCAGGAGCTGATTAATCTGTACGCTATCCCCAGCCTGCTGCGCTGCCCTGCCCAGCTCGTACGGTAAAGAGAGAAGAAAAGGAAAGGAAAGGTAGAAGGTGCAATCCAATACCTCTTAGGAGTGCTCTCCTACTGAGTGGGAGTACTGTGAAACAGCTTAAACAAACAGCAGTGTGTGTGCCAACAAGGGTTCCCAAAGGAGCTGAGGAGACGCTGGAAGACCAACGTGTGCATCGCTGCGGTTCCTCCACCTGCAATCTCACCTCAGCCTGGAGAGCAGCGTCGTTTCCAGTGAGTGAGCGTTCATGAAGCAGCACCTTTCCAGTGGCATTGAATTAAGAATGAAAACAGAAGCATGTTTTACACCTGCGTACACACGCATGCGTCACGTTGTCAAAGATACAAATACTCTCCGTCGACTGCTGTGTTGAAACTGACTGCAGCCTGCGTCATAGACACGGCTGCTTATGAAGAAGATGAGTTAAGTTCCCTGAATAACAATCAGTCTCTGAGCTGTCAGCAAAGAAAATGCATTTTACATTTTCATGATTAAGACTAAAGTTACCAAAAGCGTGTGATGGAGTTACAGCAGAATCACACATCTCAGTAAACTGATCAGAAAGCAAATAGAGATTTAATATTTAATAAAGTCAGCTGATATTTAACTGTGAATGTCAGTCTATACTTTCCATCATTTATATGTTTATTTATGAAGTTATGTTTATTAATATGCCTCTTTCATGCCAAAAATCCCTGTTTTTCTTCCCTCTGTTTTGCCTTCTTTACCCCTCTTCTCTTCTGTGGGTCAATAAGTGGTTTCTGCCACGGTTTAATTTGGAGGCAACCCGTCGCTGGGTTTCTTTAATCCCACTAGATTTATGGAGGCCTCACTCTTAGTGGCAGCTGCTGTCACAGAACGAGAGCGCAGGCAGCCGCCACAGGCCGCAGAAAATGAGAAACAGGAAAGAGGTAGAGTTGAGAGAAGTGGAGAAGGTGGGTCTGCAGCCAGCCCCCTGCCAGTCAACCCTCACGCTTTTATTGGCTGCCATTAAAGCACTTACAGTTAACTGGTTAGGGGAGGCCGTGGGCTCCACTCACCCTTATCCACTTTGAGAATACCTTAAAGCACTCACTCAACTTGGCACTTTTTTTAAATGCTTTTGAAAATCCCTGTCTTTTTTCATGTTCATCCTCTGCCACCCACATACACAACTCTTTCTCCCCGTTCTGACCCGGGATAAGACCTGTCTGGTCTAAACTTTCCACACAGGATTATAGGAAGAAAAGTGGGCTTCGGTCAACCATAAATGAAGCACCCTTCAACAGGATGCAAACAAGACTGTTACCTCCTCTTATACAAGCATGCGAACACGTTGGAACATCTCAGAGGAAATAGATTCACAGACAGAGTGAGCACAGAGTGTGAGATTGATGGCTGATCACATTGTTCATGTGTGCCGGTGTGATGCCTCTGTGTTTGTGCTTGTCATATGTTTGTCTGGCCGGCTGTGCGAGAGAGCGCGACTGGAGGATTCCTGCGATGACAATCCCAATCAATCACGACAGCCACTAGAGTGCAGAGTTCAAGAGCCGTTTTGGCAGCAGGTTTCACTGGGGGGCCTGCCAAGGCAAAGAGACTGAACTGGAGTAATGATTGCCATTAGGCAGCTTTATGAATATTTATGACAAACATCTGCACTGAAAACATTGCATGAATGCTACACGGGACTGCAAGTTAGTCAGGCTATCCCTCATTCAGACTCAGACTGGAATCGAGAGCCAAACAAACAGTAGCCGGACAGTCTGATGTCTGACAAGCCTCCAGTGAGGTCAAAGGTCACAGGTGAAGAGGTGTCAGGCACCAGTAGGTAAACCAGGTGTCTGGGGTCATGCCAAACACCTGACGGCTTCAGGGGCTGCTGGACCATAACCACACACTAAACTGGATTTAAATGGATGTTTTTCACCTGCAGATGGTCTGTGTGTAGACTCACATTAAGAGCTGAAACCTTCATTATCATGAGGACATTAGGCTGCATCAGGCCTAATAGGTTTCTGTGGTGAAAAGATAGAATACAAACAATAATACAATGAAATGGTATCTGTTGTAAAGCAATTTATTATTTCTAACCATGTTGAGTCAAATTAAATAGACAGAGATGGTAATGGGAAAGAGCTGTTATTGTTGTTATGTTATTGCAGTCATGGTTATTTAATAGTTAATTAATGCAATGCAAGTAATAATGGAAGAGTGTTCTGAACAAACACCACTAATATGATGATAAGAAGAAGAGGATGAAAGCTACAGTAGTTTTCATCAGTTCACCACTGAGATCTTTCCAAACAAACAGCATAATTCCTGAACAGAAATATGAGGAGAAACACACTGGATCACGATATCTTCATCTCTCTAATAATATTTGACATATTATAATATTTATTTGACACGTCTCCTATGAAATTAGAGCTCACTTATAATACAAGCCATGGATAGTATAACAAGACTTTAAACATGTTTGGTTGAAACGACGTTCTTCTTCTTCCTCATCTATAACCACTCTAATACTTTGCAGTAACGTATTGTATTACTCCTCGTCTGTATTTTTTATTTTGTGATATAGTAACATATTTTCTTCTCAACAGCGACATCTTTCTCACATGACATGTATAAAATTATAGGGAGTGTCTATGCGTCCAGTCCAGAGGTTATCCAGATAACAGGGAAGAGATGTGGCTGCTGTTGTACTCCTATTTATAACACCGAACACACCCAGCATGTCTGACAGCCACACGGTGATCAGCCAGTTCTGCACCGAAGCACATCCGTGTCATATCAACATGTTCATGTTATCAAGTTCTTTCCTTTATTAATGAATCTGCAAACAAGTAGCTTACTGCAGCAGGTAGGGTGAAGCTGAAGACATGCAGATGTCGACATGATGTGCTTCACCTTGTGAAGCTTTAACTCCTGCAGATCAACAGATTTAACTTCACAGTGTTGGGAGGCATTGGCCGAAGACAAATCTGTCCAAATGAAAAACACAATTATGATTCTTATGCACTCTCGGTTGGTGATAGAGTTACCAGGCTCGAGTCATGTCTATCAAATGGTGTAATTCTATTTCTTATCAACAGAGTTGGAATTAGCTGAAAATGAATGTGTGGAGTTATAGAAATAACTTCCACACAGAAGTGTTTGTTAAAATGACTCCCCTCCCCCTCCACTGTAATGTGATTGTGACAGAAGCCCCTCTTATAACAATGATGGGACTGTGCGTCAGACATTCATTTCATATCATATTACAATGTTTGGCATATGACTGTCTGCCACATGTGACCCGGATCCAGCTGAGCTTGACATCATACGGTACAACAGCGGATTCCCAGCGGGTCAAACCGGGGCTTGACGGGATATCGAGTTAATGAAAACCACCAAGATGGAGGATGTCTGTGCCTACAGTAGGTGATAAAGCTGGAGACAGTTGGGAATTATGTGGTTTTGGTTTTATGAGAATGCAGCAGCTCCTGGGAAGTGTTTTAATTTGGTCTGTATGCTAAAGTCTGGCGTGGGTGGTCCTGACTGCTGTCGCAAGCTGCTCCTGAAAGCAATTAGCATATGTGCACTTTGTCATTTCCTATTTCTGTGACCTTATGCTCTTACCCATAGAGATGTATGTAAACATGTGCATGCGTTCAGCAGATTTCTGGTTTTTGGCATCATTTTTTTTAGATCACAACAACATTATGGATCAATCCGTCAGTACTCAACTATTCCTACGACAACAACTGACTTCTGTCTTTAGAAAGTCTGAACGCTTTTGCCTCCTTGCTTTGATTTTGTCTCTTACAACGATTTACCTATTTTATTTTATTTTTTTATAATTTAACTGGATCTGAATCTTTCAGTAAAGCACACTGGTAACACCGGATTTGGCACACACACACACACACACACACACACACACACACACACAGAGGTTGGCCTCCCTGGCTCATTGCAGCTCAAGAGGAGGGCCTTCTTTTGACAGAGGCTGACATATCGAGTGAGGAGTGTGTTTCAAGTGGTGCCAACAGTCCTTCTGTCCTCATCCCTCCTTCCACCTTTTGTCCATGAGTGGCGCTCCATGTCATGAGCTGGCCTCCTAGCGAGTCTCGCTGACCTCCCCCCCCTCCCCCCCAACCTCTCCCCTCTGTTGTTTATGGAAGAAGTATCATCCACACTCTTATTATTCCAGCTGGGACAGGAGCTATCTCTGCCCTGCAGCCTGGACCATGGACTCTTAGCTGCAGAGAGTGAGAGAGTGAGAGGGAGGGAGAGTATTTTTTACATTCACATCCCCGTCTGTGCCAAATATCTTTTTTGACCATTCTGTCTAAGCTTAAAGATAACAAACAAGGGGAAGTCATTTTAGTACAGCGCAATATCAGAGGGTAGACTTAAAAAAGGTTAGATGACCTTGCTAAGGGTGTTATCCGCTATGTGAGCACTCTCCTCTATGTCTGGAGGAGGGTGGACCCACCGAGGTGTCAGAAATGAGGTAAGAAGTTTTACGCCAGGGAGCTGGAGGGTCAAACAGGGTTGGGTTTGTTTTCCAAACAGACACTGCCAGCTCTTACCCTTCCACGGAGTGAGAGGGTCTTGACGCACAGCCGCTTCCTGCTCTGAGGCCTGTGTACATGTTCTCTTCCAGTTAGGACTGGCTAGTCAGCAATGGCCCAGGCGATGCTGGTGAAGCGCACATTTAACACGGCAGCTCTCATATGCTCCACAAACATCATTCCATTTAAGCGATGCCACCCCAAATTGGTAGGATTTAGAAACATCATTCATGCAGAAATTGTTTTACCAGCAATAAGTCACACTGGCAGCAATGCCAGCCAAAACACCTCCCTTAGCCTTTGCTGTAATCATATACTGTAATGATATAGTGTCCACATCAACCCTGTTCGGTGGCTACAGCCAAGTTCTGCGGGTTAGCCTCATTCACCTCCATTACTCCCTTAAATCACACACAGACAACTCGAACATTCAACCATTTTTCAAGTGCTGTTTACCACCTTGTCATTTATTTTCCTGCATCGAGAGTTCATACGCAGCCTGTAATGTAATATACTATGTTTTTTTTAAATGGTGTGGAACATGTACAGTATATATAAACCCAGTTTCATAACTGAGATGATTCATTTAAAAAAAAAAATCATTTGTGAACAATGTTCAGCGAGAAAAGTGAAGTACAGTAAAATACAATCCTCGACATACATGAAAATCCACTGAAACGGATGGATGAATTTAATTATAATAACACACACATGTATTTAAGAAGTACCATGAAACCTAATATCAACTGATATAATAAACATATCATAACTAGACTTCAACACATCTTTACTTAATTAGACTTCAAGGTAAAACTACAGAATACACCTTTAAAGGAAACTACAGTTCATTAAAATTTGAGGTTTTTATTTTTACAGCGGCTAAGATAATACCGTCTTATTTAAAATCACTTCTGCGGTCAAAGATCAGACAGGTTTTAAATAAACAGTTTTGATTGGTGACTCACCGTTTTGGAGCTAAAACTTCAAATACTTCTTGAATATTGCCAATAATCCTGCGCTGCACAGGAAAACCAAGAAACTACATCAGATATGGTGACGCTGAGTCAGGATGTAGGTCTGTAAGATGTGGTTTATGGTCTAATATCACAGTTTGATATTTCTTTATTTTCTCCTACTGTACAAAAAAAAAAAAAAGTTTAGCTAATGTGTCTGTCTGATTCTTTTATTTCTATAAGTGTCAAATCACAACAAAAGATTTGCACATAAAATAATCCCCCCATTGAAATAAACAGTAGTTTTCCATTTAAAAGCATACTGAGAATTAGCCGCTATCACTAATCTGCACCAAATATTTCATTAAAAAAACATTGTTTACATGCAGGTTGCTGTTCTTAAATTACAGACACATTCATGAGTCCTACAGTCACAGTACGGCGTGTCTATTGTTGAGTTAAACGTGTTCAAACCTTCAACCAGGCTAAATAAATGGCAGCTGTTTCAGGGGTGTGTAGGGTCTTATTAATGAAATGATGCTGCACAGTGAACCTGAGGCCTTTAGCATTTGTCCAGTTGCTAATCCAGCTGGTTTACTGGTATGATAAAAATATAATAATCACATTTTGTGTGAAATGTCAGAAATAATGGAGTCACTTCTGTGACCAAATAATCTCAACACACGGTTTAAAGTTATAAGCTCTTTATCAGCTTCATACTGACTCCGGGGTCAGCTGGTAAACTGACTTAAGTGACTTACATAGTCAATAATTATGAAAACGCTCTATTTATGATATTTTATCATTTCCAGAAGTGTGAACACTTTCACAAAAAGCTGCTCGGGGGTTAAGGAGGGTCTTATCTGAGCTACGTCGCTACATGACACATTATTGTTTACTCCTCTTCCCCACCTGTCAGCCCTGCCCTTGTGTTTGACACGGTGGTGGGAAAGCGTCCCCTTCTAATCCAGCCACTTAATCACATCATTTAATGCATTATTAAACACATTAAAAGCCGGTTGCTTTTCAGTACCTTCTGTTAATGTAGCGGGTATAACGGGATTGAAGGATTAGTGCAGAATTAGCCATTGACAGTTGATTATCTGAATCTCAATTACCTTTTTGTTTTTGTTTTTATGTCCTATATTCATCCTTTGTTCAGCAGCGTGTTCGCTCTCCTGGTGGCTGCATAGAGTCTCTTCTCACAACGACTACTTTCACTTGCAGATGGAGTGACCTCACCTGCCCTCTCTTTACGTTCCCACTCTCTGTTTTTATCTGTCTCTCTTTACAGATCACTTATAATTAGCCCAGCGAGACATCGAGAGAAAGATGTTTTCTTTTTTTTTTTCACTAATTGCGTTGCTTCATTTTTTTTTTTTTTTTTTTTTTTTTGCCGCCTATATGAAAAGGGGTATTTAGCAAAATAGAAAACAGCTGCTCCATTTATCCCCCTCATTTGTTTTGACTGTCACCGCTGATTCAGACCCGCTTCTGTTCCTCTCTGTTTGTGTACCTTTGCCCCACGGTTGTGATGGTGGTGGGTGGCATAAAAATGAACAGTGCAGCGCACACTATTAAGCCATTGTTGGCTCATACCAGGGATTATGAAAATTACATTTACCTTTTCACTAGCCTGTCATTTCAGCAACTCTCCTATCGACACCTGAAGTCAACGTGCACTGCATTGTTCATATACGTGTCTGTGCATGCATATATTTACAGTATGGATGAGCGTGCATGTGTGTGTCTGTATTTACTCCTGTATTTAAGCCTGTGGGTTTGTATGAGTTTCGATGCAGGCTTGTGTGTGTCCTCTGTGCTCATTCGGGTGTGTCAGGGATGGTTCCTCCTTGTGTTCTGTGTCGGCTATAGTTTGTATTCTGTAGCTACAGTGTAAGCAAATTTTCATATTCTCTATAGCAGCCTATGGGACTGAAAGTAAGCACAGGTCCATCCAGGACAAGGGCATATGCCAAGTGTGTGAATAATGCAGCTGTAGTCTGAAGCGGCAAGTGTGTGCATGTATCAGTCTGCTGGTGTTTTCTACGTGTGTGAATCCACTCAGAATTTGATGTATCTGTAAGCATGCAAACATCCACGCCTATATGTGCTTTCAAAGGTCTGGTTTCTCATTTGTGTGTGTATGTGTGTGAATCCCACCGTGTTATTGTAACAAAACCGAATGCAATTTACTCAAAAAACCCAGCAGAACAACCACAACAATATCTTCAAGTAAATAAACACAGCACTACATCCACTCTTACTGTCTGCTGGTGGATCCAAAGATGGGTCACGGCACTATTACAGCGGCTCCACATACTCGTTCACTGGAAATTGATATCAAAGGTTGTTGCTGATTGGCCTGGTATTTGAAAGTGCAGCAGAGCTGAATAACGAACGACAGTTATGTTGCAGAAAGTTTGAAAACTTCAGCAACACTTTAAATATTAAGAAAGTTAATGTTAGAAGCAACACAGGAGTTGAAGTTTTTACCTTTCAGAGTAAAAACAGTCCTTCAGATGGTCGGGCTGAATATTTAGGAATATAAATAACTCACAGCCAATGTTGCCCAGATGTTGGACGTCTTCTGTGCCTGCAGGCGATTAAGTGACAGACAGTAAGACAGCAGAGGTGGACATGTGTTTTTCAGTCAGCCTCAGTTATTGTGCACCTCTTAGGTTGGATACAGACTTCCCTACAGGATGTATTGGTGAAGGTTGATGCAGCTCTATATATGAAGCCTGAGAGGACACTTCATGCTCCAGCTAAGACTTTTTATTTACAGTTAATATTAATTTGAGTAGCTAAAAGCTTAGTGTTCTTTTCAATAAAGATGCTAATAAAACTAATGTCAGGGTTGCACTGAATATACAGATGATTGCATAACATTATTAGATACCGTTATTATCACAATAACCACTTTTATCATAATGAGATAAAGAGAAAACTCAACATTTTACCACAAATATACTGTCTGTCATTCTGCATAATACTTGATCTACTCTTACAATATCCAGGCTGAGGAAAGAAGAGAAGAAGAAGAAGAAGAAGAAGAAGAGGAAGATGGAAGTGAAGGTAAAGGAGTGTAATGTGTGTGAAAGTAAAAGAACAAACAGCCAAGATTAAAGTCGTCTGTTGACCTTGTGTCGTCCAGCAGTACGGTGTTCATGCACCTTTATAAAAGATAGACACATACCAACGTGTTATAGCGGTGCATTTCATTTAAAAGCTAGTGTACAATAAACCAGACACACAAACCGTATGATACTTGAAAAAATAAAGTATTTATTATAAAAGTTAAACAAAATTCTGCTTTATAGATTTTACAAACGGCTGACCTTGGTTAAGGTGATGTTTACGAGATTTTCAGAGTGCACGGGAGCATAATGTATGAAGTATGTCACAGAAGAATACAAGCAGCAGGGCAGTAAAAGGTCATCCATTCGCCGTCTGAGCCTCGTCTCTATAAAACTCTGGAGGATCTGGAGAGGATGGAAAAATGAAGAGACAAAGAGACGGAGAGAGAGAGAGAGGTAGGCGACACTCACGACTTTCCCCGAGGCCTAAAAAGACGAAAGCATTACAGGCAAGTGTCTGGGATTGGACACACAACAGTTGGGACTTTCAAGGCTGAATTAGACACTAATTGCTATCCTGAGGTAGCCCTCTACACTTTGAGTTTGGTACCAATGTCATTTTCTATGGAAAATAAAATTCCCTGCAGCCAAAATGTTCATTAACAGTTGACCAATAACAAATTAATATTTACCCAGAGGCAAATTTCGTCATTAGTGCTCAAATTCAAAACGTATTTTTGTCCACAGTCAGTCTAAAGGTTGTGTAAAGTGTTGCAGGATATGACGACCTTCAAGAGCACGTGATTACCGCCTTGAACTTACGGTTAAAACCTAATTTACAGGTGGTAACTTTACATCACATCATTACACCCATATTGTAAATAAATGACCTTGGCCATAAACAGCATAAAGCTTTCTGTAGTATTCCAGCAATATTTCACTTCAACTCTAAGGTTTTCCCTGGAAGGACAATGGGGTTTTATTTAGCATATTCCAACATATTTACAGGGAACAGCCTGGGATGTGGTGCTATGTGCAGCCACATGAGACACATTTATGGCTAAGTGAAAGGAGGCTGCATGATGGATAAAGATATCACAGCTCTGGGGTGTGGATATCAATTGCAGCCCAGGTATCTCTCCGGTGTTTTCATTAGAGTGATGGAGAAAAGGGGTAATATGCAAAGCCAGGGCTCCTCTTAGGGGATGACAACCCCAATCTATCACCGCCTCCTTTACCCAGATATGAGAGACAACAACAGAGAAGACGGAGAGAAAAAGAGGGAAAGAAGGAGACGGCGGAGACATTTTCCATCTCATTCCCTCTCTGCCAACTGATTACAGGGTACGTGGAGGGTATCAATCCTTGACAAGTCATTCTTGTCAGATGCTCATGGAGTTGATAGATTTTTTAGGTGGTTCATTTTCAAATGCAAATGACCATGAGATTGACACGAGGTGCGAGGAAAAGCAACGTTACGAGGGCAGATCAGACGAAGGGTGTTGGCAAGTAAGGAACATGACAGGAATATGTTTAGAAAAAGGACACGATAGGGTCAAAGTTCAACCGTGTTTACATCTCACATGTAACGAGAGAGCACGAGGCAGAGAGACTGAGCCGGGTCCGACATGTTGGAGTTATAATTGAGCTCCTCTTCATTAGGTACACAAACAACAAAGAGGGTGACTGTGTTTGCACAGGGCTGGTTCACTGTAAATGGATTTTCACTAATAGTCTGACACATGGCATCGTTTGCATTCATTAGTAGACAGAAGCTGAGACACGAGCACCTATAGCAGAGGTCACTGTCGGCCTTTATTCCTGCTTGAACAACCTGAGAGCTGTGTGGTCCGACAACCCTGAAGGAGTCGAGTCCATGTTTGGAATAAAGTGAAAGATCAGAGATGCATGAAGAGAGCAGCATGAAATCACAGCAACTCCTGAACATGACTTTCAACTGCAACTGTACTGGAGTAATACCAGCTTTTCAACATAATGCAGTCCAGTGCATCACCACCACCCACTATGACCTCAACGGTAAACATAAAGTAGAATTATCACCAAAGCTAGTAGTAGTAGTAGTGTGTAAGCTAATAGGATTTATGGTGGAGGTTTTGTTTCGGATTGCATTATATTGCACAGGTGTTCCTAATAAAGTACTCGCTGAGTGCATGTTTTTATTTATAATACATTAATAAATCCAGACATTTTCCTGTGAGCAGTCGTATTGTGTATTGTGTTACTATGAAGGATTGAAAAAAACAAAGAAAAACACAAAAACAGTGTAACATAAAACTGGCTTCACATAAATACAGCTGTAAACGCCGTGAACAGTACTTGGATCAATGCGTTCTGACCCAACACTGTGGTCAGAACGTAATTGGGCTGTTTTCTAATCCAGCACTTTTTTGTGTGTGTAAGTGCTATTAAGTGGCACGCAGCCACCACGGCACTGGAAGCTGAAAATGTACCCACGATGTTATCCACCCTTAATCAGCCTTTCTATGATACCCCAGACATTATATCATGTATCCCATCATCTAATATGTTGAACATGCTGAACGAGGGGACATTTTTACACTGATGGCTCTCTGCCAATATGAGAAGACTGTCTGATTGGGCAGCAAAACCACTGTGAACCGAACCATTATGCCAAGGTCACCTGCATTTGTCATAACAGAATATATTAATATGAAAATATCCGACGAAAATGGAGAAATATACAGAAACGGGGGATATGGGGACAAATGCTGAAAAATGCTGAGGTCCAGATTTAATAACATTTGAGAGTAAGAACATGAAGCTGAATATTACTTAATAACACTTATGACAAACACAGGCTCTGTGGTCCAGGGACTGCCATACATTGGTGAATTGTTAATAACTGATATAACTTTACTGAGCTATAATTTAATGCATTTCAGAGAGAGGCCAAATGAAGCGAGATTGGACCCAATTCACAACACGCACTCCCATGTTATTATTTCTGCAGACACATCTTTTGATCGGATTCATCATATTTTAATATTACCTGCATTTTATGTTTTCATTGAATTATTTATTAACTTTTTTACTTCACCAAACATGCCAGTGGATTAGTATTAAAACAAATGCATGCAAATTCTATATGTAATGTGTTTGCAGTTATCTTGATTTGCATACAAGTCTTCACTCTTATCATCCTGAACTCTGGAAAAACAAAGAGAAACAGACGTACAGATAAACAAATCACCTGTGCCAAAATGCCATGACCACAGCTGCTCTGTGGGAACAAGGAGGGGTGGCTGGCAGTGTTGCTCTGCCCTTCAACCAGGCTGTACTACACAGTGATTGGCCTTGAGTCTTTATTACACACACACACATACACACACATACATACACACACACTCCAGAAACTCCCTGGCAGAATAATGTCAAACTTTTCCCAGAACACAGAAAACCTTTAAATCTGACATCACCGCCTTTCTTTCACACACACACAAAAACATTATCTGCCATCCCTCAAAGGGTTTTAATTGTTATCTTGGTTAGTTAATTTTACAGAAATTCAGAATTATAAAAAAAAGAAAATGTACACCTATGACTTTGACAAGGGTAAATTTAATTAGATGTCGTCTAGGAGACTGTCAGATGACAGCCAGAGGCCAGTAATGAGATTCAACCATGCATCAATAATCACCTGATAAGCCTGGCTATAGAAATAGGCCTTGGAGGCACAAAATCACTGCTGATGCATTCATGGTTCATTACAAAGTATTTTTTTTCCGGTACTATTAAACCTGCAGAGAATAATCAGTCCCATGAATGTCTCCCATCCATGTCTCATCTGACATTCACAGAAAACACCAGACGTCACGCTGACTGAAGGAGTGATGAAGATTCAGTAGCTCGGACGGGATAATCCATCCGGCTTTCCGGAGCTGTGAAGCATGCTGGGAATCAAGATGCTGGTAGTATGTGGGCATGCACAGAAAACAACACATGTATATGAGTCAGATTCATTAATATTTTTCTCATTTCCAAAATTATTGTAAGTATGTACAACTTGTCCCAAACGCTGATATGCACCTTCTCGTCAGGTTTGTGGTGAGTTCAAGGTCTGAAAAACAATCACTTTCCAGAAATATTTCTTCTTGCTTACAAATAAAGAGAACCTGTACTTTAGGCACACAGGAATAACGTGCTCATCATTTTAATCACTGTAGCCCTACATGGTATTGATAAAGTATCGGGTACCTGCTGTAGGACATTATCCGGTTCTCAGTTGTTGAGAAAATCCAGAGGATGGAAATTTAGGAATAAATTCAAGAGTCAAAATGAGAAAACATTGGTGAATGAGGTCCGTGTGGGTGTTTTGTATGTTATACGCTGTCGTTCTACAAAGACATGTTCATGTTCACAGTGGTTGTGCTAAATTATTCCAGATCTGTCTGATTTTCAGGAGAATAGGTGGAAGAAGCACGATGTTATAGAACAGCAAATCCTTTTAGGGGACCGGGTAAGGTGGGTGGTTGGCTCAACAAACGTCTACCTTGGTTTCCTTTCAAGACCATAATCTGATTGAGGAATCAGATTATATGGGTTATTTTAGCAGGCAATGTCAGATTCAGAGGATTTATTGATCTGACGGAATAATCAAGCATTTAAAGGAACACTGGAGCACTAAAATCATAGGAAATCTCTATAAATGTCACAAACCGTTTGGGTTTACTGTTGATAGATACTGTTTTTATGTGGATTCATTCAAAATGATGCTTCACCTGCATAACACATTGTACTGTATCTTCTTTCTGCAAACTGTGTGCAGTGAAGTGATGATTCTACACATCTCAAGAGGATGCGAGACCGACCCTGTGAATGATTACTTTGGGGAGACAGGCAGAAAGGATTGTTATATGCATGTCATTTAGCATCACCAGTATTGTTTTTCTGAGCTAACTGTTGTCAGCAACGTAGCTGCATATTTTTACCCATGTAACTCCCTCCATGTCTGTTTCTCTCTCCTCCCACTCTGTCTGACTTTCTGTTTTGATTGGACACGATGAGCAGTGGGAATGTTTGCCATGTTGGCAGACAAAGTTTTGGAGGCTGGAGTTATCTGCCGGGGGACATCGTTTATCTGACTCCACGAGCTGATCCCTTGTTTCCTCTGACGCTGGGACGGTATTTCCTCAGCGAGCCTTATCAGTTTGAACCACAGCGCTGGAAGAGACCCACCGACCCACGCAGCAAAGACCTCACGAAAAAATACTCCTGCTGTCGCCAAAGTATATAACCTGAGTGTTTTATATGAGAGGTGTGCACTTTAGCATGATAGCACAAACATCTGACATTCAGAAGCTTTGACAACATGACGACTGGCGTTTATGTACCATTATGTTTAAATGTTTTTAATGCGTGATTAACACAACCATATTTTGTCTGTACTATTTTTATGTTTCAAGTCAACAACAATGTATTAAATGTTGGACCTGATTCGGAAAACTTCCCAAACCTGACGTGCATAAGTCATATTTCTCATGTGTGAGGAATCGAAGGGCAGTCACACTCAATTCAAATACACAACAGAGACAATTAAACCTGATCCAAAAAGCATTCAACCCCAACAGACCCAAACAGAGAGAGAACACTAAGCAGCAATTAGCCGTCACAGCTGAAAAGAGCAGCAATATATGTAATTATTTCTGCTCTTCACAGTTCACACTCTGCAAAAAACAAGTTTTTCTCCTGTGATGATTATGACACATCTGCAAAGAGCCATTTGTGTATTAGACGTATTGATAACAGACTTAATACAACAGCCAACACCAGAGCTGGTTTTTTGTATACATCATAACAACATATCTTTCATATCTGTGCGACCTCATTTAGAAGCAATTCAATTGTAATGTGCATTTTGTTGTTTGTTTCACTGTTATAAATACCTTCCTACATCTTAGTCTCTGTCAGAGTCATCTCATTACACTTAATGAGCATATTTGCATCATTAGATAGCCAATTAGCCACCAGGCTAACTCATTAAAGCAACCAGTGTTAATGTTAACATGGGAGCCTCCACTAATAATAGCTTTTATTGGTTGCAGTATACTTACTAGTCAAATGATTCATATGTAGTTGTATGAAAAGACTATACTGACTATACTGGTCTATATACATGTGTTTCCACAGCCATGTGTGTAGACACCTCAGAAGGAAGAAGCACAAAATCCCAAAATACACAGACAGAAACTGAAGAGAGGAAATGAAGGAGCACTGGGGAGAAGAAGAAGAAATTAGTTTGACTTGATTTTGGTAGGTGAGAAATATTGGACAAAAGTCAGACATGTGGTTTTAGATTGTAAAGCCATTAGAAACAGTCCAACGCACACACAAATAACTGGAGGCTTCAGGATTGAAGGCTGGGACTGTATTATTCTTTGCTTCGTTTGAATAAACAGAGCAGCTCTGGGCCCGGCTGTGTTGATTCCAGAGGGGAGATAAGCAGGGTAAATAAAGCTGAACCCAGAGTGGAAAAGGTTTCGTCTCATTGCTGCTCAACTGTTTCACTGTTTAAATGCCTCCAGATGGGAGTTGAGGAACCATCGTCCAATCATATTCATATATTCTGTAACACACACAATGATTAGTGTTGCAGGTTTACCTGAAGGAAATGTTGAATGCTTTAAGTGTTGAATCTGCTTGTTAAAACGCGTCCCAGCCGTGTATCAGAATAATAACACACAATCACAATGGATCATTTATCACTGCTGGCTGAGACGTTTTTCAGGGAGCGGAGCATGTGTGTGTATGAAGACTTATTTGGGGCAAAGTCCTCTCAACAACCACATAAGTTACCGGTGAGTCACAGTTTTAAAGAAATAACTTTCCCAAGAGACTAAAGACACATCTTTTATGAAAGTCAAGATGAAGCACTGTGACAAAGTAATACGGCGTTAAAGATGAGTTACTGTACAGTATGTTCCTCAAACTGCAGCAGATGAATTGGACAGAGGCATCTTCTCTCCTCGGTTTCCCTCTGAAGTGACGTTTATGGTGATGAAAGGCCCGGATCTAAACGTCGGCTCGTTGTTCCATTAAAGTTACCCTGCTAACGACTTGAAGGAAGAAAACCTGATGACAAGGTAAAATAGATTAATTAAGGTGTCTCGGCATCGAAGCAGACACTTAATCATAGATCGTGCTTGTCACAGGGATTTAGGATCTGATTGACTTGAACAGATTATGCCTCTCTTCATTTTCTGCCTTTGTGGAATAGAAAATTAATTGTCAGTGACATTTGGTAGTAAAGCCCCCTCCTCACCTCCACCCTCTGTCTTTGCTTCCTCGTTTAATTATTAGCTCTTTTTTTTTTAATTCTCGTTTCGTTTGGAGATACACGAGAGGCAGAGTCATTTCCTCGACTGCTGAGGACAACTTCCGCTTTTTGATTGAGTCGAGGCAATCTAATCATCAGCTGTCGCTGAGGCGAAACTCTCCTCTCATACTTAAACTGCTGTGTCAGTGCTATTACCCACTGCCATGCTGACACACACACAAATAGGCACACAAATGCGCTGTCTGAGTGACAGGGAAGGGTCCGGTCCACCTTGACTCGTCAATCATCTGAGGCTTTGACAGCTCATCGCACTGAATGGCAGACGAGCAAAACGGAAAGAACAGGAGAGGAGGGGAAAAGGTAGAAATGGAGGCAAGAGATGAGAAGCAGCGAAATGGAGGAGGAGGAGGAGAGGAAGAAAAGAAGGCGGGTGAGAAATGAGAGAAATCTCTGCGACAGGTGAGAGGATGTGTGGAGACAAGGAGATAAGTGAGGACATAAAGACAGATGGGGAAAGTGGGGAGAGAGGGAGATAAAGAAGGGAGGAAGGAAACAAGAAAGGAGAAAAAAAAGGAAATGAAGAGCAGATGAAAGTGTTTGAGAAAAGACAAAAGAAAGGTGGACAGAAAGAGACAAAAGGACAGCAGGGATGGACAGTGTCATACCAGAGCTAGGAGGACAGAGACAACATGGAGGGAAACATTATGGGATGTTGGCTGCTGACAGAATGAAGGCAAGCCGACAGTGGCATGATGAAACTGAGGTCAAATGTGTGTGTGCATCTGTGTGTGCATCTGTGTGTGTGTGTGTGTATGTGTGTGTGTGTGTGTCTGTGTGTATGTGTGTGTGCATCTGTGTGTGCATCTGTGTGTGCATCTGTGTGTGTGTGTGTGTGAGTGTGTTTGCTTACTGTGTCAAATTAAACCATAGCGAGACATTTCATTTCCCAGATATGATTGATGGATAATGTGTGCTTCCAAGAGAGACTTCACACACACACACACACACACACACACACACACACACATCTCTACAGGGGACATTGCATTGACTGACACTCATTTCATGGAGACTCATCCTAATCTTAACCCTGCCTTAACTTTTAAGCAGGTTTTCATCTTAAAATCAATGTTTATTTATGTTAACATATACTTATGTTAACTTGCTTTCTGACCCCATAAGAGAGGCGAGTCAACATGACTGTAGCGTGTAGACGTCTCCACAACGTCAGGAATACCTGGACCACACAGGTACACACGGATCATACACCTGTCAAGAAAGCCAAATAGTGAAACAAGTGAAACTGAGGCAAACAACTGGTATTAAAATACATTATGATAAATAGAGATAGTGAATAAATGACACGGTCCATGTTAAATGATGTCCTGAAGAACAACAGCAGCAGAAGTCAGCACGTTAACTGCATTTCTTGTCTTATGTTCGGATGCTTCACAGGAGAGCTGCCATGGCTCCCGCAGTAATCACATCTCTGACACTCGAGGCCATCAGAGTGTAGCTGGTGCTAAAAGTTTTAACTCACCCTGGAGGAACAGAAATGTTTGCTGCCGTCTCAGGGACTTGGGGAGATTACTGAGGGATTGTTTGACAAACAGCAGCCCGAGCAACCGCTGTGTATTTTTTTTAATATTCTGTGTAAATGCATGTTTCAGTTCGAGGGTTTAACGGAGAAGCCGTGTTTATGTGTGCGGGTACTGGCGACACGGGGAATGCTAATAATCTGGATATTTATTCTAATGCCTGATAAACAAAATTGTTTAACCAAATTTGTGAGAAAGCAAACATGGCTCCAGAGGAAATGGCCACAGATTGGTATCCATCTATTTCTAAATTTCCCTCTGGTCTGTGTAAAACACTCAAGAAAGCAAAGTAGCAAATGGAAACAGAGGAAGCATGAGAAAAAAAAGGATGGAGAAGACAAGAAAAGAGGCGGAAACGGCGGAAGAGGAAAGAGAGAAAAAAGTAGCATGAAAGTCAAAGGAGAGTGAAAACACAGATCCGTTCAAAGAGTCCAGTTCAAGGTGCTCTGATGCATCCTGTCAGTGAGGGTCAGGCCCTGCGGGGTCTCTACACCACTGCTTTACCATGTCTGTGATATATGTGTCAGGGAACTCAGCATTAGCTCCAACTATCCTCGTGAAGGGAAACAACTTCTCACCCCAACACTGCCATGAAAGCGAGTGGACGTGTCCATTAATTGTCATTAAAAAGTTCAACTACAGAGCCAAGTTTTCCCTAACGATCTGGGACCTTCCAGACTCTGACGGGCCCCGTATGCATCATCATAATCATCCTCACAGCAACGCAGCTAGTTTTTTTGTGAGTGCTCTACACTGCAGTATTTTATAGGTAATATATTTTGTCAGTTTAGTCAGTTTTCCTGAACATAACAGGCCACCAGGGTGAGGTAGGCCATGCCTTGTTTATGTGGGTTTCCGGTCGCTAAAGCATGAACCAGACAGCATGCTGTTTTTAATGGTCTAGGGCTTGACTGGCTGTGTTCACCTCCAAAAACGCATGTCTGCTCCAAACAAGAGAGCGATTGTTCTCTAGACAGCGAGAGACTCAGAGACAAAGTTTCAAGAGTGATGAAATCTGAAGTGAGAAGAACGTTGTGAGGTGATTTTCCTTTTAACTTCAGACTCTACAAAAGAGAAAGATGAGATTCTGTATGAGTTTAGGTTTCAATGAAGACGCTTCCTGATCAACTGCACATTTTATTGTTCCTTCAGCCTGAAATAACATCAGACAGCTACTCAAACTGAAAATCCACCAAAAATCCACCCATGCACAAATCTCAAAACTGCTTTCAAATTTAACTTTAACCTCCTAAAAGTATATATGTCATGTAAAAAAAGAAAATAAGGAACGAAATCATACAAGAAAAGCAGGATAAATGAGTGCAAGAATGTTAATGAAATCATATCCAGCTGTCTAAATGATATAAAATAAACTTAAATAAATACATGAATAAATGTTTGGATAACATTAACACTATCACAGAATTACCTTTCAGAGCAAGTAAAGACACTGCTGGAGTTTCCAGTGACCTCTGTGTGTATTTTTCTCTCTTCACTTTCATTGAGAGAAAATGGAGTGATGCCAGTCGAGGTCCTTGGTAATGATGGCTGACAGCTGCCCCAACAATAAGCCAAGAGAGGCAGCCAGCGGATGTCAAGATTTTTTGTTCGAAATAATGAATCTAACCTCCAGTGTCCATCGGATGTTCAGGCTCCAGCAACAGTCGACAACGGGATGTGTGAACATAAACCGCTTACACACTGGTTGTCCTGTTGCTGGAGCAGATGGATGGATGGATGGATGGATGGATGGATGGATGGATGGATAGATAGATAGATAGATAGATAGATAGATAGATAGATAGATAGATAGATAGATAGATAGATAGATAGATAGATAGATAGATCCATGTCAGAACCTGGCACCTACATTACCCACAATGCAACTCAACCCCTAACAGTTCAGTCGTAGATCCTGGTGTGTTATGCTAGTAGCGGCTAATGTAGCCTGGAGCAGCTAAGATCTCATAACCTCTCTTCTTTCAGACTTTCAGCCCCAACACACAACTCCCTCTGGACTCTACATATGCAGTATTACTGTCCAACACTTGAAACCCCCCTTCAAGTGTATAAAGTCTATATTGTTTTTATTCGTTTAGATCTCCGACCCAAGCGGTAGGTGATGGTAAGCAAAGAGAGTGCCTCCATTATCCTCCCTTTCTATTGTATGCACAGCCATTTCTCTCTGGACTCAGGCTCTGGAAAAGAGCTGTTGAAGCTCACAATCAATAACTGGTTGACATGCACAGAAGAATAAGTCACCGGCTTGATTTCTCTTTAACTTCAGACTCTACAAATTGAACTGTCGAGCAGCACGGGGATAATATAGTTGAAGGATGAAATTCAGTGGCATTTCCTTTAAAACCAGACCCTCCCGACCCCAGAGAGCAGGTCAGATGGAAAGAGAGAGTACACCCCCGTACCCCACACCCCCACCCTCATCCCCAATCACCCCCGTGAGGAAAATGATGAACAGGGGCCTGTACAAAGCCAGCACTCAGCTTTAATTGGACGGAAGGTGGCTGTACACTCATACCATAAATAACTGGACCTGGAGAAAGTGTGTGTGTGTGTGTGTGTGTTGGGGGTGAGTCAGGGTGGGGCTGGGAGGGTCCTACTTTAACCATCATGCAGCGAGCTTAAGCACCACTGAAGCTGAGAGAGGCTGTCAGAGAACTGGTGTAAATATCCTGCGGACTAACTGATTTGTCTACGGTCATAAACACGACTTAAAGAGCTAATATACAGGTCAGCACCAGCGTGATTTACACCGCAGCAGCAGGAAAAACTGTCAAAGGTTTCATTTCCCTGCTTTTGACTCACATACACACTGAAGTGAAGCTCTTGTTGAACCCGAAAAAATGACTTAATTCATTTATATGTTCGATAAAAATTACTGACGGACGTTTTTCTCTCTACAGACGGAGGTTATTTTGTAATATTAGACGTTTTCATTTCACTGGTTTATCACTTTAAATCTTTGGAGTTTAGCAGCAAGAAAACGTTAAAGATTAAGATTTACAAGATAGAAAGTCTTTTAATTTGTTTGTGGGCTGAGGCTCATAATCAATCAGACTCAGGCTCGCAGACTAATGCATCTGTCGTTATTCGAGATGCTCTCAATCCAACACGAGAGCGATGAGAAGGGCAGGAGGACGAGGAGGAAGAGACAGCACGCTGATGTAAACGTCCAGCTGAAGTTTTAATTATCAGAATAACTCGGCCCACTAAGTAATCAGGATTCAGGTTTCTTTCTGATAACTAACTCAAACTTGTATTTTATTTTTTTTTACTGCAAACACAGAGCTTACATGTAGAGATATTTACCTCAAGGAACAGACCTTTCATAACAAATGCTTCTCTCAAATACGCATGAGAGAAACAAGTCATACAGAAACAACATATTCATGGAAACACTTTTACTCAATGTTTTAGCAGAGTTTCAAAATGTTCATAGTGACCATATTTACCCAGTACTCACACATGTGTTTATTTGAACCGGACATATTATGCTTTTTTAGGGATTTTCTGTTATTTCTATACAGTTTATTTACTATGATGTCAGATCCGTGTTAATTTCCAAAAATGCAAAGTGAATGTTATAAAAAGACGAAGCCCAAAATATATTTTACTTCCCAACGAGGAATCAACTCGTCCTACACGGATATGATTCAGGCTCAAACATTTTCGGATGCTTTTGAGAAGTTGAAATTTTGGATAAAGAACAAGAACCAGAAATGACATCCTCCTAACGTAAATGTGTTAATACCCTTTAAGTAAATTGTCTATTACACTTTAAATGATTAATGCTAATAACTTGCCGTGTTTCCAGCATCACTGAACACGCCTGCTGACGTCTTTTCCAGCTGACATAGAGTACATGATCATGTCAAATAGGTTTTATGTCCACAATCTCACAAGCAGCTGTTTCTCTCATGGAATAATGGGTTTATCATTTCCTGTTGTAAGCTCGACATATATCCATACATTAAAACCATGTGTTTCTGTGACCTACAGAACATACTGTACATGTAGAATCAATTGCCCCAAATCTCTTAAATGAACTGATTGCTGGTGATACACACAAGTCAGTCTAATTTATCTTCCTCATGTTTGCCCTTGAAAAAAAAAAGGAAAAACACAGCTTGTCCCTTTTGTGCAGGAAAATGTTCAGGACACAAGGTGTAGAACGTAAAACTTTATCATCATCAGGCTTTTTTTCCCTCTGTACTGGCCTTAATTGCCTTTTTCTCCTTGTATGTGTATGTGTGTGTGTGTGTGTGTGTGTGTATGGCTCAGACAAGGTGTCCATCTATAACTTGCAGAAGGAGCGACCCCCGCCCGGGCCAGCCATCTGTCACCTGGGCACCTGGAGGGACTGCAGTCTTGGTGCGGCTTAAAAGGCGAAATCATTAAGATGTTAGAGTAACAAATGTCCGACTATGTTTGACTCTCAATCACGCCGACCGGGTCTCGGTTCACACGTCTTTCACAGTGATGAATATTCCCCGCGTTGCTACATCTTGCTCCAGTAAATGAGTGGATAAAGATGCAGAGATGATTTTCCTCTCGTCACATTCTCGTTCGGTTCAGTTCTCTGGACTGAATCCTGCCACTGGATGTTATTTATGTGTGTGTGTGTGTGTGTGTGTGTGTGCTGCTAGCAGCAAGTCCTGCTGAGACACAGCCGTGCACACACACAAATTAAAATACCACCCAAGAACATACAACAATCACTCTTCTTGAACCTGTCTTTCCTTTATTTTCTCCCTCACACATTCACACACACACAGGCACCCAAGGTCAGTGGAGGTCTGGTGGGACGTTGATGAATGGATGTGAAGGGTGTCATCCTGGACAAACAGAGCCTGGGCCCACATGCTGCTACATCCTGAAAAATACGCCTGTTACACCAACAGCTGAGGGAAATAGTTTGGAGGTCTCTCATATCCTCTCTGTTGCTCACACTGTCTTTCTCATACATATCTTGTCATTGCGTGTGCACAGAAAGTGAAAAACACCTCCACAAACACGCCTAGACAAATGCATACATGTGCATACCATCAGTGCACACACACATATTGAGACTGGAGGTATATATCTGATATATGACACATAGAAAACACACCTTTCACACAAGGTCAGCATTTTTTTTTTTTTTTTTTTTTGCCGTTAACAGTCCCGCTTCTCACATGCTGTTACAGCCAAATAAATACGTCTACCTCTGCCTGCTAATCTCTGATGCCACCCTGCCTCGCTCCTGCAAGGTGGCGTAGATAAATAGCTTAGTGTAAATAGCCTCTTAAAATATGACATTGCCACACTTTCAGTGCAGAGAAGAGGAGCTCTGGATGAGGTGGGAGATGATGGAGGATGTAATGGATAAAAGAAAAACAAGAAAAAAAAGGTCCAGTGGCATTCAAGGAGGAGTCTAAAGTAGTAATAATTAAATTATAAGAATAAATCCAACAAATATCTTTTTTCTTACAAGAGAAGCAGACATCAAGGACGAAGTAAATACCACATGAATATTTTAAGACAATGTCTCATTACTAAACTAAACCATACAAATAGTTTATTAAAGTATGGACAGAATATTAACTTGAATCAAATTAAATGTGTTATAATTAAATAAAGATACAATAAATTTATACATACATTTAATCATTTGATTGTTTTTTTCGTAAAATTAATAATTTTTTTTCTTTAATGAAAGTATCTTTTCCTTTTTGACCTGCATATGAAAGAATTACAAACATTTGCTGGTTATAGATTTTTATTTCACTTCGATCAAAACACAAAGTAGATTATTTAGAAACAACTGCTTTGTATCAAAACTGCTATAATGGTGTCTGTCCCACATTTACATGAACACACACACACACACACACACACACACACAGTTATTCAGTTAATTCTTACAATAAAACTTTTTTTTTCTACAAAACACACAATAATATATTCATTCACAGCATTAAAAGCAGATTTAAAGCTGTATTTTTATTTTTTTGCTGTATATTTTGGAATTATCTGAAATCAGTAAATCAAATGCTTTGACAATAAAAAGAACATAATGGAGCATGTGTGGACGGTGCAGGCCTGTAATAAGACCGTCTCTCTACAGAGACTGAGGAAGTTTCGGAGGCGGACAATGACAGAGACGTGATATCGCTTACGTTCAATTGAGAGTTTCAGAGAGCTGCAGGGGGAGGCTGTATTTTTTTTTTATTCTTGCATTTTCTTTGCCTTTTCCAAAACACAACCTACTCCAGCCTTAATATCGGTTGGTTTGTTTTGCTGCACAGAAACAGCAAAAGTGAAAGAATTGCCTCCATCGTACATGAAAGACTAATTCAGAAAGATATGAGAAGAATGAACTTGACTTCCTTTGATCCTAACTGGACTGAAAGGATCTGGCATGAGTGTAGACAGAGAAAAAAAAGACAAAAAAAAATAAATACTGGCACCAAGAGGTGGAGGGAGAAGAAGAAGAAGGTGGAGGTTGGAAGCAGAGCAGAGGATGAGGAATGTAGGAAATGAGCAAAGAGAGGAGCGAGGGGAGAGGTGCTGTGTAAAATGAACAGGGCGCGTCGGTGGGGGTGATTCCATACTGTACACGAGGTCGTGCAGATATATGAAGGCTTGTCACATTGCAAAGGCTGAGGTATGGTCTCTATTGGTCCAGACAGTGACCTCCAGTGCAGGGCCAAAACATTTCCAGATGTCTGCCAACACCGTTACTGGAGCCTCGTCCATGTGCAGCTCATAGGAGGTGGGATGAGGGGAGGAGGAGGGAGGAGGGAGGTGAACCCTACAGCAGATTGTATGGGAGAGGAATGGATTTGGCTTGCAAATCAAATGACGAGCATCGACATAAAAGTCTGGAGCTTTACAGAAAGCAGGAGAGGGAGCAAGAGAGTGCGGGATAAGGCGAAGGAGACGTGTGTGTGCATGTGTGTGGAAATATCTAGATGTTAGTGAAAAATGGAGACAGAGACATTAAAGTGCTTTAGATTTCTTCCCTCTGTGCTTCTGCCCAGAAGGGAATCTTTGACGTTCATTTATTCTGCTCCCCAGCGTGCCAGCTTGCTGAGGATCCGACATCAATCATGTCATTTCATTTTTTTATGATCATTTTGTATCACTGTTTTGCATTTTAGTTCATCATTACTGGTGATAAATAGGCAAAATCATTGTCTGGGCAATGGTTACATTAGGAGTTTTACACCGGGGAGTCGACGCAAGTCTGAATTATGAGAGAATCTGAATTGTCTGCAAAATGTTTTTTCTCTAAAATGGGATTTGAAAGTTCGAGCTCAGGGGAGGAGAAACTTGAATTCTCTGCAGTGCAGTGTCACAAATGATTAAAAGTAGGTCTTAAAGTGGAACTAAATTTCTTATATGATAATTCAGAACAAACTGCACTGCTCTATGTACATTAGAATATGTTGTCTTAACCATATTAAGTCTGAACAGACCTGAAGAAATTATTGTTTGCACAAAGCAGAATATTGTGAGTATTAACGAAAACTGTGTCTCAGTGCTTCAGGCCTCATGAGTGACATTCCTTCAGATTCCCAAGACACTAGAGGCAAATCACAGTATCTCTTGCAGCAATGTGGTGATGTTTCCATTCGCTACCAGCTCCTCTGACGCTATCAGCTCCAAATCTTCTCCTTTGGAGTTGAGGAACGACACCGCCTGAATCTAAAGAGATATCCAGGCATTAAGGAAACTTTTCAGTCAGTCAGATAAAATTCAAACACGGACTGGGGAGTAAATCCACAGAGATTTCAACAACGGGCTATAGTGGCCCAGCTTGAACTGCCAGGTTACAGTGGGTTTGATGCTAAAAATGTATGCACTCGTGGATATGAAAGGCGGCTTAGATGAAAGCATCCACCAAATGGCATATGTAAAAGAGATGAAGCTTCACTGATCCCCGTGGAGAAATTAGGTTGCCACAGATGTAATAGGATTCTGCACAAATATAATATAAAGCAACTACAATCAGACTGAGAATCTGCTCGTCCTACCTATAAACACAACACAAAAAGAATAACACAAAGACGGATTGATTAAAGTGTGGAAACATCATGCAATGTCAATTAATTCATTAATTGTGGATTTATAGAAACATATGGTGTTCATTTAACAAAAAACAGGAAAAAAAATCAGACGATGCGGAGCTGAGTAATGACCTTTAAGAAAAAAAAATCTCATATATCTCTGGTGTCACTTCCATCACAACCATCCACACGGCTGTAGCAAATACGAAAGGACTCATTTCTTCACACTGTTGAATTGTGGTAGATACACATCATACACAACGGCCTGATGTAGCGTCAGCATGTGATTTATCTGAGTTGCTCAGCCATAGACGGAAACATCTGCCCCAGCTGTCAGTGTCAGAATCAGAGTTAATACAACCATATGGAGATACAGCTCTTTGCTGGCTTTCCAAACTGCAGAACAGGTTACAAATTTAGTTAGAAATCTCACCCCTGAGACCGAGTTGATCAGGAAATTAAAAATTCATTGGGAAAAACAAGATAGCAGGTTCACGTTTTCCTCCCTTGTGCCCCAGAGCACACGTGTGCCCGTAACAGCTTGGCTGAAATTTTGGTCAATTTCCCCTCCGTACCGATCCAGTGTTGTGGTTTAATCACAGCGATTAGCCTCGCTGATAAAAGCTACAGCCGCACAGACCAGGTAAGCGTTTTTTAACCTTATCTTGCGCTGGCTGTCACGCAACAGACCCCGACCCAAATTCCATAGCAGGGACCTCATCAATGTTTCCCTCGTGTCAAGCAATGAAGCCATTTAGTCCACGTTACATCCTACTGTATGCATGTCTGCATCCTGACTTCTCTTTGGGATCCGGTTGCCATAGGTTACACGAAGTGGATTTTTTATAAATAACATACATACTGTACATGCTGTTCTTTTGAAAAGCATCAAATGAAGAGAAAAAGAGCAGTAAAAAGCATAAAAGGCTACAAACGTATGTAGTAACCTTACGAGTGTTGAGAGAAATGAGGTAGGATTAAATCTCATCTCTGTTTTTAGGCCTGATCAATCACAGAAAGATCAATCTATTTCAAATCTAATGCAAATACAGCAGACAGCTCTTTATTTAGTGAAGCAGTATGGGTTTAAAGACTCGATTATGTCTCTTATATATTATTACTATATATTAAATATATATAACTTGACATTTCTTGATTTAAATCAATATTTTTGGTATATTTGGTTTATTAAGCAAAAGTTATTTTGCAAATTAACAGTTTGAGAACTTATTTTCCAAATTTAAAAGTGTATTTTTTCTGTTTGACTGATACAGAGGAGAAATATAAATCCTTTTAAGGTTTAGGAGCTCAATGTTTGTTTTTTTTACTGCATCAAAGTTATGTCTGTGTTGAAGCCACATGCATTAATTTTAATCTTTATGTTTTTGCTTCAGATGCCACTGGGTGGGAGAGAGTTTTGATTGGTGGAAAGTATTTGCATGTAACGATATACTGGTTCACTCTTTTTGTATAATACATCACATGGCAGGGACATACATAGGTTTCATTTCAAAGAGACTTTGAAAGCTAAGTATATTCCACCCAGGGGTCCCTACACTTTTTCCATCAACCACACAGTATGACCTAAATGAAAACGTGGATTTGATACATCTCCATAAAATGCAACAAGTTCAATGATTTATCATTCCCCAATTCTCTAATGTAAAAAGCAGCTATGCTCCCAAACTGTGTTCTCTGCTATGACTGTGCAGAGATATCCATATATAATCAAGGAATGGCCAGGACACTTTTAGTAAATGGCTAACAATGGCAGATTAATGATAATCAACGCCCTCAACGTCCTCGCCAAGAACACAAGGTTACCTCAATGCAGTCCGCCAGGGTGAATATGAGCATTGGGCCTTGCTCCCGCAGTAGTAACTGTCAGCCAAACTGCTGCTAATGCTGACTGACAGTGGTGCCTTAACACCCAGGCTGTCCACAGTACTGAGAGGCTGTCTGTGCAACAGGAGCAGCAACGCTCTATAAGAAAAGTCATGATATCACTGTCTGAAATCCCCATCCAAGTTCCCCGTTTTCGTCTTTATCTTTCTCCTTCACTTCTAGAAATCTTCCAAAGTTGAAAAGCGACAGTGTTGTGACTCTTGACGTGGTTCTTCAGAAGACATGGCTCCAATAAGTGATAGTAATTATAGTGAGTTATCCCTTATTAAAAAAGATGAACGCCTTGGCCCACGACATTGTGGTGAAGCTCTGTTGCACTTTGATCCAGGATGTATGTGCATTTGGAGACTTGCTGATATGAAAGCACCACATTTCACATAAATGTTTTAAGGCGTTGCAATAAATATATACTTAAACTACCGTTTCCCTTGAATGTAATATTTATGTCTGTCCTCTATAGAAAAGAGTATTAGGATGCATTTATTATTCTGCTTCATTAGAGGGATTTCATCGCTCTGATATTGACCGTGTCACCGTGGCGAGGGGCTGAAGTCCTGCTGTCCAGATTAAATATAATTGAAGGGTTTTGCTCTTTACAAACAGTGAGACAGCTTCCCTTCTTTAAGAGACTAACGATCCATGTCCTCCGTGCTGCTTTCACTTTCTGCCTCCTCTCGTCACAGAATTGCTCTCCCATCATCTCTGTTGATCTAACAAATACTGAATATTGACTAATTAAAAGGTATTGCTCTTGTAAAGCTGATACACATGTGCACACCCACAAATATACTTTCAGTAGAGTTCAAATTAAAGAGGCAGAAATCTATATTATATACATTATTTTCGAGGAGTTAAGCAGATTTACTGAAACTGTACTTCTATCATCCCTTGGCTTTTTTTTTTTTTTTTTTTAGAAAGCTGAATTGGATTTACCCCCTAATGCTCTGATAGATAAGCACTTTACTCATTAGCATGGATTCAAGGGCTCTGGAAGGAATGAAGCAATCAAACGGTAATTCCACAGACAAACACGGAGGCCATAAATCACTCGCTCCCACACACTGAGAGACCAGATTACATCGCCACCATGACCGCCCAGCAAATACCAACCCACAACCAGCCAACCAGACGAAACGACCTCTAACAACTTTACATGAGTGCCAATGACACGCAACTCCCGCTTAGCATTGAGGTGTCAAAAGGACAACACCAGAGGGTTGGGAGGAATTCGCTACTGCATGCAGAACAGGTAACACTACTCTGAATTTGATTTCTGCACCTGCACTAGTTGTCGGCTTTACTTCCGTTATTCAGGGTTTCAGATTTAGTGGGCGGGACATTAATGAATCAGATTTATGATAACTTAAAAGACGTTTAACAATACGAAACGTGAGAGGGAATGCTGAACAGGTAAGATTTGAGAAGTCGTTGAGAAGATGGAGGCCTCTTCAGTGTCGGATGGTACAGGTTTCCCTGTCGCTCCAGGTTTGGTGTTTGCTTCCAGGGATTTACAAGCGCTTGACATCAGTTGACCTAAAGCAAAGATAAGGGTTGGACAGGTGGACGGGTTTAGAGAGCTCAGGAGTGGCTGAGTTATTAAAGGCCTTGTAGGTTGTGAGGTGAATTTTTATAGTTTCTTCAGAATATGACTGGAAGCCAGTGCAGGGTATGGACATGGATGGAGCGAAACAGAGGAGCCATCGACGTTGAGGGAAAGCTGGTGGGGATGGTACGGGAGTAAGGGGCCAGTAATTAGGATTTCAGATATAATACAGTTCAAAAATGTTTTTTTTATTCAATATTTAACATCTTTTTACTGATTTGATGACTGCAAACACAAGATGGGAGAAATACGATGACATCTGTGGTTGTAGCCATCCTAGATTGTTCTGTGGGACACTAATTATATAATAATAATAATTTTGATACATTTTGAAAACAAAACAACCACAGAAATGAAGGTGAAACAGGTTTAATATGAGGTGGAAATGCATTCTGGGAAATGTATGAAACTCTAACTGGGTTGGAAATAATGAAGACTTTTGCAATCATTCATTTGTAGAACGGTCCAGTGGAGTGATCTATATGGATTTCACACCTGTGTGATCATCTGCATACTAGCGATTTAAACAGCTCTACTTCTGCAGTAATGTTCTGGCATCAGCTATTCAAAACATCACAACACCAGCGTGATGCTGTGAAATGCAAACAGATAAAATGTGACCCCTCCAGTGTAAAAGCTGTAGAGATAAACTGAATTATTAGACTGTTTTTAAACTGGATCAAAGGCAGTGTGGGTAATCATCTTGTTACAACAGAATTGCACACTGTCATATAATATTATTCATCTCTGTGATGCATCCTTTTTCCCACAGAGTTTAGAGACACTCGTTGCAGCACGGCCCACATTGTCCCCGCTTTCTCTTCTGATACATATAAACACACACAGCTTATGATCTGAGGAGGCGACTGATTGAAACTCAGTGGTTGCAGAATATATAGACGTATTTTCATTTATCGGTATCTAATGTAAATATTCATTCATCACTCTGTGCTGAAAGTTTCAACAGTCTTGTCTTAACTCAACAGTCAGGAGCCCAAATGAACATTGAAAACATGTTTTCTTGTTGTAATCATTTCTCCTGTTCATACTGGACACTAGAAGATCATTTCATATCTTTCAATATGTGCAAAATGTATTTAAAAGCTTGTTTGAAACTAATATGTAGCTACAATGTCCAAATAATTCAAATCAAGTAGATTTCTTTGCACATTACATCTTTTTAGTGCCCATGAAGTCGCTGTTTTTGTCTCTATACTTCCACCACAGTTCAACAGGGAAACCTTTTTTATGCTAAAAAAACTTTTTTGACTAAATGACAACATTTTGTAGATATCCACTTGATATGACTAACTTCAAGTTCAACTTTGGTGAACTCTGACTAACACAATTCTCATAGTTGACCAATAACAAACTGTTTGACCTTTGAGAGCTGGAGAAACCAAATCTGATGAAGCTATTACCGTATTAGGAGTGTTGGACCTTCCACTTTTATCTAACCCTCCTCTGCTGGAGTATAAACTGCTCCACAAAAGAGCCATGGCTTTTGGACGGTTATGAGACGATAGTACAAATGTGCCTCTTGAATAACTATAATCTTGTTGTCCCATTAGAGGCCGAGCTAACAAGCTTGCTGGCAGGGAGAGAGCTATTGCAACCGCCTAATGACAGCATGACTAGCATGTTAGCAGTTCTCCAAGATGAGCTTTATGTACCATTTACATTTGTGACCCCCACCTGATGTCTTCTAAAGCATTTCACATAAGAGATTAAAAATAATAAATAAATAAAAAATACATGAGAGTTTTGATAAAGAAAGAAATTACTTTGTTCCTTGCTGCACTTTTCTTGCAGAATAGGTCCAAGTTTAGTTCCACCTTTATCGGTGGTAGTCTTTGCTTTTCAAAAGACTCCTCTTACACATATACATAGCCACATGCAGACATACTTCCTCAAAATCTAATGTGATTCACACCACGTGGAAAGCCCCCAGGAAACATCTCATCTGTGTGGGTTAGTTTTCTCTGGAATAGTCCTGCCCGTCCCCAGAGAGGCTGAAAGTGATAGCTGTCTCTGTTCAGAGAAAAGGAAAGCACTTAGCCTCCCGAGGAGTCTCCTCAACGCCGCCTCTATTGTCCACAGCGTGAGAGCGACACCGGACGTCTCGGTGTCAGACAGTCTCTGCTTTACTGGTCGTAGTGAAATCAGTTCAAGGTGTTAGTCTGGGGTCAGAGCCATAGGAGGGGTCGGAGGTCGGACTTTGATGCAGGGTGCAGGCCGGCCTCAGGCCATGGTTTAATGGGGTAGTCCAGGTGTGAGGAAGAAGGGGGATGATAGGGCTGGCTAGTAATACTATTACTGCTTGATGTGTATGTGTGTGTGTGTGTGTTGGCAAGGTGGTATATGGATGCTTATGTATCTGTGAGTGCATCAAGGAGTGGGAGTTACATCCCACTGTGCTTTTGATCACTTCACAGACTGCTTTTTGAGAAAAAGGGACCTGCTGAGAGCTTTTAGTCACACAGAGAAAGCAAGAGCATAGAGTGACCTGACAAAGGTAGATTGTGGGAAACTAGGGAAAAAGGCACAGCAGGATCAAGAGACAATAAGAAAGTATTTGTCTGATATTGGATATATTTTTTTAAGAGAAAAGACAACAGTAAGAAAGCTCATAACACTAGAGGTCCGTGATAAAACATCATTGCAGTTCCTCTGGAGGACACAATCATCTTTCAGGAGTTGAGTATGGGATTTTTCCACAGCTAAAAGCAGATATACTGTAGAGGTAAAGGGAGTGAAAGGGAGTGAGGTTCCACAAATCATGGCAATAAAGACTGCAGACTCCAAGGTTACCCAACCGAGTGGCCATTGAACAGACCACAGCAGCTGAGCGGAGGAGGATTAGGGAAAAACGGATTGAAATGGAAGGGAGGAGAGAGCAAGAGAGGTGAGTGGAACAACTGTGTGTTCATGCCTCCCTCTGACCTCCTGTTCTGCACTGTTGGTGCACAGGAATCCATGGAGGATGAAGACATAATGGGATGGCCGTATGAACAAATAAAAAATACACTTGGTAGGGAAAAAAGGTGATCTGATAGTGACAGGAGTATCTTAAAAGTGATGAGAGATGTAAGACTTGTTTGGCACAGTTACAGCAAAAAATGTTTATAGGGGCACCGCTGAAGGGATTATAAACTTGATTCATCGTCCTTCCTGCAGAATGAGGAGGAGAAAGATATGCTTAGCCAGTAATTCAAGAAAGAAACATCAGATAAAGCAACTCCGTCTCCAAAACATTACATCTTCTCTTCATTAGAAAATGTTGTTAATTAACATGTATGGTAAATCACAACAATGTTGATGCTGAATGTATGAGACAAAGATGACCAGAACACTGACAGCACTTAGATGGCTTAAGTGCTTTTATTACCTGACCAACCACCTCGCTGTGACTCTGCAGCTCTGCATTCATTAAAAAAAACCTAAAACAGTCGTACGGTAATTGGGAAAACCAGTTGGATAAATATTAATGGGATATTTCTTAGCAAAAGCATCACAAGTCAAATCAACTCCATCATATTTCTTTGAAACCTGATACAAGCTTTGACCCCTGGAAATATAGCGTGTGTACCACAGCTAATTGATCCAATGGGGCATAAATGCACTAAAGTGTGTTTTTAATAACAATATAAAGGAACCAAACAGGTGGTAGGAACAGTAATCAAACATTTACCCATTTACTCTGATTTAAATCTATGAATAGAGACTTTATTGTTTCACGTCAACTAAGTAAATGAAGAAGAAGAAAAGTGCTCGCAAAGTGAACACAGATGTAAATTCTTCCCAAAATTAAATCTGCAGTGAATCCAGGAAATATTAAAGGTGTAGATGAAAAACTGGAAAGAAAGGTCATCATCAGGGTGGGAATAGTAAGAACACATTCTTTACAACTTGTAAATAGATGAAATATGGCATTGCATTATGAAATAACCAACAGATTAACCAACAAAACACAATAACATCAAAACCTGAGTACAAAGTTTCTTATATAACTCCTGTCATTTCCTTTTCTATCGCCACATTACATTTTTAATGTGTGAAAAAGTCTCTAACATCCAAATGAAAAGAAAAGCACATACACTGATAGCACTTATATGAACTTCAACTCATTTGGACATAAATGTTCATACAGACACATTTTCATGTGCTCATTTGGCAAATGCTTTAGTCCAAAGTATTTTCACACAGACAGTCCTTATCTTCAGTGCAGCAGCTCAAGGCTGTACATTGCTATTAAAACTGGAGATTACAGTCTCAAGCTTGTAGATTCAAGAGTGATGTCTTCATGTTGATGAATGTTAATTGATCTTCTCTACACTATAGTGAATTCTTAAATTATGTGGTATTGCCCTTTAAGGGGGCTGCAGTCTCCAGAGAACTGCTTCAGAGCCAGAAGAGCACTGAGCAGCCTTCTCCACCACTTATTGAGGCTGAATGGTGAACATGCTTCATTTATTCTGTTTTCTCTCCATCTTTAATGTCCTCACTCCTCTCCCTCGTCACCCTCTCCTGTGTTTTCACCCTGTGTTTTTCCCTCAGCTGTGGCAGTGGTGTCGGTGGAGTGGTTTCAGTAAACAAACGGTGATGTCCAGTTCGATTTATCATCCCAATGAATGCTGGCAGGCCGGAGGGTTTTCCCCCCTCCGCATCACCGAGCTGCAGTAGCAAAAAAGATTAGCTATGGCTGAGTCTTTCTGTCTTTCCCTCTCATTTGTTCTTTATGTCTCTCTGGTCTCTTTCCTCCGGCGCTCTGTGCATACTCCCCCGAGGACCTCTTAGCATACGACATAACCACATGGCTTCATAACTGTGTATGCGAGTGTGACATTGAATATTTATCATGCACAGTACACACAGAATTTGCTAGCATGTTTGCATGTCTCTGTCAGCATATTTTACATGTATTAGCAGTGGTCATGCAGATTTCTGTGTGTGTGCGTGTGTGTGTGTGTGTGTTGGTAGATGGCTGCCCACTGAACCAAGGCGTCATGTGCATCTATATAACAAATCAATCATTGTGTTTACACGGTAAACAGCTGCATATGGCTCTCTCTATAGGTATAACTGATGCTGTGTTTTAACTAGCACACATGGATTTGCACATGATCCCTTATAGCCTCCAAGTTCATGTTTTCATATGCAGTTTACTTATGAGGTAAAGTATAATGTAATTTATGTGCATTCCTCCTACATTTCCTCAACGATAACTCACCATAGCCTTGTGTTGCCATGTGCTGCACACAAGTTATATGGGGTTGTTAAGCCGGACGAGGCTACAGCAGAGGTCTGTTTATGTGATCGGCTCCATGTACATCTGTTACACCACACACTGTCTGATGGTGCTGTGCGAACAAATTAAATGATTGATTGATTGGGTAATAATAAAATAGTTATTTTTTGAAGGGCATGTTTTACTGCTTATTGGAAAGGGGGATGGTCTTTTATATCATGGAGCATGATGTCAGTGAAATACACACAGCATGCTAATGTTTCCCATCCTGGCAATATTCTTTAAATGTTCTTATTGGCAACAAATCCTGTGAGAAGACCAGAAACATGAACTGATCTACAGGTATGTCTGATGCATCTTATTCCTTTACGCAGCAGAGCGTTGTTGTTGTCCAGAAACCATCAATGAGTTGTGTTATGTACATGTTCCTTCACTACCACAAACACACACACACACACACACACTGTCCTGCTGCCAGAAATAGACCACCAAATGTAAATTAATCTGCAGCTGAAAAAAGTCCCCAATAAATGCACTACTTCCTTCCTTCTTATGTCTTTAGTGGGGATAAACGGGCTTCTGTCTGACATTGGAAAAAGTATTGATGAAATAACGCATAACTGGTTTTGGTCTTTTCCTGGTTGACATTATGATAAATGTAGAATAATGCCAACCTGGACAAAATATGCAGATGATATAATGGGTTTTATGAAAGAACCACTTCAGACGTGGCACAAACATAAAACTTATTCATGAGACTGTACCACATGAAACATATTACTGTTCCATTCAGGCTGTATTTCTGTTTCTATTTCTAGTTCTTCTGCTACTTAGTAATGTTTTCAGCTTCTGCTTTCCAGTAGGTTATTAAATTAGGTTTTTATTAGTTACCATGAGCAACAACATTTTAAAAGCTCTGAAATAACTGAAGTTATTGTGTATTGTGTATGGTCAACAAGGCAGCCTATATCAAGAAATCAAAGAAAAAAAGGGGGGGGGAACTGACCACTTTAGTAGCTGTGTGGGTGAGCTGCTGTATGCTGGCCTAATTCCCTCTATTACGATGTACAGTAAAACTACCTGTGCTGTGGTGAAAGAAGAGTAAACGGCTCACTTCTCCAGTATATAAAGGCAGTATATGGGCTGGCTGGTATTTCCCAGAGGGCAGGTTGGTCAGCTTGACCTCTGTTAAAGCTTCCGTTTCTGTCACCAGCAGCCTGACTGAAATAAATTGGCTTTGGTCTCTATGGGGGAGTTTGCTGTTGCTGCAGACCTGAGGCCTTATTGGTAGAGCTGCAGTCTCACTAGGGAAGCTGTGTGTGTGTGTGTGTGTGTGTGTGTGTGTGTGTGTGTGTACCCCTGACCTCAGTAAAAGTCGTATGTATGAATTGTTGTGACCTGAGATACTGATGCGATGTGTGGATGTGAATGTTTGCCTGTGTGTAACCCCAACCTCAGTGAAAGGACAACCTGAGAATGACATAGCCTTATGTTACTGAATGTGTGTGTGTGTGTGTGTGTGTGTACTTGACCTCTAAATACTCTGTGTGGGAGTACAGAGGGTAATATTTCTCCAGATACATAACTGGAAGATTGTGGTTTGGTAACAATCTGCCCACATACTATACTATGAGATGAAGGATTCATCACTGTGGGTGTGGTAATGCTGATGGACAACTTCCTGTCATTATTCACTGAAACATCCCAAATGTCATACAAATGTAACACACAGCGTGTACATACATGATAGTTTATACTGACAGGAAATGGCACCATTTTATGCGGTTGACCATCAGTCAAACATTCACAAGCAGAGTTTACTGAAAACTCAAAACCTGCAACACAACTTGAAAAGTCTGCAAGTTTACAGTTGCCAACACAAACTATCAGTAAACAAACAGAAAGCACAGCTGAGGCTCATGTCAGAGGATTAGCAAAGTTATTATTGGCTTTAGTGCCAATCAAGCAAGACGTTATTTGAGATGTTTCACCAGATAAGTGAAACTTTGACCTGTTGGCAGCAAAGAATCAGACCCAACTGACTCTGAGGACACGGATGTTTGTACTAAAGGACATAATAGTTGAAATATTTCACTTAAAAGCAAACATGTTAGCAAAGGAAAAGTTAGTGGATCATCAGTTGATCATCATCAGTTCTATACATCACTATTTATTCCACACATATGTCTTCCAGGACATAAACATCAATCATTATAACTGAGCCAAGAAACCATCTCTAACAAATAAAAGCAAGAGGAAAAAAAACCCACACATAATGACTAATACACAACTGAAAAGTTTGAGTTCTTTTATCTTTACTTATGTTACAGTCTCAAGGAGCCACTAATGAACCCAACTGATGCAAATCATCCCAAAGTCACGAACACATCAGAAACTGTGAGAAATAATAAAAATGTAACCGGAGTAATTAATGAAACTGACAAAAAAAAAATTAAATTAAACTACACTGTTCATGGAGAAATGAAAGAAACCCGTGAAATCCTCATAGAGCTGTATAAAGCTGTACAGGCTGAGAGGTTGCTGATCCTCAGTGTCATTATTCAGCAGTTTAATGTTGGGATGATGGGGTACCTTTCAACAGAGACAGGAAGCTGGGAGGCTGAGACACACAGGATGCCAACTGTAGACTTCAACCATGTGACTGGAATCTAAAGTAGGCAAATGAAATTCACCTCATCCTTACCCCATCTGGCACAAGTCTGAGTACGAGACACAAAGGCTGGAGAGGAAACACTGATGTCGAAGTGTGTGTGTGTGTGTGTGTGTGTGTGTGTGTGTGTGAAGATGGGTAGTAACAGTTCATAAGAGCGCAAAGACATTTTTGAGTAATGATCTGTTCTGTTCAAGCAGTGGGTTGATCGTATCTTTTGTCATGGCTCATTACAATACCTGTACTTAGAGGACATCTGTGTGTGTGTGTGTGTGTGTGTGGGTGTACGCGTGTGCGTGTTTCCATGGTATTTGTGCTTGTGTATGCATATCTATCAGAGGGATAGTCACAGGGCAGATGGTGGAGCTCTACAGTGCATCTGGCTTGTCATCACATGCTAGACTGTGATGATGAGACTCTATATGTTGCAACACTACTCAGAGTCAGCCGTTGTTATCAGTATTTCTAACCCGACCCGGATCAAATGCAAAGCACTTCTTAAAGAGTCTGTTCACACAAAGCATGTTTGGAGTTATTTGCTGATTCATTGAGAATGAAGCTTATGCCAAAATCACTATAGAAAAGGTTCATCTTATGGCTGCACAAAGATCAAATGTAATGGTTTCTTAAAGGGTGACTCCACTAGTTTAACAGTTTACAGTCTGTTTACAGTCACCCAGATCTCCAACCTTACTGTTGCATTGTGGCTTTTGCACCGAGACAATTTATCTGCTTCTGCAGCACTGCTTTTAATACTTTTGAGAAGACAGTCCATTGTGAGCCTGACAAAGTGATGGGAGTACAATGCTGAACTGAATGAGAGCTCTAAGTGGGAGGCGACCCTAACTGCTTTGACCTCAGCTTTATCACGTATAGCTAACGTTACAGGGGCTGGAAGATATCAGGTGAACAAGGTGAACATACTCGCATTGTTCACCTGCTGTCGTTAAACACCACAACAATTTACTCCATAGAAACCATTAAATGTTTGCTTGAACCTGAGGCAAACTTTTGATGTGTGATACTGAGTTAAACAAACAAAAATTGACTTTTTAATAGTTCTTTTTATTGTCTCCATTATTCGACACATATTTTTTATTTCATAGGTTCATAACTACCAAACTTTATTTGTTGTCCCACTGACCAAGACGAAGCATTTTATGTCTTTGGTTGTGTTCACTGATGGCTTTGATTTCCCCCAGTTACAGTCAGAGCTCGGTAGGCACGGTTAATAAAGCCTGTTTTCCTGTCGACTGAAAATGAAATATGTCACTCATTACTGATCCCAAACAGAAGTCGACGCACATGAACACAACAAATTTAAAACGAAATGACGCTTCAGTAAGATAATCTCGCTGAGTCGAGTCTGTGTTTACTGCTGATACCAAGAACCGGTAATAATTCAGAGAACCAAACCCAGAAAGTTTTAAATGATCTCTGCGTTTCCTTTTGCCTCCAAAGACATGAATACATATTATATGTGGTTCTATACAACACTGTCTCCACCAGATGTCAAGGCTTATCACCATCTGTGACCTCTTATCCCCAAATACACACTCACAGATTAATTGGCATGTATAAAAAGGATTTCACTTTTTTTTTTTCCTGCACAGAACAGAAAGAGTTTTTGCCTTCATGTATCTGATAATAGATTCATGGTTTTATATTATGAAGCATGTATGTACTTCTGCTTTATATTCACATCTTGTTTTTCTACACATTAAATGCTGTCATTTATTATACATACTGGATGTATTAACTTGTTTATTGTGCTTAGAAATGACCATTGAGTGTATTTCTGTGATATGTTGCTTTGCTGTATCCTGATACTGTTTGTTTGAGATTGAAAGATAAGACATAAGAGGGAGCAGATGATGGCCACAGCACCAAATGCTCAATTAGTATATCACTTTTCTGTTATTACTGGAGCCGCCACATGTTTCATGTTTAGACTTCAGAAGAAGATTAAAGCTCTACAGTATTTGTCTCCAGATAAAGGTGACATAATGACAAATGAGCACCTTCAGCTATATTTCAGAAAATGTTCTGAGTATGAAAAAGTTGCTTCCTGTTCCTCCTACATTGTTAAATCTGTGATTTCAGTCAGTTCAGTGTTTTTCTAGTTAATCGCTTCATTTATCCTTCTACTTATACAAATAACAGAAGTCAAGCTTGTTTCAGGGTTGTTTTCATTCAACGTGGGCTCAGCTGCAGAACAGTTCAGAGCCAGCATGAGCGATAATACACGTTCATATTTGATGTTTTCCTGTTGTTGTATTTCTTGTGTCACATTTTTAATACATTAAGTAAAACATGTATGTATAAAATATGACAAATTTATTTATACGTCTCATGTCAGAAACATTGTTTGTCTGGTTAGATGCTAAACTCGTGTTACATCTTGTTATATTGTTGTAAAATTGAAAGTATCACATAATTGCATATTTAACATGTTCACACCTTATTCTGGTACACATTACAGCATCATCTCAGTGTCCTAGTCCTCCTATCATTTTCAAGCAACATGTAATGTACCCCACCCCATACCCCCCCACCCACCCCGAGCCACTAAATCACCTCTCCAAGGTCAGACCTGAGCTCTACTCTCATAATTACCACTGAGGGTAATTAGTTTCCACAGCCCAAGGTCTCTGGCGCCCCTCTACACACCTTTACTCTGTCACCTGGGCCCCGTCAGGAAAAATGAACGGCTGTGTATGCTGGGTCGAGCGGGCCTCGTGATCTATAATAAGGTCCCCTTTGGAGTGGTGCTGGATTTGTGAGTGTGTGTGTGTGTGTATGTCACCAAGAACAAGGAACATTACCATGGACCTTAATGATGTCGCTTTCTTTTCCAAAGACAGTATCACAATGTCAACGGTGGGAGAAAATCATTAGCCTTCACATAGTTAATGAAAGTCAAAGATTAAGTCAGCCGTTCTTAAGAGAAGGATATTATTCAGCCCGGGCTCCGGGCATCATTAATAAACTTCTCCCATCGCTTTCTTTCTTTTCTTTTTTTCAGCCACATGTGGGCACTTTCAGCATGTTGTGATTCGTTTTTTCACCTTCAGCAACTTTTAGAGAAACAAAACTTTTGCACCAGCTGCCAGACAGCATTTGCTATTTACAGATACATGAACTCACACACACCGGGGGTAACTCTCTCCAATAGTTACAAGCAAAAAATATAAATGGGGGGAGAGTGTGTGTACAACAACACCCCAAGAGATTTCCTCTCTTGTCACAATGCAATAGTTGCATAAATAAGGGCATGCTGACTTGTGCATAATCTCCGCAGACTCATAGTGTCTTTGCAAACTATCCCTGGAGCACAAACCTCGGCCATACGGCAAGTTCCTGCTGCTGAAACAGGCCATAATACACCTGTCAGTCCCACCGTCTCCACGGAGACTCCCAATGTGTTGACCTAAGCTCTTTTTTCCCCTCACCTGTGTCGCTCTGTGTTTCTCAGCATGGATTCAGCCCATTTTCATCACCTATATCCCATCTGTCCTGTCCTCACCTCATCACAGTAGGAACAAGGCTGTGCATGACTAGTACATGCCAACACACACACACACAAAGCAAAGTCTCTCCATCATCCTTCCTCCCTTTAATGTCCACCACCATCTGTGTCTCCCGCCATCAGCTCTAATGTTGCCTCATAAGAAGTCGGTCATATTTGCACAGGCAGACGGCGATGTTTACTCTGCCTTGTCCCGACTTCTTCCTCCCTCCAACAACCCTGCTGCACCATCTCTTCTCCTCTGCCCCCCACTGTTAATTCACTTAATGATGGCAGCACACCTCGTAAAGAGGTAGTGATTAAGGAGAAAAGTCCCCCGGTATAAACAAACTTTGTTTAGGCATTGGCGGAGCTTTGTGAGGTATTGACTACCCTTCCTCCACAACCTTATGGCAGTTTGATGTGGCTAAGAGTAAGACATCGATTGTAAGCGTCACAGTCCGACTGCCGATCAATGGCGGGTGAACACAGTGAACACGGATTTCCAGCAGTCGCAGCCAAATCCTGTGGACATACTAAGGTCAGGTCTGATTCTGCCAATACATGTCAGTCAGCACTCGCAGGAGCCTCACAGAGGCAAAGCCTATCTCCCCTGAGACTAATGCACCAGTCAAACACACACATACCACACAGCACGCACAACCTGCGGAAATACACAGTTGTACCCAAACATACGGCTTCTCAGGGTTACTCGCCGTGACGGAGCCCAAGATGGTCGGAGCGATTCCCTCCAGCAGCACTCATTAAATATGCCAATAGTTTCCTAATCAACATCAAGCTATTACACATTATGCATACAGTTGGGCATTGATGTGGAGAGAGAATTTTATCCCGTAGAAATATCCAGGACATAAGATCAATGAAGCGATTCAAGAGGGCACTCTTGCATTAGAGTGCGTCTCTCTTTAATTATCTCCAGTGCAGATGGCCCTAACGAGGGGAAGGACTCTTAATTGGGGGGTGGGGGGAACCTTGGAGACACTTGGAGGCAGCATGCCCCAGCTTGCCAAGGCAAAATCCTCATCTCTATACTGGCAGTGGACTGACTGACCTGTGGCACAATCCATGCAGCTTAGCGAGTCAAATGAAGTGAGGAGAAAAAATGCTTTTTTGTGTTTTTTCACACCTTTCTTTCTTTCTTTTACTACACATACATTTAGGATACATTAGTTCCCCGGTAAATGCAGATTTACATACATGATTGGCTTGGAGATATGGAAGAAGATAGAAGATAGAGCAAGATTATTATGTTTGTTTAAAATGTGTAGACTACAAAATAAGTTTTGCTTTAAAGATACAAATATTTCAAATGTTAGCATTAAAATGTTTTCATGCAGCTATTTAATTCTAACAGCTAGATCATTGTCAGGGTCACAGTGGGCCTGGATGCCATCCCAGCCTGCAACAGGGCGAAAGGCTGGGAAACATCCTGGACGCGTCCCCAGCCCGTCACAGGGATGCTGTCAAATGATTTTTTTTTTCCCTGATAGAACAACAATTTAATTAAAGCATGGCAGTCCATGCTTAATTAACACCTACTTACTGTTCTTAGCATGAATTTTCACAGATTTCCAGCTTCTACTTTTCCTCCCCAAATTCACGCTGTGACCAATTAAGCAGTCTGGTTTCTGCAAAGAGGATTTTCAACCTCAGGCTGGAATCTCTAATCAAGAGACATGTGCAACAAAGACCCTCACAGGGATGTTTTCAGTGATTACAGAAGTGTATTTGGCTGGTGGTTTTGACCAAGAGTCAAATAATATGTGTATATTAATATTGTGGATGAAGCATAATTTAAAAAAAACATGTTTATTATGTCTACATACTGCATATTTCTGAAAAATGTCAATAATACAAATAAAAAGTGCTGTAAACATTAAAAAACAAACAAAAGTAAGTAAAATAAAGTATTATACCTGTAAAATACCTGATAGATTTCTAATAGACATATATATTTCAATGAGAGATCAATTGGAAACAATATTTATTGAGGTTACAGACGGTGATGAGACTCCATTACTTCATGTGTCTATACATGATGATACATGATGGTTGAGGGAAACCTTTGGACAAGTCTCCATGGTTACTGTGGAGGTTGTAGTGATGAAGGAGAGGAGGTGGGTTTGCACGATAGCAGCTTCGAGAGACAGAATGGCAGAATCACAACGATATAAAGAACAGCAACCAGGAACATGAAGGAGGAAATCATTAGCCGGGTGTGGTAAATTAAGGGGTTTTAACAAATTGGGAAAGCGGAAGTGAAATAAAAACAGGAATAAAAGAAATAAAACATGAGGAATTGGCAGCATTCATGTGTAGAGCAAGAAGAGAAGAACATGAAGGAAAAGACGTGAAGGTTTTTGTTGTGTGTGAAAATGTCACGTTTTTTTTTTTTTTTTACCTCAATTTTGTGGCACAATAGAAAACTGAAGGCCACACCTGGTGCACTTTGTCCTCAGCGATCCTCCTGCCTCACTCACCAGCTGCTGTTGCTGTTGTTGCACTTGTGTTGTGGGGAAAGTGCTGCTCCAGCAGTGTTGCGACTGGAGGCGGGAAGCAGTAAGCCAAGACTCCAGAAGCTGCAGGAGCTCATGCATTGATCAACATCTGTTCCCTCCACTCCTTCTTCATCCCATATATTTGCTCTCCATCTGTTTCCTCTTGCTGTATTTCTTTTCTTTTCTTTTCGTCGCTTCTTTTTTGCTCTGTCTCCATCACTTTCTACTCATTCAGTCTTTAGGTCCTATTTAAGCTCCTACTAACTGACTTTAAAAGGTGATAATGGTGAGCATTTATTCATCCTGCCATCATTTTTAGTTCATATTAATTAATGGTGTTTAATATTATCCCATCACTTTATTGGAGGTTTTTCAGCCTCACTGTGAAGCAATGACCTTCCTCGTAGAAGGTGAGCTGAGAAATATTTCCCCAAAGCGATAATCACATTAGAGTCGACGGTGCTGATGAATTATTTTTTACAACATACTATTAAGCTTGGGACTTTGGTTGTTCAGTAATAGTTTGATCTTGTTTTATGGAACAAACTTCATATGCAGGGAGTTTGCAGTAATTGAAACATGATTAAAATTAAAGCTGGAGGCCATGAAAGCACTTCAGCTGATCGAAAACGCACCAATGTAAAATGCATAAAGGCTTCAGATGCACTCAGGCTCGGCACACTGATTGAATTTATGTTTGGCTCGTTTATTGCACAATATCATTTTTTCTCTGTCTCAACAATGCTTCAGACATGTTTCTGTTTGAAGCTCTTATCTGCTTGGACATCAAAGGCATCTACTAAACAGAGCAAGAACTGGATGTACTTCCGCATTTCATTTTAAGAAGCCCTTTGTTGCATATCGCTACAAACATACACAACGTTGATGTGTGTGTCTCAAAAAAAACCAAAAAAAAATCAAACTTTTGCTTTTTGAGAATTGAGAAAAGGGAAACCAGCAATCATCAGGCAGTACTGTATGTACGGTTCACAGGTCACTCATTAGTTCTGCTAAAAGAATATAATAATAATAATTTAAAAAAAAAGGTGATTTTGGTGATTCAGTTGAAAGATTCAACAGCATAACATTAAATCAGTATCTAGAGACTCAATGAGTCTATAATATATGTGTGAAATCAGAAGGACCATGATGCAATGCTTCTGGGAGTGTAAAGACATTAAAGATTGTCTGTATGCCTGCAGTCTGAAATCAGGGTTTTGTTCAGGGATAAGTAAATACCTCCAAACTGTACCGTCAGGCTGCTGCTTGATGAACAACACAAGATACATACAGACGACGTTTTCATGTGTCAGGAGGCTTTGACAGAGCAGTGCTGAGTAAAGTCACCAATTAACTGCAGTATAATTAAGCTTTCAATGAGTAATGAGTAATGAATAATTGATTATTTCTTTTTTAAATAACTTGTAACTAATACACCTCCCTCTCACAGCACGTCAGACCCTGTTTGTCTTTCACTACTAATGATGTGAAATAATGCATCATCGTTTAAAGATCCCCTCCAGACATGTAAGATATAGAAAAAACTAATTGTAGCTGATGGTTTTTCACACCTTAAAACATCATCTTCTTTATCAGCCTTTATTAAAAAATCCAGCAGCTATGAATATATATATATGCAAATACTGTTAATTTTAACCCAACGAGCACATTAAATGTCCCAGACTCCTTATACATCTTTATATAAAGCATTCTGGATCCAACTTGAGCTGTTTCTGAGCATTTTTGCTAAAGGCCTTGAAAAGCAAAAAAAAAATTAAAAAGCACCACTGTGAAAAAGAAAAAAACATCTCAAATCTGTATTTATATACACCACATCTCTTCAAGCATCTCTCCTCTATCCTCTAATCCCTTTATCTGGGTGATAGTACCTACTGCAGCAACAGGTGAGATAGTCTCAAGATTCACTAAACAACATTTGCTGAGTTCTCTGTTTTTCTTTCTCTGGAGATGATAACATTAACAAAGTTTTCCTTTTAGTTGGCGGAGTTACTCTGAACTCTCCAGAGAGGATTATCTCATTCTCAATACTGTATTTATCTTTGAACTAAAACAGCAGCCTCAAAGACACACTTGAGCGGGCCACTTTTCATTTTTCTCAGGTGCACATACACAAACACACTGAGACACACACACACACACACACACACATCTTGAAGCAACTGAGAAGCCAGTCAGCGTAGTCGACTTATTGGATGTGTGGTCTATTCTGCTCAGCCAGGGACATTGTGGCAGGGACGCTGAGGTATTAAGAGGTGACCAAAGGGTTAATATTGGAGGCTGAATGAGGCAATCTGCAGCTTTTACATACCGCTGAGGAGAAGAGAGCGACTTGGCACCATTTCATGGGTCACTACATCTACAGAAATTAGATTGGAGGCACTATTCTGAGCACTGTGGAATATCAAGGTGTGTGCATATGTGTGTGTGTGTGTGTGTGTGTGTGTGTGTGTGTGCAAGTCTAAAAGCCAACTCAGCAGGGAACAATGTCTGCAAAAAGCAGCAAGAGACTCAATCATCAGTAACAGCATAAGGACTTCAATTTATCCGCTGAAATCCATCAAAATCAGTCCACCCACGCCGCGTTGAGTCATCGAAGTAAATCAAAGTGCCGGAAAAAGTTTCCTCGAAACGTTTTTTTTTTTTCTCTTGTTTGACTTGTCAGTGTCACAGGTAGAGGTTAATTACACGTAGCTTATAAATAGTAGGGTGTCTCCCTTCTGATTGGCAGATAGAGCAGAGTAAACCTGTCTGTGAGACTGTCAATGACACAGTGAAAACGTGATCGCTGTTTGACACACGATGCTACCAGCTAGTTTATAGACTCATAGTCTACAGCCGTCATCTGGTACCAGGCACTGAGATGCTAACATCAGCATGCTAACATGCTCACACTGACAAGGCAGGTAATGTTTAGCATGCTATCATTTCTAATTTATTATAGTACAGTTCATTTTAATTTAAGTTCATTAATATTAAATCTGAAGCCTCATGCTTATATTTCCTGACGTTTTAATGTCTCACAGCATTTCTACTCCAAAGCAATGCGAGTGAAATGTGATAATGTAGCTCTTCACAAACTACTTTTTTTTTTCTCATCACACCAATTATGTGTTAACTTAAAAATGAAGAATTTTCTCAACTTTTTTTTTTTTTGGTGAGTTTAATGCGAGGCGGTAGCAGAGTCAGCAGCTTCCATCTGGTTTCTGAAGGCTAATTGGCTAGTGATTCATCGCTTGCCGGCCATTTTAGACAGGACGTGAGATATTAATGTTAGCACCACAGAGCGGGTCTATTTAGAAGTATGAAATTAAAATCTGCTACATACAGGCCACAATATGGGAGAACATCAACAGTGACAGATGGGCAGATGATGGATACTGATTGGAAGCTGGGCTACAAATTACTGGGAGACAAGCTTGGAGCCGTTAGCAATGCTTACACGAGCCAAAAGACTCTTCCTTTACAACCATTCAACTTAGTCATGAAAATATTTGTGACTACTGCAACATAAAATAGATATAAACTTTAAAATTACACAGATCAAGATCTCAAAGTATCTGGAGAACTGTAAAGAAAAGTATTTACCTGTCTGGGGTAATTAAGGAAGTCACAGAGATGCATAGTCTATGCAGGGATGAGGTTGACTTTCAGACTTCAACACAGTAGATCTGAAGTCTCTTAACCCTTTGAACCAAAACCACAATGTTGTATGTGTCACTGTGGAGATGACTAGATGTTAATGTTGAGGTTTCCATGAGAAAGAAACACTGAGAAAAAACTGGATTTAAATTCCAAGAGGAACATATTGTGTCCATATGTGATGTTGACCAAGTGTGAAAAATATCTCCCTCAAATCCCCGAATCCAACTTGTCCCGTATCCCACAATGACTCTCCTTTCAGGACCAGCATAAAACCACAGTGTGAAAATGATTCAGACTGTGACATTATTGCAACTCTATTAACATGAAAGAGTGAAATCACAGGAAATTGCTTCCTGTTTTGAAGAAGAGAGAAATTTCAATGATTCTCTTCATTTCTTTATTGTGGCTTTCTTTAGTGCAGAATAGCCTGGAAATAACGGGAGCTTCAGACGTCCACACAGCTGTGGGGACAACTGTGGCTTCCTCTTCTATTACTGATACACACAAGCCTTTATCAACATCTTCGTTCAATGTAAGCTGTGACACAGCATCAGCTGGGAGCATGTTGCTCAACATTTCTCTTAGTCAAGTCTCGAGTTGTTAATGTCATAGTGTCTTATCTATGTCTTATCAGGCTTACAGTATGAACTACTAATTGAACATCCCTTTAACCTCAGACGCTGTGGCCACCTGGTTTGTGCATGCCAAATGAAGTACATCACATTAAGTAATCCTTATCCTATTACTGTACACTCATAGGGAGTCGGCTTTCTGTCGAAGCATCATGCATATCACACACACACCACTTGTAGAAGATATGACTATAAATGATCAACTGGACAACTACAATGATGGTCTGCACTGTAAAAAGTGAAGACTGACTCTGTATTGTAGTTTTACCTTAGCTACACTATTTAAAGGAGGCTTATATTAGAGACAGACCTTTGTTCTAAATGTTAATACAAACTCACCCTGATGCCATTAGTACATTAATACGTCATATTTACCACGCAGTTATTAAATCTAGTCGCTTTTACTTTTACTCGTCTAGTCACAGTTGAAATCAGTGAAACTACTTTGTTTTTGCTTGCTAGATTAAAATCCTTCCTAAGGGCAGCAATTGTATTATATAGATTTTACTTTGTATATTAAATAATTCTCTACTATCAAAAATATAAATGACATGACAGAATAAACTGTCTCCCGACTTTGAGCTGTTTGTGAAACAGCTTTTGTGCATTTGGCTGATTGCAGTTCCCTAAAAGCGTAGGGTAGCATTTTTAAGCATCTCTGGTACAGAATATATTTAAGACATATTTAAATTGACATTTTCCTACCACAGAGACACTTCTTCTCCCCCGTCCTCTCCAAATCTCTCTCCGTAAACAGGCTTTTGAGCAATTAAGTGAATGGCTGTCTCTGGAGCATAAACCCATTTATTATCATTCTCCATTTTCTCCCAGATTTCTTCATCAAGCCCATCATATCGCCTGGGAACTTGACTCTCTTCAGTGTCTCTGCACACACACACACACACACACACACACACCACATCAGCCTGCTGGTTGAATGCAGGATACTTTTGTTGGAGCTGAAATGACAACTTATTTGGGAGCGTTGGGAAAGAGCCAAAAGGGATACAGCGATTATCTGACCGTCATGCCAAAAAAACACAATCAGCTCTGTGGCTGAACAGCATCAAGCTGAATGCTCTGCTTTCCATTCTCATTTTCCTACAGTCACTTCCTCTTGGCATAATGTATTCAAAATGACTGCAGCAAGATAGATAGAGATATATAGAGATATATAGAGATAGATAAACAGATAGATAGAGATAGATAAACAGATAGATAAACAGATAGATAGAGATAGATAAACAGATAGATAGAGATAGATAAACAGATAAACAGATAGATAAACAGATAGATAGAGATAGATAAACAAATAAACAGATAGATAGATAGATAGATAGATAGATAGATAGATAGATAGATAGATAGATAGATAGATAGATAGATAGATAGATAGATAGATAGATAGATAGATAGATAGATAGATAGAGATATATAGACATAGATAAACAGATAGATAGAGATAGATAAACAGATAAACAGATAGATAAACAGATAAACAGATAGATAGAGATAGATAAACAGATAAACAGATAGATAAACAGATAAACAGATAGATAGAGATAGATAAACAGATACATAGAAATAGATGAACAGATAGATAAACAGATAGATAGAGATATATAGAGATAGATAAACAGATACATAGAAATAGATAAACAGATAAATAAACAGATAGATAGACATAGATAGACATAGATAAACAGATACATAGAAATAGATAAACAGAGAGATAAACAGATAGATAGACAGATAGATAGACATAGATAGACATAGATAAACAGATACATAGAAATAGATAAACAGAGAGATAAACAGATAGATAGACAGATAGATAGCAGAAGTGTGGAGTCTGTTTCTCCTCCCATGGCCACAGGTATAAACAGTATTTCTCTTCCTGCTATTTTACACTAAATTCGCAATGATCAAATCTGTATTCACTGAGGACTCAAATTAAAGGGGAATATTTGGTGTAAAATGAGCTCAAATGTAATCTTTCTTATATCGTTAAATATTGATTTTATTTACCTCAGCTGCAGAATGAGCAGGCCTTTCTTCTTTCATAGTCACATCATACGTTTATGGGAACATTTTATCATCATAACACCACCAGCCCTCAACAACAACAGGAAGTAGACGGTAACAGGATCACTACAACAGCACGAAGCTGAGACTGTGTTTGAATAATGAGACTTTTTACAGACTGAATAATGGACCTCCAGCCTCTAGATGACACTATTCTGTTTTACATAAAACAAACTGATGTCCTTTATTGTTCCAGCAGGTTTCAGTTGGCTTCAGTTGAACCTTGTGTTGCTAATAGCAACCACCACTGACACAGTGCTACAGCAGCGGCTGCTTAAAACACCGTTTTATCTGATCTGTGATTCTGTAAATGTGTTTTTCATCTTCTGTCTACTCCCCACATGCTGTCGCTGGAGTATTTCTGGAGGTTTTCTTTTTTTATTACAGCTGATTTGTTATTGTTATTAATTATTGTTTGTGTAGGATTTAGTTTTTCTATGATCATATTCCTCCAATTTCCCAGTTTTTGGGATTAATAAAGTATCTATCTATCTATCTATCTATCTATCTATCTATCTATCTATCTATCTATCTATCTATCTATCTATCTATCTATCTATCTATCCATCCATCCATCCATCCATCCATCCATCCATCCATCCATCCATCCATCCATCTATCCATCTATCTATCTATCTATCTATCTATCTATCTATCTGTTAACTGAGCTAGACACTTCACTATCTGGATCTGATGTTGTGCTCATGCAGCATTATAAGTACCTGCAGAAGTGTGTTTACCTTGCTGCAAAGCTGCCATATATACTGCACATATACAGTATATATACAGTGTTCAGTAAGTCCATGTATGGCTCAAGCAATGTGGAGGAAAACAATGACCTTAAACATGGCATGTTATGCTCCTGGTCAACAAAACAGCTGTAGTACATGTGGTTCATGAATGTATACGTTTCTGCATGTAGAAGGTACGCAGTGTTACAGTGTTACAGGGTCTTCAGTGGTTTTCATGCTGTGTACTTTCACCCAGCAGCTGACACCACACTGTGTTCATTGTGTAACCTCTGATCAGGACAACACATTAGAAATCGAAACATTCAAATATTCAGATTGAGCGAAGCGACACGTTTCCATTCAGTTTAACAATCACCAGGAATAATCAGACAGAGCATCTAATCAGCAGTCATTGTGCTGCTCTCTATTGTCCGAGCACTTTCTACCGGGGAGGTAAATGACCCACAAACAGGGAGGAAATTTTCTATTATGTGTCACAGAGAAAAAGAAAGAAAAAAAACACACTGGTGGGAGTGAAGTGTCTTCTTATGTACATGACTGTGACTGAATGCCAAAAACACCAACCTGGTAACCTTCTGAATCTAGTTCAGCATTTTCTCCTCCTTTGAACACACTTTTAGAGCATTTTAGTTTCCTGCTACATACTGTGGCCGTCTATCAAAAAGTTCTTGACTCACAAACTCACAACTCTGAACTTTTTGTATGACAGTAAGTTATGGTCTGAATGGATTATGCGAATTATAGTCTTACTGCAAAAAGGCATGAGGGGCCTTGAAATTCTATCAAGTTGAAAATGAATAAGTCATTACAAGTTCAACTTTTGCCCATTTGTTCCAGTTTTGTTCCTGCTTCTCTCTACAAAAGGTTTTCTACTGCTGAGATGACTCACTCTGATGGAAATCAGCATGTTATGAGAGCACAGTACAAACAATCTGTCCTCTTTATCACAATCCAAAGATTTAGATTTGATTTCCAATAATGCGATACAAGCCTTATAGTTGTTACTGCATTCATTTCCTTAAAGGAAGTGTTTCAATCTGTCGTTATTCAAGCTTTTATAACATACCTCTTCCTATTCAACAGTATTATTTTCCTCTCTTCATACGGTGGCCTTATGGACTGACAAATCCCAGACGTGCCTGTCCTAACACACCAGTTGGAGTCAGCGGGACACGACAACCTCTGTGTTTGGTCTCCGTGGCCCCTTGATTCATGGCTAAGACGCCAAAGCCTGTCTTTACCGTAAAGGCGGTGGTTAGCAAGACGAACACATAGCGGGCCTGCTTTGTGTTGCGTCCCGGCGATAACGCACTCCGACGCACTAACACAATCCAGCTGCCACCTCTACGAAGTATTACAGACACTATTTCTGCTGCTCTCTTCCACTTATTCTTTTTTTTTCTTCCCCTTTTATGTCGTATCCGCTGTCTTGAAATACCTCTTGTACAGACAACCTGTTCCGTGTGAAATGAGTGTCGGGGTTTCCAGATTTGCGTTTCGTAGCTTCAAAGATAGCTTCAAGTTTCTAGGTACTTTCTTGGCTGCAAAGATTTACTACGAATGGGATTCTCTCTGGCTGCACAGCTGTACATATAAACCCAGCCGACGCAGTATAGTGCATTTAAATCCACAGTGAAGCGTGTTGAAATTTGCAAAGCAAATTGAGAGCTGTGGGGGGTAAAGCCCACGGCCTGTGTGGACAGCTCTGCTCAACAGTGATACAGATTGGGACAATGTTATGAGCCAAAGAGGAAGAGGGTCTTAGTTCAGGAAGTGTATGGACAAGCTGAACACAAACTGTTGCTGAATGACGTTTCCCCTTCTGGAGTCTTTGTCTCTGCTCTGTCAGTATCTGAGGCCAACAAGAGGGAGAGCAGCAGTGGAGTAATGAGAGCAACTCGGTTCCTCTTAATTATCCAATAAAGTCTGCTTTTTACCTCAGTGTGCCCACCCATCCAGTTCAAGAGCAGTCACACACACACACACAGATGCTCTCGCTCACACACAAACATCTCATACCTGTATCTTTATGTCCTTGTTGCCACCTTTTTCTCTCGCGCACATTCACATGCGTGAAATCTGCACCCACTGTCTCTGTGTGCGCCTGTGAGGTGTAAATGGTGTGTAATGGTGTGTGTCAAACCTATGTAACAGCCCATTAGGCCCGTGGAGTGAGTTAATCTGATCTAACATGTCTTTTCCCTACTTTTAAAAAAAAAAAACACCAGACAACTCCTGGCTCAGGCTTAGAGGAGGAGTGTGAGGGTGGGAGGTTATAGATGTGTACCCGCCTTGACACCTTCCTCAGCACAAACTATTTCCATATGTTGCAACCGTTGGAATTACCCCGCTCTGTAAGATGGTGGTGACTTACATCCTGTGCCGCGTCAGCATTGCTTCCTTTTCAGTTGGGATGCGGACGGGGAGGCGGTCGCCATGACGCGCAGCTTGTCATGATAATTGGAGAGTTTGAGAACGTTGCTTTTCCGTGGATGAATCACACACATACAACACTGCCTGCTTGAATCTGATTCCTACAGGCTTGCACACACACACACACACACACACACACACACGCCCACCACACACTGTCTGACTCCATGTGGTGTGAATGTAAAGGCTGAAAATCCAAACAGCAGGCCAGTTCCCAGGCAAGCCTTTGAGGGTTAAGTGCTTTCAGACGGCTGGATTCAGTTTCATTACAACTGATGTATATTTTTTAAGGGGGCCAAGCTCTGGACACACTGGTGCAAAGAAAATGTCTCTGAATGTATTCCTAAAGATATATATATATATATATATATATATATATATATAAATAAAATGTAATTATCTTTATTATAGGTGGGTTCATTTATTAGTGGAGATACTGAGACAGCAGAGAGAAACACATACACACTGAATGAAATATGTCCATCTCGTCTTCAACATTCAACACATATTGTTTAAATGGTTTGTTGCAACTTGAGTCTTATTTTCATAGTTTTTCATCAGTTTCGAGGACATTGTGTTCAACACAGTAACTGCTGAGGTCAGAGGACGGTGACACGGCCACAACAAAGTCCGACAAAGCAGGAAACAGTTGATCTAAACCTCTGTTTTAGAAGCTAAAATGAAAGTGAGAGCAACTGAAATGTTGGAAATAACCCCTCATTGCAAAAGGAATAATTTAATCATATCAAATCTTAAACAAGCATTTAGCCAGGAAGGCCATGTCTGTTGTTAGTTTTACTCCTCAAACACTAACTAGAGCTTGAACTCAGTGCCCCTTTTACAACAGAGAGTTACCAACAGAAATCATTACAGAGAAAAGAGACCAGAGGGGAGAAAAAAGAGGAATAAACAGACAGTATTTGTTAGTAGATTAATTCATTGTTGGTTTTGGTTTGTTGACAGTAAGAAAAATAAAGGATGCTGGCAGTCTTCAAAACCTCAATGTGTCACGGCTCATGTTTTATTCCCTATTTTACTTCTTTGCAGTGATGTTGCAGTCTGATCTCACTGAGCACAAAGATAATTAATATTGTGATAGAAATGATGAATTTACAATACGTTGTCAGAAGTATCATTTAAAAACATACCTTTGTATATTTCAAGCATAGTTTAAAATGTATTTGTTGCGCAATTAGCTTTATACTAATATACTAACCACACTAGCAATAATAATAAATGTATTTTTACCTTTTAGACTAATCACAATAAAAAACATTTAATATAAATAATAAGCAAAACATAAGTATTTAAATTTAACTTTTCGTACACAGTTTGGTGCTCTGACTCAGTTTCACTTTACAAAAGAAAGACAATGATTACAGCGGCCGAGCAAACGAGTGTAAAAATAAAAAAGTGAAGGAAACACAGGGAGGAATAATTCATCTGTTCAGCATTTCATCCACAGTCTGGAGTTTGATGTCACCCATGTGCCACAGTCAGACTCCAGCTGCTGCTAGAGACGTGTTGGAGACGTGTTGGAACCCAGTTTCATCTACAACTGTGTGTGTGTGTGTGTGTGTTTATCTGTCCCCAGCTCCCATGTGTCTGTGCAGGTGTACACACACACATTACAAGCAGCCGTGTGTGTTTCAAGGTGTAAACAAAAGCATCCTCAGGGTGTGAATGAGGTGGAGGCTGAGCTCTGCGTTCATACTCTGTCTCTCCAGTTATTATCTGAGCCGGCCAACTGTTTTTTTTTGTTGTTTTTTTTATCTCATTGCTTGCTGTGTGGGTGTATGCACGGTAAATGAGGTTAATATGATTCTCCAAGCGATGATGTGGTGACTCAGTACAATAGGTTGGCAGAACAATTTGTGTTTGTTTGATAGCGGTTGGTGAATTGTTTCAGGGGCATTTTGATGGTGGAGTAATTGCTTCCAGAGCTCCCTGTGGAGTAATTGTGCTTCCTCCACCCAAAAGCTGTGCCTCCCTCTGAGGATCTGCTGCCCACCACAACTTAGAAGATTCTTGAGCCAGAAGGGACCGGCCAAATTATTTTCTCCCAGAGAAAGATGTAGAAGAATAGCAGTGGTTTGGGTGGAGTGACATGTGCACACACAGACGTCTGAGCCTTTGTCTGTGTGTGTGTGTGTCCACCTGCGCTGCCACTCTGTGCATGCATGCATGTGTGTGTGTGTGTGTGTGTATTCTCACGGTTCAGATTCATTAGTGAGTAAGAAAAGCACTCAGAGTGATTGTGAAGAAAATTGCCCTCAGCTGCACATTCAGACACGTTGTCTCCCAAAAATCTCAGACAGAGCTGAGATTTACATTCCAGACGTCCACTTCAGACGGCGTCCAAACGATCTGAGAGCTCTCTGGGAATGGACCTGTGGTCACTCACACGTGTGCGTTAGGGTCGAAGGTTTCCCTGTGGTTTTAAAGGCATCACTTCCCAGGAATATGCCACTCTTCACCCGATAACAGCCTCAGACTGTTTGCTGTGCACCTTTTACAATCATGTTTGATTAGGAGAATGAGTTCAGTTATATTTAGAGCATTAACTGTTTCCCCATCAGTATGAAATTCAACCTGAAAGAGTCAAGCTAATCAACTAATTTATTGATAAAGTTAGAGGATATAGAGGTGAATAAGTGTGAAAAAACAGGTTGTTCCTTCCAACAATCCAAGCAGCACATTTATATATGATCCTGATGAGGTAGCTTATCCATTAGGCATATATATATATATATATATATATGTAAAAGGTTAGACACTGGCATGGGAATAGAGAAGAAACTGATTTTGATTGGCTGTCTCTGTGGGCATACAGCTGCTCGTACAGCTGCTGGGTGAATTAAGGGGAAAGGTCTGAAAATCATTAGCACGTTTCGGGTAGGCGAAAAATACAAAGAGAAGTGGTTTCAGCTAACAGGCACATCTCTCTCTCCCAGTCAGCTGGAAGTTATATTGTGACATTTAACACAACAGCATAATGAAATAAGTGTTGTTTAAAGAGGTGGTCTGCAGGCACGCTGGAGGGGTGAAGCTGTGTTTGTAGTTAGTGAGTTTGTTTTCTGGTGGTGAGACCATACATCTGGTTATTGACTACATTTACACACAATTAAAACTGCTATCATCAATACTTTTATATTAACAATGAGTCAGATAACGACATATGTGTGAAGGGGGTTACTGGTGGCGAGCACAGTCACCTGATTCAGCAGCTCTCCTGGGTTTTATAGCGTCTTTCACTGTTTTGACTTCATGGCCCACACATTTACGGGTTTGGTTCATCTCAGCAGTCATAATGGATGTTTCCAGCAGCAGCAGCTGATTTTAGCAATAAAACATCAACATAATGGAGCATTTAGCCGTTAAAGAGACAGATATTTTCTTCTCAGAAACCAAAACAGAGCTGAAAAGCAGAGTCAGTTTTCCACATTTATCATAGATTATAGTTAGATAGTTAGATAGTTGTCTTCTGGATGTGTACAGCTACTTTCTAAGGCCCTGAGTCACCTAAAACCGAATCTGAAATTAGAATAAAAAGCAATAATCACAACAAAACCTATAATAATAATATAAATAATTAATGAATGTGTGGTGGACTTTTGGCATCATCACAAACTTTTAATATTATAATTATTATTATTTATTTTTTATTACTATTACTGTAAATGTCTGTTTCTTTGTTTCTTTGTTTGTTCATATATATTATTATATATTGACTGGTATTGCTTTTATTTTAATCTTAATATTTTTGTATTTTTTATCTTTGAACTTGTTCATATGGTCACAAAGATTGTTTTTGTTTTTCTCAAAGATGAGAAAGTTAAATTATTTTATCCCCAATATGACATTAGAGATACTGATTATTATCATTAGAAATTGTTCAGATTAATAAATTCCTCACACATCAGTCAGAAGTATCTGATGAAGAGTGCACACAATTAAAAGCAATTAATGTATAATTAAGAACTGGTGCAAAGTCATCGGATCTGGAGGGAAAAACATATTTGCTTCAGTTTAGGCCGTTTATTTAAAAAATAATCGTCATTTATTGGAGGCTAATTGAACCAACTGTAGGCTCAGAAATGCACCGATGATGAAACATGAATCATCAAACAGGGCGAGTCCAATCTGGAGCAGCTCAGTTTGTTGTTTTATTTGTTTATCTGACTTGTCTCACATGTTATAATCTTTTAGCGTGTGCCTTTTACTAACTGCATGCTAACGAGCATATTCATTATTTTGTACTTAATGAATGTGCATAGAGGCCCGCATCATGTTTTATTAACTGTTAGTTGAACTCATAGACTGTTTGTTTACACTCATACAGATACATACTGTATTAATCACAGTTTAAATAACAGAATATGTCTTATTATTTGATTTATAATTACTCATCACATCATTACACCTACAACTTCTTCTTTCTACATGTGGCCATTAAAATGATTTGAATTCAGAAGACAACGTATCCTTGTCTCTTCCTGTCCTACACTACGTACACCGTGAACCCTTTTTGGCCAGTTAACAAACCTTGAGTAACTTCAACGGTTGCTATGCCAAGATTTTGTGGTAACCAGGGAGCTAATTATCCATTTTCTTTGTATCCTCCTCATTCGGTTCATGTTTCTGAGTTCATTTTGTGGACCTGGCAAGCATTTATGGAACACCATAAATTACATCCTCATAATAATATGATATGATAATTATTTACGTGACCGTCTTGAATGCCATAAAATAATGGCTTCTTACATAGCAGCGCATCACCAGCCACACGATAAACACTCATTTCTGCACGATTGTCTTTAAATGGAACAGACGTATGTAGATTATATGTGCCTTGTGTTCAGTAGAGCCTCGGCATTTGACTTTAAAAGCTGTCATCTGTTTATTAAAGCACTGACATTTCAGTGGGAATACGAAGAGGTTGGGGAGAGAGAGTGTGTGTGTGTGTGTGTGTGTGTGTGTGTTGTTCTTGCATACTGCATGTGCTGTAGCCTCTGATAGACAGCAATGTGTTTCCACTCGTTTCAGTATGAACAGATTTCAAATGACAATTTTTACATCACATATTACATTTGGTAGCGTTATTCAGTACATAATCATGAAGTAGAGTTTACTTTATGTGGCGAGGCAGACGGGAAATATGTGGCGGGAGCTGTGGTGGAAGTATAGCAACAAACGGAGGGACTTTGGCTCCAAAGAGGCCGTAGCGTGTCCACACTTACACTGAAAGTGTTTGTGAGTGTGTGACATTCTCCTTCAGGAGAACAGAGCATGACTTTTATCATTTCATCCAAGACCTCGTGACCAAAATAGAAATGTCAGACACATCGAACTAAAAAAAAAATCAATGGATGTCGAACACCCTCCGTATGTGGTGATTATACCGTTCTCTCTTTCCTGCTGTCACAGGGAACAAGGTGAAATCTTATAATCACCTGAACGACAGGACTTACCCATGGTAGCACGTGATCTTTCTTTGGCTCTGTAGTTATGGGCCTCTCGATCTGGGATAATAATGCATCTAAACAATGTTAATCAGCAGTTTGTCATTATCAGCCACAGTGTACACTGTAAGAGACATGTTGAAAAACGTCTAAATGTCCTTAATCTGACCAAGACGTCAATTAACAGCATCGGGCCACATCTGGACAACGATGCACACCTGTCTGAGGTATGAGCGACATTTACTCATCATTAACAAGACAGTAAGTAAACAGAAGTTTGTAGCCAGCCAATGAAACTTCTTATAAAGCCAGACTTGCACTCTTTTCATCCCTCTTTCCGTCTCCCTCTTTGCTGTGTTAACTGTCTTTCATTATTGCTCCCCGTTAACCAAATTAACTTATCCTTCCTCATTATTTTGCCAAGAGGGAAATGGGACGTGTCAGCAGAAAGTAAAAATATCATCAGCGGGCCTGTGCTATGACAGATTAATTGGATTATAGTTACATTCAGCCTAGATTAGGTCCTGCATGGGGACCTGGATGGTGACACAGATGGATTAAGTTAGAGAGTGCAACACTGACGGGAAGAGCTCTTAATTGTGCAGGGTAAGAGCTGTGGCACGTGGGTGACATCAAACTCCAAATATTTCCTTCCCCTCGATGCTTCTATTTAGCGTATCCTTCCACTGGGCATTTTTCTAAAGTCATTTGGGTTGAAAATGACTCTGACACTAATGTCCTGTAGCGGTTCCCATCACGGTCAGTTATATCTGTCCTTCATCAGCAATGTGACTCCTTCAGTGGCTGCAGAAAGTTATTCTTTAGCACGAAAGAAGAAGGAGAGATGTTCAAAAATGATTGTAAAATGTTGTGAATTTGTGATTAATTACAATTTGAAGCCTATTTTGATTGGTTTAGTTATCGTTTCCATCGTATTGGACTCATCCTATTGTTAAATTCAGAGATCCAGGAGAGATGGCAGCATCTTTAAAAAGAAACCAGATGGGGCAATAAAGTGGTCAGACTAGACTGTTACGCTGTCTTTCCACACAACATGATTTATGATACAAGATGATATAAATAAAACTGAACTGTCAGACAGGTTTTCCAACAAACACACGATTATGACGTAGAACATCAGAAACAGTTAGATGCTCTCTGCCAATAATCGAGGGAGAAAAGTTGCATGAAGTGTAAATGAATTAAAATAAAAGTGCAGTGAAATGATGAAATAACTTTACTGTGATAATGTAGGATTACTTCCAACATACAGAATCTTAGATACTATAATCTGTAATTGGTTTTTAGCCATGTTACCATGATCCCAGATCTCAGCAACGTTAGTATAATGTTATAGTAACCTATATACCGGTAAGTGATATACAAGTTGTAATATACTTGATGGTGGAGTCGTTGCAGAGGTCATGGGAACATAATTTAAGGATGAAAATGTATACATGGTGTGAAAAGCAATGCTTCCAGTATAGTGGCTGTTATTGGCATTGTCAACCACACCAGATGTGCCCCCACATGCCATAACCTACACTAAATGTGTCTTCTTTATGTTCCTCCACCACACAGACGGACGTATGAATGAATTTCTTAATTTTAACATATAGATATCACCCTTTATAGGATTGTGCTCTTGCCCCCAATGATGATCAAATAAAGCTTTTTAATACACGGTGCAGTGACTGTAACTGTATCGTCCTCACTCTCAACCTTGAACCATCCTCAAACACTTTGCTGTGAGCAGCTGTTACCGAGCCTAAACTCTGACCCTGCTGGATGACTGACATAACTCAACCCCGGTGGGTTCTGAAAGATGTGATTTTATGGTGTCTACCAGATGTTCACACTAAACCCCAAAACAGAGATATCATTCTGTTTGACTGCTGCAAGTCGGTAGTGGCCATACCTCGTGTCCCCATGCAGATGTTTGTCATCCCATCAAACCTTCTATAGGGGTTTAGTGTCGGTGTCATGAATGTGCCCCATAGGGAAACACAGACAGAGGATGATAGCAGTGAACTACCAAGGCATGTGATAGCAGCACAGCTGGTGGGAACACATGTAAGGGGCCTGCACATATGTTAGGTATTTAACCCATCAAAGAGATTGTAATCCAGTGAATTGAGTGGATCATCATTACAAGTGTGCTTTGAACTAACTTTTAATAAAGATAACACACCCTGTGACCTCTGTTATCAGGCAGAAGGGTCAACCTCATCACCTCCAGGCGAGATAAAATAGAGCCACATCAAACCTTGTTTGTCAAATTACGATTTATCTTTCTATTCCCCTCAATTTATATAATTAGGTTGCTTTGTAGGACTTGAATGAATTAAGGCACTCAAAATGGAAACATATCTCCTTTAATTTTACAAAGTTATTTCCTCTCAGTGTCACTGACGTTGGTTATACTGCAAGACTTGATTATGAAGCCGGGAAATATACGTGGAAGAGCAGAGAAATGACAGCGTCTCCTACCTCCCTCGCCACCATGTTCTGTCTTTTCCAAAACAGAAAAGAAAAGAAATCTTTATAAATAATTGAAGGTCTTCTTGGGCCGAGTACTGAAGGGAGGCTGAAATAACCAGAGACGCAGACAGCAGATGAAGACAAGCTGCGAGAGCGCTGGAGCCCGTCTGATTTGTGCATTAGAAATGAGATGGGAATTAAAGCATGGTACACTAGCTGCCACCGTATACAGGGCCGCTGTGTGTATTCCTGTCAGATCCATCTAACTGTGAAGTGCTGCTGCACATGTAGCAGAGTGGTATGGCGACTGGAAGTCAGAGGCTTATTAGTTGTAATGTCGGTGTTTGGCTCAGGCTTTTGAAGTGAACTGAAGTACGTTTATATACAGACTCTATAAAGGCTGCCATTAAATGTGTTATAGCAGTTATATAGCAGAGTGATGTTGAAAATAACCTCCAAAACAATAATGAACAATGAGATACCTTCACTGCTCTCTCAGGAGTTGTTGCATCTCCTGCTGAATATTCACAAACACACACGCGTGCACACGATATCACTCCCACTGCTGTCTCTTCATGCTGCGATTGTGAGGAACGAGCCACACTACAGGTCAGCAGACTCTTGTCTTCGGTTACTATTCTCTTCTCATATTCCTCATTTATTTGGGTTAAATTATGCAGTCCAGAGCTCCTTTTTTTTAATTATTTACCAGTGTGCTGCTTAGTGTCTCTGGGGAATTACTACATTAGATTCAATTTCAGGCCCACGTCAGGCAAATTTAGGGCAGTCATGCAGACGCTTCCTGAATGCACAGGCATGTGAATGAATGGCATGCATGCAAGTGTGTTTGTCTATGCGTGCCTGTGTGATTCGAATCCGTGACTATGTATGTCCCTGCCCAAAGGCCTCAGCCCTCTTGCCTGCGTGCCCGGAGCCCATCCGCATCATTTTCATTAGGGCTGTCTTGCAGCAGATTGTCTGGCGTAATTCAGAATTAATTGTGTGGTTAGACTCTAGTAGCTTCAAACAAGGCTCCCATATGGCGCCATGCACAGTCAAGTGAGCCATTCTGTGAAGGGGCAGACGCAGATGTGCAGACCGCAGAGCGATGATGGGCATGCATGCAAAAACTCTCTTGACCACCTTGATGTGTACCTTTGCTGTCATTTACCAGAAGCAACAGAGGCTGTGTGGAACCAGTCCACTAGCATAACTCAAGCGACCGGTGAGCCAGAAGGAAGTTTAATGTAGCGTTAATCAGCACATGATTGAAAATTAAAGCATCGACGTATCAACAGACCTGAGATCAGGCCAGTGTTCAGTGTTGGCCTCGGCATTTATGCTCTAAAATGCATCAAACTGTGTTTGTAACTGCAGCTTTTCACTTGGCACATTGTTGCAGGTTGAGGCGCTGATTACAAATCATCATCTCCGTCAAATGAAACTTAATTAAGTAGACAATAAGAGCTGATTGCCTCTCCCTCCCACTGACGCCGTTATGGTGACATCAATAGAAGATAAAGAGCATCATGAAGACTGATCAGATTTAAACAGTTAAGTGAGAAGTCCTTAGCAGCAGAATACTGCATCGTGATGCAATGTTAGATTAGCTATATGCAGCGTGACAAACTGTCACATTTAGCCTTTAGTAATGCGACCTTTGCTCCTATAGATGTAAACTGTGCAATACGTGTTTCACCGTAACAATGTCCTCGTGTGTAAGATGATGCACAGCAGCTGATTTGTAGTTTAACCTTTGATTCCACCTGTTGATACTACAAATGCAAAATTATATGGACGTGAACAATATCAGGCTGTATTGAGTCTAAATTATATACCACAGAGTAATTGTGTTTACATGAGAGATGATGCCTGTTTCCCCACTGATTATAAGACAAATGCCAAACAACAATATACATGTTTCAGGTAAAGAAAAAACATTATTCTTATTCTTATTTTATTTTTTATTTTTATTCTTATTCAGTTTATTTTAATTTTTGAAATGTGATATGCATGTTGTTGTTATTTTTTTTAATCTTTTCCAGGTGGTCAACAATCAATGGCTTCATAAATGAATCCAGACTGGTGCAGTGACACATTGAGGAGCTCAGAGCACATTACAGCCTGTTGAGGACACGAGGAAAACACTTCGCTATCGCCTGCGTGTCTCCGTATCAACTGGAACAAAGACGGATGCCACTGACATAAAAGCCCGGAGATGCTATCAGCTGTGTGAGAATGTGAACTTCAGATTGTTATTATGATGAAGTGTGCCTGCATGCAGAGTTCACAGAGAAAATGAGAGCGAGTGGACACGCCACTGTCCTTCTGGTTATTTGAAAGGTCAAAGGTCACAGGCATTTTGAGGCAGATGGTATTTATTTAATTAAGTGCTGCGCGCCTCCGAGGTAACCTGGGGCGATGCGGTCCTCTGAGTGGTGAGTCGGCATGTTTGCTCGGGTTAGGCGGTATCTTTCCTCCCATCGAGGTTAAAGGACGTGGAAGACTGAGTGGCCCTCAGGCTAAAAACAAAGCAGAAATTAACAGCTGACATATTGTTGTCACTAGAAAATTTCTTTCATCCTGTTTTTCCACGGCTGATAAACCCTGACAGAGTGACAGAACGTCTTTATCTTTCTGTTTCTCCAGTCAAACTTTAAAACACAGCCTGTATTTATCGCGTGTCTGGGTGTGTGCACGGAAAATTCGAGGTTTTTGCAAGCTTACAGTGTCAGAGATAATGTATCTTTGCATGATGATTTGGGTCCATCTCAACCAACAATTTCAGCAGTAATACATCAAACTTTGATTGCTTGTACAGCTCCTCAGAAACTGCACAGATTCATTAATTTCCAAACTGCTCAGCATGGAGCTACGGGAGAAAAAAAAAAGCTGCATTCATGCTACAGTTATTGTGGGTTTATTGATTTATCCATCCACACATTTATTTATTTAAATTCACCAGTTGTGGACCTATTTTTAAGAGTTATTATAATTGTATCTGTGTATCGCAGGAATAACAAATATTACACAGTGACAGGTCATTAGTTTTGCAGATATTTGCTCATAAACAGTACTGGACAAATTAATGGAGAAAATTAAATAAAAAATCCCCAAAATATCCATCATGTCTGATTTTTTATTGTTTTAAATGTGCTATCTTGTCGCACCTTCTTCTGCTTTAATGGTCAAATGGTCCCAAATGGAAAAATAGCATTAAAATTGTTGATACTGAAGAATGAAAACTGAACAGCTGCAAAGCAGCAGAGGATGGAAACCTGTACCTGCATTACATTTGGATGAAAACTGGATAAAAAAAACAAACTAAACTAAACGTGACACTTTTTTCTGGAGTCGTCCTTCTTGCTGAACGTCAGCGTCATACATATCTCTACTCCTCTGAAGTCGGTACAGGAGGTAACTGGCTGGTAACACAGACCTACATCTTCTTTTTTACCAGCTCCACCAAATTCCATCCTGCTGGTGATGGGAAATAAATCCAAAAATAGGATTCTGGCGGCGCTGCGTGTCACTCGTTTCCATGCCAGCCGAGTGAGGAACGCTGGAATGCTGCAATACTGCAATACCACAGAGGATCACTTCAGACCCGCCACTCATTGATTTGGGGTTTTAGTTGGTGGGGATGGGGTCGCATCTGATGCAGGTTGCCACTCTGGCTTCTGTCCATCTCTCCAGCTAAACATGTTTCAATTCCAACACCCTGCTTTCCTCCTTTCCTCCTTCCCTCCTCTTTTCTGCTCTGTGCCCCGCAGCCAGACCTCCATCCTCCCCCAGGACCCCTGTGTGCCTGTCCAACCCCTCCAGCCCTGCTGCAGGCTGGGCAGAGTGACAAAACCATAGCAGGGCCTTTGGCTGGAGAGCTGGCAGAATCTATTAGCTCCCAGCAGACAACAGCAGACCCGAGCAGGTCTCACATCCTGCCTCTATGAGAAAGAGGCAGAGTGTGAACGGAGACGGTGACACATAAAGGGAAGACTGCGAAGACCGGGGAAATAGTGAGGAAATTACAAAAGACATAGAAAGAAAAGAAAAGCAAAGAAAAAGATGTAAGTACTGTATAAAACATCTAACATGAGGCAGTTCAGAAGCACCAAGCTGTGACGAATCAATTAAGAATGATAAGTAACTTCTCACTCAAGCAGCATTTTCAATTTTCAAACTCTTATTAAATAATAAATTGTGCCGCCTCGTTGAGTTATTTCTACACAGACCAGGTTGGACCCGGCACTGTGAAGCCTCTACTCTTCTGTGACTATCATGATGAGACTCGGTGGAGGCAACGCTTTTGAAACTCAGCTCAGCTTTTCAGAATTGGACGCTGAGGTGAAAAGAGAATAGATTCAGGGTGAGGCCGAGACAAACCCTTCACCTTATTCTACTCTCCTGCACTTATTCTGTCTTTATTCTGCCTGCCGCTGCATTTTCTTCTCATTCCTCCACCTCTGTCCCTCTCTCTGACCCTCATATCTGTTCAATATTCTATAATGCGGATTGCTTTTTTACTCTCTGCTCTGGCTTTCTACAGTATTTGCATGACTTGCCGAACTCGTTATTTTTCAGCATGATCTTCTTTTCTTTTTCCGTGACATCCAAATTCTTTTTCCAGTAATGTTCTCTTAACTGCATCATATTATCCACTGACCTACAGTTGTTCTATATTTTCATCATTTTCTCCACCCATATCTAGTTTTGCTCCTTTCTGTATTCTCAGTTAATATTTATTCATTTCTATTCTCTATTTCGTCTGTCGTGTCTCTTTTTTACTGCTTTCTGTTTCATATGTCAACACTGATTCTGCTGTCTATCTGTTCTATTCCCCTTTTTTTGTCTTTGTCATCTATCTTGGCTTTCTGTCTCTACATGTATTTATTAATATTACTACAATGTTTAACCATAACTTTAAAGTACTGCTGTTGGTTGAACCTGAACTTTTCCTGTACAAAGCTTCCTGTTACAACAGATCCACACTGACGCTCCACAACTATACTATATATTTGTTTCTTGACCGCCTGGGTAACACACACACACACATGCACACACATTTTTGTTGTTTTTGACATTATTACTGGTCAAGTCATAGCTTGACACATAGATAAATACATAAAATGCACAATGTTTATGTTGAGCTACAATACTGAGTTGTCTCCAGGAGGCCAGAAACAACAGGTTTGTTTATGTGATGCACTTTCAGCGGTGCATCTGTGTAACCTTCCTTTGAAATGGTAATCAGCCTCAGGTTAGTGACGTTTCACCCTGTACTGTACAGTTTGTGTGTGTGTGTGTGTGTGTGTGTGTGTGTGTGTGAAGGCACTGACTTTATATTATGTGCAGCAATGTAGTATGTGAGGGTTGTCGAGTTACACTGTTAAAGGAATATATTAACGTTTCACATGCTTTCAGAGGTGGACCGAGATCAAGCTTCAAATCCTGAGAGGCACTAGCGAGTAAGCGTATGAATAAAAAGTCTATATGTGTGTGTGTGTGTGTGTGTGTGTGTGTGTGTGCAGCACAGACCTCATGATCAAGGGTGAACTAGAGAGAGAGTGAGCCTACAGATAGAGACCTTACTCTAAAAACCGTAACGTCAGTAGACTTTCTGCAGAGCCAGCTCCCAACAGCTCCACTGCCCTCCAACCTCCTCTCCCTCTTTCAGCGCTCTCTGCTAAACGGCGACTGTCAGGTCCAACTTCACGTACTGTATGACACATGTCAGCCTGTCAGGTGCGGCCATGAACTCCAAACTCACCTCTTCCCCCACCCATAAGTAATTTGCCCAAGGTCAGGGTTTAAAGAGTTTAATCATCCAATTTACTTGGACTCTGGTAATAGAGCAAGAACAAACAGCCTGATTAGCCCCGAGCATGAGTGGTATGTTTCCTCTCTTCCATAATCCAGCAGCGCTACGAAACGAGCCCCATCTGATCACTGACGACTAATAGACAGCTGGCTGGAGACGGTACAGTATGCACGCAAGCAAACGTACGCGCTCCTTCACAAAGAAACCTTTAAGAAGGAGAATTACGGTTTTAGGCACGTTTTGCCCCAAAACGAGGGCAGATGTGATGTGTAATTTTCCCTCATCAGATTTCCACACTGGCCTCAGCCAACAAAGAGTAATTTGTTGCTCCCTCCTTAGCCGTCACCACAAAGAGGAAACGTCAACTTGGCCCATCAAAACGAATCCCGTCAAGTCAAGCAGACCTCCAGCCGGCCATTTCTAACCCCCCGTGTGCCGACTAAATACCACAATCCTACCCCCCTACCCACCCCGACCCCAACAACAGGGCAATCAGTTGTGTAAACCCGCTTAAGATAATTGAATGTTTTTCTTTGACATTCATCCATGTGATTTCTCAACTGCCGACAGGAAACGTTCCTCTTCTCCCATCATGTCAGGGCATCACTCGATTTGATCTAGAGTGCTGATTATGGCCACAGTAAAATTACCTCCTGATCCGTGTGGGATTTATGAGATTGTGGTAATGATTCTATCAATAACGGTGAGCTCAACATTTCCTTGCAGATGCTGTTAACTGTGAGCAAAGCAGAGATTCCCCTGAAGGCAGGGAGGAGGAGGGCGCGGTGGCTCACGGTCCCGGGACAAAGCTTCATTTACGATATGAAGAGCTGATGTCACAGACCCTTAATGCAACGTGAGCACAAGACAAAGTATGGTTTATTCGGACTGGCCTTTCTTTGTTATATCAGTGATGACAATATTGCTTTAGTTTTCCGAAGTGATAAAGAATTATAACCAACTTTATGGGTGCAGAGTTGGTAAGTGGTGGCTAATCTGGCAAACCAGTTAGTTTTAGCGATGTGGATCTTCCTCCAGTCGTCCACAGACTTGTGATCGATGACCTTTGACCCCTTCCTAGTCAATGTTGAGGCTGAATTTGGCACTGATGCAGATCAAAGTCCCATAAATGGTAGTATTTGGACCATATGAGGTTAAGATGTGCTATTACCGATTTAATTATTACAGACAAATAGTAGAAAAAAAACTGTGAAACAATCTACCAAAAATGTGCCCCCAATTTTTTGTTTTTTTTGGGTGAGCCGCCTGCGTCTGCACCCTAATGGGGTCTGAATGCAGCCTTTTTTTCTTAGCAAACATCACATTTAATACCAGACGGTACTTAAAATTATGAAGTAGAAGACCTCCCTTGAATAGATACACCTCCTGCTGTATTCATTATTAGCAATCATGTGAAAATATTTTCCAGCAGCGATCAGTTTGGACTAAAAAACTCTCAGTCATGAATTAAATGGCAACAATCAGATACCAAATTAAAGCTATGTTATGTCATTGTATTATATTTTATTTCTTATTACATTATAGGTGCTGCAGCTTTAAATAAACAAAACGAGAAAAAGAGAGTTGGGGGACGACAAGCTGGAAAAAGCACAATTAATTGGCAATCCAACCCAGCGAGGTTTCACAGCGCAGGTTAAGCATCAGTGTTTGACCTGACTCAACACCACTCAGGGGTTTATCAACGAGAAACTGCAGGCAGAAAACAGCACAGAAACAAGCCGCCATTGTCCCACTTTTGTCACGGAAAGCAGATGCAGAAAGTGATGTAGCCTGTAACTGGAGCTCGCCCCTCTTTTAATTAAGGTGAGAAATTGAGTGCTAAAAGCAATTTGCAGCTTCAGCCTGTCTAGTCAGATCTGCTGCTGAAATAGTGCTGCGTTTGCCATCTCCAACTCATTTCTCTCTCTGTCTCACCTACTCAAAATCTACCCCCATCCCCTCTTTTACTCTTGGGCGTTAGAAAGCCTGCTTGGAAACAGTGCTAAACATATTCAGTGAGGTGTCTCGCTTTTTAATTAACTCCCGCTCTTCTCTCTGAGGTAGTGAGAAACAACTTTTCCTGCCTTTGTCTCCCACTGATGAACACAGTATGTTTCCTCTCAGACTTTGAACTGAGACGAATGCGGTCGGTTGGATGGCTATGTGAATGGATATTAGTGCAGAGTGGCGACCTTTGATTTAAATGTACATGATTGTTAATCCCTCCCTCCCAACCTCAGCTCGATAGCTTTTATGGTTATTGCACATTGATTGTAATAACTTAGGAGGCTTGGAGGATGCTGTCTCTGTGATTGAAATGTTATGTCTCCCACAGATCGATGGACATTGGTATTCTGCTGTAGTTGATGCTCAGTTTACTGTATTTCCAACTGTATGGACCTTTCACTGCAGATGAGACAGTGGTAATATAATAGTGTGATAAAAGGACAGAAGTGACAGGTGCACTGATGATTAGATATGGCTGCTTGTTGCACAAGTCAATAGTTAATGTCATCTATGTATGTATGTATATGTATGCATATTTTAACCAGACATGTATATTTTTGTTATTTCACAACAACTTCATTTATCGTTAACCGCGTTATTTATTTAAAAAGCTAATAAAAAGCTTAATCAGATGATGTGTTACACTTAAGCCCTGTTAAATTAGCTGTTAGCACTTCCTGTTTGCACTGTAACAATGTGATTAATGATACAGATGAATTAAGTTTACATTAAATTTCACAAACCAGAAATCACATCAATCGAGTTCAAATAGTTGAAGAGAAAATATTATTTAGAAATCATGAAGTCACTTTTCTACTGGATAAAAAAAAAACTGTAATATTTAGCTCATGAAATTTGAATGATAAAAGAAAAGGTGAGAGGTGGATGAATAAAAAAAGGAGCCAGGTGAGAAAAAATGAACTGAGAAAACACTTTTACTGTCAAAGGCAAAGAGTAAGGAGGGGGTACGCTGTATGTGCAAAAACACAAGTTGGGTAAGTGGGGGTGTTAGAGTGAAGATTAAAGGTATAAAAAGAAAGTGATGATGAAAAAGGCTAAAAAGGAATAAAGGAGACGGAGCCTGACTTGATAAATGTGTAAAATGGAGGCTGGAAGAAGGTGCAGCTCTCCTGACACATGACCCCGAGCATCTAACTTCACAGCTCCTGCAGCTTGTCGATTGACAGTTTCATCTATTCCTAACACATCACGCTGCTTTTTTTACTCTTACAGCACAATCTGCATCTACTAAACGAGCCGTTCAAATCTTTATCAGACTGTTTATCTGTGAGCCAGTCAGCCCGATCGTGTTTTCTCCTTCCTTGTTATCTTAACTCCATCACTCCAAACAGACTTCCCTCTGTGTATTTGTCTTTTCCTTCTGTGACCAGGGTTAGGGTTAGATATCAACATTTTCATTGGGTTTGTGTGGTATTCCCTGATGTACACAGCAGAGACGCTATTCCCATTCCTTACCTAACACATGTAAACACAACAACGGGGCAGAATGTGGGATGTTGCATGCTTCCCGCTGCAGCTAACAACCATCAAATGTTTAAAGGACTTTAGTTTGGAGGGTGACGACAATGACTAGGTTGCACGAAATAAGAAAACACATTAAAAAGACTTGTTGTAAGACGAGGAAACCTCCCCTGGTGCTCTAACCGCTGCTTGTTTAAACAGGGAAATCAGATACCCTCATTCTTATCCCTGACCTATCCCTGGGAGGTGAGCTGTTTGCTACTCTGCTCCCTTGTAATAGTACAAAATGGCGGGCGTGCGAGCAGATGGCGTTGCTCCTGTGGCTGCTGGGAAACCGCTGCTGTTTACTCAGCACAAAGCATGTGGTGACTGTGGCATCTGTGAATCACTTCTGGACGTATCTGGTGTTCTGCTGTCTGACATGATCCGAGCGTCTGCGTCTCTTTGACCTTTTACATCTTAAACAACCCGCTCAAATGAAACAAAGCATATATCACATTCATAGCTCGCTTCCTTCAGGGGATGAATTCATCCAATCAACTGACGGGAAGAAACGCTGAATGAGAAGAAATATTATATTTTGTCCTGCCTTCGCAAACACACTCTCAACCACTGATTGTTGCTCATTGAGAGTAGGTCATCTATTATGTGAAACCTCAAAGCATGGCCTGCTGATTACGGGGACAACGATCGCTGCATCCATGCTGGCGCTGTAACAAAGAGACGCGCTGGCTTCACATGTGACCAACGGTGGCTCGCATTACCGATTGTCCTGACCAATTAAGACAGAACATGAAAAGGCCTGTTAAAAATGAGTTTTAACTGGGTTTGTTTCCGTGCAGGTGTGTGTGTGTGTGTGGTTAATTACTCCTGATGCAGCCTTTTTAATGTTGTTTTCATCTGTTCGTATCTCTGCGGTGAATGTTAATGAAGCAGCGTGTCAATCAGCCCAGACGCCATGCTGCAGGAATCCTTCGCTTGAAGGAGATATTCTAAAAACACAGACCTTGTATTTTCTCTGCTGCTGATGCAACACTCCTACGCATCAACCCACAATACCATTTCAGATAGTAATTGTAATTCGCTTCATGGTCAGTCTGCCGTGGCAGCCTCAGAGGAATGCCTCAGGGATTGGATTTTCCTTGGTTCAACAGGATGCTTGAAAACACACTATCTTCCATACATGCTGTTGGAATATACTGCACATACCGAGAAACCTCTAAACCATCAGGAGGTCATCTTTATTTTATCCTGTTTTCCATCTTCACGGGTTCCCTATTTGTTCCTCTCCTCCTGAGTGCGTGTTCTCATTATACACATTGCCACGGGGATGTGTATACGTGTCGCCACTGTAAAATATAAAAAGAGAGTCCCAGGCAGCCTGCCAAGGATGCATGCAGACAATGACTTAGGCTAAACGTTTGGGACAAACTTGAAGAGGATAGCGGGGAGACGAATGAGGTTTTTTTAGTGTGTAAAGGGTAGCTGTGGCCTGAAGGATGGGGAAACGTATAACCAGAAGCACAGGGCTACGAAAGATCTGAGTTAGAGGAAGAAAATAGGTAACACTCTCCTCTGCCTAAATTAGCTGCCATTAAAGTGCTCTTCAGCAAGGCACTGACCCCTGACTGTCATCTAACTACTCAGCGGGCAACAAAAGGCTAAAGTAGAGGGAAGATTAGAGAGGAGTGTGTCAAGGTTGTCCAGCGTTTCCCTTCCTGCTGTAAAGAGAGATGTGGTGTTAACATGTTTTAAAGATCGATTTATTTTCTGCAAGGACTGTTTATGTCTTCTTGGGTTTCAGGTACATTTGGAAACTTTTCTTTAGAAAGTTTTATATAAAAAAAAGTATTGACTCTGGGTTCAGGACACCACCATGAACCGCCACAGCTCCGGGTCGAACCTTTGTTGCATTTCTCTCTACTATTTCTATCTAATATAAAATCGCCCTAAAAAAGTTTGTGAGCTGACATTAATGTGACTCTTGTATTAACATGTGATCTGTATAAGCAGAAACAAGTTAGTGTAAGTTAGTGATGTGAGGCTGGAAACCTACGCATGGCTTCGGCTGCTTCTGTCTGTCACATGACCCTCACCTGGAATATGTCAGCTCTTCCTGGTCAATATCCTGCATTGCATGTCCACCTGGCCCCGCCCATCTCATTTACATACCGAAGACTGATCACAACATTTGACATGTGAATTAATATCAAGTGACAATGCAAAGGCCTGATCGTTACAAGATTAACGAATCCAGATACAGTTCACACCTCATTCAAGAGAAGGTGGGAAGGTGTGTCCAAACGTCTGTATAAATTAAAAAGGCTTTGTAAAAGTCTGTTACTTTCCGTCTGGTTGTTGGTCATTTGTGTCAAGCATAAAAACAAAACAAAACAAAAATAAATAAAATAGCATAAATGTGTATCCTATCAAGACAAAAGTAACGTGATGAATGACAGGTGCAGCTTGACAACAGGAAAGGTCTGTTGGGAAATCTTTAAATATCAGGCATATCACAGGGTGCGATCTCTTTCACATTCAGACTGATGTTCTAAATCCGTACTCTCTGTGGGTGGTGCGATACGCTTCACTTTATACGATCAGAGTCCATCAGCATTACTCGTTTCACCTCAGCTATCACTATGCAAGCCCGATTACCTGGCTTTGATTTCCTCCACACGGGCGGCCTCTTTCAGCTCTGCTCTTAGTCTTTGAAAGCTCTAATCAGAAATCAGATGCCTGATTGTGCATGATGAAGCTCCAGCCAGTGGTCTTTAGGTTAGGAGTGTGTGTTCAAAGCTAATTGTGTGTGTGTGTGTGTGTGTGTGTGTGTGTGTGTTCACCTCTCTTTTTAACATTAGCCTGTATAATGAAAACCATCCTCTGTCTTATCTCACCCGCACTTAAATGAATAAAACTCAGTGATTGTTTAACCTCGGTCAGTCAGCTCATGTGGGACGGATTATTACGTGAATGTAGAACATATATATATATTTGACTCTTGTTACCCTCCATGAGGAAACACCAAGCTCAGCTCCGTCAGACGCTGTAGAGCCTGCAGGTGGATGCTCAGGTGGAGGCGGAGCTTTTGAAATGCTTTATGGACACCAGCAGCCACAGTAGACTACGGCATGTGAGTGTAGCAGCACACTCATGTTGACTGTAAGTGAGTCCAGATAGAAAAGCTAACGCTCTGAGACTGAGTGAAGAGACAAAAAAAAAGAACAGGCACACGAGCTGCTGTTTGTTATATTGTGAAGTGTTAAAGTTGTGAGAGTTGAACAGCACTTTATTTGAAGGCTGTATCACCATAAACTTAGATGAACTTTGTGAAGACGAACTTTGTGTGTGGCAGTAAACCACATATGACTGGATGCTCTTCAGAACACATTTCACTGTGTTTCTATGTGATCTAGTGACCTGCTCACTGTAAAAATCTGCATGCACATGCAGCAGATTAACGGTTTTCACAAGACGTCTGCCCTGACCTCATTAATCGAGGCTGGCAGATTTTAACTTTATTAGTAACAGAAGACACTTTTGAACTTTGTGTGTGTGTGTGTGTGTGTGTGTGTGTGTGTGTGTGTGTGTGTGTGTGTGTGTGTGTGCAAGTCCATTTATTTAGACTTAAGGGTAGATTCTGTTTTCACTTTTAGTCAAACTTGTTCATCCAGTCACTCAGCTGTGTTTTCATTGTCTGCAGTCTTTTTTATGCTCATGCATACTTATATGAAATCAGTTGAACTTAGAAATCTGACATGTAAACACACTTAATGAATAGTTTAAACTCTGTACTTGTTGAATGCAGTGGATTTGATATGTAGGTGTGGAGGCACATTTATTAAAGCTGAACTGAATAAAAGAAAGTTATATAATTACTTTTAAAATTAACACGTAATTAGTAATTGTTGAAATGTTTTGAGTGATTTGAAGAACGTAATAGTTTGTTTGTAACTGCTCCTTATTATGTCACAGTACAACGTTTTTCTCTGATCACAAATACGGTATTTTTTCATTTCACTGCAGTCGTATCTGTATCAACCTTCAAGAACCTATCTCGGTCAGAGCCTAGAAAACTGTAGCTGTGCCGAATAGCTCCCAGGTGTGAATGTATCTGTGTAAATGCGAAGCGGCGCCCTGCTGCATAAGAGCATGCACGCTCAGCAAACCTTTCTCTGCATAAATAAAGGTTGAATTACTTTATATATCCTGAGCTATTATTTCCTGCTCCTCCGAGACCAATTCATCTCAAAGTGAAGTTTGTCCTGTGCGGTTATGTAACGGATCCTTAATCAGTTCTTAAAGAGCAAAGTATTTTATGAATTATCACCCGCGGTTCTGCTGCTCAGACCATGCATGAGCATCCATTATTAATATGACATTACTCAAACTAACATGACTTCTATGGACATTTTTAAATAATTGTACACTATTTTTCTTCAGTTCTTATGAAGTCCCTGCAGAAGTGGGAGTGAAGGGCGTCTTTGTGAGGTGTAACGCATCGTCCTCTGCACTTCAGACAGGACCTGGAAACACATTTCATATCCACCAACTAACTCAATATTAAACTGTACCCAACAGAACATCATAATATTTGTCAGAAAATGTTCTTACTTCAGGTTAATACAATCAGTTCCCGTTTGATGTCGGCACAAGCACACATGTGAAATGAATCATGACGGTACTGAAAAGACTGTTAAATCACTGAACACCCTGATGTCAGGAGAAGCTGAGATTTACTGTAAACTCATCGTATGACATCTGTTTCATGATACCTTATATTCACTGAGATAAACCCGTCCTGTGTTCACACAGAGATGTGATAGCCGTGACCAATCAGAAACACATTCCTGAGCCAGCGTGTGCTACAGTCTCATTTCAGGTGGATCCTTTCACTAAATTAACATTTTAATATACCAGTGACTTACCTCCAACAGTGATATAAAAACATGGGGCGCGGCATGCAGTATAAACACTGACTAAAATAAGTAATCTACATATTTTGTGGCTTGCTGCTTGTTTGCAAATGCAGTTAACTGGATACCAGAAATAGTTGCTCACTGAGTCATGATGATCACCACAAAGTTATTACCGTCTTGGCAGCTTCATGCGATACCTACAGTACTTGCCTGAATCTGTTACCTCCAAGAACAAACCAGAGAGGAGGTCTGTGGAAAGAAAAACTTTAATTAAAACTGCATTTGATGCAGTCGGGATGGTAGACAAGAGCAATATTTTCCATCTAACTGGTTAATGTACTAACTGGCACAAATGTGTAGGGGGGGGGATGAAAATGTCACTCACAGAGTTTAATTGGCTCTAATTATTGCTGTGTGTCATGAGGTCAGTGAGGACGAATCTTTTTTTAGGAGTAGGCAGCTTTCTTCCTCACAAGGTTTCTATTATAAAATCTGGTTAAAATATAAAACTGTACAGTGAAAAGTGCAAGAAAGACAGAAGATGAGAAAGTGGATGAAATCTATTATTATAAACCAGACTGAGAGTCTGCAGGCATGCCAGAGGCTCATTGAGGCTGCACTTAGACACAGCAGCTTTGAGCTAAAGGCTAATGCCTTCATGATAACTTGATAACTTACGAGCTAATGATATAATGTTTACCATGTTCTCCGTCTTAGTTTATTGTTGTTTAGTTTATTACAGTCCTGAATTAGCACTGAGACTAAATGTTGTTAGTTTCACAGGTATTCAGTATCACATACTTAGTGCTGCCTCTCTCTGATTTAGATTTAGATAGAAGACAGTTTGTATGGTTATAAATTGATTGCTAATGTGTATTTCTATGCAAAAAGAAGCATTATGTTACAAGAGATGCTCTGTGTAAAATATTACACCTGGTAATACACTCAGCTCTATCAGCTACACTGGTATTCATATCAGAGAAACAGAGGCCATATTATAATCCTGCTGTACGGTTATATTATCCAGCAGACTAATGAGTTTCTATGCTGAGGAACATCATTAAAAGAAAAATGGTACATTTACAGTGTGTCTGTGTGTGGGCTGACTACTTTTAGAAGCAGCAGCTCCCACTTTGCAACGTTACACCGATTAGCCGGTACGATCAGTCACTGGCATTGGCCCAGCATTGTCTGTGTGGACCTGCAGCTAAGCCTCCTCCTACCTGCAGCGTCCCCGGGGCAGCAACAAAGCTCCTGCGCCTTTAAAACGGAGGGATCAGTCAAGTTAACTTAAAAAACAGACCGTTTTTTTTTCTGTGGTGAGTCTTCCCGGTGCGCTCCCCTCTGCTAACACATTACAGCAAAATACGATCCAGTCAAACACCTGCTGATCATCGTGGGGAGAAGACAGGAAACATTAAGAACATTTAAAAACACGGCGATCCTTCGTGAACATGATAAATGTCCGTGTTCCCTGAACTTTCTGCGTAATCAATCAACTTCTTCTGTCCCTCTTTGGGCCCTCTCATCCAGTCCCTGTTGTTTCAACAACTAACCACTTCTTGGCAAAATATAGAGTGAAAATGTCATGCTTGGTGGCAGCATTGTGAAAATGTCACTCTGTAGGCTATAAATAAAGAAGTATGGGTTTGACTGGAGGAGCCATTTTTCACTGGGATTTGTTATATTCTGTAAGCGGCTGCGCTCTTTGCTTTTTTTCTGGTGTGTACACATTTTTGGACACTGTGTCCGAAAGCATTCAGAGACCTCATATACATTATAAGAAGTATATGTTTCTCCTTCACTTTGACACAACACATCTGAGCACACTCACTCGTAACCCTCACACTCCCAGTCTGCTTTAATGTGTCTTTCACTTCCACAGGCTATATACAGTGCTTTCAATCATACCCTCAATCAATACAAGTTTTGACACACTAATAAAACACAACAGGCCACTCTGGCACCGATCCTTCCCTCTGAAGTTGGAGTTCAAATGTTTAGGTGAGGATTATATATTGCACTTTGGGCGAGGCTTGTTAAAAAAAATGTGAGATTTTTATGTAAAGGTATAAATTCTCATTTGGATATATGGGATATGTGTGACACAGCTCGCTGAGACAAGGAGACTCGATGATGTCATATCCTCTGGAGAGCCTTCAAACAAAGGAAATGTCAGTGTCCACATTCTCACCAGATGGATTTATGCAGAGACTCCTTTATGTGAGCACACTGTGGCATTCAGAGACATGTGTTGGTGCGTCAGCGTTGAGGAGGGATTCAGACTGTTTGCAGAGGTTTGTTTGGATGCTTACAGTAATATTACAGCATGTTTCGATGTCAGATATAAACCTGAAGCAAACACAGAGAGACGCAGGGTGTGGCTTCAAGATAATAGAAGAACATTCTCATGTTTGTGAACCAAACAGAGACACCATATAAACACTTGAGCAGTATCTTTAGCTTATTAAAGGACCAACAGAGATTTGTTAACATTTGTGTTAAACTATATGTAACAGTACCGCAAAAAAAGATTTGAAAGTCCTCACTTTGTACTGTAAAAGTACTTTTTTGTTTTGTTATTCAAAAGGCAAATGTTTGGCAGTCCTTATATATATACCGTCATTAACAGTAAAAACATATGCTGGCCTTTTCACTGCACTGGTTAACATCCCTGCAATGAACCGGCCCATGGTTGAACCTAATGGCTGATCCCGGATATACAGCGTTTAAAGGCCCAGTGAAATACCTGTTAGGGTCTTCAGCTTCTATAATGTGACATATATGTCCAACTGAAACAGTGCATGTAGGAGGAGAAAGCCTTCACTCATACCTCCCACACCTTCACACCGTTCCTATAGATCTGCTCCTACTTTGATATAGCTCTGCTAACAGTGGGAAGCTAAACTATCTAAAGATACATTTATACAGCCCCAAGAGATCAAGCAATCAAATCAATAATCAATACGTGGAACACCAATCTGTTACTATGTAAGAAGCTAAAGTAGGTTGTTGGTCCAAGTCTGTGTCCATCACAAGCTGTTCGTCAAGCTGGAAATTGAAAGATTTGATGCAAAATATTAGACAGAAATTAAGCGTTAGAAAATATAAATTTTGCAGAAAACAGTAGGGAGCTTATTGGAAACGAGATGAACAGTTAGAGGGATGACATGCAGCAAAAGTCCCACAGCTGTACTCGAACCAGAGTCACTAACACAGGACGTGTAATTCACAGAGCATTTACTGCATTCTGTAACCGTTAAAACATCCAAACTTCAACTGGACTTTAAGCCCGTGTGTAACTTACACAAATCTGTTGCTATGAGTGTGTTCAAGTGAGTCATTCCACAGTAATCAGCTGTGGCAGTAATATCCCACCAGATATAATCGTAAATTATCAGCCATAGATTAGTCCGTACCTCTTTTTCATGGCTGTTATTCATGCCAATATAGAGAAATGGAATCTCTAAATACCATGTGATTATGTTTCAGGCAGCAGCTCTGTACTTAACTACTTCATCTTGGTTATCAGGCTTCACCCGTCTACCCTGTTCGATCCCAGCTGGGACTTCGACACTGACGATACCAATTAGCCTTTGTGGCTTTTCCCCAGAAGGACTTTGATCCACCGGCCAACATTGTTCTGACGCTGGCCCTCACTGGTGTCGGACAGGCAATTGGCAGATGCCTTGACTGGATAGTAACAGACTGAGGATGTCTGGGAGGAATCAGATACATCATAAGCCAGTTGCTACAGTGTGTGTGTGTGTGTGTGTGTGTGTGTGAGTATTGCTCACATATATAATATATAAAAGTCCTGAATCTCAGTTAGCACAATTTATGAATTATGCAAATACATTGAACTGAACTGACTGATTTCTGACATAAATGGTAACGTCAGCATTTTTTGTAGCTGTTAATATTTAAATATCATATGAATAAGAAGCATAAATCTGCCAACTTTAGGACAAAAAATAAGTTTTCCATCCATCCATTAATCCTCTCTCTTTCTTCATGCTCATTGTTCCCTGCTATTTATCATGTGTTGGTGTCCACACTCAGGCCTGTCTCAATGCTTCCCAAATGCGTCTGGTTTTATGAGAAGTCCATAGTGATTACAATCAAATATGTGCGGCTCAGCTGGCTGAAGGCCCGTGCTCGTAACCTTTGCTTATAACCTCCAAATGACGGCACTTAAACTGGACTGTAAATACATTAGTGTTGCTTGTTGGTTTAATGCTGGCAAAGGCAAACAAATTACATACACATATGCATACATTTAAACAGTCAAACAAACAAAAAATGGTTAAAAAATGGATAATTCATGCAGGTCTTTGAATTACACAAGGGTGAGGGAGGGTTTGGGGGGGTGAGGGAGGGTTTGGGGGGAGAGGGAGGGTTTGGGGGGGGTGAGGGAGTTTTTGTGGCGGGGGGGGGGGGACCCTTTTGACTCGGATGGACTGTGTCAGGCCTTTCAAGAGCTGGTGATATGGTACAAATCCCATAGACTAAAACACAGCTCTTTAGACTCCCGCGGGGAGTATTCATGGACATATCGCCTTTCATGACACTTTTACAACGTACTGATACAGATGCCTGGCTGGCAAAAGAAGAATGAGGAGTCTCTGCAGGGAGGGCAGCTTGGACCAGTTTTTCTATTTTCCTCCATCTGACTTGTTGCAGGGAATCCAGTCAAGATTCAATAGATTTTTTTTTTCTTTTGAGGATGTATGGAGCCCTGCACATGTCAGGACTGAAACCTTTTTAATACATGTGGAAATATGAGTAATTTGTTCTCTTGAATTACTTAATTTGTCTTTTTGTATAGCCGTCATATTACTGGAGAAGGATCTAAAAGTCCTATTTACAGATTGAACATCTAATGGATACCAACAAAGCTAAATGCATTCAAGAAGCGTTTTAGATGGATTGACATCCAATTAGTCAAACTACCTCAGGAGCTGGTGAAAAGGTGTGAATACATTCGTCTCTCCATGAATCATATGTAATCTTTACACCTCTCAAGTGTAACTACATCAGTGAAAATAGTCTCCACAGTCCTTCATGATAATAGCAGCTGAAATTACACTAAAATTAGGCGTTATTCTCCCTGTCGCAGTAAAGCCGCTCCAGAGACTTTAACACATTGGATCATACAGAAGGTGCATCAAGCTGTTGTAGCGTTTATCTGATCACTGATCAAATGTCAGGCGTACAGCGAATAAAGCTGACGTTTCAGGTTGTTTCGACTCCTCTGGTCAGCAGCAGGCTTGTGCATTATGTTTAGTATGAACAGGATGAATGATTATTATATTATTTTAATGTTCATTTGAGTACCTGACTATTGTTTTCAGACACACTTGAGAAAATTGCGAACCCGTCCTTTAAAGCTGAATGTTGCCTTGGCTTTCTCAAGGCTTTAATACAACACAGAGTAAACACAATTTTCACATCATACTGGATTAAAGTAAAACTAAGGGGGGGAGGGGGGGTGAACAGACAGCAGGAAGAAGAGAAGAAAAGAGGGTATTCATAAATCAAAGTTGATGGGGGTGTGTTAGGACCCCCCACCCCCCACTCCTCCCACCCACACAGCGTCTCTCCCCTTATATTACTTTAATTGAAGTCGTTTAATAATTCTGAAACTATTTTGCCTTGAGCGTGCGCTACCCATAAATCCCCATTTCTGTACACACGCTTAAGCTACACTTAACATTCCTCCACGCTACTTAATCTTTCATCTTCTCATCCATCCCTTTCTGCCCCATACCCCCCCACCCCCCACCCCCCAGTCCCTGTCTGTCTCCCCTCCTTATTTTATCCCTGAAGTCAATCTATCGTCTGCGCTCCCCCCCTCCCTGTTTCCCACCCTGTCTGTCGGCTCCATCTTTTTTTCTCTAATTATCAGTCCTGTCAAGCTGTCCTCAACCTGTTTGTTTGTCTCTGTCTCTTCATGTCTTTATTTCTAGTCTTCGAAGCACATGCCCAGGTAGGAGTTACAGTATGCTGAGCCTTCGTTTTTCTCCCTGAGGTCATTGGTTCTAACCTGAAGGGGGGAGAAGTGCAGTTTGTAAAGCATACGTGTGAGAGTGTGTGCTCAGAGCTTCATTGGCCCTGTGGTTGAAGCTGGCATACTTGCGTTTGCTGTGTGGGTGTTAAATGTGTGCAAAGGTAGAAGCCTGGTCTTTCTCTTCTCTTCCCAAACCACAATCAGACAGCAGACATGTTGCAGTTGATGGCATGAGCAGTCAGCCCTCTCTTCTTCCTGTCCCTGTCTCCAAACAGTAATGTCCTTACTGTACGGTACAGCTCATTTCACCTGAAAAGCTCTGGCTTGAGAAAAGAACACACACATGCAGACCTCCTTTCATTAACACACCTAATCATGCCAGTCGTCCCATCCTCACGCTGCACATATATGCATATAAGTGCAACCAATTAGATCCTCTCACACACACACATTCCTCATTACACTCCACGCTGTAAAGCGTTTGACCTCTGTATTAGGGAAGGTGGAGTGGGGCTTTATCATGTTAAGATGGGGATGGCAGCTCCATTAAAAAGTCAGTCAGGTCAGTGGTACCTCACATCACAGCACATGGACACTGATCAGCCTGCACTGACATGACCGAGTTCTGCTGAGAGTTTAGTTCACACTCTGGTTTACATGTGTGCATATAATGTCACTTTTTTCTGTTTTATAGTTATACACGTTAGCATCATCATGCCGTCATATCACGCTTTTTGTGATTTTCTGTTATATTATTATTGTTTTTAATATTGGATGTTGGATATCAGATTCAACCTGCTCTGAACGTCCTGTTCGTGACGACTGTCAGTTTAATAGTCTTGTTGCTGAGGTTGTTTTCATGTTTCAGATTGGATTTGAGAAGTTTCCATTTCAAGTAAAAAAGAAAATGAGGTGAAATCCTGCTACCGCTGTTTGTTTATGTAGCCTCTGGAGGCTGTCCAATCAGAACAGAGTGGCTTTAAAGAGACAGGAGCTAAACCAGCCCGAACTGAGGGGCTGCATAAAGAGCCAGTATGAGATAAAGCAGTTTTTTGAACCGTAAATCATGCAAAGATATTCCTTTTGGAGCCCCAGAATATAAATATAGACCTGGAAATGTGGGGTAACACAAGGCAAGATTGTTTGGATAGCATCTTTCAAACCCAGAATACAGTTCCAAGTGCTTTGCATGAGCCAAAGATATGCATTCATTAAACACAATGAAAAAGAAAATGCATTCAATTAAAATTAAAAGAAAAGAAAATCACTGAGAATGGAAATCAGTTGCAGAATGTACAACATTATGCCGAAGTACTTCAAAAACTTTTAGTGTTAAAAATTCAAAATGAGACAGTATTATAAAATGACATGAAAGAAAATATATTCGGTAAGGCTGCAGCTGTGGCTCAGGAGGTAGAGCTGGTCATCCACTAATCACAGGGTTGGCAGTTCGATATGAATGGAGTCCATTTATCACAGAAACGGATGAATATAAAATGTTCACAGCAACAAAGCTCTCCAGTGAAATATGACATTCCCTTTCTTTCCTGCAACAGGCATGTGTCCTGTCAAAGTGCCAGGCGAGGGACCTCTACTTGTCCACTTACTGTGGGTGTGTCACTGTATTTTTTCTAATTCCCATGTCTCTGTTTCTAACAAGATCCATATTGTCTTAATAAGCTCTGGCTTTTCTAAGCATAAGCCCAGCTCAGAGGCTGGAAACTGACATCCTGTGAAGGCTTGAGAAGGAGGCAATTAGAGTTAGCAGCAACCTCAAGGAGGAGAGAAAATGAAGGACTCAGAATAAATTCAGTTTAATATCCGTGGTCTCATTAGTGTCTGTAGCCTCACAAGTGTCTGTAGCCTCACTAGTGTCTGTAGCCTCACCAGTGTCTGTAGCCTCACCAGTGTCTGTAGCCTCACCGGTGTCTGTAGCCTCGCTAGTGTCTGTAGCCTCACCAGTGTCTGTAGCCTCACTAGTGTCTGTAGCCTCACCAGTGTCTGTAGCCTCACCAGTGTCTGTAGCCTCGCTAGTGCCTGTAGCCTCAGTAATGTCTGTAGCCTCACTAGTGTCTGTAGCCTCAGTAATGTCTGTAGCCTCACTAGTTTATGTAGCTTCACTAGTGTCTGTAGCCTCACTAGCGTCTGTAGCCTCACCAGTGTCTGTAGCCTCACTAGTGTCTGTAGCCTCACTAGTGTCTGTAGCCTCACCAGTGTCTGTAGCCTCACAGGTGTCTGTAGCCTCACCGGTGTCTGTAGCCTCACCGGTGTCTGTAGCCTCACTAGTGTCTGTAGCCTCACCAGTGTCTGTAGCCTCACAGGTGTCTGTAGCCTCACCGGTGTCTGTAGCCTCACCGGTGTCTGTAGCCTCACCGGTGTCTGTAGCCTCACTAGTGTCTGTAGCTTCAACCTTTTGACAGGACCTGATCTTTGAATATGTATTTTAGACTAGATGTCAACATACTTAAAGAATGTTTCTGCTTCCTGATCTTGAAATAAAGCAGCTCGTGGGCTTTGAGGAGGATGATCCGTACTGAGCTGAGTGGGAGTCTTGACTCATGCGAGTCCATTTTAAAACATCCCATTGCAGATGAAGTCACGACTAGATGGTGATCAGCTGATAGTGTCAGAGGGCTGTTCACCATATGACGAAGAAGTAAATGTCATCACATTATCTTCACATCCGTGTGGAAAACCCCTGCTTCCTTTCTCTCTACTTCTCATTCAGTTATTTTTAAGATGTTTTTAGAATAAAAATGGAAGGAATGGCAATCGGGACACAAACCTCGTGAGTGTGTACACTCTCTGTGTATTATGTGTGTGTGTGTGTGTGTGTGTGTGTGTGTGTCATATACTGGTGCTACAGTGACAAATTCAGTGTGTAAACAAGACCTTTAGCCCACACAGTGACCCAACAACCAAATCCTTACTTCCTCCTTCTTCCAAAATAGGAACTATAAATAGAGACTGTGTCTGTCTTATTTTGGAAAAAAAAATGGGCCACACCTATCCTTTCTCCTCCCTGTGGAAACACAGCCAGGCAAGAAGTATTTGACTCCTTAAGAAGAAAGCGAAAACTTTAAATAAAATTAAAAGAAAAAAACAAAAAAAGCACGCTGTATGTGAAATGTCCCTTTTAGTTGATGACGACGTGTGTCTTCAGCGCCCGATGTCGCTGACCTCACAGGAGGAAAAGTACCCGCATTTGGAGTGTCATTCATCTTAAATGTGCGGTGTGTGCATTAGGACCTCACCTATGGAGAAAGGTGTCAAGATGTGATGAATAAGTCACAGCACTCTTACCTAAAGCCCTTCTTTTGCACCCTGGTGAAGTACGAGAGGTGAAAAGAAAAGAAAAATGGACACAGGAGCAGGATGGTGTTATGAACTGTGGCTCTTACACCGTGGTGAAGTATTCATCTATGTGAAGTGGAGGTAAAATGGCTTCTCTATTCAACACCTGCGCTCAAGTCTTTGTCCGCTACAGTATTCACACCTTTAGCTTTAACAGAAAGTCTTCCATTAAAGTCATTCTGTAAGAATTTAGCTCCTTTTCACTTTTCATCCACAACCACGAAGTGTTTTAGCACAGCTGGATAGTGCAGGAAAAGCAGCGTACTGTAGATGGACTCTAATAATCAAGTTCAATAGACTCCAGGGACCAACTCTGCACCTCACTTTGAAACTTTTATTTTAAACCACATCGATCACAAACTTTATCTCCAAACAAGCGTAATGGGTTTGCTCTCTGTAGTGCAACATGAGGTTTGAAATGAAATCACAAGACAGGCTGTGGAAAGATGACAAGTCAGGTTTCTTTATATAGCAACAGTCAATGTAATTTAAAGTGTTTTATATGAGATACAAAAAGAAGCTTTAAGAGGAGATGAAAGGAACACAAGGCAATCTGAAAGGACACGTACATAGAGAAGAAGATGGTATAAAAGAAGAAAAAATACAAAGCAAACTGAAAGTGCAGTAACAGTGGAGTAGAAATAAATTAAAGTGCAATAAAAGGCAGTGACAAACAAAAAGACTTTACTTTGAGTTGTTGTTTGAGGTAGAAAAGAAAGTGGTTTGATTTTATTAAATAAATTATTTATAATAAATTATTCTAAGATTGATATGAAGACAATTAATATGTGTGATTTAGAGGCCATGACCTACATTTCTGGTTTTATTTGGTCTCTAAAACGTCATCATGAATATGAGTCGCTCCAAAAGCATTTCCTCTTCTTCTTGTTGTAACAGATGACTTTATTAATGGTCGATAAATCTAAAGATGAGTCAGTTACAACATATTATTGATACCTGAATTTGGCTTATGAAACATTTTTTTTCTGCTGAGCTATTAATATTGAAGTTATTAATAAGGATCAATAAGGGCTGATACAACATTAAGATACATAGGTTTCTCAGTTTCCAATAAGCTCTAAGGTCTGAAATTATAAATGTTATAATAATAAAATCACAGTGAAAAAAATAAATAAAATAAATCAATAATTAAAGGTTCAATAATCCATAAATGTTACTGAATTGTTAATAAATAAAGAGTGATTAAAAAGCAAAACATCATATTACATTGTGTCCTAAAGAAATAAAAGCAGTAAGACAGAGAGAAGAAATAACAAGAAATGTCTCCAAAGAGACGAGACAAATAAAATAAACGCATCTCTTTATCCTGTAATCTATCTGAGCTTTTAAAGTGTTTTCTGTCGTATCCTCGTCTCTCTCCACCTCCCGATGTGGCTGTCAGTCAGCGGCGAGCGCTGAGAGGATGTGTCAGCAAACCGTCGAGAGCCAGGATCCTGTATTCCTCTGTAGCGGATGGGAGGAGAAGATAAAGATTTACCACCTCCTCATTTACACACACACACACACACACCAACACACATATCTGTCTGCATATGTGTACGGTATTGTATGTTTCAGATGCTCCCAGTAAACGTTGAGGTCTGTTTGAACAGTGACACGGTGGCGTCGTGTAATTCAGGATTTTTCCTCAATTAAAAAAAAAATAGGGAGTCAAGATTTTCTAAATCATAACCTCAGAATTTATCAAAGGAAAACTTTCACAGGAAAAGACAAATAAATTACTGTTAGCAAGACATATATCAGCATACTAATAACTAAAACTAAAAGTGACGCAAAGTGCAGATTTTTGGGTCACAGGTGGACTTATGTTAATTACTGAAACTCTAAGATAGTGTCACGCTCAAACCGTCGCTGCCATAAATATTTACACGGAGGAGAGGAAACGAAGCATTTTCCTCCCTCCCCTCCCCTCCCCTCCCCTCCATCCATCCTGTCTTACACCGCCCCCAACAACCACCACCACCTCCACACACACATCCACTCCTAACGCTCCCCCCTGGCAGCTTGGGAGCAAAAGGTCACGGGACGTTTTGTACTGGACTGAGTGTAGAGTTTAGAAAGGAAGCGTCTTCAGGCGTCACCAACACTGAAATGTCACCTGATTACTGCCCAGCCAATAACATGTGACCACACACAGACAGCTGTTTAGTTAAGAGTATATATTTCAACAAGCGCTTGAGAAACCTTGAGGCAACTGAAACCCAGGTGAATAAAATCAGCTGATGCATGACTGAGCAGCAGCGGATGTGAGACTAAACATAACACAAGGTGAAGCTTCACTTCCAGCCAGTAATCAGGCAACACCCAGTCATTTCTGTCGACATGAACATACAGAGAGTGGAAACAGCACAGATCGGATCATGTATCTTTAATTATGATGACCACACGTGACATCACTGAGCCGATATGCGTTCACATTCGCTACACACACACAGTCAGAAAATGGAGAACTGGGGATGTAAAAAGCCTCCAAACTGAAGCTCCAAACACCCATTATTCAGATAGTAAAGTGTAGAAACGCACGATTCCCACACCCGTCAAGTCACGCTGTTAGACGTTCGACACATAAACACGTTTTTATCTTAATATTGCCTTTGGCCTTGGTACTGTAGTTCCTTATGCCTTGTTACTACTGACAGTTAAAATGACATCATTTTTCTCCAAGCTAATCTTCACAAGAGGGAGAAAATGTCAGAGAGACGGCTTAGCTGCGGGACAACAATACAGACATTTGTCATCTGGAATTTCTAGTTATGATACAAGCCAGCATTAAAGCACATGCTGGTACAATGTTTATTATGTATTTGTGTGAAAATGGACTGTAACATAGGGGAACAGAGCCTCGCCCGTGTCTGAGCCATGTCTGACCTGTTCTCAGACGCTGCATCAGTGTGTCATCAATATTCAAGATATGCTGTCCCTTATCTGATTGCTCCGCCGAAGACGTTCATTTCTTAAGCCTGTTACTGAGAGCTTGACGATGCACGGGATGATACAGGCAATCACAAAGCAAGCGCTCTGCATGCAACATCACTTCAAGCGCTGATTACTTTCATTACAGGGGAGTAATTAGCACCTTAAGGGGAAAAGGTAGGTTCAGAGTTTTGATCCCCAAGTGATTTTAAAGAGTTAGTTTAATCTCACCAGGGTTAGAATAAATTAAGAGTTCTCGCAGGGGAGGAAGTCCTTATCAGAGCTGACATGCATGTAAAAGCACAGTCAGAATACAAATACATACGCACAAAGACTTAATGCTGCTTTATGCAGTTCAGGAACAGTAAAACCTGCTCAATATGTCATGCTAATGTTAGCCTAACTGCGAGGAGGCAGCCATTGCAGGACCAGAAATGAAAGATTCATGCAGGGTGCTTCGGCACTAGATTCAGGTTACTTCTTCTTGCTAACCGTCTGCGTGGGCACCATCGCATCAGTTCAAATGAATGAGAGAGCTGCATGTTTTCAGCATGATGTTGCTTTGAATGCCGCTTTATTCTTGCGTCATCAATTCGTCATTCATAGTAAATGAAGATTAGATGTTGGTTAACTCAGAAATACCGCCTCAGGAGGAGGCTGAGGTCGTGGAGGGAGCCGTAGCTGCAATCAGCAGAGTAACAGTGAGAAGATCCAGGTTATAGCAGTCATGTGCACTGGTAGCCAGGGGGCCTCATTACAGAAAACACTCCTAACTGCTTCTTCCTTGTGACCTTGTGTCTCATCTTAAGGAATACTAACTCGAATGGTTTGATCTTTGATCGGCACTCGTCTTGTCATGCCTGTATCTGTGTTTAGAGTATACATAAGACTGGCTAGCTAGCTCGCTATAATGGACGAATAAAGACGGAAATTCAGTTTTAGTTTGGATGAGTCGGTGGCATTAATCATGTTGGAAACTCCACCTCCATCCTAGCTTTCCTGTAATAGTTAAATTCCTATTCTAAGATAAGATTCTTCCTGAATGAGAAAAATGAAAAATCCTAAATGTCATCCTAAACTGAGATAAGACGTTTCTGTAATGAAGCCCCGGGACTCGTGCTCCATGGAACATGTGGAAATTTCTCTGCATATACATCCAACAAACAACTTTCATTAGAACTAATGAGGCACAATATTTTCCATTTTCTCAATATAGCCACGGTTCTGGGAGGTATTTCAGATTAAAGCACATGCTATTCAGCTAAATGTTTTTTGATGATGGATGTTTTTCAATTTTCAGTTTTTGTCTCTTAGATAATGGCAACACTGGGGGCATGTGGGCCTTTGATTGAACATCACAACGAACACATTAGTAAAATAAAGTATATAAACGGAAAAACAGACAAAGGTTGATCTTGAGCTGAGGTTCAACTTTTAGGGGGAAGTTTGAGGATTTACTATTTTATAATAACTATGTAAATCCTGCTGATGAAGATACTAAATGGACCTTGTGATGTGATTATTTTCACCGTTCATCTATTGTCTTTTATTACAACATGTCAGCACAGCAGGATCAGTGGATTAAAACATAATGGTGCCATGGCAACGTTGTTACTAAGGCCAGATGCTGGACCACAGTTCACATAAATAAGAACATAAGATGAAACAATTTCTAAAGGTCAAAGCATTGCATGCGACTGGAAATACTACAAAGCGCTGTTATCCACGAGTAATCCACTAGTCACTGGATTTTACCTTTTATTTTCCCAGGGTTGAGGTCATGACAGAAAAACACAGTGACCATGGAACATAATATACAATCCTGCTACTGTTTACCGAGGCTGCTTGAATAAATATTCACTTCACATGTAAATGTAAACATAAACAGTGACACTGTGAGCGAATGTCAGGTTTGTAGACGCTCAACAGGGAGGAATGTGAGGCAGAAAAGTATGTTAGAAGAGTAGAGTTTCACTTTCAATAAACACTGTGTGCATACTAGTGCTCACATATATGCACACACATGCATGTGAACAGTGTGCAGACACACTGCACTGTCCCCAATACAACATGCGATCAGGCCCGAGGCATTCTGGGTATTTAACTGCAAATAATGTGCAGGAACAGGGCAGGGATAGACACACACATACACACATACACACATACACACACACATTGTGTATCAGCCAGCTGTGGGAGGTACAGTGTGACAGATTTGCCTTGTCGTCATTTCTGTCACAGTCACCTCCAGTGACGGAGTGCCGGGAACAGGAGCAGGAGGACGAGGAGGAGCAGGAGGAGGAGGACGAGGAGGAGCAGGAGGAGGAGGACAACGAGGAGGAGCAGGAGGACGAGGGGGAGCAGGACAAGGAGGAGCAGGAGGAGGAGGACGAGGAGGAGCAGGAGGACGAGGAGAGGAATGCAGAGGTAAAAGAAAAAAGGGGGAAAAAAGGGCAGAGTTACTTAAAAAGAGGGAGGAAGGAGGGAGAGCACATGTTATGTTCACAATGCTGTTTGCAGCACTATTGAGTTTATGTCACGGCACATTTGCAGTTTACCTGAAGCTGTTACCTGTGGATGCTCTGCAGGATGTTCAGAAGCTCATTTAATTTCTGAGTTAATTTGTAAGTTGCAGTCTGTCTCACCTCTAATCTGTTTGTCTGCATTCACTCTACAAGTTTTGTTCTCATGAGTTTTGTTTTTTTTTACTTTTAAAGGATAATTTTGTCTGTACTCAGAAAAAAATAATACAAAACAGCACATTTAAAGCCAGTATGAACAGGAGGAATGATTACAGCGAGGGAAACCTCTTTCACTGCTCATATGGGCACCTGACTCTAAAAACTGTGAAGCTGTCCTTTAAAGCTTTGTATGGTTTAGGTACCAAAATAACTTGGTTAGGGTAAGTTGGTTCATTGTTCAGGAAAAAATAACATGATTGATCAGGGGATTTTCCTCGTCATGGTTTGAAGAGACTGAAACAGGAAATGAGCAGCGGTCTCCCGTGTTGAAGTCCAACATTTTGCTGATCATCCATCACACTAATCTACTCCTTTATTTCCTCCTTTGCTTCCAGCAGACAAGAGTCATGATTCCTTCACCCACTAGAGGGCTTTTGTCGCTAAAATGTGAAACCATGCAGTTGTGGGGCATTTTCTAAAACGACTAATGTTCTTACTTTTCTTGGTAGGACAGTCGCACTGAGATCTATCAGCTACAAGGAAGATGACATCATTCATAATTACACTTACAAAGCTCTGATTGGCTGGAAGTCTATTGACTCTACATTAATCTTCTGATGTTTCTGGAAACACTAAATGAGACAAAAGATGCTTAAGTCAAGTCCAAATATAGACAAGACAATTTCAACAGTTGGAGGAGAGTGAATAAAGAATGGGTAAAGATGACAGTACTGATTATAATACATTTTCTTTCCATCAGCGTCTTTGTCTGTCCAATAGCAAGAGCTTAATGACAACTTTCACTCAGGCACTCCACAAACGATGGTCATGTCTGCCAATACAGTACAGTGCATGTCCAGAGTGGGTGGTTTAATGGAACATGGGTCAAGCTGGCCTCCAAACTACTGTCTCCAAGTTTGTTTGTGTTTTTCTCTCGAGCGAGCGAGCACACAGATGGATGTGCACATTTTCAAATTCACTTTCCAGTTTTTCCACTTTGGCCTTAAACTCTTTTCCTACAGTCTTGCTTTGCTTTTGTGCACATTTCCATTGTCTGAGAAAAAAGTGAAAGTGATATTGCAGACATCACGTCTAGGGTTGTCTTAGTGTTACTGTGAAAACTACTCTCCTCTAACATCACACTTAAAAATATTGTTTTATTTGTAGGACAGATGCAACATTTTTCTTTACAAATTAACCTGACTGATTCATTTGTTGTTTTCACTCTCCCATTTACCTCTAACATCATCAATGTCCTGAAGAACCAGGAGAATTCCCTCTCAAATCCCATTTAATCCTCTTCTTGAATCGTATTGATTGTCGATACTACCAGAGGGGAGGGGGGGGGGATCTGCTGCAAGGTTACAGTGTTAAGTATGCCGAGGTCTGGACTCACTGAGAACACTCTCCATTTAAGTTTAAAAAGTACAATTTTGGTTGTAGACGTGATCTCAGTTGGTGTCAAAGCAGTTGGTCTTTAGTAGACAAATGTGGGACGAATTAAAGCTTCTCTAAATAGCAACTAAGCACCACATGTTAGCTTGAACACAACGTAGATGCTGGCGCCACCTAACTCCCAATGAAAAAAGCCTAAACTTCGCTCTCTATAGATTTAGTAAGTAAATCTTTCATTTTTTTCATAGCGTGTCAATCCTCAGTCTCTAAATTCAGGCCCTGTTGGTCATTTTGGAAATGATTGATCTGTTAATAAAATGTATTATTTAGCTAATGTTAGCCCAAGTATACAGTGCTCGGTGTTCCCAGTAAGCTAGCGTTAGCTTCGGCGTGGGGTTACATGGTGTGTTCCCAGAGGGTGATAGGCAAGATGGCGTCAACCATAAGCAGTAACTCTGGATTTCAAGCTGTCTCTAATGCAAACCAAATGGGTGTCGTCACGAGTCAGGTGCTAAGATAGCTAATGCAAATGGACTGTCTTGGTCTATCAGATTGATCCCAGGAAGACATTAGTCTCCAGTCAATAATGTTTGGAGTGATAGAAAAACAGATAATGAGTGTTTTTGTGCATAGGTTCAAGGCAGCATGGGTGAGAGTGACTGAGAGAACCAGAAAGAGACAAAGATAACAGAGGCAGAAAACTGATAGACAATTGCAGGGTGACTCGGTTTCCATTTCCTCTCTGTCCCTGGTGATTACCTCAGCCTACTCTGTTTTTCTCTCAGTTCCTGAGCACATTGTCAAACAGCATCATCTCACGATCGCTCCTTCAACTCTGCGGAAAGATAGAAAGATTAATGCAAACAACATCTAACACCTTGACACGCTGGAGAGGGACCGACAATAGCAGCAAGAGCGAAAAGCAGAGAGACTTGTGAAAGAAAAAGAACCCACTGAATTCACATAATGCAGCTGTGATACAAGCAAGATTACACAGCTATACATGTTTGATTTTATTAGCAACTTATCCGATGCATCTCTTATCAATCTGCTCCTTTGTCTGTGTGCAAGTACTCACTGTTCTTTTGTTAAGATCAGGAGTGTGAATACAGACAGACCACCTACCATCCATCCTGTAGCAGACAATAAAGAACGCAGGGCTCCGTTTGAACGTTCTGGCAACGCTGAGAGCCTTTATGAGCGCTAAAAGTGCTGTGTGAACAATCTGGGCGAGCTAGGCCAGCAGCCAAAGTAGATGACACCGGTAGACATTACTGTGTGTGTGCGAGGAATGAAATGTGTCTGCTGCAAAACCGTTTGCTTTCACCGGCAGAAAGTAAAAACTTGATTGGGAACAGAGGTGCCTATTACAGTCAGAGGTAATAATAGGGTGGAGTGACGGCATACATCACAAAATCCTGGCAGACATAGTGGGATAGCAGGGCGTGTGTGAGGGAGCGTGGGAGGGGGGAGTTACTTGTGTTGTTTGGGTGCTTATTTACAGCAGACGATGGTAGCCAAGCATAGAAAAACGATGGCAAGACAAGCCAGCAGACTCAGAGACAGAATGACTGTCTGATGATCTCCTGTCACCTCCAGTGACACTGTGTTAGCTCAGGCTGCTCAATCTGAGGGAAAACCTCTCAATGTTGTAGAATTGACATGTCATTGGGATTAAGGGACAAAATGCGTGTTTTTGTGATGAATCGTGGCTGGTTGTCATTGTTCATACAGAACGGTGGACTGAAAAAGAACAGTTTATTGTGTCAGGCTTTCATGGCGACAGTTGAACTCGACAGCAGTCCTGAAAATAGCTGTGACAATCTTCCCTCTTGCAGTCATTTTAAAGAAAATTGACCAATTGATTGTCCAAAGGCCTTAGTGCTTTCTGTCCTGTGAACACTAAAAGGGCTGAGAGAGTGGGGTGAGGTAAAAAAGAGGAGGTTTTGGTGAAATGCATATATGCTACACCAGAGACACAACGAAAATGCTTTACTAAAACTCCCTAACAGCAAGGTTTTATGTATAGTTAAACAATAGGTGTGTGAATATCTGCCTGTTTTATGTGCATTTTCAAGCAAACATAAACATTAGATTTCTGTCAAGGTTTTGCTGGTTTTGAGGTTTGACTCGCTTTCATCATCCATATTATAGAGAAGAATGAAACCATTGTCCTTTTACATCTTGGTACTTTACACTCTCTAAATGAATTATCATCAGTTCTGACAACCTCGTTTTAGACATACATTGAACAGGCTCATTTTTTTGCATGTATGGCAGGAACTTGTCTCTCAACACAAGTTTCAGCCCAACAATCCACCACTGAACATCACAAAAGTTGGATAGAAACTGTTTTATCTAATACACTACTTCAAATAGAGAAGCACAAGCATTTCAACTTCAGAGAGACCAAGGGACTACCAAGGGGCTACCAAGGGACTACCAAGGGGCTACCAAGGGACTACCAAGGGGCTACCAAGGGGCTACCAAGGGACTACCAAGGGGCTACCAAGGGACTACCAAGGGACTACCAAGGGGCTACCAAGGGACTACCAAGGGACTACCAAGGGACTACCAAGAGACTACCAATGGACTACCAAGGGACTACCAAGGGACTACCAAGGGACGTTAGACACACAAGTAAAGTAAAGTACACACAAGAGTAGTGGGTCTACTCACCAGCATGGGTAGGACATCCTCCAGCACACACACACAGTTTCAATCCATATTGCTTATGTATTTCAAGGTTCCTGGGAACCAAATCTTAAATTTATTTTTTATTTTTTTTTTAAGAGGTTGGCTGTCAGCTATACTTACAAGCGGACTGCATAACCTTCAGACCTGGCTGTCACTTTTGTTTTTAGTGATGTAAATGTCTGTCACCATTTGCTGCAGGAGCAGTTTCATAGTTTTAGACAAGTTTCAAAGTTGGAGGAACATCATCTCTATCATTCAGACGAACTCGTGCTGTGTTTAATGATGAGATTCTGCTTTACTTGATAAACACCGACATGCATGTAATGCTGGTGTTACACAGAACTTTGTGCCTGTTGAAATATATGGTGGTTGAAACACTGATAAATGTTCTGTATTATTCTGGCAATAACAAGTCATTTCTGTGGGTGGTCTGTTTGTGTGTGTGTGTATCTTACATAATCTTAAATTGTGTACCTCCAGGACTACAAACTATGGCGTACAGTGTGACACATTGCTGCGAAATAAGAGGTTGTGTCAGACTAATATATTTTAATGCACGCCGGTGTTAGCGTTAAGCTCCTGACTCGCCTGATTTAAGACGACTCTCAGACATCTCTGACCTCTGATCTGTTCAGGATGTTCTCTAAACCCTGCAGGTTCCAGGTACGTACACATACACTCCCATCCGATTTGTTATGAGCAACGCATCATAACAGAAAACGAACAAAGCGTGGGAATAATAGATTTACACAGTATTGTCATTAATAATCTCAGTGACAACCCAGATGCTTTGCCATCGCTTGTACTGCTCGCGCCTTGTCAAAGCATATTAAAGGAGTATTGTGCTTTGTCACAATAGATGCAATTGTTCTCTTTTGAGCGCTGTCACATGGGGGCTGTAAACAGAGAGGTTGGCTTTCGATTCAGGCCTTCTGTGGCGCTGCTCAGGTGCTGCTGGGAGCAGGAAAATAGTCACTTGGTATTGTTGAAGTCAGTGCCAAAGTGTGACTCAAACACAACAAGGAACAATGAACTACTAAACTACAGAATGAAGGGAAGCGTGTCAGTAACTTTTAACAACACTCAGGATCTGTTTAAATCACTGGTTCCATGCTATAAAATCATTTTTAAGAATCAATCAATGTTATCTAAAAAATATGTTAAAAAAAATCAGTCATTGTAGAGAACCGAAGCCTGATGTCTGCAGACATTTATCCCTCCTTGTCCTTTAGTTGCTGTTTGTACAGTCATGTCTGTTCTGCTACAACAGCGACCACTCAACTGGTCAACCTGTCAATATACAATATATAAATATATATACATATTTACCATCCTTAAATAGACATATGGATATGGAGTGAACCACATGACACACTATTCAGTAATATTATGTTCCAGGATTATTCTTTTTGTTACAGATGTCAGTGTGAATCAGGTTTTCTTACACCTGAAACAGAAACCAGAAGGTCTGGTTTCACTTCAGAGACATAAGATCATATTTTACTTTACTTTCTAAACACGTCGGGCATGTCACGCCACAGGACTCATCCTTAACGAGTCGCGAGAAAGAGCAGAAATCTGTTCAGCATCTGTGATTACTCAGGCCAACGGAGCTGTCGGTGTGTTCGGCTCAACGGCAGAGACGGCCTCCACCCGACGCAGGCTGTTATTCACCGCAGCGATCATTATTATCATTATCAAAAACCCTGTCGTGATTATGGGCAGACACCCTGCAGCCAAGCCATCTGTACTTCAGGTGGAAATTGATGGCACTCAGGGTCCTTGGTGAGCTCTCCGTAATGTCTTCAAAGGTCCAGACTCTGTGGAGAGACAGAACGAGATAAATGTGATGGTGTGAAAGAGAGAGTGAGAAGCTTAACAGAACAGAGCAGAGAAGAATGAAATGATTGTACAAGACAGACAGTGTTTAACTTTTATTCAGCTTCTCTAAAGGAGAAAGAATTAGCCCGAGGATGCTTTTGATGAAGTACATAAGGAAGACATAAAGTTAAGCACAAGCTATTGAGAGCAGTGTAAGTACCATGTGGTTCATTACGCCGTGCATCTCGGGTGAACAGCGCCACTGGTCATATGCTGCATTAGTGCAGGACTGTATTAAATTCCTGGTAACGCCTTATAATGCAGATCTTGACATGTCTTAATATTTTCCTGAATGTTTAAAGTTTGTTTGTGGTGGATATGTCATTTTAATAGTGAAAGCACCAGCTCGGCTACTATTAAACGTGGTGAGATGTTCACACAGAGATGTCTTCAGATCAGTCAGAGAGTGAGAAAGTTAAAACAGGATGTTGTTGTGCTTATATCCTGCTTCAACTTCAACCTCAACTTTAAAGGCACCAGATTATGTGTATTTCCAGGTCTGTAGTTTTAATCTGAGGCTCTACTGGATGATCTTTACATGATTTACAGTTCAAATCTCATCCAACTCTGTTCTGATTGGTCGGCTCCTTGGCTGACCTCCGACGGCTGAGGAAGATTTTGTTTCTTCTTTACTCATGACATCAACCTCTCAAATACATCCGTACATGTTGGAGCCAGTTCAGCAACACAGGCTACAGATAGACAGCTGATTATGGCCGTGTGTGACAAGCCGACAATCACTAGCAGACAAACGGTTCAGAGCAAGTCGAAGCCCTGAGTTTTGACTTGTAAGGAGCATTTGTTCATACAGTATTTTAACCTCAAGTTTTGAAACTTTGACACAGTGTATAAATAATATGAAATCACAACAAGTATAATATGTCCTCTTTAACTTTATTAGTCCCCTGAGTACTAACAGCGTGCTGAAACTGAAAACTGTGGTGTTGAACATGAACCTGGAACCATGTATCAGCTTGCCATACGTCAAACACAGTGCTCTCCTCATGCCAAAGTGATTGACACAACAATGGCCTCTTTTTCCACTGACTGAAGCGCCGACCTGCCACTGTTTCCAGGTTCCCACCACTTCTGCTGTCCAGGAGGCAGGAAGAGAGCTGCACATGTCATAACACAGCGTCACCAGGTCTCCCTCAATGGCTTTATAATGATCATAAAGAGGAATCGCTTTGTTTATCCTCATGGAAACAATGTCAGTCACTCTGTGACTATGACAAACGAGCAGCACAGAGCTGCTCATACCGCAGTGCAACGTTCCCACCCTAAATTGCTGGGAATTTTCACACCGACGCATCAAGTAAAGTGCTAGGTGGATCTAGCTGCTTCTTTTTTTTATAATCACATGCCAAATCTTTAAATTCCAGATGTTTGATTCCAGATGTCTAGACGTGCATCTGTCTGTGTATTACTGTCATTACAATAATAAAACCTCTCCATTTTCTTTTCTTGCCCTTTTTCCCACCATGCATCAGTCCAACATGGCACTTATCTCAAACTTCACCCTGTTTCTACATCATTTTTTCTTCTCCTCTCCCTGATGGTTTGACATTTCTGTCTGTCTGACAGATAAAATAACCTCTCCCCTCCCTCTACAGCAGGACTGATATTATTTTGTTCTTTACATGCTGTCAGGGTCACTCTGTGTCATCGTTCCTTCATGTTTTCTGACTATCCCTTATCCCGTCTCCTTTCCCTCTCTCACAAAATTTCAGCTTATAACACACACTCACACACAAACTGAAGCACACACATGATTTTTTCCTTTCTGAATCTTGGCAGCAGACCCTCTTCATGCAAGGCCGTGACAGTATTGTTCTTGTAGGCCAGAAGAATAACTTACCCCATCCTGTGGCCCTGCGGCCCGGTCTTTCATACTCTTGTTTTCTCTCAGGTGAAATATTTTCACACCAGCTCTGAGCCGGCATAGATAGAGACTCACAGGGCGAGAGGTGACAAGTGTTTCCGGCTCTGACGCGGATCGGAGACGTGCCCGAGCGCTGCAGATAACAGGCGGCTCTGAGGAAAACAGGTAATCATTTAAATAGATATTCAGTGGTGTGTGACTGTGTGTGTGTGAGTGTGCAAATCAAATCATCAAAGGTTACGCTATGCATGTGTACAAGCGCACACATTACCTGACACAAATAGGGTTATTGGAACAATTTGTTTTGCATTACTTTGAGTTGCAGTTTGCTTTTAAGATCCAAATGTCGGTACATGCCACAAATATCTGTCGGTTCAAATGAATATGTGTTATTACAACAGCCAGGAGTCGAGACGCCGCGGTGGTTGTTAGATCAATTTGAGACATCTGCACAAATGACTTTTCTCTAATAGTTGATTTTTTTCACTGTTAAACCTGCATTGAATTATTTTTCATCCATTTGTAGTGACTGACACTGACACATCATCACCTTTTACACACTTCCAGCATTTAGGGAGCAACATTATTATTCATTTTTTGAATGATAATGATGATTTCATTCATTTGTTTCTGCTCTCTACCCACTCCTGAGGGACATATCTGGGTCTTTAGCTGCTAAATGCTCCACTATGTTCACCAGCTAGAGGCTAACTGGGTCTGTTTGCCATTTGGTGCTGAGCAGGTAGTGACACTATTAGAGAGCTGAGAGTGAACTAAAACAGTAAAGTTGCAGCCAGACAGATAAACAATGAGCTGAAAGTCACTATAAAGCTCCGTAAAGACGAGAGAAGCTGCAGCGTCTCTGATGAATCTCTACACGCAACTCATTTTAAACATTATTATTTTGGAAATATTGATTATAGCTGCTTCATGTACTGGAGAGATTTGACCATTCAAGCCTCTAAAACTATTCAGGTTTAACAATCTGTGGAGAGATCGCTTTATGTTTGGACTGGTGATAACTCATAGACTCATATGTCACACGTGACACGTTATTTTATTATAGTTTTGTTTAACTGAGTCTGATTGATCCGTATTAAAACTGGAGCTTTGCTTTCAACTTGTCAGATTGTCTTGCTGCATTTAATTTTTGCTAAATCTAATTATAACTGTTGATTATTAGCTGATTGGAAAAAACAACAAAAATGTTGTTTTAAATCAATCAATATTTTTGTTTTTTTAACACGGGATAAAATTAGTATCTGTAATAGTAAAGGCAAAACAGGTTTATTTGTATAGCATATTTTAACAACAAGGAAATTCAGAGTATAAAGCATCAGGGCGTCATCAGAGTGTAAAAGCAATAAAAACAATGCAAAAATGCATTTAACACAATCAAAAGATCAGATGTGGCCTTTAGTCTCATTTAGCCTAAAAACAGCTCTTAACAGCCCTGTTTTCAGTGAAAAGGTGCTAATATGCTCACGGTACACTATCTGCACAACAAGCTGCATGAATAGTGGAGCACTGAGCAGCTAAAGAGCCAGATACGTTTCTCAGGAGTTGACAGACACCAAAAACGGAGCTAAAATGAGAATGAATATGGGATTTACATTCATCAGGCAGACATAACTCCAAATTAATCCTCAGGCTGCTCCGTGTCTGCTGCATATGTGAATATATTTGATATGAAACTTCATAAGGTCATAATAGATCAGGTGGTGTGTTTCTAGCTCGTCTACCTTCCTGATTGGCAAAGAAAACAAATTAGTGCAGCTTTAAGCAGTCAGAAGTTCATCAGCTTACATACCCTCGAGCGAATACACTGTACATGGCAGCTGGGTTAACTAGTCTAACTTGATCATCTACTGACATTAAAGGGCATGTCAGTTAACAACAGCAGTGTGCTGATTATCATGACAGCCTCATGTGAGTCCTGTATTATAATCCAACATCTACTTTGCCCCTTTTGTAGTTTTTTCTTATGGTTGCATCTTTGTATATCTGCAGAATAACACTTAACTCATAACATAACTCAACATTACAGGTGTGTTGTCTACCTGCCACATCATTTTGACGGTGCACTCCTGCAGGTGCATGATGGTTATGTCTGGAAGGATGTGTTGACTGTCTGTTTATCTGTTATCAACCATCTTTTATCTATGAATGCTAACCAGGCGGTGATACTGAAAACACTGTTAAAACATCCAACAACAAAGCTCAGACAGACAGATGAATTTATGTTCCTGAGCTAAAAAAAATGAAAGATGTTAAAGATAAAAACTCAAGTAATTACTGTTTTTAATTAGGTAATTATACTCATGAAGTAATAATTGGACTCAGTCGTGGAGCAGAGTTTCAAATCACACTGTGACTCTCTCTGTTCGTTTCCTTTATGTGTTTTATCCTGCTCAAACAGAGCTGGAAACCAGTGTGACCTCATGACATTTTCACTATAAAAGAAAAAAAAAGAAAACAATATAAAAACAACAAGGTATTATTTTTCCTTATTAATGTTTTAGAGGTATTATTCCAGCTCCATACGGGGATGACAACTCCTTTGCAGGTCGCTCTGCTTCTTGTTACTCCCCGATCGGTCACAATAAATCACTAAGTGGACACTTTGAAATACAGCAGGGCGATGCTGCCGGCCTGACCGGCCCAGATTAAAGGGGAGGAGGGAGGCCTCAGTTAGCAGAGAGCAAAGGAAGAGAGCTTGACATCTAAATTACCCACAAAGCAGTGCAGATTAATCATTCTTTCTTTTTGCAAGCCCCAGCATGTACCTCTGACACATGCAGACAGACACGGCTCATCACACACACACACACACACACACACACACACGAACACATGGAGTACACTCATAAAGTCTGTGTTAATACTTAAAGTTTATGACTTCATTAAAATCTAGCTGCACACTCGTTAGTTTGACTGTGGCTTGATTGCAAAAAGAAGCAGTTCTCTAATCATAAATATCTTAATAGTTACACCACATGAAAAAAAAAGAAATCAATCACGCAGCCTCTCGGGGATTTAGTCGTGCTGTGTTCTCTTTTATGTCAGTATTTCACTTTTCTGCTACTTTAGATTCTAGTTACAGCTTCTATCAGGACCATTGTAGTTAAAAATAAATTAATTATTTGGTATAATTAGTAAGTCTGAGAAAAATAAAATTGGATATTCTCTGTAATTAAAGTGGTAAATTTATAAGAAAAAACTCAAATATTCTCACTTCTAAGTTGTGGAGCTGTGAGCGGGAGGTAATACTCCAAGAAGAAACTCATTTAAATCATCATACGTGCCAGTAAATCAGTCTGCACTGATCTATAAATGAATGTGGGTGTTTCTTACAGTAGCTGCTGTATAAAAAGCTGCTCCTTCAGTTCATTAAATCTCTGCAGCATCTGAAGGCAGAAGGAAGTTTTTACTCACAGATTTGTGACTTTAATGTCAGAAAAATTTATGACTTTATAATCTCAGAGAAGATTCAAGTTATTTCCTTGTAAATTTGTGAGTTGTGTTTTTGTAAATGTCTCTCTGAATGTCACCGCGTCCCCCGGCTCCAGTTCCTTATTTTTTTATTTTTAATTTATTTTTTTTTCTCATATCCACTTCACCATATCAGAGGAAAATATTGTAGTTTTTACTACATTTATTCAGATTGAAAATATATAATCAGCAAATAGATTATAACATATTATTAAATATTAAGATCACTTTATTAATAATAATTATTTATCAATAATAATCTGATATAATAATAATAATCTAACACTTACATGCTGTTGATATTCTGACCTTTCACAGTTTCACCTCATAATTAGTCTCCTTATATAAATATATCAAACTCATCAGCCAGTAAAAAACGTTCTTAATGAATATTTCAGAAAGCAGAGACAGCGTATTATTTAGTTCTGTAAATATGTGAACCTGATCTGAAGCCATGTTTTTACTTTACTTCATCTATCAGTGACCATTAGATCAGCAGTCTACTGTAAAACAACACATGACGCAGCTTTAGATACGTTAGATCAGTCACATGAATTATTAACCCGTTCTTAAACCTTTTAAAAAAAAAAGATAAAATGCAAATGAAGGTGCAGTACTTCTTACACCTTCTTTACATCTCAGGAATATTAAAACAGTTATGACATGAAACACATGGCAGCTCCCATCACTGCGTTGTCTCCCATCTGTGTGTTTATTTGCTCGTTCAAACAGATAATTGAATATAGATTTGTGCTCTGTCACTATGAAATGATGTTACCTGTGTCTGAAAAGTCTGATCATTTCTAAGAAACAACAACAGGGGTGAATTTAGTGTGTGTGGTTTCAGCTTGTTAACACTTGCTGCTGACTTGACTTGTTTCTTTCATCAGTCAGCGGCTCACTGCTAATGACGTGCAGCAGGACCAGACTGACATATCAGCTCCCGTCCCTCGATTGGGTCTGAAAGAGGGAGACAAAAGAAACGAGACAGTTCGTCAACCTGTGTTTACTCCTTATCTTGCCTCGAGAGACCAAACTAGACAAAAGAAAAGATGGTTTCAGTCAAAACAACAGGATTTATTCACCGGCTGTTCTTCCATCACTTCAGCCTCAGGTACACATTCATGTTCATTTAACTGATAGAGTGCCAGTTATGTCTGGGCTTGTGTTACAGTACATGTTGTATGTCATCTGCAGTCAAAATGTCATCGCTTCCACTCTGAGCACAGACACATAAAGGTTTTATTTCATTTATAAATCTGAGTTTCCATTCAGACCAATAAATGCACATCAGTCATGTTGGGTTTAACAAAAGTGTCTGTTAGGTATAGAAAGAAAAGTCTGTGAAACTGAAATATGATACGACTGCTTGAATAGAGACAAAGAGAGAAGCTGTCTGTAACTTAATATGGCACTTATGTGATGAGACTTCAGTAATCCTGTGACTGGAGACAACCAGGTAAACCTGTAACACCATCCTCATATGAACGTGTTGCAGATTGATGAGGTCTGTGTCATTTACGTATTAGTGTTGAATAAAAGATTATACTTTGTCTGAATATGGGAATGTCACATTATTTAATTAACCTCTGACTGTTATCACTGAACCTCAACTTCAGCCACAAACTGTGGAAAAACCCTAGCAACCAACTTAGCAACCAACGTAGCAACAAAGGCAGACATTCGTACACATGAGTGAACAATCTCATGTCATTTATTAAAGAAGTACAAAAATATAAATAAAAATAAAAATTGCAAAGGATTCAGAGCGGTTGAAGCCCTGGATTTTGACTGTCAGGAGACATTTCTACTTATCTTCGCCCCACGTTTTGGACTTGACGTGAATGTCTGACATTAAAACAGAATATAAATAACACAAAATCACAAAAAGCACGATATGTCCTCTTTAACTGTTTTACTAGGTCACACCTGACAGCGGCAGGTAATAAGCAGCAGGACGGAGGCGCTTAACCAGGAACACACTGGAAATAGCTTTCATACCTGTGGAGATTAGGTGAGTTAATATGTTCCAAATCTATGGAGATGTATTTTCTATGAATAGGCCCCCCACATGTATACACATCACTAATTAATTAACCAAATGCACATCATGGGGTTGGGGATGGATGATCATTGGCTTCAATTGAGGTTAACGAGGAGTGGTATCAAATCACTATGACAGTCAGTGTAATTCAAGAGCTGTTAGCTGTTATATATGGTCTGATAGGCTCATTAAAAGACTTCAGAGGAGCTGTGGAAGCATGTTGGATGGGAGAGGAGTCAAAGCAGAGAAAATGAGAATGACCTGTTAAAAAACTGGAGGGAGAGGAGTGAGTGATGCCAACATCCAAAGATGGAGATGACTAGGATAAATCAGCAGAGCGTGTAAAACCTCGTAAAGGTGTCATTTTCTCACATTATTGTGGAAAAAAATGGCAACTTTGGTTTTTTTAATAATTAGATTTCCCAGTGTCCATTTTTATTATCTGTTAAATAAAGCAGCACTCCATCAGTTTCTCATCACCCTTTTCATTACACAAAGAACAAGAGTCTTCACACCCCTGAGGGTTTTGACATGCTTCGAGTTGTTTAAAAAAGCCAAACAGAGGGAGGGAGCGGGGGGCTTTTATGCCCTCCTCTTCCTCTGAGACTAAACACCAGCAAACCGCCGTGTGGGATCGAGACAAACCGAGTCCTGCTGTCTGACTCACTCCCCCTAATTCACACACACATATGCACCCTGTATACTCGCACACACTTTGACTTTAATCCCCTAAGACATTAACGCAGCTTCATTGGATGCCGTTTTACTTTCATGACTCCCCGCAGCTACTGAAGCTAATTTTTGATTGCAGTGCCAAAGCCACAGCAGCAATTTTATACATTTGTTCAACCTAAGCTGGAGTGCAGAATGAGATCGTAGGATCCTGTATGTGTTTGTCACCAGATAAAGGGCGAGGGGAAAACATGACGCCCACCTTATATACTGTATATATGTACACATCGCCTTGTAAAAGTGTGTGTTTATAGGGACAGTGACAGTGAATGTTATAGACATCTGTAACATTCACTGTCTGTTTCTCATGCAGACAGGAAATATCAGAGCCAGATCATTTTACTTTTATTTAAATGAGTGCCTTCCAGTGAGATCAAGCTTTTAAGAACTTGCTTTAATGAACATTATCCTACATACTGGAAGGATGAAGTTTCCTTTTGTCTGGATCTGAATATTTTGGTCAGTCCTCAGCTTGATGTATGCAAATTAAAGCTATGCTAATTTCATTATACAGCTTTAAGTAGATGAGTCATAACTCAGAAATCATAACTTGTAAAATCACCATGAGTCAACAGCAACATTTGGGCAGAGCAACAGTTTACAGGCTTTCTGTGCACAAACGAATGAGGGTGAAGGAAGACTTTACACATGAAGAGCATCCTGTAAAAGAGGTTATATGTTGGAAATATAACCATAATCTGCCATTACAATAAAGGTTAAAATCTACAAAACGTTTCAACCTAACTGAGCTGATTAGATTCGCCAGTCTTTCCTCGGCTGTGTTGTTATCAGTGTTAAATGATGCATTTCTTCTGATGAGTTTACTGAGCAGACTGTGTTCATTATCGCTACGTTGCCTTTACTGAGAGTTGTTTCAGACAGTTTTTAGGTTGAACCCTGAAAAGGTGGCAGCCATCGAGAGCAACACATATAAATCAGCTGCTGGATTCGTCCAAACGTCACGACATCCAGCCAATGTTTATTTTTTAATCTGTTCCTCACAAAATCCACAACTTAATGGACACTATTAAAACGTGTAATATTCAAATTAAATTGAATCAAAATCACAATTTTTATCCCCTCAAGCAGCTTTAAGGATGCCAGAATCATCTTATTCCAACCGTCTGACATTATCATTATCTTAATACATAACTCTAACCCCTGTTTTTCTTTTTTTACAGCTTCTGCATGTCTTTTGCATAATTTTATACACATTTTCCACCAACAGAGTCGTTTCTATCTCCACCAGAATATAAGATCAAGTTCAGTGTGTTTGGCTGCACAGCGTGAGTCTGTAGTGACTGGCAGACCAGAAGGTTGTTGAATTAAATAAAAATTAAAAACCTTGTGAATCATAATTCGAGTTTTTACTTATTTTAATAATGTGTTTTAATTACTATGTTTGACTGTTGTGTCTGCTCAGAGCCGCTGAAACCAACAGCTGCTCAGAACTGAATTAACTTTGATGGTTGTCAAAATCTTCACACTCCACAAAGTAAATTAAGACTTTTTTATTTATTTATTAATATTTTATATTTTTGCTGTGCAGTATGATGAAGTTTATTTTTGCCAACTCACATAATTATAGATTAAAACCTTGTTTTCTAGTTTGGGGATTTAGCAGGAAACTTCACGTCTAAGAGTCGGAGAGACAGTTTGAATTCTGGGTCTTGATCCTAGTTTTCACCTTCAGGTGTGCAGAAGGTCAAAGAGGAGGAAGTAAATTGCTGAAGTAAAAAAGTTCCTCTTACAAGGATTAAGGACAACGCTTAGCACCTCAGCTGATGACAATAAGGTAGTTATTATACACGTGCTGTCATGCACTGATCCATTCATACGATGCATTATTGCTTCTATGATAACAAAGACCCATAATACGTTTATTCAAGATTTTAGATATTCATACGATTCAATGCAAGACTGCTCGCCCATTATCTCAGCCTCATTAAAATGCAGTTTTTTTTCTTTCCTCCAGCAGCACAACAGCTTCATTGTTCCCGCTTCATAACGGAGATTAAAGAAGTTTAAGTGGCTCAAGAATCGCCGGGGGAGCCCATCTTTGGCTAAAATCATTGTTTCCGTGTAATTAATAGAAAATGAGGTAAGCTTTTTCAATAAAGGACTGAAGGACAGATAACAGGGGATGGGACACAAGTTGCTATTGTTCCCGCGTTTCACAGTCTTAAGAGGTACACAAGCTTCACGCATGGAGGATGGGACGGGGATGTAAGCTAACACAGCTGTGCAGATAACATTCAGAGAGGCTGGAGTGGAAAGAGAGGAGCTGTCAGGTAGCGGAGGCCGACCTGGCAGCCAACCAGCCTGCAAGATAGACTGAACTTATGCTTATGACCATGAATGGCTGCAGAAATTAAAAATAAGAGATTAAAAAATAATATTAATAACCTGTAATATGTTTGTGTTTTTGTGTGTGGGATTTAGAAACGGGGTTGTGGTATGGAAGAATAGCAGAGATCAACACATGGACTCACCTGTAGAGCAGCAGAGCTGAAGGAAAACGGTCTTATCTTGTTTCTCATGACTCCGTGATAAAGACAGTGTTATTGAGCTATTCTGAGCCAGGGGACTTTCCACGAAGTATGCAAAACACACACGGAGAAAACTGAAAGAGAAGAATGCTCGCACGTCAGCACAAGCCTTGATGTTCAAAGACACATTTGACTGCAAGTGTAAAATGATTGCTCCTTAGTTTGAACCAATTATGATGTGCATGATTGAAGACACAAGAATCTCAGCAATAACCTCAGGGCCATTTTCTTTTCTTTCTTTTCCCTTCTCAGGACTTCACAGTAAGAGCGCAGCCTTCCTGTCTTTGTCTAAATTGAAGAAGCAAAAAAAACATGAAAGAAATCCACATGTTGTAGCCGTGCAATCAACCAACCATTTGAAATATGGAGGAGCTACATTAACAGGCTACACAGCAACACTCATTTACAAGAACATGTTTTTATTTTATTTTCTTATGACTCACACGATGAATCTAGAAATAAACAACATGCCGCAGAGGAAACAAGTACATTTTCATACCCGTACTTTATCCTCATTATCTCTCATTTAACTTGCAAAGAAACAGTGTGCCGTGCTGGTGAGGGAATTGAACTTAGTTCAGGGTTGGAGCGAATCTAAAATTAGAAACAGCTCTAAATGAATAACATGATGCGTTTCCTTGATACACAAAGACATTTTCGTCATTGAGACTGCACACCGAGCACAATGAAGGGGGAAATATTAAACAGTTGCTTAATAGCTTCCAGTGTAATTTGTGTTTGTTAGCGCCTCTCCACCCACAGACGAACACAACACAGAAATGCTGCTCTACCAGTGAGAGAGAAGAAGTAAACACGGAGGTTTATTCAGGCTGAATGTCCAGACTGATGTTAGTAACCTACGAGCCTGACGTGAGTCTGTGGAGTGTGCCTGATCTCAACACTCACGCCAGGTTGTCTTTTATTTTCTATTTTTATTTTTATTTTGTCACTTATCTGCACACCAAAAACTGGAGCAATACAATTTCAACATAAAAGCATAAATTTATTGACTCAGCTCAACTGTTGTCATCATCTGTTGTGCTGCCAGGACTTTGCAGATATCAGCCTTTGCTCTCAACTTTCATGCCACTAAAATTGCAGCGTTTGTGTGACAATTGCAGAATAAATGGAAATGCTAAAATGTAGTGCAGCGCAGTTGCACATGTAATCTCTCATTTCCAGAGCAAAATGTTTAATTTGTGGCTTTACTGCAACGTCTTTGCATTATTTACAGTTCAAACAAGCTCCTGTCTCTTTAAGAGAAATTCTGAGACACTTTATATATGAAACAGGTGAGTCTGGTATAATAATCAGAATTTCATTAATTTATTTATTTCGTAGTCAGAGAAGCTGATTATTTTACATCCAATCATCTTGATAAATATTCTTTTATTTATGAGGTGATTAATATGATATATCATATAGCACTTTATTTCTCAGTATTCTATACGATTAAACACATAGTTTTAATGTTTTACAATAATAAGACTATCAGGCGTGTATGTGTTCTGTAACCACTGCAGGATTTTGTTTCTCATTATGAAACATTATGGCCGAGGGACAAAAGCAATACTGGTCAGACCAATGGTATTGTTATGACATATGATTTGTGCAAACTAGCTAATGCTGTTTTGATTAGCTGTCAGTTGGCTGTCACATTAGAGAGTTCATTTGAGGTGAACTGTTCAGGGGGATGACGGAGAGGACGGGTGGATCTGATACACGAGACAAATGAAGTCACATTCCTCATTATTAAATTAAAAATCATCTTCTGTTGTATGCCAGCTGAACAGATCAGTGGAAAAAAAAACATTTACGCCACTTCAGAGTCGTTGGCTGTGACTGACAACATACCTGACATTATCCGAGTCATTGTGCTGCGATTAACCTCAACCCGCCGGTATTTCAAGCAGGTTAAAAACAAACACTCAGGATCAATTGCAGCTACTGTTACTCTGAGGTCTACGCTGAGTGTGTACGTGTGTGTGTGCATGTCCGCATGCAAAATTTAAACATCATCAGATGTGAATTCATGAGGGTAGGATAGGTTACAGATAATAGCCCACATCTAGCAAGAAAAACAGAAGGTAACTAACAAAAATCTGACAACATGCTGCCAAGACCTCTTCAGTACGGTTCCAGTTTCCCTCTTAAAAGGCTTCTCTATTATTCAGGTGCCAGAGATATTAGGAGGACGATGCCTGGCAGCAGGATGTGCACCACTATCAAGCACCAGAAAGAGAGGACAAATTACATCGTTTGAAAGTGCTTGCATTGGTTGTCAGTTTTCATATTGATTTTAAAATGTTTGTAAAGCACTTCGTGGTCTTACACCAGCCTGCAGTGAGCCAGATGACGTCTCTGTTAGCATGAACTCAGACGCTCTTTGATCGGACTGATGGTTTATTTCTCCGATGACCAGATCAGTTTGATGCTAGAAACTCTGGCCAGCGATCGCTGAAGACACCTCCCTGTTACAGAAGCTGGAAAATGTTCCTAATATTGTCGTTTTTCTTAAGTGCATTTTGGTGATCGTGTAGATAATGGAGGTTAAGTTTTTCAAACATTATTAACATTAACTTAAGATTCACCTTCAGCTACAGTCATGCAGCAGTCTGACCAGCGTCTTTTAAATCCATTTTATTGAAGGTGTTATACACATAAAGGCTGATTGATTGATAAGACGTGTCTAGCATGTTTTTTTAAACCCTGACATTTGAATTTGTTACATTTCGTCTCCTCCGTCTTGTTTTTGCTGCTATTATCCAGACTAATGAAGCAGAAATGCTTTTAATACCCGTATTATCGTCAGTGTTTCTACACTCAACAGATCTGATTTGCTGCAGGCCTTCGAGCAGCACCCACGTCTCACCTTTGTACTTCTCCAGCATGCATGCGCTGTCTGGTGCTGCAGGCTTTGAGGAGCTAACTAAAGATGGATACACACGTCAGCTTGAGTCCAGTGCCCACATGTAAACAACGAAGCTTTGCCTCTTTCATTTCTCCATCAATCCCTCCCACCTTCCTGCCGCTCCCTTAACGACTGCCTGTCCTCTTCTGTCCACAACCAGATTGGCAGGGGGCGGGAAAAGAGACAAACCTCACCTGAAGCCAAGAACTGCACCAGAACCTCACATGAAGCATTTCACACCAGAATGTGGTGGAGAAGAGTGGGAAACCCCAAAAAATGCCTTTCCTTTTACAGAAACTGACTTTTAAAAACTTCAAAGGTGAGTAAGATATGTAAGGAGGGCATGGACTGGGGGAGGGAGACATTTGGGAGTTTTTGGCACAGGGGAGGAGGAGGTGGGAAGGGTTAGGCTTCTGCCAGTGGGAGAGCAATCATGCATTTCTGATTTTTAATTAAAAGAAATGATTGCCAAGGTCTCTGCTCTGTCTGTCTCTTTATCAATCAGTCACGATAAGCTTGTAACTGCTTTATGTGAGTCACTGTGTCTGTGTCCTTCCATTGAAAAACATTTAAGAGAATGCCGGGAAGCGATAGAGCCTGTCTGTGAACAGGTTTGGCAGTGGAAGAAGATCAGCTTTTAGTCCTCATCCTCGATATGAAGCAGGGAAATAAACATTATCAGATTAATGAAGGTTTGGAGAGAATAGTGCTGGAGATAAAAGTACACAAGTGTGTGTGTTTTGGTATGTTCTCTATGTGTGTTGTGAGGGGTCGACTACTTTGGAAACCAGCCTAAATCTGCTTGAGAACATGCACATGCAGAAAAGCCCCGGGGGGATTCTCATTCCCTGTGATTCCATTTGAGAAAAGTCGGCAATATTGTTCCTAGCTGTGTCTATATCGGGGAATAACGCTCACGGCATGTCATTAGTTACGGACCAGGCACACCGCAAAATCAACCCAACTTCCCTCTAAGTTTCCATGCCAACAAAAAAGACCCCATAAACACACACACACACACACACACACATGTTTTGGCACTACAGATTCCAGCGAGCTCCAAGTTGCAATTTTAACGTCACGTCATGCTTTCTGGAGTTTTGCTTTGATGACAGAAAAACATCACCAACCTCTTAGTGAGGGCTGAAAGGCTGACCTTTGACCTCCCAAATTTAAAGCGTGGCCCGGGGTCACACCTTGATCCCCTCATGGGTCAGGGATGAATGAGGTGTGACGACGAGCCAAAGCAGGAGGGCAGGAAGGCGGCGCATGGTTTCAGTCCTTTGAGTCTTCCTGTATTAGATCAGTGTAGGAGGAACAAAGGTGATGCGTTTAATGCAGGTCGAATCCATCAAGCTAATGTTGAGCACCTTCATAATGCTTATGCTACGCTACTTTTTATGGGAACAACAACTATTGTATATTTTCCATACAGATGGCAGGTTTACATTTTACTGCTGGGTTGGAGGGATATATATATATATATATATATATATATATATATATATATATATATATATATATGATACTGCATATAGATTGAACAAAAGAAGCAACATAGACAGTTTTCTGTAATGCTTTTTATACTGGAAATTTAAAATTCAACTTTTAAGGTTAGTTGTGTGTTTCTGTTCAGATGTTTTAATGTGTTTTTAAAGGGTAAAAAGTTCCCCTGAAGAACTTGCTGAGGATTCAACAGGTGATACTGTGTGTGTGTCGCTTGTTTAATAAAGACAAGAGTGATGACTGTATGCTTATAAATACCTGTCACAGGAACAGCAGCTGCTTTTTCCACATACTGCACATACTACCCACAACCAGCCTTTAACTTTACTGGAGTTTTGACAACTTCTGTCATCCTCAGTCATCTGCCAAATAGAATTAACTCTCAGTCTAACTAACTGTGTGAGCATGAGGTATGAAGCACGCCTTCATGCATGAGTGTGTGAATTCATCAACAACCTGGCGCTGCCTGGAATGATGGCTGCATGAATGCAGAGCGTCAGCGCATCACCTGACGAGGCATTTTAATTATGTTATGCTGTTATTGTAGCTACTGTGTCCCAACTATGACTGCTTGACTGGAATGTCTGAATCTGTGAGTGGATGTGAGAATCTCCCTGGCGGCAGCAACACAAAGCATATACATATATATATATATAAGTATATATATATATACTGAGTTGCAGATGGTATGCGAATGTGTGAAGGTGTTATTTGTCAAGATAAAATGATTTGTTGAACATACATCAGGCAGCAGTAAAGATGTGAAGATCTAAAGTAGGGGATTGATGTGTTAAAGATGAAGCGAGCTGCACAGTATAGCAGCATATTTACTGTGTGTACATAAACCAAATACATGTGTGCATGCGTCTATATTGTGTGAGCATGACATAGTGTTTTTCACACATGAAGCGGTTGGAGTTAGCAGGAAGGGATTATAATCTGTGCAGGAGGAAGCCATTTTCTAATCATGTGGAACAAGTCAAAGTCTTGTTTGCACACACACACACACACACACACTCACATTTTCCCATACATCTAATCTCAGGGAATTTTTATGCACCTCACATTCCTCATACAACATAATAAGAGCCATACGGACTGGCTGGAAAACCACAAGGCTGCATCGGCCTGCAGATAACTGCTGTCCACCACGTACAGGGTGAGTTTGATCTGAATCCACAGCGTTTAAAGGCCGAGCTGAACCAAAAAGACAAACAGACAGTCAGAGATTGTGAGCTTCCAGATGTTTTTATTTTTTATTTTTATTTTTTTTTTGCTGCTTGACCTAAAAAATAAAAGACTTTGATTTTGAAAGTTCTTTAACACAGCGAATCATTGTTCTGTGATGGGTTTGAAGAGTTTTACTTATTAACTTATTCACACTTTTGAGATGTTTCATGTTAAGAATCTTGTAAAACTGCATCTTTAATTTGAAAAAAATATATATATTTTTAATACTAAATTTATCATTTAATGTAGTTCATGTATCTATTTTTCCATTTAAATATACATTTTGACTGCATCTCTTTTAAGTTAGTTAACCATTTAAATCTACTAATAAAAGCAACCACTGCAAGTCATGAGGGATACTGGCTTAATGTGATAATAAATATTAAAATAGTAGTCTATGATTTATAATTATTCATTCATTTATTTGGATTTTGCTTGCATCGCCTCACCTACAGGTGTGATGTCACATGACGGATACATCAGTATGACCCCAAACCCCAGAAATGTGGTTTTAGAAGAAATTTGTTGGAATTAATAGAGCAGACATGTATTCAGCATTTTTTGACCCATATATATTGATTTATATGGGTTTGATATTGTTGAACATGTTTTATACATAAATTTAAATTTATTTTATTAGCACATTTATTTTTGCTGTGTGCAAGAATTTGAAACACTTTTAATAATTACAAAATGATCTCAACACATACTCCAACGTTGTTGTTGTTTCTGAGACTTTGAGACCCACATGACCTGAGAGGAAAGGTAAAGAAGATAAAAGTGTTATTAGACAGGTAAAGGATTTATGGATTTATGTGGTGAGAAAGTGAAACTGCAGCACACTCTGCATGGGAAAAAAGAACAATATAAAAATGTGTTATGAGAACAGCATGTTGGCCTAATAGGTTTGTGTATTATAAGATGGGTTATTTTATGTTATTGGATTGACTTTGTGCTATTTTGTGGGAATCGTGTAATTACATTTTGTGCTTTACTGTTTTCAATTTGAATTTCCTCATCCCTCATTCCTAATTACCTGTTTTAGATGGTTATGTGCTGGAATAACTTTCTGTTCAGGCAACATTTCAAACTTGGACAATCCTGGCAACAGTTTCTAACGATCACCCGTAATGATTAACCTATTATGTGAGCAATATATTAAGTTAGCTCTCCTGCCCTGATGATTATAGGGGACAAACTAGAAATAACATGTTATGATTAATGAGTCAGCTTAAGAGGTGCAACTGTTGATGGTTTTATGAAGCTTCATATCTTGAAAATGCCTGTTTTACTATTGTTCTCATTTACACAACATGCTATATGAGTACATCTCACCCAGAGACTCATTAAAACTTCTTGTTGTTTACAGTAAACTGAGGTGATTATTTGGGTTAAAGGGCAGTAGATGTGGAAACCATGACGTTGTAGTAAGATGCCCCAGAAAAACCTGAACTTGTTCTAATTTGTCAAGTCCCAAGCAGCTTATAATAAGTTAAAACTTCTCTCGTCTAATAACAAACATGGTTCCAAGTCCAAAAGTGAAAACGGAAAAGCTTAGTCGTCTGGCATTCTTCACTGACCGCCCGCCTTCCTACATTCTTTGCTAACAAGGAGAAAAAGGAAACCAGTCGAGCTCCTTTCTGGAGCAGTCTGTAAAACAAAGAAGAGGAGGGGGGGGCGTCCTCTGTTTTTCAGTTTCCTCATCAGAAACACTAACAAACACTGTCTCTACCCATCTACACTGAGGAGTGTGTGTGTGTGTGTGTGTGTGTGTGTGTGTGTGTGTGTGAGTGCCTGCCTACACACATTACTTATGCTTATGTATGACTGTGCATATGATACTGTAAGTGTACATGTGCCTTCACGCCTGTGTGCACACAACTGTGTTACGTATGTGTGTGTGTCTGGTGCTTTCTTTCTGTGAGGGGAACAGTACACCAGTCAAGCCCAGAGGCCCTTTGGCCCCCACATTATCCATCTCTCACTTACAGGGTCACAGAGGCCAATTGGCCCTTTCCACAGTCCTGGTTCCTCCCTCAGGACAGACATTTGTGTGCAGGACGGGCAAACGAGGGGCCAGCGGGCTTTGTTGCTCTGTTCCTTTTGTGCTCTTTACTGTCTCCTGTTTCCCTAACCTTCCTTAATGGTTGTCTTATTGTTTCCTAAAACCTTTTTTTTTCTTTGAGAGACTTGTAAACATTGTAAATCAACTTTAAAAACTTTGACTTGATTTGTTAGTTACTAAAAGTTATTTTTTAATTATTAATTATTTGGGAAAAATAATCAAAAACTGATTCACTGGTCACATCACTGGTCACATCTGGCACCACTGAACATGTTGAGCCGTTGTGACTGCGTCCTCCATAAAACATAAAATGTCCCGTCACAACAACAGTTGTCCCTCATAAAATCAAGAACAGAATCAACACTGAAAGCCTTTTAAAACCTGCAGAAACAACGGTTCACCGTTAAACAGAGAGATCATTGGTCAATAAACAGCTGTGTGTTTTAAGGTTTTCAAGCCTGTTGACACTGAAACCAGCAGATAAACAAAAGTAGAAGTTGTGTGTTTTAAGACTTTTGGTTTGACACTCAGCTAAAAGCAGCAGATAAACAGAAGTTGTGTGTTTGCAGTATTTAACATCTGTCAGCAGCATCACTGTCTGTCATTCAGTATGAGTCCACTTCTTGAAGGAATAATTACAATAATCATTTTTAATTCATTCATTTCATTGTCTAAATATAAAAATATATATAGCCTATATAATAATTTATTTATTTATACTTGGTCAGATGAAACGTCTGAATATGTTTTGCTTCAGAAAATAATAATCAGATATTTTACACACTGAACAATCAATCAATGCGTTTTTGAATAAAACAAAGAAAAGTTGGTTGCAGCTGCACTCTTCTGGTTAGTTTCCTGTTTGATTAAACTTTACAACAAAATTCAAAACTGTTAAACTCTTCAAACTAAATGTGAAGCAGAGTGAAAGATGGAGGATGGAGAACTTGATGTAGTAACATTTCAAACTAATTTACAGTTAATAGAAACCCATTATGACGGAGTGAATGGATGATATGGAGTAAACCTGGGCTTTTGGAGACTAGCGTGTTTTTCTGTCGGTAATCCAGCCTCGCGGCGCACACAGCAGCCGCCTCATCTTCCTCTCCGCCCGTTCAGCCCCGTTCTAGATGCTTTACGTCCATTTTAGTCCTGCACTGTGTCTCAGAGAGCAGCCAGCCTGTTGTTGTAACTAATCCCTCACATCCACTCCCCTCAGTGAGGGTAAATATATACTGGCCCAGCCTGTCTGTCTGGCTGGCCCTGGGCCTGCCTTGCCTTGCCCTCCTGCACACACACACACACACACACACACACACATGCATTACAAGAGAGCTGAAACTGAGATGGCATGGGTCGAGCAAAGGTTGAGATACTCTGGTAGTGTGTGAAAGAAAGAATGTGTGTTTTCTAGACTTTTGTGTGTCTGTGGGTGTGTGTTGAGGGCTAGGTGTGTGTTTATGTGCACATATCGGCTCGTACAGTAAATAGTGTTGCGTGTACATATGGGGATTATGGGATTTTACAAGTATATGTGTTCATGTGATCTTGTTATGTGTATTTATGCGCCTGTGTAACTGCCCGAGGGAAAAGCTGACTAATAATCGTGAGGCTGTAGTTTGGTTTGTGTGCAGTAGCGAGTTGGTTTGGGTTTGTCTACACAAAGCACATATAATGAGCATAATGAGCACCTGGGAGATAAATAATGGTAATAATATGATACTTAATTAACTCCCCAGAGGGAAATTATCTTTCTTTTGCCGTCCCCACACAGTGAGGTCAGAAGTCAGCATGGATCCAGTGTCATAGCCAAAGGAAACCTCAGCTGGTGGATGCTCGCCTTCTCTGGAGCTTAAAACTGGGTTAAAAGACTTTAACAGCAAAAAACTAGCGTGTAAACTTCTGAATGTTGAGACAGATTTGGTTGAGATGACGTGTTTGTGTTGTTGGTTTGTGTCATCACCTTTTAAAGTCGATACGTTGAACGTAACAGTCTCATATCTTCACATCCAGCAGTTTCAGAGCAACATTATTATTCGTTGGGAGTTGTGTTTCTCTCCACCTGGTGTAAGTCCAATATTCTCTCTCTTTTTAGCTCTTTTGCATCAATCTGTAATGACTTGCATCAAAAACACTGAGGCAGCAGTTTGCCGTTGACGGCTGGGCCAACAAAGCCTCTGACTTTGACACTGCAGCCTGCGTGTTTCATCCTGTCTCCCACCACAGTCAACACTGGTTTCTTTATATTGTAGGTTTAGATGTCTGTATGTCTTTCAATACTCTCTGACGTGTCTTTAACAGTTTTAGGACAACAATGGAGCTCTACGTCACAAAGGAATACGATATACTGTATATCAGTGTTTGGATACACACACACATCACGTACAAGTAGATAGATACGAATGTTCAGTCTCCAAGAGGAGCCGATACCACCCCAAAGATGTCATTTACTTCTATTCATTTTATCAGACTTTAAAGAGCTTCCTGTAGAGTCACAGAAGACATTATACGAGTGTTTTCACAGACAGTAATACCATAACTGTAACCACAGTCATTCATTCATACTGGAGACAAAGGCGGGTGAGCGAGATGGTGAAAGACGAGGTTCAAGTTCGATATTTCAGAGACAGCAAAAAAAACAACATGAGGCGATTAATCCAGAAGAAGAAGAGGCGGCTCTGCTGCATACAGAGATGTGATATGATGCCTCAACGCGTCGAGCAAAAAAACGTGTATCGCAAGCCAAAAAAAAAAAAGAGCTTAAGTTTCTGTCTAAACACACTTTTAGATTTTGGTTTGTTAAAACGTTCGATACACATGTGCGATTTTAAATGGAACCGGTTTAATAAAGAAAATGACTTGTCGTTACCGTTGGCAACAGTAACCACGGGTGTCATTACATTAACCAGGACTTAACTTTATGATACGTTAACCATCAGGGTGGCACTTCTATAAACCTTATATGAGTAGGAACATTTTTATAGGTCATTCTGGAAAGCGCTGACGAGCAACTTATTGTTTCCCGTTAAGACTTAGTTAAGCCTCCATGAGTAACCGGGTGGGCTTCCCTGCAGTGAGAACACTACCTCCCAGCTCCTGCTCTACTTCATAACAAACCCACACTACTCCTCTCACCCCTTCAACTCCATATTCCCCCCTAAGGAGCCTGATCAATAATTCCACTAGACTGAAGCCCAAAAAAACAGTCAGCCGATGGGAGGAATGCGCTTGGTGAGAGCCTTCAAAGTGCTCGCTGCTAATGAAAGGGGGCTGCAGCATGCTAGAAAAGCCTGTATCTGCTACCAGGTTGCAAGAAACCAAGACAAATCCCTGTAGTTTCAAGTATTCTGAACATAATAGAGTTTGACTGAGCTCTGTGTGTCATCTCCGACCAGACTGGCTGCACTTCAGTTTTAGCCATAACAAGGAAATGTCCAAAACTGGAGGAGTTAAAGGGTTTTAATACGACAGCAGTGGTGTGTGTTCTGGTATTTGGCATACTGATCAGGGGCTTGAACTACTGTGTGTGTGTGTGTGTGTGTGTGTGAACTCCCAAGCCCCATTCATTATTCAGGGGAGTGTGAGAGATATCTGCATCCCAGATTACTTTTCCTCTGAGGTGGAGGAGAGAGAAAGATAAAGTGAGACAGAAGCTAAATGTAGTGCAAATTTAAACAGAGAGAATTATCAGCAGAAGAAACTTTGAATTAATGGCCGTTCTATCCACTGTGGGTTTTAAGAGGTGGTTAGTAGGGATGAACTGTTGGTGGCGCTGTTTTTCCAGTCTGGACCTTTAAATCTGCACCAGTGAAACCTCAAACAATATAGAAAACATGACAGAAATATGATATTTATGTTTGTTTTATGATCCCTTCATCACACAGGAAGTCATGTGACAACAAGTGGCGGGCGTGGTTCTTCTTCGTGGAATTTGTTACATTCAGTGGCTCAAAAAGAACTTTAAGGAGTTTAATTGGCCCAAGCTCATGTTTTTGATTTTTTTTATCTGTGATCTTAGTTAATGTTTGTTAAAAGATGAGGAACACAACTCCATGACTCCATCTAAACTGACTCAGTATGTACTGAGACGTACCCAGTGCAGTTTTGAACCACCAGTAGAGCTACAGAGTCATGTTTCTACAAGCATTTATCTGTAGTCCTTCTTGTGCACATGCATGATGCACACGCAAACCCAGTTTCATGCTATTCCAGAACACTGAACAAGAAGACACCACAGGGTAGCTTCAGGTACGGATGATTAGATGAGATTGATGGAGAAGATAGTCAAAGAATTCATAAAGAAGACAGCAGCTCCAGGCCTTTATCTTGCATAGCAGGCGAGGTGCAAAGAGATCAGCATTTCATGCAAATATCGGAGCATGAGGTGAGAAAGTTTAAAGCTGTAATTGCTTGACAGTAAAATATAAACATAAGTTGTGCTGCATTAGTGACTCACATGGCCCCTTTATGCATATAGGTGCACTGCACTGAACACGCTTCCTGCCGGAGTACATGACCTAAGATGTGTTTACTTGAGGAAATGTGAAGCTGTACAAACACTATTTAATAAAACATGATTTTCTAGTTCAGATATTGTAGACATGCGAGCCAGGGAACAAGAGGTAGACTAAATACACTTTAATGAGCATATGCAAGTAACTGCATATTAAATTTCAATTAAGTATTGACTCTTTTGCTCCTCTGATGTCTACAGAAGGAAAAAAAAGATACATACATTTATTTTATAGTATAAAACAACATCTTAGTAGGTTCATCTAACGTAAGCATGGCTCAACAGTAGTTTAATCTAATGCAAAGTGTTGCATTACAAACACATTAGTCTGAAATGGCTAGCTTGGTTCGCACTAAGGTGATTATAAAAAGTAAAACTTTTTTTTCAGCAATATCGTTTTAAGTATTTTATAAGAACAAATTCCCAAATGATCTAATCAATTAAGTTATAATGATCATTAGTTGCAGGTCTTGATGTTTTCCAGTTCAGACTCACCTTCTCATTAACTTAAATTAGAAACTTTTTACCTGCTACTGTCCTTTTATCTGTAATATCTATGGACCAAGTTACTGGATGTTTGTGATGCTGTTCATTTACAGCGAGAACTACTGCTGCTGCTGCAAAGCACCACCGTGTTCCTGAACGTTTCTCTCCCTCAGCAGTCACTCCTACTAAATGTTTGACTCACATCCAGATGCAAACGTTTATGAACACACTGGTGCTTCAGGAATACACTAAACACACACACAGAGAGACACACACACACAGTTTTGGTGACAGATAAGAAGCGGTCTATGATGAGAGGCCCTGGCGACAGGTGCTGTCTGCCTGTGTACAACAGAGAGCCGTAAACTACAGCTTTCACATCTGTATGAGTGTTTTCTGAGGAGCTAATCAAGAACATTTCAACTGGTGTCTATAAATGTTTTATTGGATGTGTGCTTAGCTTTAATATTACAACAATGGTTCATGTAGTAAAAAGACAAAACACAGATTCACAGAGAAAATTAACTACAGTATGATACTTAATATTATTATAATAGACTAAAGATAGGCCATGGCCTCGTCATGGTAGGAAGGACACAGTTGTAAATAATAAAATGAATGATGACTGAATATCATCACTTACAGGGTCACTTAAATAGAAGGTATCTGGTCCTCAGAAAGATAAAGAGCAAGTGAATCAACTTGATATTATTCAAACACTTTAGCCACAGATGCTAATTTCTAAATCAAAGTGGTGAATACCGTCGCTGGGTTGGATTTTACAACACAAAAAGAGATTTAGAGATAAATTCATGTTTAAAGGTTTGTTTATGAGATTTCTGAGCTGGCGACTGAACAGGGGAGACACATGGAACAAGGTTTAACATTAAATTATTCTGTTTTAAGACTCCATCAATACAGAAACAAGTAAAATACAAGAACGTAGCTCATTGTGGTGATCTGAGGCGTCACACTGTTTTCTGTCAGAGCCAACATCAGGCTAACTTCACTTCATATCCAAACAATGCAGCTTAAAAAAAAAAAAAAGATGAGGCTCACATGGTCTATTTATAACATTTTAACAGTAATCAATGTTTCTTGTGTGCAGGTTTTTTATGTTTAGCTCTAAGAAAGTCTTCTTTGGTCCAAATATCCAAACATCTGCTGGATGGATTGTCACTGTGCAGACATGAGGAACATTATTCCTGCTAAATGCCACTGTGTTGGCATGCTGACGTTGACATTTCAGCACCGCTGTGCTTAAATACAACATATGTACAAAGAGCTGCTAGCATGGCGGCAGCCACTTAGTCTTATTGTTGACCGATGAGTCAAAAGCTTTTTCTTTTTCACGAGTCTCTACATCAACTCTTTCAATTTGTTCTGCAGTGTTTCTGAACCAAAGCATTCGATGGATGACGCCTGCTGTTTAAAGGTTTGATCAGAGCAGCAGCGCCAACCACCTGTCAGTGTGTGTGTGTGTGTCAGTGTGTGTGTGTGTGTCTGTGTGTGTGTGTGTGTGTGTGTGTGTGTGTGTGTGTGACGAGTGAAATACTACTGTAGTTTGGTACAGGTGTTTAGATGAGTTTCCAAATCTGGCACTGACATGTTTGTGTTGGCATCCAGTCAGTGTGTGTGTGTGCGTGTGTGTGTGTGTGTGTGTGTGTGTGTGTGTGTGTGTGTGTGTGTGCGGTGCAGGTATTCCTAACGTTGTGGGGATTTGCCACAAACAGCAAGTCCCCTTAATGTAAATCATTGATTTTAGCGTAAAACTTGGTTTAAAGTTAAGGTAAGTTTAGGGTTGTGTCAAGGTTAGTGTTCGGTATGTGGTAGTCATGGTTACCATAAGTCTCCAGGAAATGAATAGAAATCAATGTAATGTCCCCTGAAGAGATGGAAACCCAACGTGTGTGTTTGTGTGTGCGTGTGTATTAAACATGTTGGACTGCAGCAGGTGTGCGTTAACTCTACCATTTAGTGAGGTTTATACTATTTAGGTTGGCCAAGCTGCTTTGTTTGCTAACTTTAGTTTGTTTAGTTAGTTGTGCGAGAACACAAACACACACATACACACACAAACAAATATGTGTGTGTATGTGTGTGTTTGTGTGAGAGAGAGAGAGAGAATGGGAGTGGGTGGAAGAACCAAGAACAAAGGAGAGGAAGAGAAAAAGATATCACCCATGTTGTCTAAAAGACTGACTTGCATTACCATCTGTTTGTGTGTGTGTGTGTGTGTGTGTGTGTTGTGGTTGTTGATATAAGACAGCAGAAGCAACAGAAGCACTGTTTGTGATCACCTGTGTGGTGTTTTAACAGGCCTGAGGCTATTTGTTTGTTTATTTGTTTGTTTTTTCAGGTGGATTTGGTGTGAGAATCCCTGCAGGAGGTCAACACGAAGCGTGTGAACACACACACTCCCGGTGTAAGCACACACAGCGACCACATCACTGCCGTCACCGTCCGTCTTCATCTGCCTGCTCACCTGTCGCCGGGCAGATGGTGGGGGTCACAGCGGGGGGGACGGGGTGGGGGAGGGGCAGTGGGCAGGGTGAGCGTCTGATGAAAGACAGCGAGATGAGAGGTGAGGAGGACGAGACGACACAGGAAAAGGCCAAAGTGATCGACACGAAACTGACATGACGTTGTTGTAAGAAAGCAGATAAAATCAAATGAATTCCAGCGTCACGTATTCGTGTTTCATAAAGTTTGTTCCTTAATCTTCGTCTTGAGCTTATTTTGACCCTTAAGAGAGGTCAGGTGGGTTTGATGTGTCCAGTAAACTCATACTGGAGTCACACTCAGGTTTTATTACAAAGGCAAATTGACTGAAAGGTTTATTTCCAAAAACAGCCAGATCGTGAGTTCATTCAAATATTAATATGCATGTTATGCTTCAAGTCACTGCAGACGTTTTCTGTATTAAATCAAAGCCTTGACCAGAACCAGTGTCTAAACATTATTATAAAAAGTTTAATATTGCTGTAGTTTTACACACTACAAGACTTCATATATAAATCAATGTATTCTTCATTTATTTAACCAGATTTTATATTTTGAAAATAACTAAATTTCACTCAACATTTTTGCAACTTTTTGCCAAATATTTTAATTAACAACATTTTCACATTAAGTTGAGAGAAAATATAATTAACATTATGTTTCTAGCAATATGTATTTGGTTGGAAGTTAAATAGAGGAGCAGACAGAGGAAAAGGAGAAGGAGGGAGGAAAGGGTGAAGGAGGGAGGAAAGGGTGAAGGAGGGAGGAAAGGGTGAAGGGAAAGACCAAGGTGAAGGCGGCAGATTCACGGTCACTGCAAGGATGCTGAGTGGCAGCAGGAAGACAGCTTGAGAGGATGATGACCTTGTAAAGAAAACATAACATATCTTCCTTCCTTCTTGAGTTAATGATGTCTCTCTTGTCTTTATCTCCATGTCTCTTCTTACCTTCTTCCCCTCCTTCCCTCCTCTCCTTCCTGCTCCCACTTTTCTTCCCCCCTACTGTGAGCTTGTTATGGCAGATGAAGGGGTAGAACCTAAAATCACCATCCTACGACGTTCCCACAGTCTACCCAAACTATTCCAGGGGTCAAAGGTCAAAGCTAAATGCTGCCAGACTATCTGGGAATCCAGTGGGCAGTTCTGTGGCTATTTGCAGCCACCAGTAGTCAAAATAGTTCAGTGTGGCAACTGCTGAAAGTGCAGCTCGGTAAACAAAACTGGAAAAAGCCACACAAAGTCACACTCATATTCAGAGTTTATTGACACAAGTGCAACCATTAGCTGGAGAAATAATCAAAGACACTCAGACAAAGGCTCCGTTTTCCTTTTCAAGACGTTTGAATTATAACAACAATGCTATTTTGATTGCTGCACACTCTACAGATCACATAGAGAGCTTAAGAACAGAATAATTGCTCAGTGGAGTTTTTGTTCATTGCCGTCTGAACAAATATCCCATTTATAAACAATTTCAATAACTCGGTTTGTGCAATTTGTTAGCAAAAAGTCAACCGACAGTATCAAGCCGAGAGACGTTCTGCTAAGAATCCTCATTGAAAGAAAAAAGAAGAAGCCACAGGAAAAACAAGCAGGATGTGAAAAAATAATGTTCGAGCTTTCAGAGTAAATCTTACAAGCAGTGAACATTCTTTTCATAAGTGGCTTCATTGATCCTGCCTGTCGGCGGCAGAGCGCTACGTTCCCACCCCCATCTCTCCATCACTGTCTCCCATCCCAAAAAGCAGAAGTCAACAACTCTGACTGCGTTTTTAAGTGCTTCTCCAAAAGGTGTGTGTGTGTGTGTGTGTGTGTGTGTGTGTGTGTGTGGTGTGTGTGTGCGTGTGTGTGTGTGTGTGTGTCCATTGAGTTTGCCCCAGTGGTGTGCATTCCTTAGCTTCTGTTAGCATTCAGCCCACATAGGTCACTGCCAGCAGGCTTTTGTGTTCAACCAGCCTCAGTGTGACTGCAGTACGGTGAGGTGTGTGTGTGTGTATGCGTGTGTGTGTGCAAATGGAAGAGAAAGTCAATGGGAACACACACACACACACACACACACACATTGTTGGTGAGTAGCATTGACGAGCCAATCAGGGAGCAGCAAAGGCTTTCAAAGTAAAACTTGTTAAAAGGCTCACATGGTTTTCAGCTTAAATGTCAACCTGGGAAAGAAAAGATAGTTAATGTTCAAATTAAAATGCCACTTTTGACTGAGGGGTGTTTGTTCCTGCTTTGTTCTTACCTCTTCACAATAATGAAGGGAAACCTAAAGACACAGCACACAATATATATCTTAGACATATAAATAATCTATAAAATAATTAATCAGTTTTCACCACACCAACGAGCCAGTTGTGGCTGAATGGGACCAAATCCAGGTTCCAGCATCTGTTTGACTAACTAGTTAATACTGTACTAGGGTCCATTTCTTCCCTGAAAACTGGTAGCATTAGCTCTGTAATGGCTAACGCCTATTTGCAGATTAGGTTAAAGTCACTTAGGTGAACAGACACGATGATTTTTGTAATTTTTTGTTATTTATATCTTGTTATGATGTCGGCTATCTTTGCTAAACACGGTCAAAGTTGTAAAAACACGAGGTTAACGTATGTAGAAATGCTGCCTGCAAGTCAAAAGCCAGGGATCAACCTGCCCTGCACGCTTCATTTGCAGCGATTCTCTTTATCTTGCCGACATGCTGACGTCAGCCCCCATCAGGTCGGCCTTAACACAGCCGGAGCCTGAGAAGAATGGGGCTGTGTTTCAGAGCAGACACTGATCATCAGGTGCTGTCACTCTTCAACAGTCTCATGTTGTCACCAGAATAAGCCATTGCAACAAACGGATTTTGACATCTCATCATACCTGTGGTGCATTATTTGTGTCAAGTGTTCCTAAGGTGTGTCTCCAGCTAACAGTGTTCTATTAAAAAGACGTGTGAAATCCTCAGGTCTGAATCACTCTCTCGTGCCCTGCAGTCATTGCAGACCGCGGTTAGAATATCCAACAGAAATAACAGACATCACCTGGGTGTATGCTTAGCGGTAGGCTACGTTAAGTAGCTCTTTTGTAACATATGTGCTGTATCACGGTTGCGTTAGCATGTAGAGGTGACTAAGTTCAAACTCTTTGAGTTATCTGAAGTTTTCAGACATTTCAAAGAAAACGTATTTTTACTCAAAGCAGCATAAAAACTCAGGAGGATGTCAGGAGTTAATGCTCGAGGACGTTTTCCTCCATCTCTTTCTTATTTTTTCAACCTCTTTGCTGCTCCGTCAACGGTGAGTTTAGCCGGTTTTTGTCTCTGACTCATTTCCCGTCTCTGTCCATACATCAGCCATTAAACGCACTAAATCGATGCACACCACATTTCATCCGAAGACATAATGTGTTTGGCTTTGTGGGAGATGTCACATTGTCCCTGCTGTCTCGCACCATTACACACAAACACACACACACAGGTAAATGCACCAACAGAAGATGAATACATCCATTTCTGATCACATTACTTCCATGTGTGATACATGCTCTTCCTCCTTCTCTTCTTCTCTTCTTCTGCTTCTCTCTGCTGATTTCCCCTCTTTCATTTCCAAATCATTTGTTTCCAAAGGTGCAGAACAGCTACTGTTTCTGCAGTGTCTCTGGGTAATTGGGTTCAAAAATGACATCTCGCTTTCAGGACTGACAGACTTAAAGCAATTTGTTCTGTGCGGGTGACATTGTGGTTGTGCTTATAGGACAGATGAGGAAACAGGAAACTGGGCTTGAAACGCAGCCGACAAAAGAACCCCCTATATGAACTAATGAGGAGAGCCATTTGTATATCACAGAAAATGTCAAGGAAGAAAGTTCACAATGGAAACGAGGAACAGTTTGAAGATGTAAAAATGTGGGAATGAGAACTGTGTAGTTTTTCAGTGTTTGTTCATTTTATGACATTGTTGAGAATAAAACTCCAACAACAAATTTGACATAGACATTGTATATTAATTTTTTTACACTGGTACCAACTAAAAGCCCCTCTCTGAAAGGTCCAATCATAGCTTAGCAGCTGTATGAATAATACGGCTCCTCAGGCCTGCCAAGCTTTGGAGTTCTCAACATATGAAAGTGATCTGAACGAGGCAAAAAACTAGTGGGAGAAATAAAGAGAAATATTCAGGACGGTTGTGTCATTTTCCAAAACCAAAAATTGTAGGAAATGGACCACAGTGTGCAGTGTTTTTATTTGCTCAAAAGTAAGCTCCTGGCGTTAGCTTCCCTGGTTAATTAGCCTACTACTTACAGTAAAGTAGTAACCTAGCATTACCGTCATGGCCAAAGTGCTAACGTAAGAAGATACAGTTATATTGTTCTTATTGCTATTCATGTTCATGTTCATTTTCTCTGGTCTGAATCAGTGGATGAGTTGGTTCCTACCTGCAAAGCTCACCTGGCTACAGGATGTCCACAAACTGACAGCGACTCCAGAGTTCGTCTCGGTACCTTTGTTTTAGTCTCTTGTGTTCACACATGATTGGCCAACGTAATGTTGGATGGCATCACGGTGCTTTCCAGCAAAAGTTGAGCCTTGTTCAACTTTTTTTGACAAACTAACCTCAAAAGAAAGTCCTGCTGCCCGTTTGTTTTTCCAACCAGGGAGCAGCTGTCAATGATTTTAACAGCAGACCTTTGAAACACTAACAGAAATAAGATGTGCAGTGATTCAGAGGTCTGGGATCTGGCCAAAACTCCAATTTGGCAGCTCATATGCTGTTTTTATTGATCAATAATGATCAATGAGGTGTTCTGGCGTTTACATTTCTGATGTACTAGTTTTCCTTTTAACCTTCCTTGACTTTTCGTTATACATTTCCTAATAATCAACAACCTCCAGATCAGCTACAATATTTTCTTGATTTTTCTTCACACAAACACGTCTTACAGCTGCATCTTGTTTCTGCTTTCTGTTTTGAACTGTGATTGTTGTACATTATTTAACTTTGATAGAATTTAGTTCTGACCAGAAAGAAGTCACCTTGAATCACACAACGATGATATTTAATACACCAGATAACATAATGAATAATAATTAATAATAATAACTGTACAGTTTTTTAAAAGGAAGATCCAGCTGTGCAACGACAACAAGTTTGGATCTTTTTATCTTCATATGCTATTCTCATATTTGTGTCTATTATTCATCATGATAACATTTTAGTCACATCCTCTTGTACAGATTTAGGAAACTGGAAGACTTGTGTACTCTGGCAGGAAGGAAGTTGATCAGAGCGAAGATCACGAGCCTCCTACAGCTCTCCAACTTCAATTTAACAGAAATCATCTCGAACACATTTCCTCGAGTCTACCTAGAAGCAAACATAGAAAGTGTTCCCCGTGAAATGCCTGCAGCTGGTGAATCTCCTGCTGGAAACAACCAACATGTTGCCGAAACGGTTCATCCACTAACTCACAAAAAATGAAAAATACACCACGAAGCAACGACATTAATCCTAAAGTGCATTTTCTGTTACCAGTAGCTGTATGTGTGCATGTTTGTCCATGAACATGTTAACATTACCTACTAAACATCGCTGTAGTCGGTTCTCAGAGCTGCTCGCAGGGCTGCAGATTGTGTGTGAAGCGTGACAGCATCTGTGCGTTCCTTTTGTCCGCTGTATTGTGGTTCTCTGAGTGTCAGTTCCACATCCTGCCAACCTTGTTTCTAAACCCTTTGGGGTCTGTTCACCTCATTTTTTTTATATGAAAGGACAAACCAGTGAGTACATGCCATGATAAGAGCCATGTCCCGAAGGCTTCTCACAAACACACATTCTTTGTACATTTACATGAGGAGTGTGTGTTTGTGACACAGCAAGAAAGGTGAGGAGAGAGGCAGGAAGAGGGCATTGAAGGATGTGTGTTCACACTTGCGGCTGTTTTCTTTACGTGTGTGTGTGTGTGTGTGTGTGATAGAGAGAGACGTCCTGTGATCAGAGGGCTTTGAAGAAGAAAGGCTCTTTTCAATGTATTAGTCTCTGCTGCCTCACGTCATTCTCACAAACACACTTCCAGCCCCGGAGCCATTCCTGTGATATCACACCAATCTAGCTCACCTGCTTGTCCTTGCTCTCCTCTCCCTGGAAACGCTCTTTATGTGTCCTAGTTAAGCTGTGCTTCACTCCTGCTCGACTCCATAAACTGACACTCTACTACAAACCGATAAAAAGCCGTCCCTGTCAGAGTGCCTCCCAGCCTGAAAGCTTTACTCACTACATCTTCTTTCACAATGAAAATGGTAACAACCGAGTTTGTGTGTAAATGTGTGTGATTCATGAAAAGCTGAGCTGTATCTGAGATGAGCCGGTGAGTCCTGGCATCAGCGGCGTTGGTGTTGGTGTTGACGGTCTTACTGTCACACGCTGACAGTTAAAGGCAGAGTTCGTGACGCGACTGAGTTCGGGATCAATATGATTAACCGACTGCAAGCAAATACAGACTGAAAGAGGCCCTTTTAACATTAGCATGTTCTCTATGTGTTGAACCAGCTTCACTGGTCTATTATCCTGCTCTGACATTAACAGCTTTGTCAATAAAACTATAGTTTTCCCATATATGGCATGACGTACTGATATTTAGATTCATTCATTTTTCTTATAGAAGATGTTTTGTTTTGTTTTGTTTTTTTCCACATAATTTAATTTAAGCAACTAGGAGGAACCTGAATTATTTATTATTAGATGCTATTGTCATATTTTGTCATGATGTGTGTCACTGTGAGTTACAGGTGTGTTTGTCACGTTCTTGCTGCTGTGTAATTGCTCTTCCTCACCTTGTGCATTTCATGAAGCCACTCCCACAGCCATGTCTCCATGGCAGTAAAATTATCTATGAATAATTATTCACAGAAGAAGTTATTCGAATGTTTTCTGCAGGTGTGCCAGAAATTCCTTCTAGAAACTAGAAGATATTCATCAGTCTCTCATGCTGTGAAACCGCCTTTGAAGATTGCAATTATAGTGAGGATAAACAGGCAGATTCACACACATTTGCTGCCAGATGAACAGACGAAGGCAGATGGTGGTGAACGCCTGACCTGCAGACAGACATACTGCTGAAATCTTCAACATGAATATATATACATACATACTGTACATGTGACTGGCAACCTTTGACCTTTGCTGCAGGTTAGCAGCTGAAAATGTGACAGATGATCATGAAAATGTGAGCAGTAATCTGTCTCCCTTGGCTTTACTGTGAGTGTGATGTTTTTCCTCAGATCTTTATCAGGTTTCCTCCAGAATGGGCGTTTCCTCATCTAATGCCCCCATTAGCAGGATGACATCATTTGTCTGTGTTTCCAGAAACGTTACTGAACTCTTTCTGTCTAATCTTGATCTGTTGAAAATGGATGATGTTTTTGTTCTGGTGAGATAGCTGTATGCACTTAACAATACAGACAATTATGTTGTATATAATTTGTCTAAAAATCAAATATCTGTTAGAGAAAAGTGGATTTGTCCAATGTGTTGTCTAAATAATACAGAAAACTACTACTACTGTCCTTTTTATTGTGAACTGTGTGATGCTTTGTTTAGAAAAATCAGATATTGATTTTGTAAATATGAATGATGCAGAAAGACTGAGGCGGCAGTTCACAGCCTGGGAGAAGCTTTATAGATAATCTGTAGATATGTAATAACTCTTCATGTGAACAGTTCACGTGGGATCTTTTCTTTTTCTTTTTCCACATGCAACCCCACCTTTTTTTAATCTAGTTATGACTGGCGTTGCACATACCGTGGCGGCTCTTTCTGCCACCACATGCCTCTGTACCACACCATTTAAAAATAGATGTCTCTGTTTAACACAGGAACAAGTGTCAGTCGATTCAGTGATGTGATCATTAGTTCACTGTGTGCAGCTGTTGATGAACTCGATGGCCTGGTTTATACATTTGGAGACCATTGGTAGAGTAAACTCATAGCCATGGATGTTTGACCTGACATATATGTGGTAACATTATTGATTGTTCTAGCTGACTATTGTATCACTGAGAGAAGTCAATATTCTTGTTGTTTTGGCATATTGATTGTAACAAAGGCTGGAGTAGGCAGGATCTATACATCAAAACAGCTGAGAGAAATGACTTTGAGTCTATGCTCATTCCACTGCATTGAATCCCAAACATTTGGCCGTCTAAGCAGGTTAAAACAAATGTTAGGAATGTGGCGACAGGTCTGCCATTGTGACCCCAAAGAGAGGTTCCTCTGTCATTGGATAATGGGAAGCTGTGATGGTTTTCACAGCTATGAACTCATGCAGTGTTATCTGATGGCTTTGGAATGTGTGAAACTTGCAGACGGTGTATTTCGCTGCGTCTATGAATGGCTTAGGATGTGTGAACAGCATTTTTTCACCTAATAATGTCATTGTTTTGCCTTGTGGTGTTGCCCATATCAGCCCCGGGTTACTTAATGTTTGCAAATAACTTAAGTTTTGCAGGTATTAACTGACATGGAAAACTAGATGGCTGTGGAGCGTCACTTTATGATAGACTGGCAGCTATTTTGTGAGCTATTAAAGGTCCCAAAGGTCCAACAACATTATGGTTTATTTGACAGTTGTGTTGCAGATAGTGAAAGAGTAGGAATTTAATCAATGTGAGGATTTTTCCAACGTGAACATGCCAGAATGTAATTTGTTTTACACTTTTATGGCATGAGACGGTGGTTTTTATGTGTTTCTCCAAAACAAGCTGGAAATCTAGACCAGACTGTTGGTTGTCTTTAAAACATCTCTGAGCTTCAAAACAACATAAACAAAACATTTTTAGGATGAGTTCAGCATGGAAAGTCGTGGAGAGGTCAACACGTTTCACATCAAGGCCAGATAAGACCTTTGGTTATAAAAATGAGTTATTTTAATATATTTAAAACATTATTGATTAAACATTAAACATTAAACCAGCTGCAGCCATGACCTCCTCATGCTATGTTTTAAAAGGCTGTTTACCTGTTTACCTGTGAAAACACAATATATAACTATATGAATCATGGCTTATGAATACTGCCGTTAACCATGTAATCACTGACTTTTTCACTTTAGAGCAAAAATGATCAAATCACTATAATAATTGCAAAGTCATCATAAAATGAACATAAACACAGCTTAAAGGCAGCTGTATCAACCGATTAGCTACACTGATATTATCCATCTGAGATATGAGATGTATTTATTCTGGACAGTTTGAGATGTTAAAATATAAAAACACCAGCTTAATGGGAACAGAAAGATATAACTCTGGGCTTTAAATCTTCGAACCACGAAGACCTCCGTCTGCTCTCTGTAACACACACTGAAGTTAATTCACCTGATGACGGACGTGCTGACAGATGCTCCACAGTCAACACACACTGTCTGCCTGTCTGTCTGTCTGTCTGTCTGTCTGCCTATCTGTCTCTCTGTCTGTCTGTCTGTCTGCCTGTCTGTCTCTTTGTCCGTTACATTCCAGGAGTCCAGGTCATCAGCTGTTTGTGTTTTGTCAATAATACACTCTTCTCCCAGACACACATTCACACACACCATGATTACTGTTTTATTCATTCTAAAATACCTAACAACCTCCCCCGTCTGCAGTTGGTCTCTCTCTCTCACACACACACACACAAACACACACACACACACACACACAGACACACACACAGGGCTCAGGGGTTAATGTCCCCCAGGGGGCCACAGCAGTCTAACCTTTGACCTTTCCCAGAATTTAGACTCTGCTGCCAGCCTCTGGACTACATTTAATGCTCCATAACTGTCCTCAACTGTCTTTCATCTCACACGCGTGTTGAAAAACATAAACAACTAAGCGTTCATTCACACATTTAATGTCCAATCATACTTCTTTGCAGTCAAACATAATGTCATGGTTTTTTTTTTATATAATAGTAAACATTTTGTAAGATTAACATGAAGACAAAGGTATTTGGAGGATTATCAGAAATGGTCCTTTTTGTCTCATGCAGCTTGGGAGACATCAGTCTGTGTTTGACTGACATTAGCTGGCAGGCTGCAGTGTACAGATCAGAGACAAAGTAAACAAACTGCTGTAGCTACAAGTGATGGACAGACAGATAGCGGGTCTCTAACATGGACAAACCAGCATCTAATGGGTCTGAAGTGACATTCTGACATCTGCAGGTATGTTTACAACCTGTTTAATGTGCTGCAGCTGAGCAGCCAATTAACCAGCTAGCTGCTAAGTGACCTTTTTCCTGGTGAATGTTTGTTTGGTGTCTCATTCAACACGCTAAGGTGTATGTGTCCATGTTTGTAAGACAGATAAGAAGGAGACTTTAGCAGGAAAGCTAATATGGGTTGTTGTTCAGAGTCTGTGTTTGTTGTGTTGTGTAGCAGGATGCTGTCAGGCTCAGTGTGACTCCAGCTACATTAGTGGGCATCTCAAAGGAGAACACATGAACAGTGATTTACATAGCAGGTAAAATAAGTAATTAAATGCTAGAGCAGAGTTATAATGAGCATAACAGTGCAGTAAAATCTTGATTTGTTTCACCACTGACATTGTGCATGAAATACTGATAAGAAATCAACGGGTTAGAGCCCCATCGACCAAACAGTAGTTACATCACACATTGAAAGACTCTCACTGGTCTGTTGAATAGATGAACAGTGTGACAGCAGGCCTGCTGTGGATGCGTATGCTCAGCTGTGGAGTAACTGGCGTGGCAGGAGCGTGCTGCTGTTTCTCATGTATGTAAACGATATTTATGTTATCACGTTTGACTGGGATGTTTTTTATCTCAGCAGGGAGCCGGGAACCAAAGGTGGTTTAAACACATTATTTGTGCTGAACAGGAACGCCTGCATGTGAATATACAGTCAGCTGTCTGTGTATTAAGTCCTCTTCGCTGATACTGGTGCAGTTACAACTATTTCACAGTGGTGTTGAGCTGTTTCCAAAGTCTACCCTCATTGATAAAAAAGGGTTAAAAAATATTAGAAACATCATGGCTGGATTACTGTATTACACATTATACATTAGTTTTACCTTAGTGTACGTAGCTAATTATATTACTGTATTGGCTCAAATATACTGTAAGACAACACCATTTTGAAAAACAGACTTTTGGAAGATACAACACACTTCTACACTCCTGTTGGAAAAGTTTCCTTGATATTGTGGTGTCTAGGCTGGGGGTTGGGCTCCAGGTGCTCTCATTTCAGGGATGGGTGTGGTGCTGTGGAGCTGTCTGCACACACCTGAAGCTGATCATCATCTCAAGCAGTATTTAGAGGCTGGCCTCCTGCATGCTGCTGCCAGATTGTCACTGCATCGTGGTAGATCAACTAGGCTTCTCTTAGACTTTGTAAACTGTGATTTAACTGAGTATTGACTTATATTTCCAGCTCTTCACCCTCCTCACCACCATGCTTCTGCACCAGTCCGCCCCAGCCTAAACCCCTCGACGGCCTCTCCCTACCTCGTCCCCGGCTCAAGCTTCCCCCGTGAACTCCCCTGCCCCTGCTGCCTTCCTGGGGCCCGTGGCACCCCCCTGCCCCCCTTTTCCCGTGCTCTAATAAACGGCTGCTTATTTGGCAAAACTCTGCTCCTCTGCATTTTTGGGTCCATTACCAGCGAGCCACCACAGATATAGTATTAATCCAAAGAGAAGAGAGTCTTCAACCTGGAACCCTCTTCTGTATCTTGTCTAACAGTCACATACTCACATACTCTTCTGTCAAGATCTTGGGAGTGCTAAAAAATATTTTCTACACCAGTCAGCATTTTTTAGCCTGTCTTGTTGTCATTTTGAGCTCATCTGTGACAGCTTGTATTCTTTGCTGCAGACGTCTGAAGATGTTTTGGACTCGTTTTCACTCGTTCTTTTTTTCATTCATTTCCATTCAGATACTCCTGCATGCTAGACTGAGCTAACCAAACACTTTCAGAGCTGACTGACTCTAACAGACTCACTATACTATGTATCCTGGACTTGGAAACATTTGCAAGATAAACTTTTTCTGGAAACATATCATAACATAGGTTTTAAATAGATATTTTTATATTTCTATATGTCTCATGTCTCTCAGGTCTGGTTGTGTTGTGTTGTATGTGACTGTTGGAAACATTTAAAGGGTAAAGGTATAATCTAAAGCATGTTTGCAACCATGTAACAGCTTTCTTGTTATGTCTATTTGTACATTTTTATAAAGTGTTGATATGATGATATGCTGCAAAATAGAAGCAGGAAAATGGCCCTTCTACTTCTGCTGATGCAGCTAACTGAGGATCAGAGGAGAGTATTTTAATGGGTATAAAATGAGGATGTGTGTGTTGGTGTGTGCATGTGTGCTAATGTGTATATCCCTGCGTGCGCCTGCGTCGGTGTCCCAGCCAAGCTGCTAATGATCCACTAGTCATAAGGCCTTTAAGGCAAACCCAGGAGGCCCACCAGGCAGCCCACAGAGCAGAAAATATAACCACACCACCCAATAAAAACATCACATCTCCACAGTTAGCTGTTGAGAAAGAACCTCACTTTTCTGCAGTTCTTGAACCTTGTTTCGGTCCAAAGGGCCATAATATAATAACATACTGAAGCAAACACAAGGGGAAATTATTACCTTGAATTGAACTACAGTCATTTATGGTACAGTAAATGGTAAATGCACTTGTGTAGTGTCTTTCTACCTTAATGGACAAAAAGCTTTTCAATGTTTTGCCTTTTATTCATCCACATACACACACACTCACACACTGATGGCGGCGGAGCAGCCATTGAGTCATAGGCAGGAAACGCAGTGATCAAACCACCAACCCTGCAGTTACTGGGAAACTGCAGGGTGTGCTCCCTTTATCAACGGAGCACAGTCATGTAGAGATATAGACATAAAGAAGTGGCTTTAGCGTCACACTGAATTAGCGACATGCTCCACCTTATTCCAAAGGATTATTACCATCTGATTTTTAATATAGCAAGTTAGCTGTAACTTGAAAAAGTCCAATTTTCATATCAAAAGAGCAGTGCTTTTAATTATGACTTGCATAATAAAACAGTGTCTTGACAAGCTAACAAATATCTGCTGGCAAATAAATTTCATTAGCTATAACAGCTGTTACTCAGCTGTTGCTATAATTAACGTTAATTCGGTGAGGTGGCTGAGCAAAACAAAAGAAACTCAGCTGTTGTCTGGTGAAGCAGCTCCCTGGACGCCTGCGTCTGTGCTTAAGTCTGGACGTGGATGGTTTCGCTTCGACAAGAGGGTCGTCTCATGGTTACGTCTACATTCCCGGAGTTTCTGTGCTCTCTCGCCCAGCAGGTTCTTGTGGACTTTGTCTGCTGCTGTGGTCCTGCGTGGCGTCTACTGCATGTGTTGTCGCCGTCATCATTGTTGCCATATCCCCATTACAGTTTATAGTTATGTAATGATTTGCTGCTACTGTAATAATTCATCATTCATTGTAACCTATTCTTATCATCAACTGTAATTCATTATTATTCATTGTACAATATGTGGAGTGTACAATATGTGTGTGTTGATTTGTTCTGTACATGTGACATCATTGCACGTCTGTCCGTCCTGGGAGAGGGATCCCTCCTCTGTGGCTCTTCCTGAGGTTTCTTCCACCTTTTTCCCTGTTAAAAGGTTTTTTGGTGGGCAAGTTTTTCCTCACTCGAATCGAGGGTCTAAGGACAGAGGGTGTCACTCCCTGTACAGATTGTAAAGCCCTCAGACAAATGTATTTTGTGATTTTGGGCTATATAAATAAAATTTGATTTGATTTGATTTGATTACGCTGATAACATGCAGCTACACGAGGACTTTTAGCTTGTCTTGACAGAGACTGTAATGTAGCTATAATAACTACAATAGAAATGCTATATATCTTATTAAAGTAAAACTAAATGTAATATGAACTGATGTGTTCACTCTAATACTTTATATGTATTGAAATGTGGTATCTGTACATAAAGCCTCAGAGCTGTCGTTGTGTCCAGTAAAAACATGAAGCTTCACGAATCACTTTACATTCATGTAGCATCTCCAATTATTAGATTTCATCTGTGAGTCCAACATTTATCCTCAAAAAGGAAGTATATCATATATCAAAATGCCTCGGAGACAATTTATTTAGCAGTAAATCACCAAAGAGCTGCAGATCGAATCATGGCATCATTTTCTCCCCAGGATGACGACGGACGTTATTGTCTGGCTGCTAACAGCTGAGATGATGGTCTCACCCGCCTCATCGTATCATCGTTTGAAGCTTTGAAATCTCTGTGATTCAGAGCTGTGAAGCAGCTACAACCTGTCAGTGTGTGAAGCTAACTTTAGGAATGGCTAAAGCGCGGTAACAATACGAGTCATACGTTGTCAGTTTAGTTTAGCTTTAATCTGTCATAAACATAAATGCAGCTGTTATCAATACATATATTTCTACTTTTTTATGCACCATTTTAATCTGACTGTATTTATGTAGAAATAAGGTCCATTTTTTGCATCATGCAGCTTGATTTATAGAAAACAACATATCATTTTAATTGTCTGCATTCATTTTCCAAGGCATCACCATTCATCTTCTTACTTCCTATTTCATAAAGAAAATAAATTAGGCAAATTCATGGAAATAGCTTTTTCTACCAAGACACATATCACTGTTCCCATCAAGATGACACATACATTTGAGAAAGTGACCTTTGTGGAAAAAAGAATAGAAAGGCTTCACTATCACTATTAATATTCCATTAAGCCTTTTATAATGCTGCTCAATTTACCTTCAACTCATTTCACTTGTGATGGATGTACTTTTCTATTATGTACTCTGAGCCTATCACATCGTGGCATCAAATGGTTTTACATTAATACTATAGACTCTGTAGCTGAGGTCCCTGCATGATGCAAATGATGTACTGCGGCAACGTAAAGGAGACTTTCAAAGCAGAAGATACAGGAGAGAAAGACAAGAAACAAGAGTGGCTGTCATTATGGAGAATCAAAGAGGAATCTGTCATTAAAAAAAAAGGTCAAAGACAGATGAAGGAGAAACAAAAAACAGGAGGAACGCAGCAAAGAGGAGATGTCATGAAACACAAAGCAGAGGTAGGGATATGGCAGTGTGACAGACAGTAAAAGTTTTAAAAAATCATTTCTTCTGCACTGAATGTCTGTCCAGTTGTGCACACATTACACAGCTCCTGCAGCTAACTACCTGACAGCACAGAGAAGTACCACAGAGTGCAGGTGGCCTGTGAGCACTGAGACATCAAAAAGCCAACCTGGTGAATCAGTTCCTGTTTGAGGGGTCCTGAAAGCACCGCTTTCCTCTGAGTCACAGCACCAAGCCTGTCAAGTGGCCCTGCCAAAGAGAAACCGTGAAAAAACAGGATAGCATTCAGGGGAGAAGACATGAGAAACAAATGGTGGAGGCAGCGTGTGTGAAATTGCAGGATATGTGGACTCCAGCAGGGAGACAGTGAAAGTCATGAGAAAGAAATAACTGGGAGATTTCTAAAAGTGTTTCATAAAAGTGCATTTTGAAAAACAACACATGAGTGAACATTTGGCGTCAAAATATCACCAAGAAAAGACAAAGATTAGCACAAGAATAACACAACGATAGAACTTGATTTGTGTGACTAACATGGAGCTTGAACAACTTGAACAACTTGTGTTTGTGTAGAACAAAATCTACCTCTAAGTCTTAAAAGCTGGATTATCCAGTTGAATGAGCATAAAAACATGGATTTGGTTTTGTGAAACATTTAGTTTCATTCGTGTTTCGTTGTTCCCAGTTGAGTGTTTGTATGAAGTCAGACTCGACTGTCACATGCTTAACATGACTGAATGAATGAATCTAAAAATAAAAACATACAGATGTTAACTCATGCACATATTAAATGCTGTATCTGTTTACCTGCAGCCTGGTTTCAGACCACTGAACCACTGTCCAGATCTGTTTTCAGGTGCAGCTTTTTGAAAGATATAATTTTCCATATTTTACAACCTGATCTCATAGAAATACATAAAAAATAATCACAACGTCTTAACACGGCGTTACACAGCGGTGGCATCTAATGTGTTAAATTACATGCCAGCAGCATGCAGAGCGGTGTTCAGAGGTTCTGGTCATTTCACATGTTCCTATAAGATCACTGCTAAAAATAATGACGTCTTATGGTGTGACAACACTGTGCTTAAGATCTGGTTATGTTCAGGTATAAAAACAACGTGGTTAGGATCAGGCAAAGATCATGTTTTGCGTTACAATGATCCCTTAAAATGTAGTTTTTGTTTTCTTAAAGTTACGCAGTAATTCTTATGGTCTCTGAAAGATTATCCAGCAGGAAATGACTAAACTAGGAAGGAAAACTGTCGTCACGTCTCCGGTCATGCATGTACCACAACATTGCATCTTCCATCGGCATTGTTTCCGTGGCACCGTCATGTAATGCGGTATTAAGAGGTTTTGTGTGTTTTTGCATTCCTGCGAGATCAGGCTGTTTACCAACAGATATGTAGAAATGATCATATTACAGACAACAGCAATAAGCTCAGAAATGAAAGCATCATCAGTTGGATTATATGTCTCATACCCTTTTATGGCTGCAACACTTATTGTACCCAACAAGAGCCTTTGCTCTTAAAATGCACTCAAAGCTAAATAGCGTCTGTACCACCAGTAAATCAGCTGAAACATGTTGTAATGCTTGAACAAATGACTTTCACAGTAACTGCTTTGCCTAAGTAAACAAAAGCAGAGTGTTTTCTTGTTTGTCCTCGTCTTGACATTTCATTGCCCTCACACCCTGTCCTCTTTCACAATGATGTTTTCTCTCCGGTGAAAAATAAGACACTTTGAAATGTCAAATTTGATGCAGGAACACAAGTTATAGATTATTGTTTGCTTTGTCATCCTCATTGTTCTCGGAGAACGCCCCGATTAGATCACAACAGGCTTCCAACCACAACCGTTTTTCACATTTTGTCTGGTGTGGTTGACAGCAGAGGAATGTTGCAACCGCTTTGATTTCATGAAACCACGGAGACAGAGATGCCAAGCTTCATGTGGAGGGAAATGTAAGTCATTGATATCTGTAATTCCTCTTCTCACTGTTATCTGTGAAGGTAAATGGAGTAATTGATTCATTTAAATCTTCAATGGAGGGTTTGTGAAGAAACATGGTTGGCATTCAGCATAGAAAATATCCGATTTCTCAGGAAATGTGTTTGTGAGAGTTCAAGTGGGGAACAATGTATGCAAGAGTTTACCAGACACTGCTTTCCACTTACGCCTGTCAAAGTGCAGTGTGTAATATCACCACTGGCTCTAAATTGAATTCAGCTAGCGGGCATCAAATAGACCCACAACACCCTCCCAACACTCACACATAACCTTCACACTGAGACAGCCATGGGTCTGTCTGTATGAGTTACTGCGTTCAGATCAGAGAGCACAGCGTTTCCTCTCCTCTGTCAGATCAGGAGAAACATGATGTTTCAGGCGGTTTGAAAAGAGAGACGGTTATGTTACACGCGCTTACTGGACTCATTCATTCTCCACGAGGCCCAATGGCCTCTTTTATAAAAGGTTCATAGGCAGAATTATTTGTGCAACTGCATCCAAACCAAAGACGTAGTCACGTCAGAAGGTGGAAGTTAATTCATTTGTAACAGTATTTTATGGGTTTCAAGCTTATATTTGGCGCCATTTTTTTTCAGTTTGAAGCTACATTAGCTAGTTTAGCTAAATTGTGCTAACGATAATAAGCTAACATTAAACTTATCAAAATATCACAGCTGTCAATCAACACCCACAAATCTTAACAGAGCATTAACGTCCAACTGCCTGAATTCAGTAATAAGTCCATAATTTTAAAAAGTATTGATATTTCTAGAAAGAAGTTGACACTTTTTGAGTGTACCTTCGTATAGGCTTCAGCCTCAAGCGGTGCTAGTTGCAGGTTACAGACCACACAGACTCTCTGAGGAGCCCATCACGTGCAAATCTGGCAACAGGAGTTTCGGTCAGTGAGCAAACCAAAAATCAAAGGATCACTCTGACGGAGCTGCAGAGCTGCGGTTGGATTCGTGATGTGGACTTTATGGCAGAGCGACCAGATGGAAGTCATTCCTGAAAAACAGGCACATGGCCGACCTACTCGATCCTGCAAAAAGGCTCTGAGAGCACGAGGCAGAACAATCAGAGGTCGGATTAGACAAGACACTTGAAGCAAAGTGTCATGTTGGGAACCGGCTGAAAATAGTCCCCAACAAGCTTCTAGTTCTTCCTGTTTGTTAAAAACTACAGCGCCCAGCTGTTTTAAGGAATAACTGGACATTTTTTAAATAAATGAAACTATATTTTTTAAAAGGTTTTCAGTTGAAACGATGTGCTCGGGGCTGAGTGTCTCAGACAGGGTAGGAAAGGCTGAAACTACAGATGGACATTGTTGGTTTTGGTCTTTTCATGTAAAAATAGAATAAGGTCTTACTGTAAAACCTTCCAAATGGTCAAACGTGGCAGTGTGACAGCTCTACTAATAGACCGCTGTTGTATTCAGTTGAATTGTTCTGGTTAATCATTGATCCACTTTGTTTGAACATGTTGGTACAGCTGTTATCCAGGTTAACATGTGGAACAGGCCGTGTTAGCAGCTGTTGTTGGACTGTTTCTAGATGCTCATTAACATGGCACACATGTTCTACTTCCTTTCAATTAATTATCAATACAAGACTTGAAGTAAATAAAAAAAAGTTAAATCAATAAACATATATACATAATAATATGTTTTAAAAACAAAGTAAAGCTGTAAATAATACATGAAAATCAAATCAAAATTTTAACTCTTAAATACTACTATTAAATACTATTTTTCATATTTCACACTTCTGAATTGTTTGCTTTCATTTATTCTTTAAAGGCCCTGAAAATGAATCTTAAAGCTGCTATAATAAATATTTTTCATAATAATAATATGTCAATGTGTGATGTGTTGACCTCATAGTGACTCATCAGAGACTCTGCAGCTCCTCTCTGCTTTACGGAGCTTGATGTGAGTTTCAGATGATTGTTTAGCTCTCGTTACTGTTTTGGTTCAATGTCAACTCTCATAGTGTCGTTTTGGGCTGCAGCAGAGGAAAAGCTCTAAAAACCAACTATACACTACCTGCTCAGCACTAAACAGCAAACAGAACATAGTGGAGCATTTAACAGCTAAAGAGCCAGATATTTCCTCCAGGAGTTGATAGAGAGCAGGAACAGAGAGAATATTGGACTTTCATCCATCAGGTGGACAGAAACACGACTCCACATGAATGATGATGTTGCTCCATTCAGTATATCAACGTAAAAGGTTTTGTTCACTACTTGTTTTCACTACAAAACAAGTGGCCAAAAGTCAGTTAAAGCAGGTTTAAGTGTGTCTCAACAACATTAAATATGTTGTGTAGCTGTGTGTGTGTAGCTGTGTGTGTGCATTGTATTTTAATAGCTTGGTAAGAAGGCCAATCCAGCAAGAGTTACTCCAGAGATTACCCAAACTCTCAGCGAGGCCGAGAGGAGGAACAGGAGTGATGATGAGAATGCAGCTGATCTAATTACAGCACAGCCCGTCTCTTTTATATTTTTCATTCTTCTCACTTTTGCACACATTGAATAGACAGATTTTTATCTCGCTGTTCGGCAGACTTGTGAAATATTTTTTAACAATACATTTTTAAGTAGGTGGATTTTCCACAAGCTTCACTGAAGCATAATTCAGCTTCCTGAACACGGATCATATCAGGAGACGTGTGGCGTGCTGGCTCTGCTTTAGGATACGCAGAGAGGGAATTAAGAAATGTACTTCAAAAAGTCCTTCAGCCTAAACAAAGTATATTGGTTGTCACTGCCATGATACCACAAGCATCATTTATGAGACCGCAGCTAGCTTTGAATCTGTCATGGTCCAGTATGCAAAGCGTCCAGTTCAACACTGAGACGTCACAGTGAAGCAGAGAGCAGAGACATGTTGAGTCCAGCTGTGAAACCTTTGAAGTGAAAAGAATTTCTTTTATGGGAAAAAAAAAACACATATCAGACATGTTATCAATTATTATTGTTATTGTCTTTTTAGATATTTTTTTAACATATGCAGAGGGGATGTTTAAGGTTTAGTTTGACGTCTTCCTCAATGTTAGATGCATTATTTTGCCTGTTATAATCTCCAAATGTGTCGTCTTATAACAGTCAGAAATCCAAAGATAATCTGTTTATTATAATGAATGACATGGAAACACATTAAATCATCACATTTTAGAAAACAGCAACCGGCCAATTTTATGTCATATTTGCTTTAAAAAAAATCACTCAAACTATTATTTGATTATCAAAATAGTTTCCGATTATTGTTTTGTTGATCGACTCATTTGTTTCCAATGTCCTCATTGGTGCCCTACTAAACCCGACACCCTCCCTCCTCATCTCTCTCTTCCTCTCCTCCTGATTCCCTCCATCCTCTATCATCAGGGGAGAGCTGAGCGGATTTGGGTGTAGTTGACAGTCACTGTTGTTCACTGCCGTCTGCTGAAGTCACTCTTGTACTCCGTATTGTGTGTACGGGCATCAGTAAGTGTGTGTATGACTAAAATAGTGCCTACATGTAATTCATGTGGGAGTTTTTTTTTTCGAGTGTACACACATCATCTTCTGTGCAATGTTTGCTTTTTCAGACGGAGCTTTTGGCAATCCGTTGCATCCTTCCTGTCTGAAGTCAGTGTATAAGAAGTGGGCCATGTTTCCAGGATGGAAGCAGTACTGTAAATACTGCGATCCAGGGTGGGCCTTAATATCCGTACTCACCAATTCCCAGGATTATGAACACATATGACAGCAACAACAACCCAGAAAACCTCCTTTTTTTACATCAACACAACACAGAAACCAGTAAGAAGCCACGTCTCATGGCCTTCCTTACCTTATGGGATTGCTCAGTTGTCATAGAGATGAATAGAGATTTCAGTCACATAATAAAAGGTTTCTTGATATCTGGTGACAAATCAATACCAACTACTTGCAGTTGTATAACATGGTGTTTAGCACATTTAGTCCAATTTGTCTTAAAAGATCAAAGTTCATGTTTGGCCTTATAGAGTTAGTAATAATCCCAATATGATGTAAGAAAAGCAGCTCTCAGCCTTATCACATATCGTGAAGCAGGTGGACCATCGATCAGGTAGACTCTGGGTTGAGACTAACTTGTTAAATCAATACGTCCAAGGTCGAGAATGAACTTTGCTGCATAATTTGAGGGTATCCAGTTTTACGCCTGCCCTCCTGGTGGTTCTGTGGTCCACTTGTTGTAGATTTGTTCACAGCACTGACTGCAGTGCAATGAGAACTTCTGCATGGACGAGAGTTATCGACACATCAACAGCAGAGCACGAGAGTGGAAGCCACGCTGAGCCTTTCAGGGCTAAAAAGTTAACAAAGCCTCGTTATTCCAAACTCTTCTTTCAGGGGAATGTGCAGCAAAGTGCAGCAGTAGTTCAACAGGCGTGCTGGATGAAACGAGCCCTAACTGTTAATTAGAATAAAATGTAGAAGATGAAGATGCAGCGTTTCTGCAGGACTCCCAGGAATCTTGCTTGGACTTCCACCCTACAAACTACCATTACAGCAGCAACATCCCCTTGAGCTGCTGTTAAAGACACAGCAGCAGCACACAGGGATCTGTTCTTGTCTCCATATCACAGCGAAAGCATTCACACAACACTCATTCATATTTAAACAGCTCGTTGCCTCATGATTCTCTCCCTTTCGCAGTGGAACGTCAGTTTTTCTCTTTAAGTTCAGCAAAAGCACAGCATGAAATCGTCGGCAGTGGATTTAGATGAGATACAGAGGCCGATTTTCTTCCAACTGCTAAAGACTTCTGAAGTACAGCGCGGGGTACACTGCATCCACACACGCTGGCGCAGCCATACAGCATCCTTTCTGAACCCTCTCTATCATACATCAAAAATAAACAGATTATATCTCTGTGTTCGTGCCCTGCTGGAGAAAACTTTGCAAAGCAGGACCTTAGCAGAAACGATGCTTGTTAGGGAGGCCTCGAGTGCCATAGAGCTTTAAAAGCCTTGTATAATTAAGAGCCACTCAGTGATTCACACGATGGCTCGCTTGACTACCACTAATTACAAGCATTTCCAGGTCCTGTGCATAATGTTTGGGAAAGGAGAGATACGGTGAAAGACGTGCAGAGAGCAGTGAAGAGAGCCTGACAGATATTATCAAAATCACTTTGGCGTCACACATGGTAATAGGTTGTTTCTTACTGCAAAGCACCTCTTGTAAAATCCAGCTAGTGTGAGCCAGAGATTATTTGGACTCCTTTGCAAAATGTTTTGGTCACGCTTTACATTAAATAATGTTCAGAGCGCTCTGAAGATCCTGAGAAACTTGGTGCTGTTAAGTAAGTGCTGCACGACTGCATGAAAAGCGCTGATTTGTAGCATCGGATTAGCACGAAGATGAGTTGAGGGGGAGGATATTAATGTGAAGGAGAAAAACAATGTTAAGACTTGGAATATGGTCAAGTATGAGGTTTAATGCTGTGCATGTGTAACACCAGCTGAGTGCAGTAGACCGTATATCTAAATGAGGATACAGGCTGCACTGTAGCACTGTGCATTATTTAAAATTTAAATAAATCAAGAAAATAATCAGCAAATTAACCAATAATTAAAATAATACACTCTTCTGATACTATTCAAATATGCAAACTATGACTTTCTCCAACAATATATGAGCCATTTTATGCCAAGTTGCACATTTTCATTTGTACTTGTGATCTTGGAAGCAAAGGACATAAAATGTTTTCCAGGCTTTTATCCAGAGAAGGTAAGCACAATCTCCTTCATCATTTCAAGTGTCTCACAGATAAAATCCAGATGATTAAATACATTTTCCTTTTTACTCAGCCACATATACAGGTATGTGTCTCCGTTAGCCAGATCACAAATCTGATTACATCCATCCTGGTTTTCCTTCCGTCTTGGCTGAGCTGCAACCCTAAAGATATTTGGTTACTGCTCAAAATACCTTCTGCTCTTTAGCGGTTTAGTCACAACAATATCAACAATGATCCATACAGTAAAACATGAATGGCACGCTTTGAGCGAGGCACAAGTTTTGTTTCTGTACGATGTGCTGAAATGTCAGGGTATTTTCTATAAGTGGAAAGACGCTGTCTGACGTCTACAGACTGAATACGGCTGTAGTTGCAGCAGTGATTACGTACAAATGCTGAAGCGGTTAAAGCATTTAGACATCTGTCTGGAAAGTTTGAGAAATAAGCAATTGGATTTAAGTATGTCTGCAATGCTTCTTGAACGCATGTGTTCTTAGTTTTTAGCTGTTTGATTTGCCCAAGACGCATTAAAGTGGTTGAGCATAAATTGAGTTTAAACGTCTTGGCTTGCAACTGTATCATTTTTTCACTACACAGCTTCCAGGTAAATTTGGCCATTATTTGCATAAAGGTTTTCTATTTCAAACCCTCCCTTACTTCCTGCCATCGGTCTGTGCTGCACCGACTCTTATCCCACAGTTATTTTGGTGCTGCTTCAATTGTGTTATATAGGAAATGAGTAGGGAGGAACTCTGCTTCATTTGGCATCAGTGAACATAATCACTGATGTCGGGTGATTAAACCTGGATCACAGTCTGCATTCCAGTTCATCCCGAAGGTGTTGGGTGATGTTGACATCACACATCAGGCCGGTTAAGTTGTTTCTGTGCACGGCATTCATCAAGCTGTTACCACAAAGTAGGAAGAGCGTTGTTGTCTAAAATCTCATTTTATGCTGCGAATCGTAAGACGTTGAGATCTAACTTAATTGGAACTAAGAGGCCTTACTCGAACCACAAAAGAAGAACACAAAAGGGCTCTCCACATAGTGTACGGTTCACCATGTAGTGTACTTTATCATCCTAATTAACCATCATCATACAAACGATCTGAATTCTATAGTCTCAATTTCAGTAACAATAAGGAACGTTTATCGAGCTAATTCCATCATCTCATTTGAAACGTCATTATTCCAATGCCACATCATGCAGAACAATCGGAGGCATTGATTGAGGCAACAGAATAATTAGGCCCTCCTCTGGTGGATTAAAGACGCCGCTCTGTAACGGCTGCCTTCATCCAGATCAATTACAACGGAATCTTCCCAAACATCAAAGCCGGCTGAGCTGATGGAAATGGCCTTAGCTGCTCATTCCCATTCATCCAAAAGACTGTATGAATATGGATTGTCGACACAGAGGAGTGAGGCAGTGCGAGAAGAGTCCCCCTGCGCTACAGCGTAATGATTTTTGCAGCAGCATTGGTATGGATGAACGGTGGCAGAGCTGCTACGCAGAGTGGAGCGGGCCGGCGAGCGTGCAGGCGGTATGTGGAGGCGGTGGTCATGCATGTAATCTCAGTCAGTCAGTCAGAGGGAGCGTCATGAAAGATGTATGACCCCACACAGCAGCCAAGAGACCGGCACACACACACAGGACATAGATACTGTGCAGGAACACATACACGCTCACATTAAGGCATCATACATCATATCAGGGACTCTTATCAACATTAGATCTGCTGTTTTGTAACCATGTCTCATCGGCTTGTGTTTCTTGTTATATTTGAATTTGTTGTCCCCAAAACTCAAAACAAAAGCTTGTTGTGTGTTTTATCATAACTGATAGAAACTATGGCTAAAACTATCAAAGTAAGACTTGACTTTTAAGAAACTAAAATGATCTTTTAAAACATAAGAAACTGAAACATTTAACTGAAACGCGGTATTCAGCCACATAATTAACACTACATTAAAGCATGTTATAAACCATTTATTAACTGTTTATACAAGACAGATAATGATATCTGTGATATGAACACACAAAAGGTTTTTGACTCAAATTCAGCTCACGCAGTATCTTTGACTTTCAACTCTGCTGCGCCCCCCCGGGGAGTCTGTCCCTGAAGATGCTCAGTCATCCAGGTTATGTTGTATCCAAAAGCATTGAATCACATCACCTAGACTTGTGGTAGAGGTAGAGTCATGTGACTGTACCAGCTATCACATGACAGCCAGGAGGACTCACAAACCACATGTGAGCTCAACGTCCTGAAGGTGTAAATGATCCTACAGAGATTAAATGCCTGGGACTCCCCAGCTCTCAGTCACAACTGAAGAAGAGTCCAGTTCCTGGTAGGGAGGTGTTTGGCTTTGTCCTGCTGAACGTCCATGTCTATTACAGAACATATCCTTTAATTTCCCAATGGTGAAAATGCTGTCCAGAACAGTGAGTTAAATTACAGAGGAGCACAGTGAATATTTCATTCCCCACCTTCTACTATAATGTTAATCCTGTCCGAACGGGGCTTAAATTCAAATCAAATGAAATAATAAGACTTGAGGCACAGTAAGTAGTATAAACTAATTACACAGTGATCCAGTGAGGATGGATGAGTATGGGCCCGGGTAAGTAAGACACAGTAAGCGTGCACTGTAAGGTTGTCATATCTTTTATAATCTTTTATAATAATAATAATAAAGAACAATTAATATGGTATCAGCAAAACACACACACAAACATGCAGGGCTCCAAAAACATTACATATCTGTTACAAGCATCATCTGCAGCGTCTACCTGTAAACTAAAGGTTGGAATAAACAGGAAGAAAAGAGAAAATAATAAAATAATGAGTTATGAAAGATGAAGGGATATACAGTGAAAAAACTAGAGCGTTGCATTTGAGTTTAAACACGCAGAGACGTCTTCAAGTCATTTGCTTTTACTTTGGTTGGTTGTTGAAACATTTTCTGAGTAACTCGAGGCAACAAAAGTGCAAATCTTCTTGAGAGTAACTTTGCTGCAGTTCCTTTTCTTGCATTGTGAAATCACTGGCAGCTGAAAAAAAGCAGGTCACACACTCACACACACACACACACACACTTTCACACACACACACTTACACACACACACTCACATTGACCCGAGGCCTGTTTCATTTACACTCACAAGCAGCATACCAGAGATGCTACGGTAACGACATGTCCCCAGAGACTGACGAGACAGACAGCAGCATTACACAGAGGTGCTGTTGATTTGTTTCCCTCTGATCTCTATCATGTCTGCATTGTCTCACTTAAACACATCTAACGTAGTCACATGACCTTTTTAACTGCTCCTGTATGCATGCATTAAGTTTTCATGCGTTTGCTTCCTGTTTGTGGTCAGATATTTTTAGAGCTGTCAGTGAAATCTGTGTTTAAATAAACAAGACTTTTTACAGTCAAACGTGTTTACCAGCCGTTCGAACCCCTCAATGTGCTAAATGTGCTGATCACTGACAGTGAATGTAGTTTAGTTGAACCTACCAGATGAAACACTTCTTTCATTTCATTTGCTAACGTCTGTCTATGTGTCTCAGCAATAAGGAAACGTGTCTTTTGATGAAGTTTACATCGGCGCGGTTTAGTTCACCTTTTTACAAATTGTAAATTCTTGTTCCTGCAAATGTTTGTTTTAGAAAGTCCAGTCTGTCAGTTGATCACATGACCAGAAGCCATGAAATCATATAGTGTTGCAACTGAACTCAGAGTGAAAAGGAGCAAACCGTAAACATGATCTCTGCAGGGACCTGAGGGGTGCGCTTGTTGAAATTCTTGTCTTTGTCAGTGTCAGTAAAAGAAACGGAGCGGCACATTAACATTTGCAAGAGCAAAGTTTTTATTGCAAAGTCTTTGTCCTGCACCTGTTCCTAATCTGGTTTGTATGTGCACACTGTTAAATCCTTACATAATACTTCCTTATTATTACTGAAGCATTAACATGTAAGCGCCATGCTAATGTTATGCTAAATGGCTGCTTATAGCACTTTTGTCTACCACGCAGGGTAATCTTGATCAAGGACACTTGGACACGCGGACCAGAGGAGTCGGGGATCGAACCACCGATCTACTTCCTGTGTGCTTCATGCTGTCATTACTCAAGGTGGAGCTAATATTAACAGCCTGCGGGGAGTGGAGCATAAAATAAGTGTTTTAAAATCGTACTCAGTTGCTGAAGTAGTGGATGCAAACTGATTTTAGACTACACAGTGTCTGGTGTGTTTAGCAGGTATTTTATGCCACTGGTAATGAATTAAAACATGTCTTTTTGTGGTCACACCACAGTTTGCCCCTGAGGCCACAGTAAAGTTTTAAAGCTTTGAACTAACAGGCCGTTTATGTGGCTAACATCTGCTCTTGGATGAAAGAAAGGAAAGAGGTGGTAACAACTGATAAGCAAGAAGAAAAAAATCTAATGGATCCATCGTCTTCAGTGAGAGATTTAAGTGGAAATGTGATAGATATCAACATCCTGCCTAATCTGACTAGACTGCCTGCTGTAACAAAACCCTCAATCCTGCCCGTTTAACACTGTGTGTCTGAGAAAGTGTGTGTATATTTGAGGAGTGTGTTTAGGCGGAAGGAAAAGGAGAGTGAGGTTTGGGTTACGGCGAAGCCTTATCCTCTGGTAACAAGAGCTGAGTCTTCCTTGCAGAATGACAGGTTCCCACACCTTCCCATCAGTTCACGCTGGTTCTCACACACTCCGAGCCCTGAATCTGATGCTCAGGTATCACTGTGCAGCCTGTTGCCAGGTCCACTCACACACACACACCTGTATGTGTGTGTGTGTGTAGGGGTCTCAGGGAGAGTGTCCTTTCACCTGAACAGCCATTTAAATTCATTTGAAACAAACTAATTGCATCATCACGTTACTTACACTTAAACACACACGCTGTCACCTTAATGCCGGCGTGTTGTTGTGTGTTGCTCTGTCCTAGTTTTACGTCACTCTTAAGTTACAGGAAAGGTTTGTGTGAAAGAATAGCGAACAGACTTGATTACTGACTGTCCTTGCCAGTGGCACCTCAGTGAAACACACACACACACACACACACACACACGCACACAATCCTCATTGTTCCTCTATACTATAGTCACAATACACCTGGACACAAAAATAGGCCTCTTCATTACGATGAGTGACCCTGCTGCACAGAGGAAACACATACTGTATGGTTGGTGCACAGAATACAATACACATGCATGTGCACATTTTAAATATAATCACACAGGCGTGCTTACATGTTCAAGTACACACGCACACCATTGTGATGCCTCACATACATCCATGCACAATAGAGACTTGTTCTCTTTGTTATGAGCATTGCTCATCAGATAGAGAGACACAGGCAGAGGAAGAGAGAGAGAGAGTATAACACAAGTGCTTAAAGATGATGATTTTGTGCATAAGCTGTTGTATCTTTTTTGTTAAAAGCACTTTAAGTTCATTGCTAATTGATTACTTCATTATTATTCAGATTAAAAGCATAAATAGTAAACAGAGTTTAAAAATACAGTAAAAGGCAAGTGAATATTTTGGAGTTAACGTTATTGCTGTTATTCAGAATGGCCAGCAGATGGCGTTTAGTGTTTTACAAAAACAGAAGAAGAAGAAAGTAGAAAGATATTAGGCTGCTGAATATTATCTGTCCTGTATATTTTTATTTCCTTTATATAAAAAGTAAAAAGACCACGGCCTCCGGCTTCGTCATTTTTCACACAGTTTTAGAAGTTGCATCTAGATTATTCCCACATTTTTTGGTGCCGAAACCCGGGACACGGGACGAAGACGACGGGAAAAGTTAGCCGATAGTTGCAACTACGTAAAGAACAGGAACGATGGCGGAGCGGTTGCAGAGACTCAAGCAAAGACGCGGAGTGGTAAGAGCATCCACTACGAAACTACTGCGGAATATCGAGGAGGAAGTAAGCCAGGACGATGCGAGGCATGACCGCGTACAGGAGTTATTGTCCATGTTAACGGTGAAGGAAGAGAAGCTCAGAGAGCTGGATAAAGAGATAGAAGAGGAGTTACCGATGGACGAGCTGGACACGGACATGACAAAGACGATAGATTACCAGGACCATCTCACACTCTGGAAGTCCAGAGCCACGAGATTGGTTGAAAGAGAAGCCGCCGCTGCGGGTGAGCGGAGCTCGCCTCGGCGCAGCGACGGGAGTACTACACCAAGCGGGACGTCCAGCAGAGCCACGGTAACGTTGCCCAAGTTGTACATAAACAAATACGACGGAGAAATATCGATGTGGCAAGAATTCTGGGATCAGTTTCAGACCGCTATACATGAGAACAATGAGTTAAGCAAAGCTGAAAAGTTCACCTACCTGAAATCCTATTTGGTGGGTCCAGCAGCCAGAGCCATCGCGGGGTTAAAGATAACGGAGAGAAATTACGACGATGCCATAGACATGCTCAAAGAGAGATTCGGAAGAAAGGACTTGATTGTGAGTGCACACATGTCTAAATTATTAGATTTGACACCAGTAAAAAGATCATCAGACATTGTTGCTCTCAGAAGACTTTATGATGAGTGTGAAGTCCAGATCAGAGGCTTGGAGGCGATGGGAGTAGTGTCCAGCACGTATGGAGGATTGCTGTGCCCCATATTGCTGCAGATGATTCCAGATGATCTTGCTCTCGATTACACACGCATAATAGGCACAGACCATGAGCTCAAAGTTAAAGAGCTCATTGCCTTTCTGCAGAGAGAAGTTGAGAGCAGAGAGCGTGCCATGCACCTGACAAAAGCAGGTAGCCACAGTAAGCAATCACAGTCTCCCAGCCAGCAGAGATACAAACCTGAGGCAGCAAGTGGAAAATTCAGGAGGCCAAGTCTACCATCAGCCGCCATGCTCTACGCCAGCAGCTCACAGACCCCTCCTGGATGTATATTCTGTGACAGCACAAGTCATAAATCAGAACTGTGTACAGACGGCAACCTTAACGTACGCAAAGAGAAGCTAAAGAAAATGGGACGGTGTTTCAGATGCTTAGGACAGCGACACATGGCCAAGTTCTGTAAGACCAAGGGAGTGCTGTGTGATGTGTGTGGGCGGAGACATCACCCCACAATGTGTGACAAGGGTGAGCACAGTGAAACTCAGAGCAGCGCTCAAGAAACGACCGAAGCTGTCATCTCATCTATTGCCCCACACACAGTAAAGACAAGCACAGCAAAGCCGAATACAGTCCTCCTGCAAACAGTAACAGCACTGGCGGAGGGAACAAGGGGGAAGAGGAAAGTACGCTGTCTGATGGATGGTGGGAGTCAGCGGAGCTTCATCCTGGAGAAGCAGGTCAAGGCATTAGGATTACCTGTTGTAAGAAAAGAGACTTTAAGGCTCCACACCTTTGGCAGTGATCCCCCAGTAACAATGGAACGGAATGTTGTAAAATTAACTCTACAAAACATCTGTGATAAAGAGAAAACCCTTGTCATCGAAGCTGTTGAAACTCCACAGGTCAGCTCTGCCATTATGCAGGTTCCAGGAGAGCAAATTAAGTATCAGCTGGAAAGAAGAGGACTGGCATCAGCAGATGTATCAGGCAGCACTGACCAGGAGCAGGAACTGTCCGTATTGATAGGTGCTGATTTCTACTGGAAAATGGTTTCTGGTAGAGTTGAAAGACTGTCAGACACCTTGGTTGCCATAGAGACAATGTTCGGCTGGACAGTACAAGGCCCAGTGTCCATGTCAAGCATGAGTGAGGCTTCATGCATGAAGATCTGCACTGAAGAGACCATGCAGGTGTCAAATCAGCTGCGGGCATTCTGGGAAATAGAGTCTCTTGGCATCACCAGCAAGGATGAAGAACGGGCAGCAGACAAAGAGGCTCAAGAGTACTTTAGCAGGTCAGTCAGCTACAAGGAAGGGCGATATGAAGTTAAGTTGCCATGGCGACAAGATAAATCAGAGCTTCCAGATAACCTGAGAGTTGCCCAAAAAAGATTTGAAGGTCTCAAAAGAAAACTGAAAGCTAATGTGACACTGTTCAAAGGATACAACGATGTAATAGATGATTATCTGCAACAAGGGATATGTGAGGACGTCCCACAGACCAAGGGCACAGTTGGAGCAGGGAATGACAACATCAAATACTACTTGCCCCACCATGCAGTGATAAGAGAGGACAAGGCAACAACCAAGCTGAGGGTCGTCTTTGATGCTTCTGCGCATGAGAACGGCTGTCCATCACTTAATGACTGTCTGATCACAGGACCAAACCTGAACCCAGAGCTCCTCAACGTCCTTGTCAGGTTCAGGCTGCATCCCATTGCCTTCATGGCAGACATCACAAAGGCTTTCTTGCAGATATCCATTGCAGAAGAAGACAGAGATGTGCTGAGATTCCTGTGGCTCACTGGTCACCCTGATGCTGAGGATACAACACTGCGTGTTCTGAGAATGACACGTGTGGTGTTCGGTGTGTCGTCAAGTCCGTTTTTGCTGGCAGCCACGATCAGAAATCACCTGGAAAGGTATCAAACAAGCCACTCACAGTTCACTGACACTCTGAAAAACTCTCTGTATGTCGATGACTTCATTGCTAGCTCAAGCAGTGTTGAAGAGGCTTATGCATTGACAGCAAGTGCCAAGGAAATAATGTCTGATGCAAGCATGAACCTCTGTAAGTGGACTACAAATTCCTCTGAACTGAAGGCTAAGTGGCAGCAAAGTGACTTTGATCTTGCCATTGATCCTGAGACAAGCGGTTGTGTGTTAAAGGTGCTTGGCCTTGTGTGGAGGCCAGAGACTGATGACTTTGTTTTTAACCTGCAGCACCTTATGGACATTTTCAAAGACAGGGAGAACACAAAGAGGAGTGTCCTGCGCTCCTCAGCCAGACTGTTTGACCCTATGGGATTTCTGACGCCATTCACAATCAGAGTAAAATGCCTCTTTCAAGATATGTGGCAAAGAGGAATCAGCTGGGACGAAGAGCTGCCAGATGATCTCTCACAAAGGTGGCAGCAGTGGTGCATGGAGCTCCTCCAGCTCCATCAAATCATCATTCCCAGGTGGTATGGAACAGAGACACTACATAACAGTCAAGCACAGCAAGTCCTGCATGTTTTCAGCGACGCGAGTGAAGTGGCTTATGGTGCAGCAGCTTATCTTCAAGGACAGACAGCTGAGGGAGAGCCCATGACTAGACTGATCATGTCTAAATCCAGAGTTGCACCCATAAAAAGACTCACACTGCCACGCCTTGAACTAATGGGGGCTCTGATTGCTGCTCGAATGGGGAACAATCTGCTTCAAGCACTGAAAATGCAACCAAGTCAGATCAGAATGTGGACAGATTCCATGATTGTGCTTCAATGGATTTCCAGCTCACCACACAGATGGAAACAGTTTGTTGCAAACAGAGTGATGGAGATTCAGTCCCTGACCACGCCAGAAACCTGGTCCCACTGTAGTGGAAAACTCAATCCAGCAGATCTCACTACAAGGGGGCTGTCAGTCACAAGGCTGAAGGAGGAGAGCCTCTGGTGGTCAGGGCCGCAGTTCCTGAGATCAGCAGAGCAACAAGTATTTCCTGACGAAAGGCTCTGTGAAGAGGAGGTAAAGACTGAGCTCAGACCAAGTCAAGTCACCGTCCAGCTCAACAACGTGGAGCCATCATCACCAGATCCATTGTTAAAGCTGGAAAACTACAGTAAGTTAAAGACAGTGCTCAGAGTCACAGCATGGATTAGAAGATTCACACATAACCTGCGTTCAAGTGAAAAAAGGAAAGGAGAGCTGACAACTGAGGAGTTGGCTGAAGCTGAAAGACACTGGATTCTGGAGGCCCAAAATCAAGGTTTCCAGAAGGAGAAAGGTGAATTAATAATAGGAAAGGACATTCACAGAGGCTCGAGAATCAGAGACATGAAACCGTTTCTGGATGAGCACGGGTTGATCTGTCTGGGCGGAAGACTACAACACTCAGACATGAGCTTCAGTGAGCGGCATCCATACATCCTGCCCTCAGATCACACACTCTCAGAAATGTTGATCAAACGCTGCCATGACCAAGTGATGCATTCAGGTACTAGAGACACTTTAATGCAACTAAGAGAAACATATTGGATTCCAAGAGCCCGACAAATGACAAAGTCAATTATTGCAACCTGCACCACATGCAAACGATACAGAGTAAAGGCGATGCAGCAGACAACAGCGCCCCTGCCGAAGGACAGGATTACAGAGTCACCCCCGTTTGAGACTGTGGGAGTGGACTTTGCAGGCCCTCTGTATGTCAAGATTAAAAAGGACAAGATGGAAAAGACATACATTGCACTTTTCACCTGTGCTGTGACACGGGCAGTTCATCTGGAGTTGGTGTCTGACATGTCAACAGAGAAGTTCCTCCTGGCATTTAAGAGGTTCATATCCAGAAGAGGCCTCTGCAGGATTGTGTATTCAGATAATGCCAGATCCTTTAAGCGAGCGGATCGGGACCTTGGACAGCTCTGGGCGAGCATCAAGGAACCTGAGCTCTTAAAGTATTTCGGTGAAAAGGGCATCACATGGAAGTACATTGCAGAGCGTGCTGCCTGGTGGGGGGGGTTCTGGGAGAGACTGGTCAGGTCAGTTAAAACATGTTTGAAGAAAGTGATGGGAAGAGCTTCACTGAGTTATGAGGAGATGACATCTCTATTGGCAGAAGCAGAGGCAACAATAAACTCACGCCCACTCACCTTTGTCTATAATGAACCTGAAGAGCCTCAGCCCCTCACCCCGGCTCATTTCCTCATTGGGAGGCGGATCACTTCATTACCGCCTAAGCCCTTTCAGTTTGCCAGCCGCACCCCAAACTCCAGCAGAGAGGAGTTAACACGGAGATGGAAATATCGCCAGCGTCTTCTGACTGAATTCTGGACTCGATGGAAAAGGGAGTACTTACTGGAGCTGAGATCTGCGCACGCCAGTAAGAACTCACACTCTACCCCTCTCAAGGAGGGAGATCTGGTGCTCATTGGAGAGGACAGGACGCCGCGCCAGATCTGGAAGACTGGAATCGTCAAGGAGCTTTTTCCAGGAAGAGATGGACTTGTTAGAGCGTGTGCTGTGCGCACATCTGACGGGACAATATTAAGAAGACCAGTTCAACTGCTGTACCCCCTAGAGTTTTGATTTGTTAACTGTCTTCATGGGGGGGAGGATGTTGTATCTTTTTTGTTAAAAGCACTTTAAGTTCATTGCTAATTGATTACTTCATTATTATTCAGATTAAAAGCATAAATAGTAAACAGAGTTTAAAAATACAGTAAAAGGCAAGTGAATATTTTGGAGTTAACGTTATTGCTGTTATTCAGAATGGCCAGCAGATGGCGTTTAGTGTTTTACAAAAACAGAAGAAGAAGAAAGTAGAAAGATATTAGGCTGCTGAATATTATCTGTCCTGTATATTTTTATTTCCTTTATATAAAAAGTAAAAAGACCACGGCCTCCGGCTTCGTCATTTTTCACACAGTTTTAGAAGTTGCATCTAGATTATTCCCACATAAGCCTTTAATTCTGTGAGCTGAGTGTGAAAATCTGCACCGCCGTATCACAGTGGGTATGAGTGTCAACGAAAAAGAGAAGAAGAAGAAGAAGAAGAAGAAGAAAAGAACGTCTATTGAAAAGCTCAAACACAGTAGACACCAGTAGACCTTCTTCATGGCAGACACAGGTGTGAATAACCAAATGAAAGATGGCTGGATTCTGTTTAGCTGCTTCGGTTTCGGGGTCCTGACGCTGTGCAAGCTGGCTCACTGTCACTCTGTCACGGCTTATTGGAATATTTAAATACAAGAGAGGCATCGCTAACGTTATTAGCAACACCTGTTCAGGCCACCACAGCCGACACTTTGACTCGTCAAAGCAGGTAAAGCACAGGTGGTATTAATAACATTATGATGGCTGCATTAAATTTAGGAGAAGCAGTTCCAGTGGTATTATGCATGCTCATTCACTGACATGGCTTACTGGGATAATTAATGGACTGGAGCCATCATTAATGTCATTATTTACACTTTGCTTTTCCTGCTTCGATAAGTCAAACGTCTTGTGTGTAAAATGTTGAAGGTTCGGCACAGACATGCAGTTACAGGTGTGACAACTGCACATAGTTTACATCTTAACTGTGGGAAATGTGAATGGCTTAATGAATTAGGTTATGCTAACTCACTGCTGTATAGTGATGCAGACATACAGGAGTAGTATATACATACACACTCTGGACTGGGTTGAAATCGCTGAACATTTCTAGAGAAATAAATCCAGTCTGAACAGGATTCACACAACTTTTATGCAAGAAGAAAGAAACATTTTCTACTCAACATTCACACCACTTCAGTACGTGGAGCGATCCAAAGCTGACAGGCATCCCATGCCTGGTTACGGTTGCTAAGGTATGATTGGATAATTGCAGCGGGATTCGGCCAATTTACATTTAACTTCCAAGATGGTTATCTCTGGCATCTCAGTTGATTTTATTAAAAGAGCCGTTCATCCCAGCAGTGTGTATGTTTTTTGACATTTTATATGCACCCATGGCAGGTTTTTCATAAAGGAAATCCTTTTTCTTGCCAATTACAGTGACAATGTTTTTGCAAGAAAATGATTATAGTTCCAGCCAAGAATAAACGGCTCAACCATCTGGACATACTAATTCTTCTCTCTTAATGGAACTGCCATCCAAAATATTCTGTGTTCAAGAACAAGGTCTTCTATTCAGTCTGCAGGGAAATTTAATGGCATTACACAGGAAGATGAGGCTTCGGTGCCAGACTGCTCCCACCTGTTGGAAACAGATAGGCATTCTTTCCTGAATTCTCAACGTCTCGGAAAGCTTGACATTTGTTTTTCTTGAGCTATTTCCTACTCTAAAGGAATAGTCCACAAACCACGTTCATTCATATTTAAATTGTCATATGCAAAAGGCTGACATTTACCTTCCCAACATCAAGATGTGATTCCTCATCGGTTTTTCCTCCACCTACACAGTAGGCAGCCGACGTAGAAGGCTGATCCCAATCAACTGTGAACTTACCAAAGGTCTTTCCACTGTCAGTGCAGCTGTCTTCATATTAGCAGTAATATGTGTGGAAACCTCATCTACGTTGATGCTCTGTAGACGACAGATGACGGTGAATCAGCTGAACTTCACCTGTCTGACCGACCTCGACGATGGGTCAGTAAAACACACCAACGACTGGCTCATTGGTGTAAAGTCAGCTGAAGCTGTACTGCTTAGACATCAAGATACCTGCATGTAGTTTTTTTTTAATACATAGTTTAACCTGATCAGTTTTCTCATTATATAACTTTATAATATCAGTTTGTTCAGGTACCACAATGGTTTGAGATAAAAACACACGTGTCCGCTTAATCTCTCTGCTATTACACATTGTTCAAAAAACACCTACAGCTTTGACCTAATCCTGAACGCACCGCTAATCTCACACTGTCTCACACATACACACCTGGGATTTAGCTCGCTGGTTGAAGATGAGACAAGCCGTTGATGAAACAGCGAGATGATGTATAGCTAAAAAGATTGTAGGCTAATACTCTATGAATCCTTAATCAAGGCCTTGGCCGGACTATTCCACAAAGACACAGCGGATTAAAAGGCTTCATCCTGCTGAGCCTGATCCCGTCTCCTCATACCACTTTACGCCACTTCACCCCGACCACCATGATGAGCCAGGGACATGCGGACAAAAGAGACGGAAATGGTGGAATTATTGTGTCAGTCAGCCACAAAGCAGTAAAGGAAGAGAGAGCCAAGGTGTCCCAGGCGTCAGAAAATCACCTTCAAAATCTCATTGACGTTTACATTAACTTAAATAACTAAACATTTATTCAGGTTACATCTGAAGATTTGAAAAAATGAAAATCAAAGACAGACGTGCTTTCATGGATGTGATGTCGCATCCCAAATAAGACGTATGTCTCTTATTTGCTCTTTTCTGTCCTTGCTTCTCTCTCCTCTCGTCTTTTCTCACTTTGCTGTAGGGGCCAACATCGTGTCTGGACTTGTAGAGTTGAAACTGCTTCATGACACACACACACACACACACACACACACACACACACACACACACGCAGAAAAACACACATCAAAGCAAAGAGATAAGTAGAGACACAGTGTGAGACAGTAGGTGGGAGGCGGTGGCTGGGAGGCAAAAGCATTTCTCTTCACTTGTTTTTTATGGAGGTGATGGATGGAGATCTCTTTATCTCACTCTCGCTCTCTTCCCCACTTTGTTTGAGTGTGTGTGACAGAAAGAGAGAACGGGCGGGGGGGTGTCACATAGTTTGCATGCAAAAGAGGGGCGTGGTCATTACATGCGTCATCTGCAAAGCTGAAATCGTATGTGTTGCCTGTGGTGTGTTTGTGTGTGTAAGACAGTCATTAGTGTGTGTTATGAGAATGCTTTCAAAATGGAGATTACTGCATTTAAGGGTTAAAGGTGCAGTACGTATAAATGAACTGCTCGATACCAGAATGCATCAGAAGGTAAAACACTGTAGAAAAACAACATCATAAGGTTAATGGTATGTTACAAGACAATAATAATAATAATAATGCAGATTTAGACTCATTGCACAATGATGTACTTTTACCTCTGTCATAAATGGCTACAATAAAAATGTAATAATACCCAAAGGTAATAATGTCAAACCCAATACCATCTGTTATTTAAACACTGCGTGTGTGTGTGTCGTATCACTCGCTTCAATGTTCACTCGGGTTTATTTAAAGGATTTTCAAGGTCTTTCTGTTTTTATTCTGTAATTTACAACATATTTATTTGACATATTGTCACAGTCTGATCTTTTATTTATGACTTTGAAGCGTGGATATAAATATCAATAGAATCAGGAAACAAAGACTCACAATATTAAAGCTCATAAGGATCTTCACAAACAGCTTCAAAGTTCGTCCGTCGTGAGTCTGGATGCTGAATGGTTATAAATACGTGTTTTCTAGTGTTTTGTGTGTTAAAGGGATCCAACTTTAACTCTGAGTGGATGATAACAGCTACAGACGGCTGACAGATTAAAGAAAAAACCAACATGAAGTGTTTTATCCTCCATTTTTCATGTTTCTACACTCATTTATTCAAACACAACTTTTAACCGGATTTTCAGGATGTCGGCAAAAGAAAATTCAGATTAATGCACATTTTTATCCACTACTGCTTAGCAAATATTATATAACATGATGATAGCAGTCAAACCTCAAACAGTGAAAAACATGATGGAAATATGACATTTCTGTTCGATTTATGTATTAATCATACATGTCATACTTAGCTAAAATATTTATTGCACTATTTCCCACGTCAACCAAGCATAAAAGCATTTTTTTCAATATTTTTAAGTTTTTTAAAATTTCCACTTTTTTGTTTTTTTAACAAATTGAAAATATTAATAAATCAGATGGATGAAAACGTACCTGATTTATTAAAATTCAGTTAAGTTAAACCCTCTTAAACACATATTAAGTGATTTAACTTAAAACATTATCTAAAACTTATTCTGGTTTTACTTTTTGAGAAAAACACTCATTTGTTTACTTGACTTTAAGGTCATAAAACACTCAGTACAGTAAATATGAAGCTACAAGCCACTTAGCTTATCTTAGCACACAGACTGGAAAACAAGGAGAACAGTTAATCTATGTCTGAAAATTCACAAATGAACATGTTATGTCTTGTTTGTCTAATCTGTTCTCAGTCTTTAGCTGAGCTAAAGCTAATCAGCTGTAGCTTCATATTGACATGAAATTGGTGTCAATCCTTTCATCTTTCACTCATCTATTAATAAACAGAGAGAAGCAAAGCAGGCAGCAAATGATGCTACTGTTTGGTTTCTACTTTGAATTTCACACACCTGACAGCATGGACATGCACCTTCAAAAAGGGAACAAAAGATGCAAATATAAATGCAAATAAACTGAGTGCTGTGTTACTCCTGAGTATGCAAAAGCAGTCTGGGCTCTGCAGGACTGTGAATGAGTCAAATGTTGCCCGACACACATTTTATTTAATTCATTGTTTTCCATTCTGCAGACTTTGAGACTTCTGGGCTGTTTTATTGTCATTTGTTAATTTTAATTTTAATTTTATTGTTTTTACTATCGTATCTATTGCAACATGCTTTTTTGTTTCACATTAACAAACAGGCTGTAAAAACTTCCCTGAGGAAAGTTTGTGATCTGTGATATTATGCTGTACAAATAACAATGTACTTGTACCATGCATACATACAGTATATGTACATATAAACAGAGACATATAAAGCCTACTTTAACCACCAGCTCAAACTGTGGGGCCACCAGCCCAACAGGTGGCTCTGTTATCCTGGACCGACTGGATGTGAAGTGCTGCAGGGCCAGTTTATTTCAGGACTCTCTGTTAGAAAAAGTCAGAAGAAAATGTGGAAAACTACGTATGAAAAAAAATTAGGGGATAATAGTGAGGATGTAGATGTAGACACAGAGACGGACCAAAACACACAGTAGGTGTGTCTTATATCATTTGGTTGAGGAGATGTAACTTCAATCAACAGATTTGACTCAGAACACAGAGAAAACAGTAAAGGTGGACGAGGTTGGCAAAAAAAAAGAATAAAGGAAATAACAGCAGCGAGCGGGGAGAGGTGTGAGGGAAGAGGAGGAAACTACAGGAAATATGTACGATTGGCAGCTACTGCTGAGATAAGAGGGCGGTGAGGTAAGAAGAGGGAATACAGAAAGGAAATGGTTGTGGCTGGAGATGGAGATGGGGTGGCAGGTTTCCATGGTGACGGAGTCGCCTTCATGTTTTTCTTGGCCATATTTTGCGTGTATGTGCGTATTCATTATGTGAATTCACGTATTTGTAAGTAAATGCAGAAGATTTTCTTTCCCTCAGGCGCAAAATGGATCCATATTGTGGACTGTATTGTTACATTATGTTTGTTGTCATATTTATATTTTATCCATTGACTGTTCTCCTTTCTCCTCCCCAAGCTTGTCTGTGTGTGTGTGTGTGTGTGTGTGTGTGTGTGTGTGTGTGTGTGTGGGCGTGGTGCCAATCAGACACTGGCGCCTTTCACGCTGCAGGCTTGCCCAGGTCAGGCGTATCCCAAAGACCCCACATACACACTAAAACCACCTCCAAACACCAGCCTCGGGCAACCTGCACACACACACACACACACACACACACACACACACACATACAGTACAGAGTGCATAATTAGCTCTGCATCTCAGCACAGGGTCAGACCATGCAGACAAAAAAAACCCAAAAGGAAACACAAAGCCCCCCCCCCCCCCCCCCCCCCCCCCCCCCCCCCCCCTCCCTGTGGTGATTTGGTGCATCCAGCAGACACACAGAGCTGAAAACACACACTGAAACCAGCAGCGAGTCACAATAGACAGACACTGATGCACTTGTTTGATTTTAAATGATAGCAAGCTAATCCACTCTCTAATCTTATTTCTGAATCTTCTCAAGCTGTATCATCCTTTAATCTGCCACCTTACATATGAAACAAGGTCTCAGAGGTAAATGTAGGAGAGAAAGAGACGATACGGGCAAACGTCACGGTTCAACAACCGCTGGCTCGGACATAAGAGGGGAATTTCCATTCACAATGCCTGAAGCAAGAGCAGTGTTTGGGGTTGATCTAGTGTCAGAGTTGTGGAAATAACTCACCCGCACTGCCCTCATATTACCAGCCCCTGTTTGGCTGCTGCTGCAAAGAGACTGAAAGATGTCTCTGACAAACAGTAACAAGTGCTACGGGGGTGTTTTATCACCTGATGCGTATAATACACAGTTAGACGGAGAGATGATCTGATATGTGTTTGAGTCCTTCATGTGCCCTCATTTGATTTTAATGCTTTAGATCTTGTAAACATGTTCTGTGCATCCAAACTCGCTTGCATCATTTGTTCTTTGTTAACTCCATCAACTTTCCCGCACACACTCTGACTTGAAAATATCTGAACTTTCAGGAAGATGCTGGCGTTGTTTTGTCGATCCATTTCAGGCAACCAATCATATATTAAACTGGATGAACATCGTCACCCTGGTAACCAAGAAAATGGAGGAGAAGCTTGTTCTGACTATACTGACCTTTAAGATATGTCAGACGGAAACATAATAATAATCATAATAACAAAGTGGAAGCAGATCAAGTGGACACTGATATTGTTGTCATAGAAACAAAACCCATGCAGAGCTGGGTGTGGTTACCTTTGCAACTGACTTGAAACATTTAATAAGATTGGACACAGATTCAGCTATACAATTACTCTTTAATCAATATTTATTAACATTAATCAATGAGATGCTATGAGGAGGAGCAGCAAATCAGAGTTCAGTGTAGCCAAAATGAATCTGAGCACAAAGATGACAAACCTCTGAGATATCCAACTGTTATCATCTTATATTAAAATGTTTTGAGCGTTCACTTAATTTGGACACTGCTTCGAGCCACAGTGAATGTGCAGCGCACAGAGGAGAACTTCTGATAGGCTGCAACGTGTTCACTGTAGTGGGGCCTCTGAACAATGCAGCACTCAGAACAAACAAATTACACACTCCCTCCACTCGTGCAAAAGAATATGAGAGGAAACAAGCAATCTAAATTCAATTTGTGTTTGCCGCAGGCGGATCATTCCAAGGATCTGATCAAGTCTACATACAAATAGCTCGGTGCAAAACCATCATGAATGCTAATCAATCATTTTGCAGTGCAACCTTTACCATATACATGATTAAAGAGAAATCATGTGAGGTCAATAGGATGCCGCGTCCCTCCTGTTTACTCAGATGATCTCATGCTGTGAGAGAACTAATATCTTTGAGCTGTCAGTAAACACAAACAGGTGCTGAATGTCTGCTTGCAGTGACTCAGTCGTACGCTGTAGGCTGAGACGCTAATTTGGGGGTAAACACACTGCAGCAGAAGTCTTCGTGTGCAGGCAGCTCTCTGTTATGTCTGGGGGGGGGGGGGTTCAGCACATCCAGAAGCTGCAGTTTAACCGCAGCCGGCTGCTGGTGAAAATGCCGAAGCATCTGGAGGAAAAAAACACGGGAGTGGAAAAGCGCGGCATCTCCCCTCACTGTCGCCATTGATTGTATTAACAGTCGGTGAGCAACCCATCGATTGAGCAAGTAGTGCCGAGGCAGCCACTCTGGCCCCCATTATTATCACCGTCTGCACAGCACTGCTGTAATTGCACTGTTCCCTTAACAACAGACATTCATCCTAATGTACCCATAATGCACTGATGCACTGACCTGGCGAGGGTCAGTCTGATTGGTGGGCACACTAGGTCCCACTCTGTTCCTGTCCATTTCTGTCACCGTGGGAAGCAGAGATGGAAGAGGGGAGAGTGGGGAGTAACAGGATGTGAAAATAAACCAAAAAACGAGGGGGATGTGATGAAATACAGAGAGAGGAAGACAAATGGCAGCGTGATGGCAGGGAGAAGCAGAGAAATGGAGTGAGAGGAGACGGAGGTGGAGTGTGCAAAGACAGAGTTTAGTGAGGAGGGTAAAATGGAAATGTTGAATATAAACGGAGGGATAAGAAAGGTAATGATGGAGTAATGGATGCTAAGAAAATATTTGAGTCTGCATTCACACATTGGGTGAGCGAAATGAGGATTGTTGTTAAAAAGGAACAGAATTTTTTATTTAGTCACAGTAATAGAAAAAAAAGACGTAGACCAGTAGAGACACAAATGTGATTCCCCAAAACGTAAATCTGTGATCTCTAAAGTTTTAACTTTATAAAACTTTTTTTGTCTGGAAAAGTTTTCAATTGATTTAAAAAAAGTCGATTGTGGGAATCGCTCAGTGAAGTCTGTCAGCTAAGATTTAGCTTTAGGGAGATGTGACTTGATATTCTCATCAAAATTAACTTAAATTTCACATATTTCAGCCTCAGAGGTGGGTGGTGACGGAGGAAATGTGGTTTGTTATAGGTGTGGGTTAAACAGGGTTTGAGAGGGAGCTACGGGGTCACGAGGGGCCGCTGAGGCGGTGGTTTACTTTGCACAATTCCAGGGGATTAGGGGCTCCACATGCACGGGTAATGAATGCAGGGCCTAATTATTCAACGTCTGGCTGCAGATTGATGACACATTGAGATCACACACATCACCAGCACCACCACCTCTGGAGAGAAAAACTAGGGGAGCGGAGGAGTAAAAGCCTGGGGAGGTGACTGCGAGGCTGAGAGGAGAAAATGAAGATGAATAATTAAGATTTTAAAGTGGAAACACAGAACATGAGGTTGAAAACGAAAAATAAGTGTCACCCCGGGAGGATGAAGAGGAGAGCTGCAGCTGTGGAGAAGGAGAATAAAACGGAGGGAGAGGTGGAGGACATACTGGCTTCTGATTATGTAAAGCACAGGCAGGTGTGGAGAGTGTTGACGGGCCGTCAAACTCACGTCAAGGATTTTATCACACACACATCTAGACGCATATATTAACGCTTAGTATGACAGACAAGCAAATAACATACATGTGTATTCTATGTTTTCTAGTTCTGTCTTGGGCTGTAGCGATTCTGGCATAGTGGCCACAGATGGTATTGCAGGTCATGTGATGCATTATTATTATTCTTATTATCATTTCCAACAGTAAGTGGCTGATTTTACTCAGGCAGTAACATAAGTAATAAAACAGGAACTGCTTTGATGCACCAGGGAAAGAAAGTCAGCACCGGACATATCTGGTCTGGGGGTTTGTGAATGACATATAGAGAGAAAGTTAAAACTGATTTTTTTTTACCCACTGATGCAACGGCCCACCAGGATTAGTTGAGGTGTGCCTGATGGCCAGTGCACCAGCGGGCACAAGGTTTTTTAAAATATGCCGAGTCCCTATAACGTCAGACCAAATGTGATAGAAAGAGGAGGTTATGAGTTCATTTGTGCATCTCTGAATTCTCAGTTATATAACTATTCTCAGACTCCAGCAGGTAAAAACAATGAGATACAGACCGTATCAGAGAAAGACAGAAAATCAATAATCCGATTGTTCACGTTCCGATGTGGTCGGTAGGATCCTGGTTAGCTGCTTTGTAGGACTATTTGCTGAGTATCGTTCCGCTTCACGCATCGCTTCATGCAAACCGGTGTGCATCCTCTACTGGCTTCAACTCAAGGAAGCCTGAAAATGTTTCAGTTTTTATTTGGATGAATTGTTGACCGTCTCAGAACATCAGAACGAGTTCAGTCCTCTTACAGCGGACGTATGATGGTATATTTATAATCTGGGGCTGATAACACTCCTGTCTCTTTAAGGCCCGCCTCCTGATGAGCCCAGTCTGTTCTGATTGGTCAGCTTCAGGAAGCTTCCTCCGGCTCTGAAAGCTACGTAAACAAACTATAGTTGAAGGATTTCACTTCTTTTTCTTCTTCTTTACTTCTCACATCCATCCGTACATGTTCACAACACATGAAAACATCACAATCTTTAACATCAACGTCTGACATCGTAACAGTATAATGTGAAAATCACAAAAACAATAATATGTCACATTTCACACATCCATGGTGACAGATCTTTATAATAACAGACGTTTGTGGTAAAAACTTTTCTCTTCTTTGCTTTCTCTTCCAGATGAACTGACGGTTTCTTTACAATGTGTCAGATTGTTGATTGAAATTCACATTTTTCTTGACCCATCAGACTTTTTAAGGCTCCCACCTCTCAGTGACGGACCTGCTGAGTGAAATGATAATATTACTAAATGTAAGAATGACCACATCTGCAAAAATAAGACCCAAGAGGTAATAAACTGTAATGATCCTTTCACATTCATGATTCCCCTTCTAGGCCTCTTTAACCTCTCTCCCACACAACACAGAGATGGCCTGTCATCACGTACATGTTAACTACACACACACACACACACACACACACACACACACACAGAACACAACACCTCACCACAGAAGAACATGACTCCTATCTTGGTTGTGACAAAGAGCTTAGTAGGTGATCCAAAACAAAAGGACACAAGAGTGTTTGTTTGCAGACCTACACACACTCACAATCTGTATGTGTGTGTGTGTGTTCAGTGTGATCCATCACACACACACATGGATCAAGTGTGTGGGAGGCGTGTCCTGTGCCGTGCGGCTGATCATTTTCCAGCCCTCAGCTGTATGGGAATAGTGAGAGATAGTGTTTTGGGAAAGCACCCGTTGGGAAGGATAATAGGGACGTATGGAAGTCGCTAATGCTGTGAGTACTTACTGTGAGACTTAAGTCAATTGTAGTCAATGAATGTCATCTGAGCTGAGGGAGAGGCATCCAGAGCAATGACCCTGACTCCTTAATTGACATGTGTATCTGTGTCTCAGCACACACACACACACACACAAATGAATATTCACAGATGCTGAAATTTAAAGCCCATGAGGGAAATTGCAGACACACACACGCTCACATGCACACACACACACACACACACACACACACACACACACAACCGATCAGAAAGCGTTTTGTGCGTGGTGTGAGCACGCTCACAGACTGCACTCAGCAGAATAAAATTCTCATTATGCTCATGAACCTGAAGGTATGAGAGCAGTCTCTCATCTCAACTCATGGCCCAGAATATTAAAAGGCTTTCTGCTTCTCTCCAACTCCCCGACTCCCCTCCCTCCCTCCCTCCCTCTCTCCCCCTCTGCATACATATGACTGCATCTCTCCATTTCCACACCCACTTGCCTTTGGGATCAAACACACTCATGGTACCCCAAGGGCCCGGGCTGGAAATGAATTGCAATTACAGCGCTCTTTTTCTCACAGTCTTTTCTTATTATTTCATTGGTGTCTTCCTTTTTTTCTCTGTATTCTCCTTCTCGACTCCTGCTGGATCTTTGTGTGTCTGTGTGTGTATCTGTGTGTTGTGTGTGTGCGTCGTCAGCTCTAAGCAGAGAATATGACTTTAGTTTCTACTCTGTACCGAGACAGCGGGTGCATATTGACCAGGTTGGCATGTGGTATGTAGGAGGCAGCTGTGGAGGAGGCAGTGGTCTCTCTCTGTCTATCTGTTCATTATGTAAATGTGATAGATATTCTCAGTAAGTGCAGAGTCACACAGACTTTCATTTCATAACAAAGAACAAGTCTGCATACTGCTTAACTAAATTATCAACCATAGTTGTGATGCACCTGTTTAGATAGATTATATAATGCTGCAGCAGTCAAACAGAAAACAAGAAGAAACTGCAGGTTTTTAAAACCACTGATGAGATAAACGCTCTACATGGTTGATATCAGGACTTTCTAAACTCTCTTTGTGTAACTCTTGTAATGTTTCACTGATGAAACATTTATGTAGACATAGCCAGCAGCGTTATGTATTCGGTCTATTTATCTATATGCAGGAGACAGAGTGTGGGTGCTATTACCTCCAGTCAGCTATTATTAACAGGAATTACAAAGCAACCACCAACACAAACATAAATCAGTGACATCTCCATGTAACCTGCATCACTTTGAAGCCACTTACCATGATGTCAGCGAAAAGCCAGATTTATGTCAGCGTTTAGTGGGTAGAAACCCTTTTATATTTTATTTTTTTATTACTAGTCTTTCTTTCTACGTGTGTGAGCATGTCTGTCTGTCATAATTACCCGTTCATTGTGTTGATCACTGAACATGTATGACAGCATGGCACATGTTTACTCTCTGGAATGTGCTGAATGAGAGAGCATGACGTCAGCGCTGAGACTCGAGGTTGGGCGTGTACCAAGAATCTGCAGAGTTCGGGGAGGAGGCCCGTATTGATCCTAAATGACGACAGTCGGGCTCTCTGATCTCAGTTGGACCCCTGGCCCCCCATAGAGCGATCCGCAGCCGTGGACGTTCCCCATGGCAACCAGTGTGTGTGTGTGTGTCTGGGTGGGGGCACATCTCTGGCGGCATCTTTCTACTCCTCCCCTACCTTCATCTGCTGCTCTTTCCTCTCTTCAGTCACCGTGCTCCTGTAGCTCTATCTTTGCGGGGAAACATTTGACCATTAGAGAGTGAGGACATTAGTGGGAAATGAGGACATTTTGGCCACTCATCACTTCTTCAAAAGGGTTATGACTTGGAAGGTGGAGGTCACATGACCCTTCTGTTGCAAAAGCGCCCTGAGAGTCGTCACTATAGATGAATTCGGTGGTGATTTATGTGTTGCGCTCTCACCGTTACAGCAGTGTCAGAGTGGACCTGAACACATTTCAGACAGTGAAAGCAGAAGTGTTCGACCTGATCATGGTTGGTAATAGGTTGATATTAGTTATCACACACTGCTGTCCGACTGATTAAACTACTTTAGATTTAAATCATAAAACCTCCACAATTTCTTTCATTTTAATCAGAAGAAATGCACCTTTTTGTAATTTCAGCGGGGTGCAGGCACACGTTACATATTTACCGGTCCCTGGTCTACACATGATTGAAACATCATAGACTCAATGTTTTTTTTATTATAAACTTTTATTTTTATAAGTGGCCCATCATGAGCATATTTTCAACATATAACCACTTTTACAGGATCTCCAGCACATATTTACACACACATACTGTTTAAGACACACTCAAACAGTGTGTGTGTGTGTGTGTGTGTGTGTGTGTGTGTTCATGCTAATGAATGAACATGAAACCCGGTACAACAGGGTGGCTTAATACTTTCTGGAGCGCTGTGGCACAGAGGAATACGATCAGACTTTAGATACACACACAATACTTGTTATTAGAGTCGGTTCGTTGTTGGTTTTTGTCTTTCTTTGGGATTTGATGACAGTAAGACAAATATAGAAAATCTCCAGCATGATCCTTTAAGGATTACAGGATTCTGAGCCGGTTAGATCAAAGATGTAAAAGCCAGTGCACATCCTCAAAAGTATAGTAACACAAATGTTGGCATGTTTGTGTGTATAAAATATGTGGAAGAGTTTACTTTTTCACTCTATGTTCCCACAAGGAGCCCTTTAAAGATGCATGAAACCCTTCAGAAGCTTTCAAATGAATGTTCTTCAATCCACCGTGTTACCAGCGATAAGGGAGGGAAAAGTTCAGATGATAAAGGAGGAGAAGTTAATGACGGACAGATGGAGAGAGAAAAAGACTGAACGACCTTGTCGGATGCACACTGAGAGACCGACACAGCACAGACACAGTGGTCATGTAAATTGGGTTAGATTAGATTAAATTAGATTAAATTCGATTGATCTGAAAGTTTAAACGGTAAGTAGTTGGTACACAGGTTGAAATTCCTGATACAACCTTCAAGGACAAAAACAGCCAGCATATTTCCACTGTGGTTCCTCTGAACAGGAGGGAAGCTGAAAGAATAAAAAGTGTTTTTCCACTGCACCAGGATGACAGGAAACAGTATCTGTTATGACAACCTCACACAGATAAGACACACTCCCAGTTCTTCATATACACACATCTGCTCTCTTACACACACACACACACGAGGTCACGGCTATCGTCTTTAACACATGTGAAACACACACATCTACACCGTAATATATACAACAAACACACATTAGCTTTCAGCCACAGGAAAAACAGCTTCTGGTGGGTTTTCATGCAATAAAGAACCTAAAACAGAAAAATGTAAAAACTATTTAAACCGTGTTAATCTAGATACGTGTCTGTGTCATAGTACGTTTGTAAATCGAACAGTGAGACTTCTTCTTCTTCTTCTTAAACCACAACAGAAAAATCTCAAGCCAAGTTTTAAGATCAGTGCATCGGCATGAATAAATAAATTAGTGACTAAGCATCCGTCACATGTGACAAACAAGCTTCCCGTTTCTTTCTGAGACTTGTTGTCTTATTAAAAATGCTTCTCTCTGTTTCCACACAAAAACCAGGAAGTGATTCTGTGGGGAAAGTTTTTTTTAAGTAGAGGAGGGGTTGTCTCTCAGTGGCATCCCACACTGGTTCCAACTCAGCGCTCTGGACTTTTTTTTTTTTTTGTCTTCTCTCTCTCCAAATGGCAGTCTTTCCTCTCAAGAGTCTGTCTTTCCCTTCACCACAAGACATCAGCCCTCTCGTCTTTCTTTCTTCTTTTCCTCTCCCACTGCTCTTCTTTTTAACCTACACCCAGATACCCAGACATATGAACACCACCCACATGCACTTCTCCCCATGTCTGTCTACTTCTTCAGTCTGGGGGCGGTCTGCCACAGTTTGGTCAAGGAAAGGAAAGGAATTTAGAAATAAGGAGTTTCCTGACGTCTCTAAAGATCAGAAACACAAATATCAGATGACACAGAAAAAGAAAACCAACAAACACTGGCTGGTGTCATACAGTGTAATATCACTTATTCTCTGCACAAAACTTACAATATAGCATCCATCCTTCCTTTCTCTCTTTTTCCACTTACTTCTTCTTTTCTTCCCTCTTTGTTTCACTTTTTCTTTCTCTCTTTCACAACAAAGTCACGCTTTGCTGAGACGGCAAAGTTCAAAGAGAGATCAGGGCAGTAGGCGGGAGCAGGACACCCCTAAACACTATAGCTCTCCACAGCCACCACGCTCCATTTACTACACACACACACACACACACACACGAGACGGTGACCTTGACCCATGCCACTCTCTCATGGCCAGTCGATTTATTTGTTTCAGCATATCTGCATGGCTGCAACAGCATGCATATGTGCCCATACGTTTCTGAGTGCTTGCATGTGAATTTCTGCATGTCTGAACGCATCACCACATGTGCAGTTACAATATATATATATATATATATATATGTGTGTGTGTGTGTGTGTGTGTACCACATGTGCGTCTTATTCCCTGTGCATGCCTTCATTCAAGCGTGTTGCCATATCTGTGTGTGTGTGTGTGTGTCTTTTTGTGTTTATGTGAGACTTGATGCATCATTGCAGTTTCAGGCTTAAATAAGGGCTTTTACTGTATGAGCTTAATGACAATTCCATCAGAAACAGGTGGAGATGCTTTTAGCCAGTACACTGAACTTTGACTGTAATGTATTTTCAGGCTTTGTGACAAAATCTTGGTCAAAAGATATAAAAAAAAACAGAGACTCCAACTTCCAGATTCCTTTCTGATTCTTTAACGTGAGTCAGATAAAAGTAAAACATGCTCGCGGCTCAGAGAGTCTGATTATTCTCAGGCCGTAGAGCTGTGCTGGTATCATATATAAACCTCTAGAAAGCTTTTGTTTCTAGTTTGTTATTCATTTATTCTACTGTTTACCAGATGCTGTGTATCAAATGAACAGTTCACTGTATTGTAGTGTGTAGAGTCACAACTGTATTTCATGCCTCTGCAATAACTCTCACTTAACTCTATGAGCCTGTTGGTAGTTTTCAGGGTAATTTCACTGTTTACTTATATGTTCTTATATTGGTCATATAAGAGCCAGCCATTCATACCATATCTTGTTTTTGTTTTTTATATTAGCCTTTATATCAAGTTTTTAAACATATTTCACCATAAAATGCTAGAAGTATTTCATAATTGTGTAGGAGGAGCGGCACTAAATCAGAAATGAAGGCATCATCACAGTGATTACAGTTAATTGACAGAATTTAATTATTGTTTTCTTGATATTTCATTTACAACCACAAAATCCAACCTCGAGAAAAACTAGAGAAAAACCTGAGAATGTTTCCAATGTCGATATTTGTACCAAATTTCATGGTAATCCATCCAACAGTTGTAATAGTCACTACTACTACCACTTTAATTGTAATGGACGTAGTGACTGACCGACTTTGACATCCATAGAGCAACACCACCAGCATGGCTCAAATACACCAACCTAACTTTTTTTGTTCTTTGCCCTGCCACTGTTGGGGGAACCACAGTTCTTCCTCTAAGCCCAGCCCGAGCCTCTGGTGTGCGGAAGCAGCTCCTGGCTCTTGTTAGTGGGTCTGGAGCCACTTTGTTTCGCTTGGTTTGGGACACGGTAGGCTTTTCATGCTCCGGGGGGGCCACCGCAGATCGTCTTGCAGCGACAGAGAGCGGTTCTGGCTCACAAAGGTTGCCTTTGTCTGAAGAGACTCTTATCTGTCCACCGGCGTCGACTTACTCCTACAACACAGAACCACTCATATAAACCCTCACTTTACACTTCAACCACACACACACGTAAACATAGGCTACGCACACAGATGGTGCACATTCTCAGTCACACAAAGAGGACGCAGGCTCACATATGTAAGGTTGTAGGTACTGTATAGCTATTTGCAGGTGTGTGGGTGTGTCTGCACACATAAGGTGCACATTATTAGAAGAGGTGTATAAATACACCGCTGCAGCCACACAGAAAAATCCATTAAATATGGGAAAGCATATGGTCATACTGTGCAAACAATAAATCCTCTCCAAGGTTCATTTGACTGCACACATTTACATACACCCACACATCCTTACCTCTTCAGATGCATGCATATCATCTCCCAGCAATTAACATCCATAATGATGGCTGTGCACACACATGATTGCACTCCTTATTTTCATTCTGTGGACTTGTTTGTTTGTTCAAGAAGGCATTGCACTGACACCATATGGAGAAAGTTATCTATTAATATACTGGTTTAGTTCGGTATCAATATGCACTCTTTTCATATGAATACATTTTGATGCTTTTATTGCCTTTGATATGACGCAAGAGAGAATCAGACTCCAAACAGTTATTAATAAAAGCTTTTTGTCTTCTCTGGTTCTTAAAGTATCATCTCCTGTTATCTCGATCTTTTCTTAATCAAATGTTTAAATCGATGCTAATTGTCCCTCAATCAAATATTTTGCTATAACAATAATTCCCTAAAAATAACTTTACTGGTTCCCAGCCGCAGTTATTACAGAAAGACGGAGTTTTAGAAATGTTGTGATTGAAAGTAATCCAGACTTCAAAGGAAATTTGACGTCTATCGACACACACACAGAGACACACACACAGACACACACATATGGAACATCAAGAGCTTGCAGTAAAAACTCGATATATGTGAGCACACATGCATGAGACCCTGACAACACGCCCCAACGCCAGCACATGTGGGTGTATGCACGCCTCACAAAGCCTTGAGACCTCTTTACTGGATTTCCTCTCATCCTAAAGTTAATTACAAGGATTATTCTTATTGTCTCTCTGAGCTCTGTGGAGCAGGTAAGAATACAAACAGTACATCAGGGCAACGCTGAAGGCATCAGCGAGTGTCCTGTTGGAATAAAGGTGCCAATAATTCGACTTGCAGCTGGATGCATGGACAAGCAGGGATTTCAAGCCTCGGTTGCATATTCTTGGTTGTTGTATGTGTAACTAAGTATTGCATCTCCCTGTAATCCCAATTTGAGTTCCCAGCGAGTCTGGTTAAAGTGTCATCTGTGACTGAATCCTGGCCCTTTACGAACAGATGCTATGCTATGAAATTCTCCACGGAAGCAGAAGTTATTTCCCGGTGACTGCTATGGAGTATTTAAGAAAATTGTTCACCGCATGTGTACGTGTATTATATGTGGGTCTACATTGTCGAAGCAATTGAGTAAATGGGCATTTAATTGGTTTTGCAGACACACACATTTTGTGGGGATAAACAGATTTCTTTGTCTGCCAGCGTCAAAGATGACAGTGCAGATATAGTCACATGGAGCTCCATTTGTTCAGCAGCACAGTGACTCACGCTGAGGCAAAACAATTAAGATACCGATGCTTAATTCCTCCTTCAAACACGATCAGTCTCTCTGCAGGAGGAAATGTGAACTGTGTTTTTGTGCCAAGAGCTGGATTCATCAAATCTGCAACATGAGATCATTTCTTTCTCCTGAATATTGACACTTTTTACTAATCAGGCACTTGATACTCGATAAATGATTCTTAAATAATACATCAGCAGACTACATACAAATCTGTAACACAAAAAATAAAGACTGAACAATAAGACCGAATCCACCAAACCAACAAGTAATCAGTGGTTTGTTTGTCTTGCTGGGAAGTGAAGCAGAAAGCTAAAACATCAATGCACCACTGAAATGCTGTTTTATTTTGTCGCGGCTGAGAATCAATCGGGTAAATACTCAAATCTCCATTATTTTACAGAAAGCAGAATTTGTTTTCCAATTTTGTAAAACCTCCAGTGACCTCAACAATTTCTGTCAATAACAAATAACAGCAAAATGTCATTTAAACCAAGACAGCGGAGGCTGATATGTGAAAAAAAAATGTGTTTTTTCATTTTCACTGCCTGTAAGACAAAGCCCAGGTTTCAGCCTGCCCTGAATGCTTCATTTGCAATAGTTTTTCTATTTTCTCAGCAGGCATGTCCGTAAATTTGTTCTGTAATCTTAGTTGTCGAGATGTTTCTTATCCTGCTTTCATATGTTAGTTCACGCAGCCAGACGACCAATCAGAACGGAGTGGGTTGATCAGGAGGCGGGCCTTAAAGAGACAGACACAGGCTGGACTAAAGGGCCAGTACAAAGTAAATAAGGAGTCTTTATTATATGTCTTGTTTAACTGAAATGTTTAGGTACTTCACATCAACCTTTTTAAGATTAAGATTACAACATATCATGAGTTTATAAAATCTGATAAATTATATAGATTAAAGTAGCCAGTAGTACAGTTTAAAGTAGTTCAAATGTACCAAACATCGACATGCTATTTACACATTAATAAGTCAGTATTAATATTCCAGTAGTTTATAATACTATGATACTTTAACACAAGAGCTGGTATTTACTTTTACCTTTTTTAAATTACTTTATTGTAAAATTACATTAACAATGGATGGGCAGGATAATAAATGATATTATTTTACTCAATAATACTTAATAGTGATATTATCGTACGATGTAATACTGACGTATGAGTAATATGATGGTGTTGTTAATGATCCCAAAAGAATCAATTAATACTTTTGTACTGAAGTAATGTTTTGAATGCAGTTTGAATTGCAGTGACTTAAAGGAGTATTGCCACTACTTCTTCCAGTGATGGCTATGTTTACTCATAACGTTAGCTTACAGGCTATCGATGAAGACAGTTTATTGACTCTGGAGCCAAACAGCTGAGATCACATTCGAATAAAATTATAATTAACGAGGTCTACATGTCATCAGCAGCACGTCAGGCTGCACAGAGTCTGGACTCACTCTGTCTCGTCTCTCTGCTCTGTCACTCTCGCTCTCTCACTGGCCGGGCTTCAGAGAGGCGAGGAAGACAGACGTGGTCTTTGACTGGAGCGCTGATGCTATCACTGCTAGCTGCACAGGCCCGGCTTTGTTTTCTTCCTCCTCCTCCTCCTCCCAGTCTCCCCTCTGCTCTCGCTGCTCTCACTCGCCAGGTTTCCCGTTGCGCATGGAATTTCTGAAACATGGAATAATGAGAGGTGTAAATCAAGACAGAGAAGATCATCAGTTTTCAGAAATTCTCGGGGGAAGACAGAGAAAATAAAGGAGGGTTACATAGCGGCTTCTTTGAAAGGGGAGTCGAATGCATGATTACCTCACCTAATAAGCGTTTGTACTTATGGAAAGTTTTGAAGACCTAAAGGACATTTATATCAGGGCCACAGTGAACGTCTGCCTCTATTTATAATGTCAAATCTATAAAACAAAAAGTCTTCCTCACAGGAGACTTCTGTAGATATTTCAGTTATTTGAAGCCTCCCAAATTCAAATGTCTTAAACAAACTGCACTAAAAGAGAAAACAGTCCAGAGCCCAAATAAATCATGTGTGCACACACTATGAATAGACAACATAAGTTTAGCATAGAGCAACAGGAGATAAAGACCACATGAAAACAGAGGAAACCACTGACAGTATCCTCTGATGAGTGTGTCTCAATGGACAGACAGAGACAAAGACAGAGAGCAGCTATACAGGAACTGAATAAAACCATCATCACACACTCCTCTGTACATTCATTAATCCAGTAAACACGCTCCCATTACTGCAGTGGTATCACTGTAAACCCATGCAATGAAGATGCTGTGTAAAAAAAACTTTTTAACTGCATTTCTGCAGCTTTTACTGAGAAATACTCGTCTTATATACATACATACATAACCCTAAATATATATATATATATAATGGAGACTTTAGACACCATGTCCACATTCAGACACATTGTCAGCCTGCTTCTGGACGTGAGGACTGAAAACTTATCTTTGTATAAAAATGCTCCCATTGGTCCCAATGAGACGTACTTGGATGTAAATGTTGACAGTAATTTCCTAAAACAGCTGCACACTGTAGTTTTTAGCAAATGTTACTCAAACAGGGTGAAATAGTGCATTGTTTTCAGCTGTGGATTAATAAATACACGTTTGGTGCTTTAGTGAGTATTTCTGGCAGCGGGATGGTGTGTGTGGGATGATAATGAAGGAACGTTTTCACCCAGTGCAGCAGTGTGGCTCACCGACATGTGTTTAATAGTTTTCTGAACAACAACAGAAGTCTACAGCACAGATATATATCACACATATACACACAATATTTTTAAATAGACCAGTTCATGGTTGGTTTTGGTTGATTCCTACACAGCGTAGTTATGTGTTGGTTGGACTAAAGTCCTAAGCAGCAGCATTTCTTCCTGAAAGCTGATGTCATGTCGAGTTGATGACCTGCATGAATTGATAGAAACGCTTTAAATGTACTTCCCAGTTTTTGTTACTGTTATTATAACATTTTGCAAAACTCATGTGAAAAGAGATTTGAGGGAAAATAACACCCACATCTTTAAAACTCCACACATCCTGTTTGTAACTTTCTGTTCGTATCTTTCAGCCAAATCTGAGATAACCATGATGACACCATGAAGGTTATTTTTCAGACTTGGCAACGCTTCCTGCAGAGACACACAAGACATTATACAACTGTATTTACAAGCCAGGAATAATATCCTCATGACGAGCAAATTGGCTTTGACATGTGAAGTCGGTGGAGTGCCCCTTTAAAGACTCTCTGCACATAAATCAGCAGGCGGATTAGTCTATACGCTCCCTCTCACATCCTGCATACATTATTATCAAACAGACAGCTTTGACCTATGAGTAGATCCCCTCCCTCGCTCTCCGTCTTACTTCCTCTTTGATGCAGATTATCTATATGTATGAACGTACACAACCAGGCCACACGACACGTCCCTGAGAGCGTGTTTAAACTGGGTTATACCGGGCTAATACCTGCAGAAACTGTCACCGTGAGAAATGATCCTACTCATTAGACTTCACGCACATCTATTAAAAGACAAAAAGAAAACAACAACAACAGGAACAGTTTGTTCTGGGATTTAAATGGTATTTTCTCATTGTGCTTGCAAGAATTAACATAATGCAGATGTTAATGTTGGACTGCGTTACGGCTCATGAAATGATGGATATGGTCTCTACTGGAACAAGATCTGGGTGGGAATTAAAAACGCCAAGATCAACAACAGATAGCACTGCAACCTTTTAAATCACTTCTTTTTCACAGACAAACTTTATTAATATAAATAGTTTGACCTGCTCTGTCCTTCTTCCAGGTGTTTGATCTATTCTCTTATAGTCCTGGCTTCAATTCACGTCTGATATTTTATTGATAGTTAAATCATTATAACTCATCTTGACATCTTAGTTTTTCACAGGAAAATGTACAAAACTCTGTGATTGTGTTTTAATGTGTTTCATCTTAAACATTAAATATGTTAATTATGCAGATTATTTACATTAGTAAATGAATAAATGTTGCATCTGTTGTCACATTAACTTCTGCACTGACAGCAAGTTGGATGAACGAGCAATGAAGACAGAGAGAAACAATAGACGTGTGAAAGTTAAAGACATGACTTCATTCTTTCTTTGCTCAGCTTTTCAGCATCACTGTCAGCTCATATCTGTCAATAAAATTATATGAACAATGATCCAAAACCATCAACTTTCAGCATGAGAAATGCAGAAAAGCTTCAGGAACTCTGTATAAAGCTGTATCTCAAATGTTACTACTAAGAAAGAAAGAGTCAGAAACGTTGAAAGTCGTATTGCTCTACAGGTTATAAAGCCCCCTGAGGCATTTGTGATGTGTGATACTGGATGATATAAATATAAACTTTTGTTGGACGCAACTTTGAGTCCACCGAAGCTGCTCAGGAGCGCACATCGATACAGGAAATACACTCCTACGCTGCCCAGGCTTCAGTGGAGGGCAACGCAGGGTGAATAGTGGCCGTACTGTAAGGCTACTTTACCTTGCAGGTCATGAACAAGTCAACAGCATCAGCGGGCTTTAACTCCTGCAGGATGACTGACAGCTGTCTGATCCACTTCCACAAGTCAACGTCAAGTCATTAGAGGTGAGGAGGTCCTGTAATCACGCCACGGTGTCTGTGAGCCAGGCACACACACACACACACACACACACACACACACATAATACACTTACACACTTATCAATTACTTGTCCATCCCGGTACGTGGTCCCAGTTGGAAAGTGTGTGTGTGTGTGTGTGTGTGTGTGTGTGTGTGTGTGTGTGCTGGTCAGGGTGGAGAGAGGATCAGTGGTGGAGCTCAGTCAGCCGTGGCCACAGACTGTCAGATACCGACCTCTCAGACACTCGCCGGATGGATGGATTGGTGTATCAGTAGGAGGGGAAGTCTCCACTACACACACACACACACACACACACACACGCACACACACACACACAGCTATTTGCAGCTATTTTGAAATTCGGTCTTTTTCACAACCCACTGTGTGATGGACAATCATGAAAACTGTCCTCATTAACGTGTTGATATTTTCTTCTAATAATACTGTAACATGTGTAGTGTTGAACCTACAGAACAGCTCTGCTCCATCCTGAAAAGTGCTAAAAAGCCTCCACACACAACCTGCTCTGCACCAAACATCAAACACACACAGGTAGCAACAAGCTGGTGAACATAGTGGAGCATTTAGATATGATCCTCAGGAGTTGGTAGAGAGCAGAAACACAGAGTGAATATTGGACTTAGATTCAGCAGTGAGATTCAGTGTTGTGATGTGAAAGTGTTGTCCGTTTATGATCATTATTATTTTTCTTCACCTCTGTGTGTGTGTGTGTGTGTTTTTTTTATCCTTGTTTAGACATGTTTTATATTTCCAACGTGTAAGGAAAAACCCAAACGAGATTAAACCTCAGGCTGACTTTGCTCTGCTGTAATAATGAGATCAGATTATAATTTGCAATAGAAAAAGAAGCACATGCTCGATGAACAGCGGTGACACAGAACCACATACCGTAGAGTGGCTGTTGCATAATCCCATCTTTATGCATATCTGCCCACAGTATCCACATGGAGTGCTACATCTGTCACAGAAGACATATCCTGCTGCTGTGAGAGACGGTGGACTGATCTGTTGAAAACCGTGGCTTCATATCACTACATATAGACAACAGATATTATGTCTATATGTCAGCAAAGGGACAGTTTTGTTGTTGTTTTGTGTCTTCACAACTATTGACCAGAAAGACTTTGTTCATAGTGTCGAACCCACAAACACACAGCTGGAATACAGAGACTTTGCTAACATTTTAGCCAAAACAAGAAGTTTACAGCTTGTTTCGCTGCTTCAAAACGGTCAAAATGGAAAGTAGTGGTATGTTTGCAGTCACCAAAACAGACCTCTGAACATGGCAACTTTGTGGCATGGCAACTTTGTGGCATGGCAACGCTGTGTTGTGACATGTCAGTAATGACTTCACTGAGTACAACGTTAACAGAAAGTAAAGCGGTGGCTTTAAAGAATGAACCCTAAAGACGCATTTTATGCTTTTATTATCAGCTTATGATATTTGATGGAAACTGCAACCACATTTGCGATATATTTTCAGACCACATCACATTGTTTGTTGTTTACAGTCCACAGTGGAAAAGCGCCCAGACCCAACAGAGCTTTTAAACACAGCTTGTTTATTAGATAGTTTTGGTAACCTGTCATCCCGCCATCATCCGTCTGCTTTTACCCATCAGCCCTCACAAGTCTGGCGTTGTTTCCCTCACTGGCTTGGAAGACAGTTTATGAGTGTGGGTGCGGTTATTTGGAGGAGCTTTGCAGTTTGAATAAACCTCAGCATGCATGGTGTGAACGCGCCATAACTCAGTCAGCCTCCCAGAGGAGCAGCTCCATGTTTCATCTCATGGGTGAATCACGACTGAACTCTGGGTTCTGATCTATAGATCTATAGATCTATAGGGGGTGTTTATGTACTTAATAAAAGAGACTCATCTGAACAGAGTAATGTATGCAAACCCAATTTTAGGCTGGATTATATTCTCTTTAATGTATTGCAGTCAGGAGGACGTGGTTCTCCTTGCACAGGCTCTGGGGATTCTGGCATATTAGACATATTACTCCATTGGATTACATTTACTGAGATAAGACACACAACACTGAGGATGATATTTATAGTAAGCTGCATACATGACCACATAATTTCATGGTTGTACCTTTTCAAGCGCACGTTTGAGAAGATGCAGCCTCCAGCACTGAGGGTCGAGCTGCATGTAAAGTTATTCATACATAATTAATGCACGCGATAAGATAAAGACATGAATCCTCTTCTCCTTTGCAGTCTTTCATTTCTACAGTTGAAGCATTTTGTTGTGTCGGTTCTTTCTTTCTGCCTGTTAAACCTGCTTCTACTCATTAGAAACATCTACTTTCATTATCAGCTGATGGGTTTATATGTTTTGTTATATTTGTTATATGTTACAGGGTCCTCTGAGATGGTGGAAAATAAGTAAGTACATTTACTCAAGTGCTGTATATAAGTACAATTATGAGGTTATGTCCATGTCCTCTGATTTCTTCCCCTAATCCACCTCATCTCCCGTCTTCGCTGTCCGCTATGTGTCCTCTCATTATTCCACCATAATATCCAATCGTCTATCGCCCTCCGTGTGATTAGCACTGTATCCCAACTCGCTGTGAGTGTGTGTGCACATTAGAGACACCTCATCATCAGCCAATCATACGGATCAGTGCCGATGATCCGGCTGGAGCACGAGGAAAGAAAAGCAAGCTATTGTTTTTGGACTCCCTCCACAATGGACCCAACCTGTCACTGAGGCTTTCACTCTTTGAGTCAAAAGAGCTAATTCATCCATTTATATTTATGTATGCAAAACCCATTCCTCTCTGCTATTACAACAATGCAAATAAAACTGAGTAGCTTTGTTAATTTGTCCCCTTTTCTACAGTATATCCCCCTTCTATCCTCAGATAGATGTGCATCTGAAGCTGTAGTCTGAGATTAGGAAATGACATCATCACTGTGAGCTGATAAGACATAAAAGCTCCATCAGAGTGAAACTGAACCTAAATATGCAAAATCATGTTGTAAATAAGTGCATACAGTTGATTTAATGGAAATATTATTAAAGCTTTAATACAGTGTTACAGCCTGCATGTTTCTGTTTCATGAATGCATCTTTTCTCTCAGTTTTGGCCCTTCGTCCAGACTAAAAATGAAGGTTTTCCAGAACGTTCTCGGCAGTGTGTAAATCTGTTGGAGGAAGCAGGGACGTGGAAGCTAAGTCTCCGTCCTTCCTTCTCTCTCCATGCTCTGAGATGATCCTCTCAGCTCCTCTCCTCTCTGATGGAGATTAGTTTGAGAATGGTGTTGAGGTAAGGAGGTATTTCAGACACTTTACGCTGCAATCCAATTTTTTTCCTCCTTCCAAAACCACGAAGCAGCGGTCACATTTAATTGTAAAAGCACCAGTGCCAAAGCAGCAGCTCACAAAGACTTAAAATAATGTCATCACACATTCACTGCCATTACGTTTCAATTTTTCCTCCGCTCACTCTGACACAAAATGGTCACATGAATGATAAAATTGTTCCATTAGCGTCTCCACGCTTAAATGCTGCATTTTAGCCGTTTTAGTCCATTAAGTGAAAATCGGGCACTTTGAATTACTGCAGACTGAATATTTCCTACTTTTCAAGCAGCCATTTGTTGCATTGTTCTTCATGTGAGAACAATAGAAAAATCTGTTTCATTCACGTGTTTTCTTACTGAGAGTTATGCTGCGTTGCAAACAACTGGGAACTTGAACATTTCTGACCTTCTACTAGAACTATTATTTTATTTATGGGCCACTTTTCAAACAATAAGTGAGGAAATAATTCAAACCTAAGTAGCATTAAAGGACAATTGCAAAATAAATAAGTAAATACGGATGAAACGGCTCTCACCGCCGAAGCTCCGACTGGGAAAAAGCAGATTATTATTATTATTATGACATCATGGAGACTTTTTCACCATGACAACATGTGTGGATGATGTGTGTTGGTGTGTGTTTTAGGGATGTACTTCAGGATGTGAACTTCCAGCAGTGGAGTGGCTCCTCCGGGGACCGTTATGTCAGCGCTGACATGGATCTAATGATGGTGGTGTGACTCTGGCTGGTTCGAGGGGAGGATAGTCCCATGACGACATGGTGACTGACAGCTGGGGGGAGGGATTCCTGCACCGATGCACCTCTTGATTTGCTGTCAGTGAGCTTGATTGATTAGCTTCTTATAAACTAAAAGAATTAGCCATCCAGTCTTATCATATATAACATATACAACGTTTTCAAAGAGACAAATTATTGGTGAAAATGCAACTTTGCAGTTACAACTTCTTTAAATCAATGTTTTTCTAATTTCCCCACAGCTCTCCACAACTTTATACTGAATTAACCGTATATTTTCATTAGTGCTAATCACTCCAAAGAATAAAGCTCTTTATTATTAGTGGTGTCTAAAAGTAGAGTGACTCATCTCACCAGTCCAACAAAGTTATCAGCTAAAGCAAAGAGCAGCATTACGGTCTTTTCACTTGGGAAATCTGGGAGTGTTCAGAGTTTCATTATGTCAGACGCATGTGACATTTAAGATGTTTGACTAACAGTTTAAAAATAGACAGAAGAGGGATGATGATTTTAATTTCTTACACTTTATTGTGGAAAAGTGAAGCAATTAAAGAGGAAATTAAAGAACGGACTGAGAGGAGAGAAAAGTTTTTCTGCTGTGTGTCACTGATGCTGACAGCTTCCATTCATCCACACAAAGCACACAACACCACAGCGGAGCGACAGCCGAGCAACAGCCGAGCGAGGCTTTCGATCCAGGGAACAGAAGCACATTTTTGAGGAGTGTGTGTATGCGTGTGGTTGGCCTGCTGTCTGATTAGCTCAAGGTGTTGGCTGTATTTACATACCTCAGCACCACCCAAATGTTGATGACTAAGAACACTGTGCTTTATTATGAGTAGATTCACAGGGAAGGGCCACACATTATTAGATTTGGTCTTTTCATGGGACTTTTGCTGACAATAATGAAAATATAGAATAACAATACATGATTAATTTTTTAAGACTAAAGTCAGCACATTTACTACAGATGGATGGACACATGCAGTTTCCCTCAACTCTTTATTGACCAGTAGTTTTCTCTTGTGGTGCATAACAATCAAAAAAATATACAATCGTCTAAATGTTTAAACAGCTACCAGGAGAGTAAATGTAGAGTCTCACATTCCTCTACAGGCTTTAATCTGACTGATACTTGTGTTACATAAGCAGCATGATGACCATGAACGTGTTCATATTCCCAGATGAGTCATGAAGCAGGAATCATGTGTTTCTGTGTGGATTATCTTCTTATTGTGAGATGCACCCAGTTTGTTTACTCCCTCTACATATCAGAAACTAGGGATTAGTTTCACATTCACATGACACAGCTGTGTGGATGTTTGAGTAAGAAACTAAACACAGCTTATCTGTGCATCTGTCTGCTCACAAACATCATCACACCTGATTTCTCTACAGTGGTCAACATGAGTGCACCAATAAAAAAAAATAAAAATAAAAAGTTATGTTACTCAACAAAAGGAGTGCAGCGATCACAGTTGTTTTTTTCTCTTTATTCTGCTCTCCCAGCTAGACGTGTACAGTACGCCAGCACACGCAGGGCTGCATTCACAGCAGCCTCCAGGGAGATTTCATCCAACTCAAACAACTCCAACCAAAACCCCAGCAGCTGTCGTCTCAGAGACATAATCAACGCTGACAGAGGAACCTACTGAGTATTTAAGACGCTGGCCTTTGGGTTCTGAACAATGTTAAATTACAGACATGTGGAGAGAGGTTAAGGGCCAAAATAACCTGACTACTCCCTCATGATAAACTCTTCAACCTCCTAAAACCCATTAAACACCCGCAACGCCTCGCCGCCTCTCAACAGCAGTCTTCTTCAGTCTGAAGCATGAAAGCGAAAGAGATAAAATGAAAACGTTAAATAGGAAAAACATCAGAAAGTTTTCTCCTCTCTCTCTCTCTCTTCCTCATCAAAGTGGGTGAGTTCAATGTGAGTAGATGACGGACCACCGTGAGCGGATGGCTCACAATTTGTTTTCTCTTTTCGTTTCTTGGGGGTTTTTTGTTGTTTTTTTTCATCTTGGCTTCTCAGGCAGTTTATTTATTTATTTATTTATTTATTTTTTGATAAACAGTCAAGAGCTGAGCTCCACTGCAGAGAAGATTTTCATTTTGAGCTGCTGCCTCATAAACAGAAGACAATGTGGTTAGAAATGATGAATATATAGCCAGTGGCTTTAATATCTTTAATATTCTCTGCTGACATGGTGGCGAATGGAGCAGTGTGTTAGATAATGATGAAAAAGAGGAAAAAAGATGCCGAGATCTTCTCAACTCTGAGGTTTTGTGCTCCATTAGGTTTTTTACTGCTTCACTCAGGACTAACAAGACAAGTTTTTACACTGATTGCCTCAAAGGTTCAAGGTGCTGAATGTTGGCATGGACGAAATAACAGAAAGACCTTCAATCTGGTAATCCACTGATGCAATGTGTGTGTCGAGTAAAACACTGAATCATCCCTCTCTGCTGTCAAAAATAATGTTAACATGTATGTATGTATATATATATATATACAGTATATATATATATATATACATATATATATATATATATGTATATATATACTCCAGCAATGTAAACAGATGACAGAGCAGCGTTTCATTGTAATAATGTAAGACTAGTGTGAGCTATCATGAAAGCAAATAATTTAAATGATTTATAGAGCCGTTTTGATAAATACACCTATTAGCTCTCATCAATCGGCCTACGACATTCAGTAAATATAAAACTTCAAGAACTAAAGATAGAGGGGAAAAACTGACCTTTATTTAATAATTATTTAATGTTCGTTAGCAGTCTTTGAGCTAAACGAAGCTGACCAGCGACTGGCTGTAGATTAACATGTATTAAACATGAGAGTGGTAGGCCATATATACACATATAATGTGAACACAGTCCTTTAAAGCCAGGGTATGCTTGAAATGAATGATTTAGTCAGAGTTTGTGAGGGAGTTTCAGGTGCAGTCTGACCATTTGAAAAGCTCCTACGGTACACCAGGTTAATTATGTGGGGTTGTGTTATAGTGTTGCTGTTATTTGTTGCCTGTTTTTGGATGGTACAACGTGCAACGTTCAATGTATTCATCCGTGAAAACATGAAAATCACAGCACTCCCATCCTAATCAACCAACACTGATTACAGCCATGGGACTATGATTGGTATGGCCAAACGGGTGATACCAATTAAAACCCCATAAGTATTTCTTCCTACAATATAAAGAATATAAAGACAGCTATTTTAATAACTTGATACCTCCAACCTTGTTGCAAGGTTTTAATCACAAATTCAATGTTTTTTAGGAAGCAAATATAGACTAGACAAGGACTTCGGGCTGATGCTAAAATGAAGCCAAGACTTTAATCTAGACTTGGCTAAGAATGGCGGCTTGCTGCATGGTTGGCTGCTATAACTATAATCTTCCCTGTTGCTTGATATTCTGGCTCGCTAAGGTGGCTAGCTGATGGGCTATATGAGCTGACTGGGTGGCTGTCTGATTGGTATTAGCCAGCTATAGTAGAAGGCAGTTCTGGCTCGCTGCGGTTGAATCTCTGCCTGATAATACTTTGGCAGGTTGCTGTCCTGACTCACTGGCAGTATGGCTGGTTATACAGGCTTCTTTCCTGGATATATTGGCCCACAAAACAACAAGACTGACTCACCGGCTTAGTGACAAGTTGGCCCTGTTGGTTGTGTTTCAGAGAGCAGCCTGATAGGAAACAGGATCCCTTAATAACTGTCTCCATATTACACCAACAACGAGTGGGCGACTCTGTTCTTGATACTCACTGATATTCATACCGAGGTTTTATTGAACTGTGTATCGTGTGTATAAGTGAATAAAACCTTTTCAACAGCATGACAGGCAGACAGCGCGTCCATAGGAAAAACATTTTATTGAAAAACATTTTCAGTTTGTAACAGACTGGTGGAATGTGTGTCATTTATCCTCACTTTGAACTTGTTTCAATTTCTGAATGTTAAAACCATTTTTCACAGCCTGACCATCTCATACTGCAAGGAAGGGGAGAAGAGGGCAACAGCCACCCGGTAACCATGACAACATGACAAAAGAAAAACAATGCAAATATAATACTGTGTTACTTACAAACTGGACTGAAATTAAATCATAAACAGACCAAAAAAAAAGAAAGAAACTAATTCAATAAATATTTATGGTACACACTTATGGCACAAATATGCAGCAGTCGGTTTGGCAACTTTTCTCTCATTTTTTTTTAACCAAATTACCATGGAAACAGTGCAAAAGGGGAGGGAGTGGGGAGGACACGGGCTTTCCATCGAGCGCTAGCTAAAATACATAGCAAAAAATTCAAATTTTATACAAAACATCTTACTTTAAGAGTTTATAAAAAATGTTTTTTTATTGGGTTTTGGTCAATATTTACATAAGCTATTTACCAAAAAAGTAGTATGCTCTGTTTTACTGAAGTGGATTCCATTTTTTCTGTACTTTTTTTTTTTCCATTTACTTTCCTAAAAATGTGAATAAGGCTATTGTACCAACCCAGGATCCATATACAATACAAACATTAATGTATTTACAGTTTCTTACCTACAGAAGTACGGTGCAAAATTACTGAGTCAAGTGACCAAGGGCTGACCATACGAGCAAGGCATTTTACAGTAGCCTGAGGTGCTTCTCCTAGCGCGTGTGCTAAGACTCTCACAGCATTGCTACGACATTTCATAACAGGCTGAACGAACCCGGTCAATGTTGGGAGAGCGTTAGTCGGGTGGCAGCTAAGAAAAGGACGCCAGATTCAAAGAAACTAATAAGATTGTCATATTCTGCCGCAGACAGACAGCAACTAAACAGCCATTTGTTTGTTGTACGTGTGTCTTTTTTTTCACCTTTTCTTAAATACCTGTTCAGGTGTGATATATATGCTTTTTTTAATGGTTTCATTTTTCACAGTTTACCTTTGTACTACGGCACACAGTCAAAACAGAAAAGGTTCAAATAATACTAGAAATAATGCAGGAAATTAAAACTACCAGCAGGCTTGTGTGACGTACGTTGCTAGTTTTGTGTCATTTGTTTGTTGTTACATCTTTCAGTGGTTAAGAACACTTTCCATAGTTGTTTTTTTTTCTCAGAATTGATTAAAAAAATAAATAAGAATTGCATATTTGCAGATTTTGTAGCCTCTTAGAGGCACAAACCTCAGATCATACAAGGCTTGGCTTTTCGGTGAAATTTCATGTTCTTCATGAACAAATGACGATGTTGATGATGGGCTGATATATGCTCGGGGAACGGCCGAAGTCACAATTATGATCCTAAGCCGAAGATATTAATGAATGTCACTGAAATATAGATTTGCTCAACACGCGCACACACACACACACACACATATACACATGCACAGAAAACATGAAGGGTGTGTGTGAGGAGAATCGGGGGCAATGGGTGTTCATGGGAATTATCCTTTGGGAGATGCTACACTGAGTGAGTGTGGGAGACACAGCTACTCTGCCCTTGTGTACACCAATGTGAGCTATTTTGGGTCAGATAACTCCCCTCGGAGCCTGGGCCCGGGCCGTGCCCCCCTCGTCCTCCTTCCCAGGAGAGCTCATGAAAATACAGGACTCAGTGGGTCGGGGGGATATCAAATAATCAAAACCTAGATTGCATAATGTGCACTTATACCATAATATATTAGCATTACTTCTTCTTCTTCTTCTTCTCCATGCCGCCTGACAACACCTGTGCTCTATGTGTCTATCATAAATAAATTCTGCTTTTTATTTTATTTTTTTATTTATTTTTTTTATCTTTGTAATGTCCTTTTTTTTTGAATGTACATCTATTTTGTAAGAAAAAAAAAAAAAGTAAATTAAAAACTCACAATATGAAAATGCTAATGGAGATTGAGAAACAGTGACAATGTAAGGAGATGTCCCTGTGCTTTTTAAAACAAGAATAGGAGAGCACCGGTCATGCTGATTTGGGCCCTCACGGCACCCTTAATCATCCTTGGACATAAACATTACAGTACCTAGAGCTGTTTCAGCCAGCTATGCTAACCTCAACTAGATCTTGGGCCTCTTCTTCACCTGATGCGAAAACGGCAGTAAGGCGAATTGGATTTCGTATTGCCCCTAACTCTGTCCTGTGTGAAAAGCCCAGGTCCCAGAGAAGCTGAGGCGAGCCCTCGCTACTAAATCTGACTCTCCCATGTCTAGCTATCACTGTCTCTCTCTCTCTGTGGACCGCTGCGAAGAGTGGAGGTACCAAAAAAAGGGGTTAAAAGTGCTGCTCTATGTATATGAAAGTCCTCCACTCTTCCCAGAAGCCACCTGGGCAGACCTGACGTGCACCCTACCCCCCGAGCGAGAGAGCGCAAAACTGAAAAATTCTCACTCCTTCTTTTGGCGCTCTTGGCCCTCCTCGCCACTGCTGGGTCACTTGTGTTTGAACGTCACATACGATATGACATGTCACTAAAGGAAAAGAAAACCTCTATCTGCACTTGAACTACGGGATATGAAAACCAGACACAACCAAAAACAAGAGCAATAAATGTTGACAGTACAAAGAAAAGTTTCCTCAAAACCTTCAAGTAACATCTGAAAGAGGTGTTTTACTGAAACCATATCAGGGAATGAAGAGACATGATGTAATCCACACTGAAAGTCAAACAGTTCACATTGACTGGTGAGACTGGTGGTGTGTGTGTGTGTGTGTGTGTGTGTGTGCGTGTGACGGTGAGCATGTGGGTGGCAGGGTGAATGGGTGATCTCTGTGAGTCAGTCAGAAAGTCCCAGAGAGGGTTGGTGCGAGAATCTCTCCTCGTTCCTCATCCGGCTGGTAAATCCACAGAGTCTCTCTCTTGCTAGTGAGCGTCAAGGTAGGGCAGCCATTTTGTGAGTTCATGGTCAGCCCGCGTCATGTCACCTCTCCTCCTCACTAGTTTTTAGTCTTTTTCCCGCTCTTATTCCAAGCAGAAGTCTCTCTGGAGGTGAGGCCAAATTACCTTCCCCTCCTCTCATCCCATGAAAACCTTCACGTCCATTCATACATCTGTCCGTCCACATCCGAGAAAAAAAAAAAAAACTTTCTAACTTTCTGATCCCACAACTGTCAGTTCCCACAAAAACGCTGGCCGCAGTGCACAAAACAAAACAGGGAGCAACACTGGGGAAAGAAGAGATCATTCTCCTCTACGTTTCCCCCAGAGAGCAGCAGCAGTGGCAGCAGCAGCCTTCTCTCCGGCCCCCCACCCATCCCGTCCGCACCGACCACGAACAAACCAGAGCGACAAGGTATCAGCAAAACTTTGATAAAGAAAACAATTTGTGACAAAACATCAGAGGAGAGGAGAGTGTGAGAGATAGAGAGAAAGAGCGAGAGTGTTTGTTTGCGGACGTGCTGGCAGCGCTAGCCGAAACCAAAAACCCGCTCTGCCCGGGGATTGTTCCAGTTCGTCTCCTGCTTTTTGAAAAGTTCTCAGACTTTGTAGTAGATGTTGGCGGGACTCTGCGGAGGCATCTCCTGAACTATGTAGACCGGGTGGCCGTAATCGCCGCTGACCTTCTCGTAGTGCGGGCAGAAGACGCTGTCAGCAGTCCTGAGCGGGATGATGATGTCGCTGGGCTCCGAGCCGTTATTGTTCCCGCCCCCTCCGCTTCGTTTGGGCGTGGCCAGAGTGCTTAGAGACAGCGTGGCTGCGTGCTGCGGCGAGTGCTTGCGGTGCCGCCGCCGGTATTTGAGCAGCAGCAGGACCAGCATGATGATGATGATGATGAAGATGACGCTGCCCGAGGCGATGCCGACAAAGATGGCCATCTCTGAGCCGATGACGCTGGAGGACTTTCCGTTGGTGTTGTTTGCATCGCTTGCATCTCTGGTTGCTAAACCTGAAAGAAAGGTGAAGAATGAGCTCATCTTTCATCTAAATATCAAACTCTATATTCATATATGTGAAATACCTTCACCAAGAAAATACAGATTAGAGTTTTTAGGTCGGGATAATTGTTCAAACTAGTGATTAAGATAAGAGTTAAAGTCGTAAATAAAAAGGGCTTGACTGGTGGTATTATTGGATTGTCGGTTCCGGAAAGTTGAAAACATTTCCAGACGCTGCCTCTGCAATTCCGACATCAGAAAGGTGTCAGGAAGCGGAGATGGTCTCCAATGCTGCTCAAGGATCTGAAAGGTACTTTGGTTGAAGATAACTGACCCACTTTTAAGGAAATGTCTTTGACAGTGTTTCTTTTCTCAGTCTTTCGTCTGCCTTTGCCTTCTATTGTTCACAATCTTATCACCGTGTCACAGTAAAGGTGCAGGGAGGCAGACCAGCAGCACACTGGCTGAGAGTGAAGCCTGCCTACAACAGGCTTTTAGATAAAGGTCACGTTCGATCAGTTGCTATTCACATTCAGCCGGTGAAGATGGCGACCTTGAAACTAGGGCAAGTAAAGCCTGATAGGAGATGATACAATGGCTGGGGAAGATACAGGCAAATGGCACTTAGATAAATTGCATTTTGAAAGACATGAAATGTAACTTCATTTTCTAACTAACGGCCCCAGCGGGAAGAAAATAAGACAGCGATATTTGATGTCATCATGAGACATCAATTATGAAAGCCAAGCTGTGCTCTGACTCCCAGCGATGGACACTCTGGTTCACATCCAACGCTGAAGGGCGGGTGTCTTCTGTTCTCCCCGGGACAGGAGCGTGTTCCCTGAGCGGGCAGATTACTGCGTCCCCGTCTGCTGCTGTTCTCCTGAGGGCCTAACAGTGCTTTTGCTGTGGTAGGGGGAGTGGATACGGGATGGCAGGCAGCCCAAAGCAAAGACCCTTCCGTTGTTTTACAAGGGGATTATGCTGCCTCAGACGCTCTGCCTATAGCACTCTGACGCCCATATGCTCCTCCTAGCAGCCGGGATGGAGGGATGAGACATAAAAAAGCACGAGAGAAGACAAGAAAACGCAGAGACAAGATGCTGATGTCTGCAGAAGACGGTGCCAGCGTGGATGTAACAGGCAGCATGGCAGGTCTCTGGGCTTGACAGTGTCAGGCGAGGCCACGCCCTCAGTGAACCGGGACACATGGGGAAGGACTGGAAGGCTGTTTATATAGGTCAGCTTGTTTTTGTTCTTGGCCCCTTCCTGTTACTTTTTTCTGAGCACAGCTCGCTGCGGAAATTGCCGGTCTGATTTTCTTCTAGGGAGATTTCTTTTAACCGCAACATAATAGCAGAGATAAGAGCGGTCTGCACGAAGCCACATGTCTGTCTCAGTTGTGGTTCGGTGCAGGAACAAGTGCGTGTCCGTGCTAAGAACAGGTCGTTAAAAAAATGGCGATCAGATCAGATCATTTTCCTGAAAATGTCACTTAAGCGGCAGGTTAAGGCTGGAATGGGGCCAGCTTGGAGATACCTTATAAGTCCTTGAGAGGCTGGAGATGCCTATCGGTTTTATGGGCAACATTCAATTACTGTCTGATGAATCGCTGACCTTTCTTTCCTGCACCTTCACACACACGCGCTTACCTAACGCTATCTGCTCTTTGCTGGCTGAACAATCCTTCTCTGAATTACCTCTTTCCCAGGATTCAAACAGAGAATAAGTGAGCTCACCTGGTTTTCCCAGCACATCGTTAGTTTTGTCGTCCTTGTCTTCTGGGTGCTTGGGCGAGTAGGGTACTCTGGTGGGGTTGTCTTTGGGTGAAATAGGGTCCGTGGGATCTGAAAAAAACACAGATACACAGTGATTAATGAGGATATATTTTTGACAGTTTATGCTAATGTTTAATGCTAGTAGTTAATCAGGTGAGTATATTCATGCTAGTTGTCTGGTGTAAGCTAACAGCTGGTGTTTTGAATAGATTTAAGACTTTGAGCACCGTAAATGCATTTCAGAAGCTAATCTGAAGCCATGCAGCCAAATTTCCTGGACTTCCTCGACTGGATCCATATAAAAGCAAAGACCTCATGATCCAGAAATGACTGTAATCAGCCATAAAGAGTAGTTAATGGTTGTTTTTGGTCCTGCAACGGGGCCCATATGGTTTGAAAAGCTGCTAAAACGGCAGTCAGTATATCTGTTGTGGTTCTAAAGCTGAGCAGACTACAAAGTAGTCACACTAAACGGTGGAGCATCTGTTGTTATCATCAGTGGTGTTCTCAGGTTAAACTGTGCATCGTCGAGCTCACCCGTACCAGAACCATGCTTAATAATAGATTTCATTTAATAAGTCTACTGAAGCACCAGAGCCTGTTCAGCACCTGTTCTTTCCTTCCTCAGAGTGCAGCAGCTTCGATTATTTCCCTGACCTTCAGTGATTCTCGATAGTGCTGAAGCAGGTGCTGACAAGAGGGCGGACCTCAGGAAATTACCACGCTGGGTGGCAGCCGGGCGACTGATTTATGAATAATTGTTGTGATAATTAAGACTAGGGTCCGGTCTGTGTGGTGTGAGCGTGTGTGGGGCTCAGGAGATCATTGCATTATGTGTTGTGTGCATTTAAACTAAAGCCTCCTAGTTGAAACAATACATTACAGCAGATGCTTCCAGGCATACACAATTACATGTGTTGTGTCTATGTTTCAGTGCATTAGGCTTCTGCTAGATTACATCTCCTGCCCCCTCGCAGCCCCGGGTGTCATGGAGACGATGGAGCTGCATGCTGCACAGCCTCCTATGACCTTATTCAGGCATTTTCAGTCTCTCACAATTTTTGCACAATGTACAAGCAGAACTGCGTTGTTGCTGCCTGCTCATGCCTGCAGGCGCTCACGGCCGTAATTCAATAATACAATACTCACTTTGTCCCACTTTCATGATTATCTTCATGGACTTGGTCTTGCAGACTCCCCCCTCCTGGTTGTCGATGCCCTCCATGGTGCTGTTAGATGTAGCTACAGGAGACAAGAGAGAGGAACAAGGTTAGCATTAGCTGTCACTGCAAGCATCTGTTACAGAAAACATGTGTTTGGGTAATTGTGTTGCGATATATGCTTTAAGCCTATCTCAGAAAAACAGCCAGCTCCCAAAGACAACAGAGGCAGTGAAAGCTTTCCACTGAGGACGGATATGAGTCATACCCCCCTTAATGAAATCACAATTCATCCGTTCATCACCTCAGTCGCTCTGCACTGGTGGAATATTTCACATCCCCAAAGTCAATTAGCTTGAGTAATTGTGACTGTAATATCTCTAACTGTGCTGATGGGCCTCATGAAGGAGGCAGTAAAGGGAGCTGAGGAGAGGGGGGAGACAGAGAGGGGAGAGACAGAGAGGGAGTCGACGGCAATGCAATGACAGCGGCCATCTTGGGAAGCCGCGGGGAAATTCGGCGTCTCGTTGTGCATTAGCGCTAACGACACTCCAGAGAGTGGTAGCCAGTTATTAAAAAACACACTTTTGGATTTTAAAGGCTCTTAAATTCTCAGATCTAACAGCCAAACCTGCTGCCAGGCTTAAAGATGAAGGAGAGATCTGCTGACAACAGAGAAACAAAATGGAAAGATGAAAATAGGAGGCGATGAAGAAGAGTGAAGAAAATAATTAATAGGGCACTTTTCCAGGAGAAGCAGTGAAATTAAGGGAACAGAGGGAGGTGATAAATACCTCAACGGCCCTGAGATGAAACGAGCTTAAAGGATGTTTAAGCACAGGCGAAAACAGAAGTGCACCACTAAACGCTGCGTTTACGGGACAGCAGCAGCGCGGGACGTTGAACAAAGCGGGCCTGTAAACAGATGCTGTGAAGGCCGTCAGCCGCCACCTCTCTGCTCGCCTGCGTTTACCTGCGCTGCCTCTGGAGGCTGCAGGACAGAACTGCAGCGAGCACAGGATATGAGTGGGACAGAAAACAGGCAAGGAGGGAGGGAAAGGGGGAGGTGGGGGAGGGGGTGTGGGCCTTGTGGTCTATCAGGTCAGTAACACAGAGGCTAACGAGCTGCCAGGGCTTAGCGGCTTGGCGTCCTGCCAGCGTGCAGTGGCCCGCATTCACTACGGCTGCCCCCACCATCCCGACCCCCCCTCCCTACCCTCTGCTTCCTCTCCTGCCTCCCTATATTTCCCTCCTCCTCTGAACAACACCCCATCATCCCCAGTTTCCTCCTCTCTAGGGTGGCCACCTTGCAGCTGCCCCTCCCTCCTTGTTGCCACCTCAAGCATGGTCCTCCTCTTTCTCCTCCTCCCCATCGTCCCTCTTCTTTTCTCTTTCCTTCCTTTTCCTCTCTCCCAGCTACCAATCATTTTGATCCGAATCTCCTTGCCTCAATAAGACGGTGATGGGAGCAGACACAAAGAGCATGTTAACAAGGACTCCCTCCCTCCCTCTCTCCTTCCCTCTCGCCTCCTCTCTCCCCCGTCGACTCCCTCTCTAGCTGACCTATGGCTTTCCAGTGGAGACCGAAAAGCACATTACAGACAAAGCTCCTTAAAGGCTTGTGCTCCTGTGATCGTGTGTGTATGTGTGTTTGTTTCATAAACCTGTTAGCACAACACACATGAATTTTACAATCCTGCTGGATGTCATTAACCATCTTAACACTGTTTGATGAATGATTGGCACAGTGAGTGTGTGTGTGTGTGTGTGCAGTAGTGTTTATGTCAAGGTGCATACACTCAAAACCCATTGTGCCTTAGGGGTCAAAGTTCACAGGATGTGAAGGGCAGTTAACTGCACAGAAGGTGTATTTCGGGCTCATCTGCTACTCACATTGCCACTGTGTTACTTCTCTTCTTTGTGCTCTTTTTTCCCTCCTTCACTTTGTCCTATTTAACTCATCAACACCGTCTACACCGAGGATGAAAAACACATCCTCCTTTCAAGCCTCCAAAAAAAAATTCAAAAGAAATCTGAAACAACTCAACTTAAACTTCTTCTTCCCCTTTAAATGTGGAGTAAAATACACAAAGTCAGTATGCCAAGGCTGCAGTCCAGGCGAGCCTGACTTGGATTTAAACAGAATGTGATTGTTGCATCGGTTACGGCTGGCTCAATGACTTGGCCATCATCAGCCCAGCCAGACAAGGCCAGGCCAGGCTGGACGGGCTGACAGACTAACCAGATAATCCATAATACTGGGGGGACGTGGCTGGAGGAGGGGTGTGGGATAGACCTGGTTCCTACACGGCCCTATTACAGCACCCAGACTCTCAGACAGGGAGGAGGGAAAGGTGGAAGAAGAAGAAAAATGGTGAGAAAGATTAACCCTCGACTGACTGACTCGACTAACCGTAACCCGAGGACGAGAGAAAGAAAAGTCTGGTTTTCTTTCACTCCATCACGACTGTGTTTTACTATTTTCTTGCTGCTTTCATATTGGCAGTGTGTTTAAAATGAGGGTTTGGGGATTGAAAAAGACTCACACACACTCATAAATACAAAAACAGTCTCCACAACAGGGGACGAGTCATTCACTGGCTATGACAAGGTACCGCTTGAGACCAACGTGACAGCTAGAGTGGGTCTGTTAAAAAAGTGCCACACACACATACACACACCTACATATCACATGTAGTCTCAAACAAATGGTACCGGTGTGATAACGAAGTGTCTGCCTGTGTGTGTGTGTGTGTGTGTGTGTTACAGCCACCTGTGACATTAGTTCTTCAAACACAATCCCTACGCTGTAAAAACACACCACAAGTCACCCGACCCCCCACCCATCCTCACCCTCCTTAACTTAATTTACCCTCTTTAACTTAATTTTCTCGTGTTTATCAAATCAAGAGAGTGGAAAATCAGCCCGTGTTTAACGAGACAGTCAATAGTGAACTGCAGTGGAGATAAAGACGAGGCTCTTAACTCCATTTCCTCCTTTCTCCTAATGCAACTAGCAAATAGCAAGAAAAAACTCCATCGCTGAGCGAGTGTTTAGTGCCATGTGCTAGTTTAATGTTAACAGTTTGTTGTTTTAGTCTTATTTCACGTTAAGTTGTCTTTTTTAGATATATTTCTAACTCTGAGCTTAAAAGTGTAAATGACTAATACACAATAATGGAGTGCATGTATGGCAACGTGATGCATCTCAGAAACACAGACAGGAAGAGAGAGGAACTGTATTGCACACAGAGAGAGAGAGAGAGATAGAGAGAGAGAGGATGAACGGATGGACAGAATGAGGATGTGTCCCAGAGAGACTGAAAGAGAAGAAGAAGAAGAGAGACAAAGGCAGCTATGATCTAAACGCCATCCGTCGGGTAGCTGTGCAGCGTGAAGCCATCATCTCAGCGCCGGGGTTGGAGGCTGGTTAATGCGCATCAGCGCCGTGTGGCCTAATCGCCCGTGACAGGAGGCGCCTTCGCATTCACGGACCCTGGTGACCCTCAGAAACAGGTCGGGTCAAAGCTGGGTTACCCCAAATACCAAAGCCGTCTAATAACCACCAGCTATGCACTCTGTCAAACACACACAAACATTGAAAATCAATTATTTAAATCTGCACTTATGTCTTTAAATTTCAGTTATTACACAGACACAGCGTAGCATCGACTGCTGCTGATTAATCCTGCCTCCCACTTCCATAGCGTGATAATAACAACACCGTGTGAATCTGGATGTACTGAGGTGAAAACTGAACTAATAGTTTAGATCAGTGGAAAACCTGAACGTGCATTTTTAAATTCGTGTCTAATTTAATGAGTAGAACAGTAGATTCACACAACAGTGAGAGACGATGGGACTATTTTCTGTTGTGACTGAAGCAAACGGTGATTAAAGTCTTGATGAAATTTCCCTGCATACGTCTGCTCTAACTGTAAATTCATCCGTGTCCTTCTTCTGCCCTCTTTAGCTCATCTCTCTCTCATTCTGCCTCTTGCTATGCCCCCATTCCCTCCAGCTCCACTACTCTTCTCTTTCTCTTCCCTCCTTCTCTCTCGTTAGCTCTCTTTCTCTTTCCCCCTCCTTCCCATCCCTTCATCTTCAGCTCTCTTTCGCTTTCGTCACTCTCCTCCTCTCTCCTTCTTTAGCTCATGTAATCATCTAGCTCACTAGTTTCTCGGCTTCAGGCCACGCTGCCGCAAACAATCACATCAAACTCATCTGCTCTCAACTGGAGCAACACTGTGCGCTGCCACTTTAAGGCACACACACACATGCACAAATACACACACGTGCACACGTGTATGAGCTGTGACAGAAATCTGCAGATATACAGCAGCCCTTCTACACACGCAAGCAAAAGTTTCAGCATATTAACAACCAAATGGAAAGCTGCACACACACACACACACACAAAACAAATGTGACGGCCTGTCAGTCTACAGGATGAGACAGTCGAAGAGGCCTGATGTTACAGCTGTTTGGATCTAAAGAGGAGGTTTCAGAGCACACCCATGTAATCTAAGGTCTAGCTTTGGCACAATACTCAACACAAGGCAGCGCTAATCCAATTGGTTGAGACTCAGATCTGCAGCATTGATGGGGGGGCCTTGGCAATTGTGAGAAGAAATGGAGGATTAAACGCTGGCTAATTAATTACGTATCAAGTGCTCACTCCAAAAGACTAATGAAATCCTCGTGGTGAACTTTCTGAGTCTGTGTCACACACCGATGGGTCTTGGACAGCACTCGCTGAGGGGAAGGCGGGGTTCACACACACACACACACAGATAACAAGATGAAGATGAAGGGTAGGTCATGTCCTAAGTATATTTGCAACTATTAATATGCTTACCTCCTTCGCTCAGCAAATACACACACACAATTATGCCCACAAGCAAAGATCGACACATTGCACTCGCTCCAACACTTTAAGGTAAAAACAGCCATGACTCCACCTACGCACACCTCTGTGCATTCCTCTCATTCTGTGTCTGTTTTTTTGTGCTTTGCTCTCCCTGCAAAGCTGGAGATTCTCCAAGCGGCCGATTCAAAAACAGGAATACCACTAAATACACAACATAGCGCTACAATGCAGCCGCAGTGGGCCGTTTAAGCTGCAGAACTGGGGCAAGAGCGAGCCAAGAAGAGGCAATTAACAGCAAAACGTGACACACTCCAATGGAGAAACAGCTTCCTCTTTCCCCTCTTTAGGCTACACATTAGCATATTGGGTGACTGTGGAGGAGGGAGGTGGAGGGGGGTGGACTGGAGTCGTGTTGGTGGAGGGGGAATTTGCAAGAACTGCAAAATTGGATTTTCTAACCCTTCTTTTTTAAGTTCCAAATTGAACTTTCCCACCACTCTTTCTGTTCCCACTTGTCGACTCGGCAAGCTGATGAAAGGAAGGATTTTAATGTGAGGTGGTAGGAAATTGAATATTCTCCTCCGCTAAGGCTGTGATGGAGAGCCACAGATTGAAATGCATTTTATAGATATATAAAGCGAGGAGGGCTGTTGTTGTGCAGCAGCGTGTGCACAGAGAAGCTGTATCTGTCTCTCCACGCCACACGTACCCCTATATGTTCCTGTGCTGCACTTTCTCATCCATGTCCTTCATTAACCTGAACTTAACCCTGTCTTCCAACTCTCATCCACCACAGTGTGATCACATTCAGCAGCAGGAACGCAGGCAGGCAGAGCACCGGGAGAACCGGGGTAAGTAAACACCAGCATTGGCTCATCAATAATTAACCGCAGCGTTTGGGTGGAGGAGATGAGACGAGGGTGATCGTGTCTGCGCCTCTACAGTCAGAAGCCTTTGTAGTCCTTCAGCACACACACACACACCAACCACACAACCAGTCCATGCACATGCTTGCACAGGTGTATTTGTGTATTAACCACAGTCAGGTCCGTCCTGTACTGTTAATTTGTTACTTAACTGGAAGAGCTCATAAAGATGTCGTATTGTTCTGCCTAGTAGCCAGTGTCAAGCATTAAACCTGCTTTATTTGCTCCAACAAATGTGTCTGAATACATGTCTCACCTGTAAGACCACAACAGCACCTGACACAACAAGGCATGCCCGGCCATGCAAATATCCTGCAGCTATGACACATTAGTGACAGAGCAGCCACTGATGCCTGTTTGGTTTTAAACTTAGTCAAGTCAAACTTAACGAGCATTAACAGATCTGTCTTTACTGTGGAGCTCACAAGACTCTCGTACGTTTGTTGTGCACAATGTCACTTCCTCTGGATAAGATGCGGTATTTCCTGCTCTTTTTTCCTTCTCTCTTTCTTCACCTTCCTTCTACTCAGTCAGAAGTATGGCCGTCCCCTCCTGTGACAGCTCACAGATGGCTGTGGCAGAGCCTCACAGATGGTCCTATCTGTGGCGCACCCCCCTCAGCGTCACACAGATGGTTCAGTCCACCACCCATGTTTCAAACCGGGGGGCCGTCGCTAAACCCCATCAAAACTTCCTCCCAGGATGGCGTTAGTCAATCAGCCAAGCAGAGCGGCCACACCTGTACCACAGTGCTGGAGAGTGAGTCATTTCTAAGCACCAAATAAAACAAGTGTGTCGAGTTTAAGCTGCTGAGGGTCTGAAGGATTCAATATGCTTTAAAACGCACTAGTTTGTACAAAGTGTCTCACATGTCTGAAGGCAAAAATGTTTATACCGGTTCACAAAGATTTAAGCAGAGCACACTGTGTGTAGGCGTCTAAAGTGACAGAACTGGTTGTGAGAGAAGTTCAAACTCTGCATCCTTTGACATTTGCTCGGAGGACATTGTCTGGAAGATGTGGAGGGACGCGGCTTCAGATGCACCTTCACTAAAGATGTTGGATCCTAAACGGTTTACTTGTGTGTAGAGTTATTTACTGGCTCATGGCTCTAAAAGCTGCAGGAAAAACATCATCCTTTGGATCAAGGAGTTATCTGGCGATGACATGTCGTCTACTTTTCCCTCAACCGCAGCTTCATCTACTTTGTTTTTTTCCCATCAACACCTTGAACTTGAAATTTATGAACTTGCATTCAGTACAAGAGTCAAAATGAAAGAATGAAATCTCTATTTGACCAGTTTCTGACTAGAAAAATGTAAAATGCAGAACAACACAACAAACTAGAAGCAATAACTTTAAGGTATAAAACCAACAGCTGTTTTATTCAACCTTGTTGAACTATTAAAGGTTGTTTTTCCCCCCTAAATAATGCAAGGCCTATTTCATGATCCCTTCAGGGAGAGCAGTTAGTACTTACAGATGATGTAGTAGTCCTTCCCCCTGAAGAACTCCAGCCCCCACAGATTGGGGCTGAACTCCTGAAACTTGAGGGTGAACTTGACGTCCTGGTCGGGTTTGACACAGTTGAGGAGCGGCGTGTCGGCCTTGGTGATGGTGCAGCTCTCCAGCTGATCCCTGGGCACCATGTACACCTTGTAATACTCCACGCCATCGGGTATCCCGCCATCTACGCGGGGGCACACAATGTCCAATTTATCCCCAATCTGGGGGTACAATACCACGCCTTGACCTGGCACGAATCTGAAAGGAGAGGCGGGGGAGACGGGGGAGGCGGGGGACAAGGGCAGAAGAGAAGGATATTAGTTAGCTGCAGAAAAACGTATGATAAGTCATTTATTATGCATTGCAGATTGGAGTGTTTGCCATTGAGCCTCTCAGTATCTTGTAAAAAAAATTAGAGAAGTGATGCAGTAATTACTGATTGTGTCCATTAATTTTAGATGATGAAGGATAATATGTGATACGTGTATGTGTGTGGTGCAAAATGACCCTGATATCTGAAGATAAAATCACAGCTATTGTTCAGCATTGTGGCAGAGATGGAAAGAGCGAATAATTAACCGGATAAATGAGCAGAAGGCAGCGCGCTTCCTGGATGTGAGAGAACAGAGCCGGCATACAAAACAGAAAATTAAAAAACAATAAAAACCTGCTTGGTGACAAAAGAGCCTGCGAGGGTTTTCTGGGAGTTTAGTTGAATTTCCCTAAATTCTTCCCAAAAGTAAAATAATGTTGCATTTAGTCTCCCAGTACAGAGAGACCCTGCAGCATACACACACACACACACACACACACTCCCAGTTGGAGCTGGAGTTGTAGGTGAAGCCTCGTATTTATCTGTGAAATGAATTTTCCCCACGCTTGAACACAATTTGAAATGTTAACTATGAACACCTGGGAGGCTGGTACGAGCAAATACTGACTAATGGAAGTGATGATAATACGTAGCAGAGACGTTCAGGTTTAACATGTTGATCATGTGCAACATGTGTGGGGCGTGTGTGTGAACAACATCTTTCCTACAGCTGCAACTAGCAATTATTCTCATTATCAACTAATTTGGCAAATATTTTCTTGGTTAAATAGTTGTTTGGCTGAAAAGTTTATTATTTCAGCTTTGTTGGTTCGAGCTCTGCATTTAATACTGAATAAATTGGTGATTTTCTCTCACTTTAACGATCAATAAAATGTCAGAAAACAGTGAAAATGCCTCAACAGTCCTCAGGCGAGCCCAGCATTTCTCCGTGAACTTTGACCCCTCTTCCTGGATGAAAGTACAAGAGCGCCTGAGCTGAGATCGGCTCATCTCAAGCGCACTGAGACCGGAAACGCTGTCCTGCTCTCCCAGGGAGGACTTTTTGTTTTTTTCTGAGTACAAAGACAGCCTCTGCGGGACGGCAGGGGAGCCTTCATGCAGGGGACCGGTGGCAAGGCACAGATGATTCATAATTACCAACGAGCACTAAATGAGACAGCGGGGGGCTTCAACGTATAATCAGGTTTATATATGTATATATATGTATACATTCTGGCTATTAGCTCTCACAGATGCACATTTTTCCCTCCTCGTCCTCTTCTCTCTCTCTTCTGTCTCTGTCACACACATTCTTTGTCTTTCAAACCATACAGACACATACATTATTTCTCATGCATCATCTTCTTTTGCTTCTGGCGTTAGCATGTACACACACACACACATACACACAAACACTACACACACAAACACAAGCTCCCGCGTGGCGGATATCTAGGCCGAGCGAATATTTTTTCTGCCCCCTGAGGACACACTCAGCGGTGGTACAGTGTGTCCAGTGATGGACAGAGAGAGCGAGGAGAGAGACAGGAAGGGTATGTATGTGTATGTATTGCAGCGCCATCTGGTATCATCTCATTTGTGGTTGTGTGTGTGTGTGTGTGTGTGTGTGTGTGTATGTGTGTCTGTGTGGAGGAGGGGGAGGTGAGGGGAAAGGTCTTTAGAAAAGCCTTGGGGTCTTTACTTCTACACAAATACTGTGGGGTTGTGTGTGTATGCATTGTGTGTATGTGTGTGTGTGTGTGTGTGTGTGTGTGTGTGTGTGTGCAGCTGGAAGCATTCATTCATGCGTGCAAGTGCATGTGTGTCTATACAGGATGTGTGTGCTTGATTTTAAATCTTTGTGTGTGTGTGTGTGTGAGTGTGTGTGTGGCTTATTTAACTTGATCTAGAAATGCTTCCACGATGACATCAGGAAGATCTACAGCTCCACCTCCTCATCGCTTGATCCCATAATGCTCGGCTCGTCAGGATCCGTGTGTGTGTGTGTGTGTGTGTGTGTGTGTGTGTGAGTGTGTGTGTGTGTGTGGACTTGATTAGATATTTTCCATTTAAAGGAATAGTTTATCATATCAGATAATATGCTGAGATGAGAACACTGATATTAATCTTGTGTGTTAAGCAAGTCAGGACATGTTTAGCCTGTAGCTTAGCATAAAGACACGAAGAAACAATTAGCCTGTGAAAAACTTCAGTTGACTAATTAACATGTTGAATCTTGTCTGTTTGTATATAAGAGAAATAGCTTTACTAGCCAGGAACTAGCCGGAGATGCTAACTAGACACATAACATCCGTCTTTTTAATTTCTGTTCATGTGCAGGTTAAACATTAAACAATAATACAGCTTTAGGCCTCAGTAAGATATTTCTATACAACGCTGGGCTAACATGACCACATCCTGTCCTTTAACGTAGCTGGAAATTAGTCTTACAGTGTAACTATGAAGTCAAAATGTCACACACACACACACACACACACACACACACACACACACACACAGGCCTGATGAACTGGTAAATCATTGTCAGTCTTGTCTGATGACATATTTCATCAACATTTTCTGACAATTATATTAATCAGTGCGTCAGAAGTGCTCTGCAGGCACGATGCTATCTGTACAGGAAGTGGACAACTACAACAACAGAGCTGTGTGTCACACACAGAAATGTCCCCGTCTCACACTGCAAACAGTGGTGAGATAAGGTATCACAATGTGTCCCTGCCTTCACTGTCCTTACAATCCAGAAGTGAGATCTGCCTTAGCCCGGGGCAGAAAAACACCAGACCAACACGCACGCCATCTTTTCTGTTACACTCTTGTATTTTAGCCAGCTGATTCACAGCAAGTGCTGAATAATACGAGCATTCAATAAATGCTGACAAAGAAGAATAAAACAGTTTGAGTGTTGGTTTAAAGATAAGCTGCCAAAAAGACTGATTAAGGGCAAATACGATCTACTGGATCATCTCACAGCGAAACACAAAAGGACTCAGAGAAAATGGCGAGGAACAGAGGAGATGAAGACAGAGATTGTCACGTTAGACACTCAGTCATCTGTTCTGCGCCTCCCTCCAGCGCGCCGTCGCCGGTAAATGTGTGTGTGTGTGTCGGGTAGCAGACACCTGGCCTAATGGCAGCCATTAGAACAAAACACCAGGTACACAAGGTCACCCAGACCGGCTGAGTCTGATACAGCTACCGCATAGACAGAAAGGGGGGATGAAGGGACAGAGAGAAGGAGGGAGGGGGCAGGAAACAAATAAAAGCATGCTTCACCATCTCATGATTATAAATGCATTTGACCCCCACCCTCTACAGGCCCCCCACCCTGCTTTAAGGCACACTCGGCCCTTCACTCCTCCTGTTTTCCAACCATCAACGGTCTTTTATATAAGACTCCCCCTCGCCATAAATATTCCTGAGCTAAAAGGACGCCGAGCGCCTGGTGCACGTCCTGAACTTTAGACATTAAAGACATTAAAGGCAGTTAAATAAGAACGGAATAACATTCATGTCATGTTTTACCGTGTTGATTCCTGGATTAAATACCTTTACCTGCTCACAGGCCTCCAGGAACTATTATTAAAAGTTACAGGAAAAAAATAATATACTGAAAGTTAAAATCTGGTTTCTGATTCAAAGCAGTTCAATAAATGATTTAAAACATGAAAATAATCTAAAATAGTTGATTTGTTTGCAAAAATAAAGTAAATGAAGAAATAAAAGTAAGTAGAATAAAGCAGAATAATATGAGTATCTGTCTGAAATCCTACAATGTCAATAAGATGACAAAAGCAATATTTCACTACTGTGTAGTGTAGCACCGAGCTGAAGCGATTAGTAGATTAATAGATTCAAGTTGATTAAGTCAATTTAAATAATCCATTAATCTTTTAAGTCAATTATCAGATGAAAAGGTGCCAAACAGTTGCTGGTTTCAGCCTCTAAAGTGTGAAGATTTACAGATTTACTGTGTTTGAATTGTTGCTCAGACAAATAAAAAAAATAAAAAAGACATTTATGCTGCGATGGACAATTTAATAGACCGAACTATTAGTTGATTACTTGAAAACATGAAGGTTTCATTAATCGATGATGAAAATCACTGAGTTGCAGCACTAATGAAATGTCTTTTTCTGTCATGTCACGCACCATTTGTCCTTCCCCACACACACACACACACACACACACACAGACACACACCAACTGCTCCAGAGAAAGTTAACAGAGAAGCTGAGCAGTTCATTTGTCTCATCTCTAACTACAGTCGGGCCATTTGTTGGGAAGGTGAGAGCAGACACGGGTGCCTGAGCTCTCATAATACTGAGAAGGTTGTCATAAATGAAGACGAAATCAAGACAGATACAATTTTCAACTGACAAAAAGTCTTTTCTTTTCTTCTTCTTGTGATTGCTCTTCAAGGTTTGTCCATGTCTGCAGGCTTTGACAGCCGAAACGGGACTTTTAATAACACAGAACCGAAAAGGAAGTTTGAAATCAAGCAGTTTGTGAAATACAGAGTTGTTCATTCCAGTTTGAGGGCAGGTTTTTATAATCTGCCGAGGCGGCGTCTTTCCCCTCACACACTGCTGACTCGGCTGCAGGTGGGTGACACTCAGGGTGGAGACATGAAAGTAAATTTGCTGGGTGACATCTGTTTTTCTCGTTTATCTCCTAACCAGCTTTCTTCACCCTTTAAGTCTGGCGTTTTTTTAGTGTGTGTGTGTGTGTGTGTGTGTGTGTTAGGGTTTGGGGAGGAGAAAGGAAGTGTTTGGGGCAAAAGGAGGAAAAAAAAACAAAAAAACAGGGGTGTGTGTGAGGAGGAGGAGGAGGATTGAAGACCTACTTCCTGAGGTTATGACCACTGCATCTGTCGCCAGTAAAAAAACAAAACACAAAAAACCAAGTGAGATGTATAAACCTGCTCATCCCTACACGAGCCCCTCATTCCTCCCCCACCCCGTCGACTCTCTTTCAGACTTTCTATTTAAACCACTGGATTGTTGGATTTGCCGCGGCGACCACGGCGGTGTAATCCCTGTCTCCGAGCCTCCCCTACGTTCTCTTCCTGTGGCCCTCAAGTTAGAAAACAAAGTGAAACGAGTGGAGGGTGAATATTTACTACGGATCCAGAGCAACTGTTTGACTCTGGATCCCGGCTGCAATGCAAGGATTCATTAAGGCGGCAGACAAAGAGGCCAAGCCGGGGCGTAGTGAGGGTTAATCCACCCGCAATTCTTCGCAGCAGCCCGGCTTTCGCCCTCTGTCGGCCGAGGGGACAGAGGTCTTTATGCCGACTGTCACCCTATCCCCCCCTCGTCCTGCGCTCCGAGCCTTCGGCCCTACCTTTCATCCAGTAATCCAGGCCTATGGGATCTGAGCAGGCCTAGACATAATTACCCTCCTTGCCTCAAGGGGCCCACATGCTTTCTTCTCTCTTTCTCTCGTTTTTCCTACTCTTTCGCTCTCTTTTTCTTTTATTACACAATCTTAATCATCAACTTTTCTCATAGGCGATAATCATAAGAGAGCCTCCTGAACTCTGTGTCCAACACGGCAGGATTTAACACCCTTCTCCTTCCATTTTTCCTCCAGCGAATCTTCGCCCTCACCCGATGTAGCTAAATTAAAACAAGTGATCTTTCTCTCGCTCAGCTGCGGAGAGAAAGCGAGAAGCAAAATTAGAGGCACTCCAGGGGTTTTTGGAAGAAGAGGGAGGGCATCGGTACAACATTCAGCACAAGGCCTCGTCAGTCATTCATGATGGACCTGCATCTCTATGCCCTCCCTCTCTAACACCCCCTCCCCCTCCTTACATTCACAAAAGGACCCACAGAGGTGCCCCCGTCACTGCCCGGTCACAAAGGGCCTTTGGGCTTCTATGTAATCTCTTAATGAACTGCAGTGGAGGAGAGGGAGCGCTCCTTTTACATAAACCATGTAAAGCAGGCCTCTCTTTTGTTTCTCCCTCCCAACTACAAAATGGATTACCAGAAGAAGGAGGTGTGTGTGTGATGTGATGTGTCTATGTGTGTGTGTGTGTGTGTTGGAGAGATCGGGGTGAAGAGGAGGAGGTGGAGGAGGAGGTGGTGGGGTCATTCTCTCTTTTTCCTTTCTTGGGAGGTTCATGCATAAGGGCAGTAAAGTAGTAAAGCACAAACAACAATGAGGTTTAATCGACACAGCCCTGTGGAGGTTTTCTAGATTTTTTTTTTTTTGATAGATACACACACACACACACACTCTCACACACACACACACAGCGAGCCTAGCTGTTTCTTTATCCTCTCCCCCAGCCTACACACAAAGGCATTAAACTGGCCCGGAGCCTTCACATTTCTAACATTCATCCTTCCTGAATAGTCAAATAGGACGACTAACACAAACTAGAAGAGAGAAGCATGAACGACTCGGTCTGCTCAACATATTGATGACCTGATGAATAAAGATATTCATGCTTTGGGGTTTTCTGTTACTGCGGATGAATAACTGACGCAACCTGTGACAAGGAAGCAAAGTTTGGTTTTATCTCATAACACTCAGCTGCATTTCCTGTATTAGTCTTTATATTATTTTAGGTGTCTACATCAACTCCTGCCTCCATCTGACTAACAAAGGGACGTTTACCTTAAAACACACGAGGTGTCCAGTCACACAATGATATCACTGTCTGGCCTTTTACCTCTGAACTCCAAGAATGCGCACATGCACACGCTAATTCAGCGCCATGACCTCTGCGTCTGCGGCAGCCGGAGGCCTGTACTGCTCTGAGGGTGGAGGGTGAAATGATTTTTAGCTTCAACGTGGAGGTTTCATGTCGTAAATAGGCTCACAATGAAGCTGTTTTATTGTCTCCATATTTACTCCTCCAGAGTGCGCTGCCATGTTGGCGCATACGTAGCGGTTTCTATCTCATAGGTCTGACTTGCTGCGTCATTAGGTGCAGTCTGGATACAGATGGCTGTGGCAGGCGAGAGGCTTGAAGGCCGAGGCGGTTGCATATAGAAACCCTCGGTGCCTCAGACAAGGCAGCAAGCCCCGTCTACACATCGACATACACCGAGCAACGGACAAACCACGGTTACGCACGGTTACGCACGGTTACGCACGTCACAAGTTAACGTTCATTACCAGCAAGCAACAACAGACACCTGTTAGCCAACATAACCTTCCGCTGGGAGTTTAACAGGAGGCAGAAAGACGCTTTTCTGGCTGGAGGGAAGCAAAAGCTGAATTATTAAACGAGTTGGAGTTTGGCCGTGACGAAACGGCCACAAAGAGGGGCGCCCCCCGCCGGGCTGAGACCGGGGGTGTCGAGGAGGAGAAAGACACCTTTTAATGTGCAGAAAAGAATTTAACCGCCTTTTATTGGCCAGAAGCAACATTTAGGAGGCAAATATGCTCTAGATGATCTTAAACTGGTGGATGTGACTTTAAAACAAAGGCAGGAAAACGAGCTTTTATTTATTCAACTCTGCTTGTTTGTCTTATTTCCTGAAGATCACAAATAAGGAGTCACGGAAAGTGAAGTATTTTTAGGTTGAACTGTGCGGGACATCCTGAACCAGCCCCGCCGCTGAGACGGCTCCACGTCCAGGCTTCTGACAGGCAGAGAAACGGCTGGAAATGTCTGGAGGTCGTCATCTCACTAATCATATTTCATAAAATTCATATAATCATATTATATTTTAGCCCTTTGTTTTGTTGATTATTTAATTCTTTCCACATCATGTGTTGGAAGCAGCAGCAGAGCACCAGAGGCCCGGTGGAGAGTCCCAGCAGCTCCACGAAGCCTCGTCACGTTCACCACGATTCATTTCTCCTACATTATCTTCATTATGCAGGATAAATATATCCAGTCTAATACTGGATCCATGTGCACATACAGCTGCGGGGGTTGGGAGACAGGTGGGCCTGCTAATGAGCTCAAACTGCTCCAAAGCTCTGTTGTTTTAATTGAATACAGTTAAATATGAATTATAGTCAGAAGTTATCATCAACTCATGAAGCAAAGCGTAAAATTACATTTAAACTATTTCAAAATGTGCCACACATGTCACTAATTGTACCGAAATACACCCGCAGACAACAAATAACATGAATCAAACTACGGAGCTGGTTCACGTATCGTTGGGTGAACGCGTGACGCGCGGCCGACCGGGCCTCGGCGGCCACGGCGCGTAAAAACGGCGACGAAACACCAAGTTCAGCAGTGAAGCAACGAGACGACAGGTAAATACAGCCCGGTGGTCCGGACAGGTGTTTTTGGTCGACGAGGGTCTCCTGGTTGTTACTTCGCTTTGTGTGTTTTATACTTCTGCGTAATTAAACCCAACTCGGCTGAAACAGCCTGAGAGTTGAACCGCGGACACACACCAGACATCCAGCAACAAGCTGAGATAAAATCAGGTTTTATTTCTCCAGACGAGATTCCAGCAGATCGCCTTGAATCATATTTACAGATATTATTTTTTTAATTTTCTCTTTCTATTTTTCTCTTTGTTCTCCTCGACGTGTGTGTGTAAAACTACCTGCTGTAAAGATGTGTTATTTTACGCATACGAGCAACGGGCGGCGGGCGGCGTTAAATTGCGTGATTTTTCAGCGGAGTCTGGCGTGAACGCGTCCCCGCACGGCGGAGCGACACTACGGGGCAGCAATGAGCGGGGTGGGCTCCACTTACTTGGTGTTTGTTGTGTTCCAGTAGATGGACTCCAGGATGAGCGCCCGGCACAAGTCCACTTTGAAGGCAATAAACAACACTCCAAAATAATATCTCCACATCGAGTCCCCCATGGCTAGCCTGCGCGCCTCCGGGTGGGTGCACGATCCGTCTCAAAATAACCAAATATGTATGTCCCCAAAAAAAGGACTGGCCGCGGCAATTTGTTCACCTTATATCCCGATCCAGAGGGGATACGCACGGACAACAAACCCCGACACGAACTAGAGCATCTCCAGATGAGAGACCTGCTCCAAAAAGCAAAGGCGCACGGCAGCAGTTGATTCAGCGGACTGTGCGTTTGTATTCTCCCTGTTCAGAGCGCACACTTCAACCCGCTGCGATACATCCCTCACAGAAAAAGTGTTGTTGTCCACTGTGGGCCGGCGGCAGATGGAAATCAATACAAATATAAATCCCCCTGCGTTATAGTCCAGAATCCACACACAGCAGCAGCAGCAGCAGCAGAGGACGGTGGCGGCTGGAGGTGGATGAGAGATATTCTCCTTTCAGCTGGTGCTGGTGGTGGTGAGCAACAAACTGTGGGTGACAGCAGCAAAATGACAAGAGCGAAACAATGAGGTCGGATGGTCAAAATTAAGAAAATGATCAAATATGAGAATGAAAGAAATCAAAGGAGCTGAAATGGAAGTTTTCATACTAGAGGTCCCCAAAAAAAACAAGTGCTGCGTCTGAATCCTGCAGATGCGTCCCAAACGCAGGGATGATGCCTCAGCTCTGCTCCGAAACCTGGATGGAAAGTAACTGCAAGGGACCGCGACTGGGAATATTTGGTGGAGCTGGTTTCGCCCTGGCCCCGCCCCTCGCCGCCGCTGATTGGTCCCTAGATGGAGAAGTCAATAAGAGCTGTGCTGTCAATCAAGCGAGGCAGTTGGGTTAGTGGTGGTGAGATAGGGAGGAATTACAGCTGAATCCTACTAGTGACAATACACAGGTGTATGAATGAGACTTCAACGTGAGCATATATACATATTCATGACATAATAATGGTGTCACAACTATAATTATTTATAATTATCCAACATAAAATACATGAAAACAGGCGAGTGAAAAAGGCTTGGTGTAAATTAAATGTTGTTTTATTCCTCATAAAAGCATTAAAACAGCATTTTATAGTTTTTGTGGATGAAAACAACATCACACACACACACACACACACACACACACACACACACACACACACACACACACACACACACACACACACACACACACACACACACAGAGCTGCATGTCTGCATCCAGGTTTTCCAAAAGCCAAGAGCGCCCACTAGCGGCAGAAACCCGCCTGAAGGCAGCGCCGTGGACAGTCACACACAGACGAATTTATTTATTTGACATGTTAATAAACCTGAAAAATGCTCAAAAACTTGGAGTCCATTTATTACAAATATAAAACAACATTATAGTATTTATGTCAGAATTTAAAGGACAAGTTCACACATTCTTTAAACGTTTTAGTAGTTTTAAAAAAAACTTTTAATTTGTATTTTCTTACTTTATTTCTGCCTCTAACATTGACTTTATTATTATGATTATTTATTACTATTATTATTGTTTGCTGTTCTAACATTGTGTTTATCACACAGTAAAACTCCTTCAAGGCTTAATTGAAATGTCACACATGCAACACTTGGTGCAAACACACAGTTTTAGTCAATGGCCTCTAATTTGACGAGCTCACACACACACACACACACACACACACACACACACACACACACACACACACACACTCACCGTAACGTGTGAACTTCTGACACTTTTTAACGACTTAATTTGATCAGGGCGTTTGTTTTAAATGCGGCCGCTGTGTGGATTTTAGCCGATAATCAAGCTGTAACACCGGCCAGATAATTGAGGAGTCCTCGCCTCCTTTTTGCTCCTTCTTCCTGGAATAAACACGCAGGCTTCAGTCACCACAGACTGGATGTTTATTGCTGCTGCGTGGACATTTCATTAATTTAATTCAGTTAAAGCAGAGAGCAGAGACTGTATTAGATTAACAGGACTGACACAAAGGCCCCTGCGGAGACTTCTCTAAATATTTTAGTCGTTCAGTTTCTTTTCTGGCTCCAGATGAAGGAGAAACAACCTCAAGTGTTTCTATAGAGTCTGTAATAAGTTCCCTCAAATCTTTTAATGGTGCTTTATGTGATGTTTGAGCTTGTAAGTTGACTTTTAGTTGTCTGTCTGTTCATTTGTGATGTAAATAATGTAAATAATGTCATGTACAGTTTTATTGAGTCAAACTATTATAATCTGTTTCAGTGTCGCTATATTTTAATTTTTTGTGTTCATGTTTTAAAGTGAAACATATGAAGGATCTTTATTTTTTATTTCTTATGAGGCTAAAATAGTTCTCAACGCTTCAGGGCAGTAATACCTGAAGATCAGGCTACACACACACACACACACACACACACACACACACACACACACACACACACACTTTACTGTGTGAATCTTTGAGTTTGACAAATGCAAACAGGAAAGAGTTTTAACAGCACTTGTTTCTATTGTTGCTCCTACAATGTATGAAGATAAATGTTAACAGACAATTATTTTAATTTAATTTAATTAATTTAATAGTTTTTTTAAGACGTACTGAAAGTATTTCAAATTATTTGAATAATAAAATATACAAAACATATTATAAGAATTTATTTATTTAAAGTAGATATTTGGATATTTTTTTTGTGAATATTTTTCTTTTAATTTAGTTTGAGGGAAAAAAAAAGTTAAAGTGTGTTTGAATTACTGGAGCCAGCAGCGGGGAGCTGGAGGCTGCAGCAGCGGGACACGGCGCTCAGACCGCGGCTGGAGCTGCGCGGTGCGGCCCGCCGGACACCGGTCACCGGAGCCCGGTCACCGGACACCGGAGCCGGCTTGACAGGCGGGTCACGTGTTGACATTTTAAAGTGAAACCGCTGAGAAAGATAATTGCGGGTTTCGCGGGTCTGTAGTCGGTTCATGTCAGTCTTTAATAATTAATCACATTCATCCATCATCGCTTCATTATCAGAATCAAACCGTTTCCAAATACCTGACAACTCAAATCTGTGTCCCGGACTTTGAACCGGAACAGCCCCGGTTGGTTTGCAGTGATCTCGGTCTGTGTCACATCAGGCTTCTTCTGTGGAAACAACCGGAGCTGCCAGATAATTAGACGCCGTTATTGAGGGATCCCGTTAACGTGACGTTGATGCATCGCTGCTGCAGAGTAGAACATAAATAAACCCAAAAACGTCCTGATGAAGCCAAGTTTCAGCTCCGTTATTTGCAGCCACACCCTGAGTGTAACGAGTGAATCACGTGATGGATGAATGGATGAATGAATGAATATCACACACATGCATCAGTGGAGGCATTAGATGCATTTATTGAACTGATCAGTCCCTTGACAACTGGGGGAAATAACATGACAAATTCAAAGTCCCACAACATAACAAAAAGTCATAATACCCACCTGAGGTCTCTCACACACACAGACACACACACTTCCTCATTCACTCACACACTCACACACTCTGCTGACCTCAACCCTTATCTTACCTGAACTTGTCCATCCTCTACGAATCAAAGACTTACCAAGTGAGGCAGCTCGCCAGGTTAACTCACTACTACAAAACTCCCCAAACAAGCTCAAGTATTTATCCTCACTGTGATTTGTGGTTTTCTAAGTGTGGTTCAATTTCATAAGACAATCTTAAAGGATTGGAGAGGAGTGGGAGTCAGCACATCACACAGCAAGGCTAATATTACATCATACAGGCCCCACATGTGATCCTGCGGTGGGTTTGTGGTTCAGTCATGAGCAGGTTGGGAGTCGGGCAGCAGCTTCAAACCTAACGGGAGCTTTACGTTTCATCTTAGAAAGAAATCAAAGACAAGGCAGGCGGAGCAGAAACGGAAAGGAAAAGATGCCGGATGAGCACAGGAAGTGAGGGAAGGTGGAAGACACAAACCTGTCAGCCGGACGGGAAGTTAACTGTGCTTTTAAACGCCGCGCTGTGATTGGCCGCTTTATGCATCTTATTTTAAAAAGTGAAAACAGGAAAACCACTGGCCAACTCCCAAGCTGCACATGAGGTTTTTACAATGAGCTGAACTGGACAAAGTCACACTTCTATTCTTCTATATCGGGGGACTGACGGCGTTCTATCGTAGCTGTTGGCTGAAGACATGTAAGAAGAGCAGAGGCGCACAGTGGCTCGCTGACAGAGTTAAGACTTACAGGGGACAGGGACATGTTATAGCATTCTACATCAAAAGTTCAAGTTCCCTAAAAATGAAAATAAAACCAGGGGGGGGCACAAATAAGAGTCATCTGTGCGGTGGGGATGAAGGAGGATGGAGGGAGCAGTCAGGGAGCGTCCTCCTCTTCAAGGCCAGACGGGACAACGCAGGCCTTCACATGGACGAGCAAGTTTTCACACCGGGATGCGCTCCTTTCCTCGGCCTTCCTTCAGCACTTCCAAAACGAAGCGAGCGTTCCACAGAGGAGGAGGAGGAGTGGGGTCGATGATGGGGATGAAGGCAGGGCGTGACACGTGGGCGAAGGGGGCAGCAGTGTCTCATTCGGTGGCCTTGAGAGAGAAGGAGAGCTTGGGCCTGGACTTGCCCTTTCCGAGGATGATTTTCTGCTCCTCCTTCTGCTGCTTCTGACGGTCCTGCTCCAGCTTCATGCGCTCCTCGTGAATCTTTCTCTGCTCCTCCACGATACGCAACTGCTCCTCGGCCTGTTTGGAGAAACAATAAGGTCAGACCAGGACAGAAGACAATGTCCCTAAAGCCATGTTCTTTATCCCCCGCTTTAGATCCACATTACAATGTCTGCCTTTCTTTTTTTGTGTGTGTGTGCAGCTGCTCACTAAAGCCTCAGCTTGTCCAAATCAAGGCTGAATCAAATAAACACTGCTTTACAAATTAGTCAGACTTGAGCTTATATAGCCAACAGGAAAAAAAACAAACCCAGCGGATTGTTAACCACGGCTGATAACCATCAATTCAAAGCCACCTAATAGAATCGGGTCCTTGCCAAAGTACTATTAAGTTATTCAGTCATGTTGTGGTGGAAGCCTTAAGGTCTCAATCAGTGGAGGACAGAGATGTATGATTAAAGACACATAAGTGACATTAAAAGCACATAAACCGGGCATGATGTGTGACTGTAGTTCATTTAGAGTGTTATGATTTATCCCTGGATATGATCAGGACATAGTTCATAAATAAATAAATAAATAAATAAGGTGCAAACTTTTAAATTAAAAAGATCATTGTGTTGTTGTAGTAGTTTTTAGGGCTTTCGACAACATTAAAGTGTTAAAACGGGATGGATGGTGTTAGTCATTTTGTATGTGATCAACTCAGCATACAGAAACATGTAAATTAAAGGTTGTGAACGACAGAAACGTATCCAGAAAGAGACAGAAAGCAGCATTCGTGCTGTTTGCAGAGCAGGGCGTACCAGCTTGGCCTGAGCGTCGGCAATCTTGCGGTTATTCTCCTCCAGGATTTTTTCCAGCTCCTCCCGCTTAGATTTTTCTTCTTCCTAGACGGGTGACACGGTGCCATGTTAGCGCACGAACAGGCTACAGCCACAAAGCACTTTATGTACATACATACACACGCTTGGCCTCTAATTGTCTCTCACACACACGCACACACACACACACACACACACACACACACTAAACTCATTACACCACAGAGAAGTTTGTTTAGCCTCTTGCACATGACCACACTGTGGCATTCTTTGCAGTCAGCATGAATTGTTTTAAAAATACATAGTGGGGGCACAAAGCATAAAGAAACTGTAGGGGGGGGATGAACCCTCTATTTCTCTACTGCTGTTAATACCCTCCTAGAGAAATTAAAAGCGAAGCCACACCTAGGGCACTCGCTGCATTACTGACTTAAAACTTAAAACACAAAAAGAGTTGAAAAAAGGGGGAAACCCACTCATCACACTCATAAATAGAAGACAGATATAAATGACAGACAATACAATCTAGAAGAAAATACAATGGCTGTTTTTTTTAAACATCATTAAAAGCAAGAGAAAAAAAAGGATACAAATAAAGGAGGGAATAGTTTTGGCTCACCAATGCACGTATACCTACGCATTTTCCTTGCCTGTGTACCTACACAACTGGTGAAAGCATTCGGCATTTAACGGTTGAATATTTACTGTCTCGTCCGGACTGTGTGGCCCCTGCAGAGACAGAGAAGCGCTCCTGGGGTGGGTGGGTAGGTAGGTATGGGGGGACTCTGCCGTACTGCGCCCGCGGCATTCCTCTTTAAAACTGATCTCTGTACTGCTTAGCCTGCGCCTGCAGCCACAGCTCACATTCACTTTTGTTTTTGTTTGTTTGTTTGTTTTTCCTTTTCTTTACAGTGGCTCAGTCCCCGCTGAGACGATAGCAGAGCGAAGGAAAGCACAGTACAAGGTTGTGTCTGCGTGTGCTCGAGGAGGACCGGACCACGGTACACTTACAGTACAGGACATGAGTCACGGCTGAGCTGACGGGCTGCAGGCCAGCTCGGGTCAAGTGCTAGTTAGGAAGGTGGTGAGTTGCGTTTCCAAAATAAAAACAACACAAATGTATTCACAAATAACAATATCAAAACGTAGCAGCAGCCCTATAGGAGAAGCAGGTCATGAGAACAAACACATGAAGAAAATAAATGAATATATAACAGATAAAGGTTAGACCAGAGATAGTTAACCTTGTCATACAGGAAACAGGAAATGTAGAGGTCCATCATTATGTATCCCAGAGCAGATGCCGTCTAATGAAAGATGCTCAAAACAAGGATTGTTAAAGGGAAGGTACAGGACAAACTGTGTCTGTGAATTAAACAAATGTATTTAACAGTTGGACACATCATCTGTACTCGTTTTTTACAAACTTATCCAGCTAAACACTTAAAGGCCTCGACCCTGCGCTCGTAGAGCAGCCGTGTTAATTCTGGCGGTCTGTCGGGAAACTGTGTCGTGGGAGATTTAGAAAGCAGAGTGGTAGCGACAGAGCATAAGGCAGGATGGGGGGAGACTACATTTCTTACCCTATTAGTACCGAGACACTGGCTGCTCCCTGATCACTAGGCTTTAGCTGCTCCACTCATTCACAATACATTATTACTGTAGTGTAAATAAACCCTGTTTTCAAAATGACGCCCTGGGAGGGGGCGGGGGGGGTCTACCTTAACTCTACAATAGTTTCTTTAAGAACTGTATAATAAAGACTTTTACAGGATCTGGCCCTTATTAAAGCTCAAACTAAAAACACTATGTAAAGCTATGTGTCAAGGGCAGGCATCTGGTACAGAAAATGGTCACTGATGGACAGAAGGGTCACGTTGAGAGGAGAGCTCTTTATGTACAGACACAAACGGAGGTCATTACATGTTGGAAAGTAAAAGATCAAACTAACCAGGGCCAAAATAAATGATTGAATTGATTTAACCCTGCCATGGTAAAATTCTCACAGGCAAGTTAGGAAATACCCTCGAGACGCCAAAACTAACTGTTGACTAAATGGCTTAAATTTGCACTTCGGTTCCAGCCCCAGATGTTAAAAACTCAGGTTCCCATAGTTCTGGGTCCTCTGTGCAATACCTGGAGGTGGATGTGAGGAAATCAAGTGTGTATATTTTTAAAGGCACAATAGAAGAAAAAGTTTCTCTCATTTGTATAATTTGCAGCCTTGTTCTCACATGTTCCCCAGTGGATAACATGCACTTGCATTACTAACAAATGACCATATTAAAATGAACATTAACACAGCTACATCTTCATTAGGAGCGATGTAAAGACCGCTGTTACAGCTCCAGCTCAGACACTAAACAACAGGGAGTGCTTGATTAGTCCAGAGACTCGATTTGGCCCGGTTCCTCTGGCTCCACTACGTTTTATATATTGTGTGCAGACAAATTTACTGCGATGCTTAGTAAACGTTAAATACATTACTTCCTGCAGGACAGACACTTCCAGGTACTGCGTCAACCCTGGCTGCAGTAAAACTTGTACCATGGCTGGGTTACGTTCTGAAATGTAAATGGGGAGGTCCCCTCCACTGCCCCCAAATGTCCTGTAGAAAGGCCCCAGTCAAAGGAGGTGACTGGGAGAGATGGGAGCAGGGGGAGGTGTGGGGGGAAGGGAGGAGCTGCGTTCCAAACGACCGAGCGTTACCTCTCTAGCCTTCTGTGCCGCCAGTTCGGCCTGCCGCTGCCTCTCCAGCTCCTCCAGCAGCTGCCGCTCCATGATGCGCTTCGCCTCCTCGACGCGACGCAGCACCTCCCGCTCGATCTCGTCCTTCCGCTTTTCCAGCTCCTCCTCCACCCGCTTGGCCACCAGCTCCTCCACTCGCCGCGCCGTCTCCTCCTCGATCAGCTTCTCCTCGATCTCCTGCTGGCGGCTTGAGGAAGGAGAACAGCAACACAGAAGGGAAATAAAATATAAATTTATAGGAATCATGTCTTTTAAATTACACGTGGTGTCACTGCTCTTAACATTTTGGACTCTGTGAGCACATTTCCACTGTGGCCTCACGGCGGGGCTAACCACAGGGCCATAATATCACGGGTCACTGCGGTCACTCCCCACTGACTGAAGACCTCCCCGTGTAAGAGTCGGGCCAAGTTAGATTTGTCTTCAAGACACTGATTGGTTCAATATGTGGGTCACGCTGAAAACTGGAGAGAAAGTGCCATTTTTTTAAAACCGTCACCGTATTAAACTGTCAGGAGTTACAGATTAACAGCTTTCCACCGTTTCTCTCCTTTTCTTTAAATGTTTAGAAACCAAGTTGTGCTTCATGTGTAATTGTCTCCATGTAGATGATCTGCCTCACAATTCAAACTACACACAGTTGTCAGCAGGGTTTGAGTGTTTTATGTTCACACTAGTAAAGCAGGCTTAGTGCTAATGCTAACGCTAATGCTAGCCTGGGAAGCAGACGAATCTGCTGAGCTCTTGTTTTATTTGCTCTGCTCCGTCAGAGTAAATAAAACATTCAGACTGATTTCAACCTCATATTTCAATTTGTGTGTCATATCATCACAGCTGCTTACTGTGAAAAACAGGCCTGTCCCATTCAGCAGCACTAAAGAGTCGATGTAGATGGAGGTCAGCCGTCAGCCTGTTTAGCTGTCGAAAACGCTTTTTAAATATTTTTTTATTCCAACTGCACTCTGAACAGGAAGCCATTAAGAGTTGGGAAGTGTGTGATCACATTGCTTCTGGCACCACTGTAAACACACAACATACCCTCCCCGGATTTGATTTCATTCTGTCAGCCACCGAGAAACCAGAGACGTTACGCAGCCCAGGCCCGAGTCCTTCCTTATCTAACAGTGTCTGTGTCTTCATATTTACATTTGTATACCTGCTTAAGTGGCCCTGTGGCTATTAAGGAGTAGAAAAGAGCCTCTGAGGAGACCAGGTGTGTTAGAGGTGTGTTAGATTCTCAGGTGCCTGTGTGCCTCTGGCTAACACACACACCTTCACAATAGCAGCGTCCATGTCTGACAGACCGAACCTGGCAGCAGACAACAAGTGGGCCGTGGTCATTATGTGCTGCGACCACCGAAGCGTTTATTTACATACTGATTCATATACTCATCTTATTTTTTTCAGTTTATCTACTAAATACCTTCAAATTGCTTATTTATGGCATGACATTGTTTTTTCTGAGGCTGTAACAAAAAAATGCTCAAAAATCAAAACCGTTACCAAATATATCTGATCTGATCCTTTTAAATTAATCAATGGTATCAGTTGTCCCGATCCTGTTCCAAATATTTTATATTGGGCACCTGCCAATCCCAAATCCAATCTGATCAGCAGAATATATGCAGTTTTGATTTAATATGTGGCACATTTCTTACAAGATATTTAATCCAAAACGATTACGTTGACCATCTTAAATTTCAGATATGATTTGAATTAAAGTTTATCTGAAGAATTGGACTTGTTGGAACAGCAGAAACACTCAGTACACTGACGATAAAGTCCTCTGAGACAAATGTATTTTGTGATTTTGGGCTATATAAATAATTTGATTTGATAAATTTGATTTGACGACTGACTGATAAAAATAACAGATGAGCAGCTTTCCTGCATTGTTCGTCTTGGATATTGAGCTTCACTGTACAGTATGATGTATTTGAAGAGGCAGGCTGATTTTAAGATAATTGACGTTATAAACATACGTTGAAAATGGACTTTACAGTGAAATAGGAGACATATATGAATATATAAACATATAATATTGAACTGCAATATGCCTCATACCTGTAAAGTCAGTTTTCAGTGTATGTGCAGTGGAGGCTTCTGTAAATTGAATACTGGATCAGGATTGGTCCAAAACTAGCTGTGACGTCACAACTCGTGCTCATAGGTGCACACCTTAAAAACCTGCTCTTCAATGAAACTTAAATTAAAGTATCATTGTGCACAGTGAAGCTCTAAAAACACACAATTTAAAGTTTGCCATCACACCTTCAACACAATCATATCGCCATCTGCAAAACATATAGATCAAAATGTATAACTTCAATTATTTTTAAACTCAAATTGCCTCTTAATGAAGTTCTGACCCAGTTAGAAAGGTGACTGCTGGGGATGGGGATGAGGAGGATGAGGAAGGAGGAGGAGGATGGCCCCGGTGCATTCAGGGCCTGCAGAGCCGAGCTAACATGATGCTACCTAGCATGTTAGCTTAGCACACACTGCAGATTATACCTGGTAACCTCATAAAACATCACTGCTACCGAGTCTCATTAAAATATACACTCACATCTTCCTTTGTCTCTCCATCTCGATCTTTCTCTCCTCATCCTCCTTCCTCTGCTTCTCGTCTAGCGCATTTCTTTTGCTCAGCGTCCGACCGAAGATGTCGATGCGCTCCGGCGGCGAGGCGGCTCTCTCTCTGCGGGACGAGGCGGTGGTTGACCGGGAGCGGGAGCGAGATTCTCTGCGCCGGTTCCTCTTCGACTCTCGGGACTTGGACCGCTTCTTAGACCTCTCCCTGTCTTTGGACCGCGACCGAGACCGGCTCCGTTTCTTGCTGTGCTTGCTGCTTTTGGTGTGTTTGGACCTGGACGAGCTGCGGCTCCGGGAGCGGCCCATGTTGTCCGCTGACACCAAACTGCTGTCTTATGGCTGATATATAGCCAATATCTGAAATCCGGCTCCACCTGCTCCTCTTTAAACGTACTGTTGACTATAAATGACCAAAGGTTTTTGCTTCAACGGTTGTATTTTGGAGAAATAATCATTCGAAAGTGGTTGTTGTTTTGCCCTACGAACTCGCAGTAAAGAAAGATGGCGGTTTGTCGAGTTTCGAGTTTCCCAGCATGCACCGCGCGACTCGGCATTTTCCGGCGGTCTTCGGAATTGGCCAGCCGAAATCCGAAATACACAGTCCCGAAAGAAAGTTGTGAACAGCGTATCGGCTCTTCACTTCCGGGTTTTCAAGCAGACTGTGATCAAATGTTTACATTGTGGGTGAATTAAAGAGCTTGTTCTTAAAATGAGCTGGTAGTTTTACTGCTGAGTCACATGCAGACATAATTAGGACTCATATTAGCATGGTTATCAAGTTTTATATAGCCCAAAATCACAGGTTGGTCTTGGCCCACACGGCTTTCCAAAACATACAGATTGTGCACTTGTAGGCTGATTTCTTCAGCAAAGCCACGGATACACTTCCTTTATAGCTTAACAGAATAAGCTTTTACCTAAATCCTAATCATAGAGAAAACAACAATTATGCTTTCTTATTAACAACTTGTAGTTTGTTTAGAAACGGCTCTAATAATAATAATACCAGCGATCACATTTTCAGTCTAAGGAGAGTAGTTCTGTGTAAGGCAGATGCTACTGAGCATGTGCAGAAACGTCACGCTACATATTACATATCCTGCCTTTGTAATACGTTAGACAAGAACTACAGTACAAAACAACACAGCTGTAAGAAAATTATAGAAAATCACCAATAATCAAATCAACATTAAACCAAAGTACAAAATATGTAAATAATAATAATAATAAACTTTATTTATACAGCACTTTTCATAACAAAGTTACATAGTGGTTAAAACATGTAAACTACCATTTAGGCAGAAAAAAAGGAGAAATGAAATAATGAAATATTATATAATAATATAATATATCAGTACTGCAGCTGCAGGAACTGAAGAGTCGGCTGAATCACGTCATCTGAGAGCACAAATGTGTCACCTGTCAGGCTCCATAAAATCCTCCTATTTCCCCTCACATTTTAAATAAGAGACAAAGAACTTGTTTTTTATTGTAACATGTGATATCATTATTCATGCATTATACTATAAAAATATATGAACAGAGCAAAAAGCATTTCAGCTGATCAAGAGAAGGGTCCAGCTGCAGTCTTGCAGTCACTACGTGACACCCGCCGCTGACCCTTGACCCTCACTGTGCATGCCTAAACCTGACCATATTTGGAAGTTCAACTTCCTTTAACTTCCTTCACATTTGTGCTGCAGCCGCCTCTGGATATACTCACTATATACTATACATATAGTTTACCTGACTGACCTTATCTAGTCTGTTCCAGGCCACATTTTGGCCTTTGACCTGATATGTTATGATCTAAACTAAACACAATACAACACAATATAAAAACCCTGTATTTGTCAGCTTAAGTGACCCAGAAGAAAACTGTGACTGTACTACATATAAACACTTTATTAAAAACCTTGCATACATCAATATAAGAAAACTTGCACTATATTACAAAAAACTTTATTCATACTTTATTCATATGCAAATATCTGCGTCACCACCCACACGCCTCCAGACACACCTGGTGGAGATCTGCAGGTTGCTCTGCTGCTGTATTCGTATCTGTATCACAACTTCACAGATTTCAATTTTTGTTCCTGTTCGACCCATATTTAACTTTGCCTGTGTCCATTTTTAAGAGTCATTTTCATGCACTATCAGGGACTAAAATTATGCTTTTATCTGCCGTTTGTAAATATAGCGACAAGAACATCAGATAACCACCCAACACACAGAACGAGGGAGAGAGAAAAAAGACAACTTCACAATGACACAATCCTGCACAGAAAAGATTGCCATCCCACTCTGGCAAAATGAGGCCATTGTGATAACTCGCCCCGGAGCGCCGCGCTCAGAATAAACTGCCATTACTTTATTTAAAAACATATAACTCAAAAGCGCAGTGAATCAGCTTTAAAAAAAAAAAGGTCACAACGCTAAAGATAAAAACGAAAGTGCTTCAACTTCAGGGGGACTTTTTGTTGTTGTTTGATTTTTTTTTTATTTTAGTAGAAATGAGATCATTTGTTCATATGCAGCTGTGTGCAGCTTTGATTGTATGCTTTTAGTTGTGTCAGATCTTTCATCCATGAGCATGTACGGTACTCTTCTGCAATTGAGGGCTAGTTTTAGTTCATCCTTCCCCTGCCTACACCTCCTGCCTGCCAAAAAATTGATTTTCTGTCACTTGTGGTTGTTTTATTTTAGTGATCCATGAATTTTGTTCCTGTAGATGAGGCGAATCTGTGCTAAAGAGCCAGATATGTCTTGTTTTCCACTCATGCATCAGGAAGGGAGAGGTGTTTAAAGCCCCTTTTGATGAATAATAGAAAATGTTTCATGGAGGTGGAGAGGAAAAAAGTTCCAGTGTGGCTCCGGCGGAAAAGAAGTGGATGTGTAAATGAAAGAATTTGCACAGTTTGTCTGCTTTGCTCCTGGGTGGTTTGAGGGTGAATGTCGAAGGAGAAGCTGGGGTTGTTAGAGACGGTTTCAAAGAGCCCAAAGAGCAGGTTTCGTATTTCTCTAATCCGTGTTTGAAAGGATGCTATGCAGAGGTAATCTCAGGAGAAACTACTAGGATGTGTCTCTAATAATGACATGTCAAGACTTAAAGGTGTATATGTCACGGGAGCACCTCCTAAAGTTTTAGCCTAAATAATGATTCACTTGGTCACATAATATCTGGCTGATTGTCAGTGTTTATTAGTGCTATTGTAGCTGTGAGTGTAGTCAGTGTAATAAAACACCGAGTGTCTACCTTAACTCAACACGTTGTTCCTCAGGAACCGTTAACAGATTGATTTCATAGAGCTTGTATTCATTGTTTTTGAATTATTTTGTGTGATTCGTTTGACAGATCAGAAGACAGCAATCATACTCAGTCATGGACCAGAACAACCACACTGAGACCTTTTTAGATGAAGTGGTCCTGGTGGGAACAACCTCCATCTGAACCGACGACAAGGATCAAATCAGCTCAAACAACTCAAAGGGCATTTATGAGTCTGGAAGATAATTTCCCCTAAATACAAATTTCATTTAAAGCTTTTTCTGCATACTGTACGATATGCACGGTCCAAATGTCCTGCACCGATTCTCCATATAACTCAGCTTTACCTTCCATCACTACACACTTAAACCCTCAGCAACAGAACCCAGCTCTCCTGGCTCAAGTTAATCAAAAAGTCCATCCCTTTCACATTGTGTGATCAAAGTTGGTCCTCTTCTTTCAGGGCCACTTTTCAGGTCCCTTGACCCTGCCCCGTGGTTGCTCTTCAGGGGGAAAAACACTTAACAAACACAGGATCTCTTTTAAAAAGCCCCGCCACATTGTCACATTGTCATGTTGATGGCCCAGGGGTCCTGGCATAAAGAGCCTTTGAGGAGGGGGACCTGAAAGCAAGTTTTCCCCTGCCCCCCCTGCACACCGCTGCCCTGAATGAAAACAGTTCTTTCACCTCAGGCTGGGTATGGGAGCAGTGAGGAGGAGAGGGAGACAAAGGGGGAGGATGGAGGAGGTGGAGATTTTAGGAGAGGAAAGCGATTGAGGATGTGGAGCAGAGGAGGTAGTTTAGGAGAAGCGCTGAACAGTGATAGCAGGAAATGTAATCTAGACTAGAGCCGTCACACTTTTTATTATATTTATATTTTACATATTGGAGACTAACGATGTCATTAAATCACTCGATGGAACGATTCCTCGTTATCTCAGTAGACACTGATTAAATTGTATTTATTTAATGTGTGAAGTTGAAGTAATTATCCAGTACTCATTAACATATTTATAGTTTTCCATCCAACTGTTTGTTTGCACAGAAAAGAAAAAACTCAAAATATTGCAAAAAGGTTTTTTACACTTGGCTGAGGTGGAAAAGTTGGTTGGTCAATAAAAGCAAAAAGTAGAATGGAAACAAGATTGAGAGATGATGGATCAGGACGTGCAGGAAGCGTCCACTGAAGAGACAAAAATAGACTGGAACATCCATCAAGTAGAAATACATGAAACAAACAGAAAGGTCATTTTCTCAGACATTGAATACGTAACATTTGTGGCTTTATGATGGCCTTTTGTCATTCAGACAGAGGTGTGTGTTACAGAAACAGATGCAGTTAAACATGTTCCAGTAAAGACGATGAAGATGAAGATGAAGCTTTTTAATTGTTCAGAAGCTGCATCACTGATGGATTTTAAAATGTAATTTTGCTGTTGGAGCTTTAATTAAAAACCGTTGTGATCATGAGGGATGCTCGCCGCTGCTCCTCACAGTGAATCCACTAAAACATTATTACATCAACTTAATAATTGAACTTTAGATCAAAGAATCAACTTCAATGCAAACAAATTGAATGACGTTAACTCGGGACTCCAGTTTAATTTGGTCACGTGCTGCATGTAAATCATTTTCCTGAATATTCATTTATTCACACATACAGTTGGCTTGAATAAAAATGTAAAATAGAGGAAGAGAGTGCTTCACACCACACGAGATAAAAGTGACCGTGGTGTTTTTGAAGCAGGTATTTCTGCCAGGAAGTTAAAACCGTATCACACCGCTCGTTCTCAAGATGCTCATCAAACGTTCAGGTCTACAGATGAAGGTACCAAAGCTCCTTAAAGATCGATGTGTGTTTGCTCTTACGGGATCTAATAAAGCGTCAAAGCCCCGCGTCTATCTTTCCTCTTCACTTTCCTTTGTCGTCACATGCTATCTGCTACCGTGTGACCCTGACAACCTCCACTGACCAGATGTCCGTCCTCTCACTGACCATTACTCGAGAACAGCCGTCACTACGATTCACCCAATTTGAAACCACTAACCCTTAAAAGAGCTTCGCATTCACTACGAGCACCATATGCCTGATGTCGTCCTCCTGATGATTTGTTTGTGTCAAGGCCGCTGAAGAGCTCGGGTCCATCTCTCATGTGACAGCCATGTCGCCTTCCTCTTAGAGATGTAATTAAGTGTTAGAGGAGCTTCAGAGATGACCCCTGCGACAAAAGACTGCGAGGGAACTTAGCTGTCACCACCACGTATATGTGACAAGTGCTGGTCAGCGTGCGGGATCATCTTTCTCGAGAGGGCTGGATGAGCAGAGAGAGAGGAGGACAGGTGATTCTGACAGGCCAAAGCAGAGAGGTCAAGGGTCAGGTTTGAAGTATTGGCCGGCGGGGAAGCTGATCTGGTTAAGTTCTTGTCTCTGTCTTCATCTGAGACGAACGGTCTGCTTCTATTCTGCACCCCGGAGGTCCCTCTCTTCCCTGCCATTCAAATCTGAAACAGGCAAAGGTTAGATATCGCAGCAATTATCAGTTGAAATTAAAAACTGTGAGTGAATGTGGAGGAGTCGGTCGCTGTTTGCTCGACTGAAAAGACATATGAAAGGGCAAAGGACTGATGGGAACACGAGCTGCACTGTGTGCCAGCACGCCACGTTGACTGTGTCAAACTGGAGGGAATAAAGACTTTGACTTAAAAGACTCTCTAGCCCTCTTGAGTGTGTCTTTGGCATATCCTTTGGTCCGAGGGGGATGAGATTTACTCCTGCTACTCTTTCATCTCCCTCTTCTCTTTTCTCCCACAGCGTGTACAGAGGACAGCATGGCAGCATGTGCGTGTGAAAGTGTGTGTGAGGTTCACAGCATGGGAAAAAGAGCGCTCCTGAGAAACTACAAACAGGAAGAGAGACACATCCATCACAGGAACACACACACACACACACACACAGCTCTCAATTCACTCTCATTGCTTGCCACTGTTCCCCGCTGTAACAATGGCTGTTTCCTGAAAACTGAAGTCATGGTGACGTTGTGAGCCGCCAGTGTGGGAGAGCTCGAGAACCGGCGAATAGGAAGGAGCCAAGGTCTTACTCAACATCCAACCATCACTCAAACAGGGCGACTGTTTTCATATTCATGCACCGTTTCCTCACTCAAAGCTCGTCATCTTAGCATGACGCAAACATTCGCAAGGGAAGGTGCAGCTCACTGCTTTGCTGCGCCTGAATGCAGCTCAGTCCGGATACACAGCCACAATTTCTATCTATTTACAAGCCGGAACAGCTTCACCTCTGAGATATGGACTTTCTGGCTGCTGTTCAGGAATCACAGTAGTACGTTCGCTCTCAGGTTGGAGGGGGGGTGATGAGAGAGTGTGAGATGAAAGCAGCAAACACTGAAGGCTTCAGACGTCCTCTATTAGTTTGATATCTTTAGAGCAACAGCAAGTGCTTGAGAGTGAACGAGCTGCGTGATGCGAAGCACCTAAAGCCTTGTCAGGTTAGCTCTCATCCACATCAGCTTTAAGTAAAAGGAAGCTGCTCTGTCACTCTCACAAAGCGCTGACAGCCCTGATGGTTAGCATGAATAGATGAGTTCGCCACTTTGCGTTGATCCACCCACGCTCTGCTGCCTCCAGGCTTTTAGACATGACTGTGGAGGGAACGCACCTCCACGCTATGAGAAAGGTGCAGATCTGGAGCTCGGAAGTGAGAGGGTCCAAGTCGTGTTCAGACAGACAACAGTACGTGAAGAAACATCATCAACGCACCCTCATTCACTTCAATGAGACCAGGTGCTAACACTGAAGAAACGTACGGGACAAAAGTTGGACCTGACTCATCTGGCATAACGATTTCCTGTCTCAACACATGCAACAGGACATTCCTGATAGATGACTTTATAACATGAACAGCATTATTCTACTGTTAACACCAATTCATGTGTTTAACTTGTTTTATTGAATTAGATATTTAAGTTATGAGCTTTGTGTCCTTTCTGTTTTTATGTTGATATTCTTTGTGCTCTTTACGGTCTATAATTAAACTATGTGTACCAGGAGTACAATAGTGTTAGAAACACCTGAGGCCAAGACTAATTAGAATAAGGTACATCTTATTTTATTTAAAGTCCAACACAAAGCAAAGTTGCAACTGTTATTTGAACCTCCAACAGTGTCATAAACTTTATGCATGACTTTACATCCAAGTTCACTCCAACATTAAATAGCCCATCTGCTTTTGCCGTGGGGTTAAACATGTTCACCTTGGTGTGAAAATGGTTTTGAAGTGTGTTTTCTTGTCTCTTCATAAACTTTGTGACATGTTAAAGTCTAACTTCAGTCTCAGTTTCTTGAGTTTGACGCGTCAGATCTTCAGTAGAGGAATGTAGTCTGAAAGCATTAGACTGACAACCTTTATGCTCAGTTTGATAAAACTGTTTCAAAAGTCTGAAATTGTGCTTTTTAACATTTAACACTTTGGTTCAGACTGAAGTATTCAATACGTCTTCGATTGATTACAATGACATTTGGTTTCAGATATCTACGGTGTCTGAATCCTACTGACAGGTCAAATTACCACCTTAAGCTAACACCAGCAGGTTCACGCTGTCAGTGTGAGCATGTGAGCCTCATAGAGCTGCTAGCACGGCTGCAGACTCTTCGTCATGTATGAGGAGTCTTTCTGGGTTCTGTATGTTCTAGTTTGTGTCAGTCTTTGAATTACTCATTAAGCCACTGATCAATTAAAGTGATTAAATCACAGCTAAAGTCAATGATTAAGTCTATATGAGTTGCCAGCTGTTATAAATGTCAGGCAGATTTTCAAAATCACACACAAACCACCAGCTAGACTCTGATTTACTCGTATTAGATGGAACTAGTCAACATTTCTGCTTCCCTCCGTCCTCTTGTTAACAGGACTGCAAGACAATTGTTGACAATTTAAATATCTACAATATCCTCATTCCTTCAATCCATAAAGATTCCCATCAGGGGTTAAACATGCAATAAAGAGCCTGGAGCTCTCCCCCGCCCTCTCCCCTCCGCCTCACCCATCACCCCTGGTCTGTTTCAGTGACTGATGTCCTGATTAAACTGAGAGGATGATTGATCCATCATATCCATCACTCCGCCTGTCTGTGGCACAGTATGGCTTCATCCCTTTACTCTTTTGTGCAGAATTCCAACCTTTGTACGGCACACGTGTGTGTGTGTGTGTGTGTGTGTGTGCGTGTGCATACATGTGTGTATTCTCCATTCCCATGTGAGAGTGTGACAAATCTAATTTGATCATCATCGTCAGTGGTAAACTAATTTCTTTTGCATGTGTGTTAAAGTGTTTGGAGACACCATATGTTCATTGTGAAGTAAAGTTTGGGGGATGTGAGATTTTGTGTTCATGTGTCAAACACAGTCTAAGATGTCATCAGGTCTAAATAGACTCTCCCCTCTTCCTGTGTTTCCCCCCTCATCCATCTCACTGACAGTGGCAGAAACAGTAGCCTCCCCGAGCGCTCCTACAGGGCCTTCAGCTAACAGTAGGAGGCCCTGGCTGCATGTATGGAGGCCTTGTCCATTGGAGAAAGCCTGTTCACAGTCGGGTTAACTTGTTGAAGACACCCCGCCGTCACTGGGTTGACCTCTATATGGACCTGAATCGAGCCGTCGGGTCCTAAACCCATTTGTCTCCTGGATATTTTGATACCTATCGGTGGCCTTTAACCTTTTTCTCTGAGCTGTAAATGATACTAATACAAATGATCTGAGAAAATCATGAGCTGCTGAAGTCACCATTATGAAATTACCTTGTGATATTAATATCTACATATACACACTATGTCAAAATAAATAACACACAGTTTTTCTATTTACTTTTCTATTTTTAAAATAGAGGACAGATGACAAAATGTATGAAGAAATGATCATTTCTATGTTGTGATTTCACACGATGGCATCAACCGCGCGCCAGTATCAGACGATGAATGTTAATCTTGTGCTTCAGTGTGGTGTTTTTTAATGTCAAATCTGATGTTATTTCTTCTTCACAGCTTCCTTTACATCTGAACCTAAAGACAGATGAAGTTTTGTCAACAGTCGGTGATTTAGTGAAGAGAAGCAGGAAAGAAGACATAAAAAGAGCAGCGAACAAATAATGTCTGCATCACTCTGCATGTTTGTTTTAACCTGTCTGGAGTGACAGAAGGGCGGGGTTTGTGAAGAAGAAAACAATGCTAGTGCTGAGCGTAAAGACAATCACAGGAAAGCAATTGAAAATCATTTTGGCAGTTTTGTAATGACCACACACAAACTGTCCCGATGCATCTGGTGTGTTGAGAATAAAGAGTGAAGGAGAAGCAGAGTGAGGAGCAGGAGGAGCGGGACAAACGGTGAAAAGGAGCCACGTGAAGATTCAACACGGTTCCCTTTAAGTACATGTGATCATCAAAGTGGACCATAAAGATGTAGCAAGAGTTTTCTTGTCAAGCCTGATTGTAGTTTGATGTTAATTATCACATCTAAAGCATTTTAATTGTCAAAGTCCCTCCCAGCAGCAGCAGTGAGATCAGCAGGGTAGATACCAGGAGACCCAGAGGGCTGCTAACGTCAGGACATGAAAGCTAAGCTATTCTTTTATCCGGACAATAGGAGTGGACGGGCCTCCACCCTAATTCACATTCAATCTGGAGCTCGCTGCTCCTGCAAGAGGTTGCTTCTGTTGTCAAAGCCTCTGGTGAAACACTCGCTCCCTTTCCAGGGCGCGACTAAACTTAGCTGACCCCTGACTAGCAGCAGAAACCATTTTCAGCCCCTTGTCATATATGTGGCCCGTCCTGGGCTTGTAAAGCTTGTTAATTGGAGGAGCGAAGGAAACGTGAGTTTCTATAAAAACAGTAAATTCATTCTTGTGTTTGCAGGACTTCAAAGTCGTCCTCGTGCACGCTTGTAGGACAGGAGCATCTCAGGACAAAATAAAGTAAAGCTTTAAATCCAACAATGATCTGATGAGGTCAACAAATGTGTTTCTCAGATGTGCAAAACTACCATGAAGTCGATTTTCAGCCTTTTCAGTCATTTTTATTTTGTGACTTTGTGAAGCATGTAGTCAGACATATCTGAGTGCCTGAGTCACTGAGGACTCGGTAACATTAGAAGAGAGACTAAATATACAAGTTATTGCACTATAACAGATTTATCAAGAGAAACCGAATGAGCCGATTTACATATCAGAAGAGATTCTTCTCATATCAGATCATAAAGAAGGTTGAGGGGAAAAAAATCATTTCATTCTGGCCCAATTGCATCTGTGAAATTATGAATATCCAGAAAACGCTTTATATACAGATGAGAGTTAGCAAATTAAATTGTTGAGTACTGTCAAATGCTATAATATAAGCAGATGTTTGTTATAATTTATTAGGGGATTTACTTGTGAGAAGAGGTGCCGGCCATCCATCAGACAGAAAACACTTTAACAGATGGATGAAAGCACAAATGTTACAAAAAGAAAGAGCTCCGGACACACGCTCCCACCTACACTCATCACCTTTGCCTTGAGTCCTCTGAGCTCTCCTGGCCCCGCCCTCTCAAAGCTTGGTGCTGGAATTTGATTAGTCAGTGTTTTCCAAAAACCTTAAATCACACTTTCCCCCCGCCCCTCCCTGCCTTTTTTTAACTGCTGTGACTGACAGCTGTATTGAGCAGGATGAGACACGCCCAGTGGCCTTATGACACCCGATGAAATGCCTGTGACACCTCCTGGGCGACGCTGAGCTGTTTAGCGCTGTCACACTGTCACAAAACACACGTGTGCACAAATCAGTGATCCACAAACCTCCAACTGAACTGGATATACTCTCCATACACACTGGTGTAAAACTCTGAGGAGTAATGCTGAAAAATGCCAATCGTCTCCACAACAAACATGAACATTTATCACTTTAAGACTTTAATATAACTACATGCCCTTCATAAAAATGTATATTTGGTCACTTTTTGTTGTATTCTCTTGGCAAACTCAACGTTATGTAATTAGTGATCCACGTCTCTGGGCACAGTGAATGCCAGGCAGCGCTACTGTAAATACACTTTCACCATCTGGAGTGTGTGTGTGACGGTGCGTCTCTGTGACCTGAGCTAGCCTCTTGCTAGGTGGCAACAGCATGGCAGGCATCAGACAGCTGTCTCTGTCTCTCATTTCCCTCTTGTACCTTATTGCCTTGTGAGCAGCAACTTTTCCAAGTCCAAGAAGTTATTTTACTTAAAACTGTGAAACCAAACCCAGTTTCTGTTGTACAGTTCTTCACTTCTTCTTCTGTTTTGCTCATCTTCCATTTCGTCCATATACGTATGTGACCTTCTGCTGATCCTCGAGCCACTTTCCTGTCCCAGGTTAGCTGCTCAGACACCTGTCCAGCCGACAGGTGATAAATCAGGAGTTAACAAGCACTCCTTCATTAACTTTAATAGTGATAATTAAGGCTGTTTTAAACTGCAGACGACCAAGCTGTCTTCATCTCCTGCTCTGTGTGCAGCATATGAGATGATATGAGATGATATAGAGACACGGTCGCTGCCCCATGAAGGGCAAAAGCAATAACTTCAACTCATAGTGGGAAATAAGATTTTTGAAGATGTAGTCAGGTCAGAGTTAATATGTGGAGTCGCTTATTTTCCATAAAAAACCTCGGAGCAGAACGACTTTCTCAGCGTTTTTCAGTCAGGTTGTGCTGTGTGATCCCTGAAATGGATCAAACATGTGTTGAAATTACATAAACATATTTAGTAGTGGTCCCACACTTCTGAGTCGCTGTACACATCTCCAGTTTTGTCAGTTATTCAATTAGGTCATAGTGTTGATTGGAAAAACAACAGAGCGAGTGAGAGCTTTGAGAATAAGGACGTCATCTTCCTGCGCCCGGGCCAGAAATACGGCGCCAGAAAAATGACGCAACAACTCTTAAATGAGGATATTACTCCAGCCGTAACCATGATATGCCGTTAGGTTACAGCAAACAGAAAAAGGGCTAATACGTTCACAATGACCGACTGAATTATGAAGTGAAAATATTAATATTAAAGAAAGTGATTCACATTCAGAAACTCCTGAATGTTCTCACCTGCTGTCCAGTATTTAGAAACGAAGGTGTGTGAAGTCTAATTAACAATGCAGTGGAGATCATCATTAACATTATCCATCATTAGAAGCAGGCTTTGTCCTCACACACCCGCACCACTGAATGGTTTTTAGGGGGTGGTGCCATCTGGCCATGAGTTCATGCATATTCAGCCTTATTCACAGCTACCTCTTACTGAACCATAACTCATCACCTGATATATTTACATCAGCGTGTTACTATCGATCGGCGGGAGAATCAGGTGTACGCATTATTTTTTCGTGTGTGTTTATGTGTTGTTCTGTTTTCTTTGAACTGAACTAATTGTGTCCTGTGGTGATGGTGACCACCCGGGGGGTCACCAGAGACCCCACACTCACCTCAGTCCTACCGCCATCTGTTCCTGTCAATCCCACAAACACTTTGAGTGAATGAATGTGTGTTCTGTATCTCATGTGACTTTCACTCCTCCTCACCTCTACTCCCAGTCGTTTGTGAAGGGAGTGATCTAAATATACCAGTTGACATGTTCTGCCACGACAGGAGGTGACTGTGATTTAGCCTATGAGGTGTTATGGCAGATCCAGCACCCCGGTGAAAACGCATAATCCCTCCACCAGCTGGCACTGCCCACTTTGCATGTTTGTTTGATACCTTCACAAGCAGCCTTCAGCGAGTCCTGGCAGTTTCATTTTCATTACCAGAGCGTCTCATTACTACTCAGCTCTGGAGAATATGGATGGATGAGAAAGGAGGAGATCACAAAATATCTAGTGATTGAACAGGATAAACAACATGCTGCAAATGCTCATCCAGCTGGCTGATTGGTTGCTTTTCCATCATCCTATAGCACGCTTTGGCTGCACCATGACTTGTCGACAGAGACTGAAGCTGTTGGTCGATCATTGCATTCATTTTGGTTGCACAATCAACATAAATCCCAACACGTAGATGATTGTCTGGAGAAGTTGTAGGGTCATGAGTTGTCATGATGCCATCAATGCCCACTTTGAAGGTCTGTGACACTTTACATCCAATAATCCTGTTTAGTCAGATTATGTGTTGTAGAAACATCATCAGAACAGTGGGTGCATTAAATCCTCATGATATAAACCTGCTGTTTCATAATGTAATCTACATTAAACTAAGTCATCACAGGTAACTGATGAGAAAGTAAAATAAGGTAAGACAAAAGCTTGAAGCAGTGTTGCACACACAGCTGCCTTTACTCACATTAACTGACTTTAAGTCGCTTTATTGATTTCTCTGGAGTTGGCGAACAGAGTTTGTCCTGCAAGATCATCAACTCTCTGACTTTGTGCTGCACCAAGAAAACTCAGGTGGGCAGAGATCGAGACGAAGTGATAAAACAGATAAAGGAAGACAGGAAAGAGAGGAAAGAGAAATGAGGGGATAAAAAAGGAGATAACAAGGGGGAAAGGCAACCGAAAGAGGAAAATATAAATACACAAACATGATAAAGAGTGGAAGATGAAGAGAGACAGATGAAGAAACTGTGAGACACAGTGGGAAAGTGAAACAGGACGGATGATGCAAGAAGGAGGGATCTGGGTAATGGAGGACAAGCAGAGGAGAAGGAGTCATAATCGATAGAGAGGGGGATCAATCTGTTGTCCAGAGAGGAAGACTGATCAGGATAAAGGGAGCATTCATCATGACACACACACACACACACACACACACACAGACCTACAACATCTCAAATCTCCCGACGCTTCTATTTTGTCTCATCAGCAGCTGTAGTTTCCTCTAACAAACTCTTGTTTTCACGACCTGACAGCGACCTCCTCAGAAACAATTAACCAGTCAGATCCAGATAAACAAGAACAAGTGTTCCCCGATCACAAGAACCCAGCGGTGACCTCCGTGGGAGCAGCACACCCCCGCTCCTCCTGCAGGCTAGTACGGAGACAGACACTGTCCACTGTCACAACACGGGAGGGTCCTGAGATAACATTTAGCAACGAAGGCTTGCAGCTCACATCTGTGTCGAGTCTGCTCTGCGCCTCACTGTACACACACACACACACACACACACACACAGCTAAGTGGGTGGCCATGTTTACTGCTGGCCACCAGGACAGGCCAACACTGTACATCTGCATTTTAGACCCTCAGCTAAAAGTTCCTTTTTGTATTTATTGAACTGTCCCTTTATGTTAGTGTGACGGCCTTCAGTTTACACCTGAGCCGCCACGTTGCTGTTGTGATTAACACAGAAGTGATTTATTCAAACCTGAGATACTGCACACCTGAAAGAGCACCTCACAGACACCTTCCTCCTGACTGCCTGAAAATCTGATTAATAATTCACTTCCTTTTTAAAAAAGCACTATGACATTTATTATTTCATTAGTCTAAAATATGCCATTTATCATTCATGCTGCCAACTTTCCTCCCAGACCGGCCATGTGTGTTTGTGTTGATCAGTTAAAATGAGACTCTTCTCACACATCACATTCAATCCCATTTCAGTCGCTGTTTCCGACAAGCGAAGCTCTTGGCAGTGATTCCAGAGGACGAAGCCTTTGGCCTTGTTTGGACACGTCCCAGCTCCCTCCATGTCCGTGTTTATTGCCGTCTGACCGTATTTCCTCCCTGTCGGTTGCCGTAGTCACAGCCGATGTCTAATTATAGCAGCTTGCATGGAGACTGCTCACCTTATCCTCTCACTTTTCGAATCTCATCTTCATGTGTTCTCATTCACTGTTTTTGCTTTAAATTACTGAGCAGTGTTTAATTCCACTGAATAATTATAGCAATCAAGGAAATTACGCCAGTAAAAGTTTAATGAGTCGTTAAAATCCCCGCTTAACAACATGACTTACTTGCATCCTCTAGTTTTCAGTTTAGATTATGGAAGAAGTAAAAAGTTTCTCTACATTTCATCATTCAGCATCTCTACATCCTTCTAGTATAAGTACACAAGTTTACCCCAGATGGGTAAATACAACATTTCTGAAACAAACTTTTTAAAGCGAGCGTTCTGCTGATTCTTTATGGGTGATGCAAGCGTCTTTCTGCTTTCCTTTTAAGAAGCCCTGGATGTAGAGAGCGAATTCAGAACCCGTCAGTGTTTTTTCCCACCACTGATACTATTTAAAGATGCTGTTTGAGTGTTTTGGCAAAGCCTGTCTGATGCGTGTAACTCCAGTAATCTGAAACTGCTGCAGCAGAGTAAAGAGTCTGAAAGTCTCACACGGACGCTTCATATATTGGTGCCCTACATTATGTTATGTTGTTGAGACAATAATATGTGATGGTAAAATGTATCATTACCATATGGAGGACAAAGTGCAGGCAGGAGACGACTGCGGCCAGCAGACAATAGTCTGAAGTGTAGACGAATGAGTCATAGCTGTTACTGTGGAAGGATGGAGGCACAAACATATAGAGCAGCGTCCAAAAACATCATGCAGCAGTTATAATGATTACTATCCTTCAGTCACCATGTATCCATGTATCATTATGGCAGGTCAAAGGTCAGGCTCTTCTTCTTCTCTGCCTCTCAGCTGTTTATTTATCTAGCTCTCTATCGCTGGCGGACCACCTCCAGATTTCTTTCTCTATTCTTTTTCACTTCCTTCTTTTCTAACTGCCTTCTTTCTCTCTCTTTATCTCCTTTTCCTCCTCAGCTTTTCGTTCCCAACGTATTGTTTCTCTTTCACCTGTTGGTGTAACTCCTCCATTCTTTGTGCTTCCTCTTTCTTCGCCTCTCCTGCTTCTGTTCTCCTCACAGTGCACAAACGTAGCTTGGTACCTCTCTGTTACCTCTCTGTTACTGAAATAATAAGAGCTGTTTTTATGTCAGCATCGGTCCCACGTCTGCTGGGATGCTGCATCGTAACACCATAAAACCTCCAGGGTTCCCTCGACACTGACACTGATCTCTGCTTGTGTTTTTAATGTTCAGACATGTGCAACAATATCAAATTGAGTAATGGTGACATGTCAATACATGCAGACACACGCACAGACACGTGTAAACTTCTGCTTTCGTAGCCGTTGTTGTGTTGCATGTCTGCTATTGTTTATGTGTCTATTTAGTGACCTATGGTGGGAATCTCACAGTCTCACCAACAAAGCCACAGTTGTCATCTTCGACCGCTGCGGTCATCCTTTGGTCAACGTGTTATTTTCATTACTGGACTTAAGCCAGCTGGCCAGCCAGAGACAGTGGACACACACACACATACACACACACACACACACACACACACATACACAACGCTGGACACACGCGCAGAGACATGGGGGGGCTCCCTGTACAAAACAATAGACATAAATATAGCAGCCTCTGGGAAAAAGAATACAAACGGCGTGTCCATCCCTACAACAAGGAGCAACGCCCAGTCCTGCACTTCCTGTTCTCTGAGCCCCATGCAGAGAAGAAGACAGAGACTTTTTAAGAACCTGGATGAGCAGTGTGCTGCAGTGACATGATGATAAGTGACTAAATCAAACCAATAGGTGTGTTTACACATGCAACATGCATGCTTTATGACCAGAACCGAGCCGTATCCAGAGCTGTGGCAGCTGCAGACACAACGAGCTGAAGGTCCATCAACCCACAATGCATCATCATCCCATATATGTAGTTAACAAGTGAGGAGTAGTTTATCATATAGAACTTTTTATATGTTGTTTTGGTCAATTTGGTTGCAGGTTTAAAACCAATTAGGACATGAAAATGATACAATTTTATTTTTAAATTACTACTATCATCATTTATGGTGCTATTTAATACCATAAATGAAGTTTGATGTTTTACGATCTCTCTGAATCAATTGGAACAATTCCTCTTAAGACTAAACTATGTATGAAATCATGCCGTCTATACGGGATTTTAGCAGCCAGACAGCAGCTTTAACATGTCTGTGTGGTTTTATGGGATCACAGCATGAGGCCATCTTTACAACCAATCACAAGCTGTCTGCTGATGTGGTGTTTTGGTGGTTTTCTTGTAAAATGATGGCTTCATACAGCTTGTCAATGCTCCACCTCTTGAACGTTTGCAAGAGTCACGTGAGGATGCTAACAAAAATAATTAATATGTTTTTAATTATCAGTTAATTTCATTTAAAGCTGAGTAAACACAGGACACCTGTTTGCTGTGAGCAGCTTTGCTTTTACAGCAGCGGTTCTCCTGGTTCACCTGCTCAGTGTTTCAGGTTCTCGACAGGTCAGGTGTTCCTGCATGTTGAAGTTTCTCAGACATCTCAGCTGCTTCGGTCTCTTCATTTAATCCCAGACTGACTCCATGATGATGAGATCAAACCACCTGCCGCAGAAGATTTATTTATGACTTCCAATCATTAAGAGTAACTCTCAGAAACTGCTGCAGCTGAAAACATCGTACAATCATGTTCCTGTAAAAGCTGCGTTTTTGGTGACAGCTGTGACAGCTGTGGCGGTGCTGATGAGGAGGCGTCTGTGTTTCAGAGAACACGATGAAGTCTTCAGGGTGAAAACACACACAGACACACGGTTCACGCAGGTATTTTTCCAGGGAAAAGGGAATCGACCCCATTGCTGTTGTTTCCATTATTATACAGCTTCATTTGTTCCCATAAAGTACATGATTATCCCATAAACATCTGCAGTATTTTGTTATATTCAGTAGCCATTGTTACATCTGCTTGTTTGGTCAATGCAGAGATGTGTAACTGTTTTAATTCCCACAGTTAGATCATTGGATCACAGCATCAACCCTCCCTTTCCCAAGAAACAGACTCACAATGCTGAGATGGTGTGTGTGTGTGTGCGTGCGTGTGTGTGTGTGTGTGTTTTGTCTTCTGAGTCATACATTGTGACTTGTGGGAGGAAATGTAAAAAAGAAACAAATGAAAAAAAGCCACAATCGCTGCTGCACACTGGAAGAGCTGTCACAGGAAATCAGAGGAACATGAAGCAGCTCCTCTGATGAAGAAATGAGGTTTCGTGTGGATTTAAGAGGGTTTGGGGGGTTGAGTTGGCAGCAGGATCCGCGGGGGTGTCAATAATGGGCCCTGTGGGCTGTAACCTTTGCCTCAGCAGGTCACAGGTTCAAAGCCCAGGTGGAGCTGAAGAACATACTGCAGCAGACGTACCATCGAGCCTCAACGCAGACATCATGTATTTGTTTGAATAAACCTTTGTTTACAGTACATGTCTCGACTGAGGTATCGACCCAAATACCAATCAGGTTTTTGGCTTTCTGGACATTGTTGTGTCTCATGTCTCATGTTTGACTGCAGCCAAGCTGCTCTGACTGCAAGATATTTATATCACAGATGATTTAGGATTTGCTTTGATGTAAGAATATTCCTATTCAAGGACACATGGCTTTAATTCATTGTTGTAGTCAATATTAACGGAGGACATACATCTTTGAAAACACAAATATATAGTTGTTTTTTTAAGTGGTTATATCAGATCACATGTCACATAAGAGGGGAAATAATCAGACGTTGTGCAGCTGCAGTGTGAACTCAGCCAAAGGTGTCGTTTCAAATCAATAGAGCACAAAACATTGAGTCAGTTTTTCCAGGTCGACTCTATTTTTGATCTTGTTTACTGCAACTTATTGTCCGATCATGTTGTCTGTGCATGTTTACATGAACAGGAAGACACACAGATCTGTGTGTGTTTGCACGTGCACGTACATTCGTGTGTGTACCTTTGCAAAGTCGACCTGATGAGGCTGAACTCTGTCTTTTTTTCCTCCATGTTTGACTTTGTGTCTCTCTGTCCCTCTCTGTCTCTGTCAGAGGAAGATCATTGTAGTCTAAAATAGTCCCTTTGTTGCATGAGGAGGAAGTGATATTGTGGTGGAGGGGGCTGAGAAAAGAGTGAGGTCATGAGGAGGAGAAATGACCTTGGAGACTATCACACACTCAGGTTCCCATTGGCCCACACACAGCAGGACACACACACACACAAGTAAACACACATCTGGATACGCACACAGATAGATGAGTGCAGACCATCACACTGACAAAAACACTGATACACAAACATTGTTTTGTCACCAAAACAGATTTATGTTTTCTCCATTGTTATATTAACTCACGTGAGGATTTGACCTGTAAATTGCAAGATATTTACCTGAAAACACCTGAAAATGGCCAACAAATGACCATAGATCCTTCCTTAATACACTTACAATGGAAGTGATGGAGACTAAACCCACAAACATGGATTTAAAGTTTATGTGAAGATAATCTGAAGCTTCAAATCCAGCAGATATGTTTCAACGTTACAGTGTTTTAGAGCCAAAGTCCCTCTTTTTGGTGAAAGTTTAGATCTTCTTTCCTTGAACACCTTTAAGCATCTCAGTTTGAGGGGACTTTTTTAATCTCCATTTTGAGCTCATCTTGGATGGGATCCAAAACCAGAGAGGACTTAATCTGTGAGACCCCGAAGCTGCTGGCTGCAGGTTCAACATGTCATGTTATCCTGAAAGGCGACTACAAGATAATCACAAAAGTTACAACTGCTGAAGTCACGTTGAACACGCTGGAAATGTCACCTATCCTCCATCTCAGGTGTGTGCTGTAAGTGAGCCTGTGTGTGTGTGTGTGTGTGTGTGAGGTGGGAAGGAAGTGGGTGTATTCATATCCAGGACGTTGTCAGGGTATATCTGTCTCCCGTAGCGACAGCCCTGTCACCGTTCCCTCGCCGGCACCGCCTTCCCCGCCATGTTACCGGCTTTGGAGGGCAGCCACCTGCTGTGATGTCACCATCTGTGATGCATTTACCTGTCAGCACACACACACACACACACAGAACATATTACAGACTCTATGAAGCAGATTTTCATGCTGACAGTTTAGACGTTTCTCTTCCTGTAAAGTCGATCAAACAGCAGACGGAGTCTGAAGATTACAGAGCGGAGAAAACGATTTCTGTGTCACGTTTTACAGAATTCGGAAACTTCGGCACGTTTTCTTTCCAACATTTCAGTTCATTAATGTTCTAATTCTACATAGAAACAGCAGCCGAGGCTCATGGGTATTGTAGTATTCTGCAGCAAAATCACAGACAAAATGCGGTTTCTCGGAAACGAAGAAATAATTGAGAACAGTTTATAAACTTATAGGACTGATACATTATCCAGGACAGTCCTGAGCCCTCACTGCATAAACTATATGCAGAAATTAAACTTATAAAAGTAACACCTTGAGCCAACACAATGCCATCCAGGTTATTAAGAGAAGAAAAAAACATAGTAAAGATGAGACAACAACACATTGAGAAAAATGTCAATTAATCATAAATATCACAACATTACAGCAACATCCACAACAAGTAAAAATGCCTGTTTATCATAAATCCTAATGTCGGTTCTCTGACTAAAATTACTCAAATACACAGTCGATGTAACACTGCAAAGGTATGATAAAGCAAAAACCTTATTCACACACACACACACACACACACACACACACACACTCACTGGTTGTAATTAGTGACATAGAGGTGATGATGAGGGGGATGGATTCACACGGAGCTGGTCTGACAGCTTCATCAGTTCCACTGTGGTGAGGACAGATGGCTCGACCATCTCCCTGGACGCACACACACACACACACACACACACACACACACACAAAGGCACACTCAGAGGACACATGTACCAGTAACAGTTTTCTATACATCAAGCTTGCACATACTCCTTACAGTAAGTCCAAAGCAGACATACTGTAGTTCTGAAGCCTGTAAGATCCTGGTTTTAATTAAATGTTAGTCCTCATCCAGATGACAATTTATTTATTTATATGCATATTTCCAAAACACACCCAATGAAATACTTGGTCTGTCTTACTGTCAGCATTCACACGCTTAACTACCACCGTGCATGCCTGAAACAGTCGATCACTTATTTCCTCGTTTGCAGAGGAAACAAAGCCTGATGCTGCTCACTTGATCCGTGACATAGCTGTTAAACAACTATTTTGATATGGAAATCTCCTTCACTTGAATACACAACAGATACCAGGCTTAGCCTTTACTTGACTCTGGATATCAGCGAAGAAATCAAAGGACATGCAGCACCCCACCGCAATCAATCACAGATGGTCTCTGAGCCTTTCAGCTGTTTGAGAAATGTTGATGTAATTAACAATTAGCAGTTCAAAGAGTAGGTGATAGGTGAAAGCAGACCGACCCGAACCCGTGGACTTGTAGAGACAGTGATAGTGTGTGCTGTGTGTGTTTTGACGCTCTTCTTTTAAAAGCTCAATGCTTTAATTTAAGTGCCAATCAACAAGCTGCTATTGTTGATTTCACTGTTGACCTTACAGGCAAAGAGTTAAAAACACAAATTAACCTAATACACATAAAAACAGGTCACTCTATGCATTTATAATAGAAGAAGTGTTGCTTGAATTTTGAATTGTTGCTCAGATGTTTTTCTATAATTTTATAATTTGTTATACATTGATAGATTTGCTTTGCACGGTGAGGCGAAACGTTGGCGTGTTTCACGTGTACGTGATGAATAAACCACATCATACAGCCACTTCCAGCCGTTATCGCCCCACAGCGACCTCTCAAGTTCTCCTCTTGTTCCTTCATGCAGTGAAGCTCAGAGTCATTTTACATCACAGCCAAGTTACCGTTCAAAGACTGGAGACATTTGTCCCCATGTAGAATCACTAATTCAATATCGTGGAAGGTCCTATTGTTCTGACTATAATCCTATTTCCCCCTCTAAATGATTACTGGCAATTTCCCTTTCCTCCTGCACAGAGCTAATGCTGATGACTTAATTGTTTTCTTACTGGTTTCAAACTGCCCAACACGATCTGCCCCTGGGAACCCGCCATGACCACCATTAGCCTGAGGGCAAGGAATCCGGTGACACAGCGTGTGTGTGTGTGTGTGAATGTCTGCAAGAAAACGTCTGTCCGTGTGTGGATTGGTGTGTGTGTGTGTGTTGTTTATGTGTGAGTCAGTGAGTGCATGTCTCTTAACATGAGTGGCAGGCGTGCTTAAGCCTACTTTGTAGCGATGTGTGGGAAGCCAGTCGCGAGGGCTTCCTCTCTGTTTTCTCTACGCCAGCGATTAGCAGTCACGGAAATGCTAATGGCTGTTTTGATAGCCGTGGACAGCGGCTAAAGCATTTGTTTTACTATGTAATCCACGTCTGGCCTGCAGTGCCCCGAGCCTGTTGATTTTAAATTATGACGGGATATTGCTGCCTCTGCAAAAGTTCCTCACGAGTCACCAAAACTCCCCTGCTCCTCTCAAAGTGCTGAGTGATTGGAGTTGGGAAACATAACCAGCAGCTATGGCTTTGCATTGTTGAGCTGAGAATACTTGATTTATGTTTTCGGCGATACTGTTACAGAATACTTCAGGATTACTTGTCTGTTTTTGCCATCTGATAAATGAGCTGCATTATGTCCGGGACTTGAAATGGAAAACTAAATGGGAAACATGTTGTGTTGTTCGTAGGCTGCTTCGGGGCAATCCCCCGCTATGCTAATGTCAATTCCCTTTTGAGGCCAAAGGTGCTAAGTCGAGTTAAGTGACGCGTCGGAGATAAACAGCTAAATGTGAAGGCGTTTTTTCAGAGAACGACAGCCTGTCTGCTTTTTAATTACTCAAGTTCCAGCTTGGTTCCTCTCTGACTAGCGGCTAGTCTTCAGATCGCTGCACAAGCAACCGTGAAAAAAGGTTTTGGACCATCACCATGTTTACTCGTGTAGCAGTTCCCCTCGGCCACATTTGAACAGATGAACATCTGATAATGCTGCAGTGACCTTGGTGCTCGCTGTGGCCGCCAGCAGCAGCGACACACAGGAACTTTAATTGCAAACATTAATTAGCAAACATGGAGCACTGTGTAAAAAGCAAAGTTTCACAGACGTGTGCCTCATCGAGCTTTACGTGTGTGCTGCTCATAATAAAACCAGGCTGAGCTTTAGCTCCTTAAAGGCCTTAAAACCTCAGTGTTTGTGCTCAGTCTGCCCAGACGTGCAGCAACTGTGGAAATGGTGAAAAGCGACTTAGCTTTGTGTCTCGTCATTTTCTAAAGTAAGGTCTGATGGTCTCTCTATTTCCTCCATCTTTATCCCTTAAATGATCCCTCTAAACTCTACTTTTCTTGGAGAAGAAAAAAAAAGATGATAATCACAGGTTTCTTTCTTTGAGTCACGTAAACATCAGGATTTTAATTTCCTGCAGGCTCTGAAATATCCAGATTGGCGCTTAAAAGGAAAATCGTGGTATTTTCCATCTTAATGATCTGCAGGTTTATTTGAATTTCCCTCATATGCTAATACTTCTCTCAAATAATCTACTGTAGATTAAAGCGCTGTATTATTTTCATCTATAAAGATAATCTTGGGTTACAGCTACTTTATTTATGTAAATTGGCCCTGTGAACGAGCTTTAATATGCTGCACCGTCTGCAAAACGTACTTTAACTTCAATTTAACATCGCTGTTGTATAATCTGCCTGTTTTCTTAACCGATGTCGATGATTTTAAGGGTCTAACATGTTAATCTGATTGAGTCAAAGCTTTACTTTTATTTTATTTTTAATTTTTTTATCTAGATTTGGGGTTAAAGAATCTCAAGGTGTCAGCCGTGGATTCCTCACATCAGTCAAAGTTCAGTGTTCAAGCTAATTAAACCCAATCATATAATGCTGTACTGTCAATGCACCACCGAGTCTGCTATCAGACGACCACTTTGAGTCGACTGATGCAGCGAACACAAGCCTCTAATCTATTCAAACATTTCCTTTCTTATTTATTGTGCCGCGTTCACATGACATTCCTCAGATCTTATGTCAGCTGATGAAAACGTAGATCAGACTCTGACTTTTGCTCTCAGTTGATGTGAATCAGTTCCATTAACTGCCTGTATTACACCGTCAGGGAGTGATTTGGTCATTATGTGAAGGCCATTAGAGGACTTTCTAATGGGCTGGAGCTGGAGCTGTGGTGTGTGGAGTCCCAGGCTCTGGAGGGGCATCGGTAATGATACGTCAGTCTGCGCGCTGAAAGGTCACAGCGTCAACACTACTCGCTGATGAGTGACAAAAGGGAGTTAATGTGGCGTTCAGGGTACACGACTCGGGCAACATATGTGCACATGTGAGTGTGTTTCTGTATGTGTGTGTGTGTGTGAGAGAGACAAAAACAAGGAGGTGGAGAAAATATTGGGCAGAGAAAGAAGGGAGTGGATGAAAACACTACAGAGTGATTAAAAGAAAACAGCTGAACATCATCTGAAATGAGTTCAGGCCTCTAATCAATGTCCTGGTGGAAATGATTGATCTGTTAATGACTGTCAGGTAAATCCATGTACTGTATACATACATATATACATACATATATATATTTACATTTTCCAGTTCTGTATTTGTTTCTGCTCCTCTGCTTTAAACTCCATTTCATCAACAATTACACTGAGTACTTTCCAGGACTCTTCAGTGAGCAGCTGATCAAATGTGTCATTACGTGCAGATAATGGTTCTCCTGCCCCCATTGGCTCATCCTCGGCTCGGCTCGTTGAGGAATTGCACGCCGACAATTGTTTTTCATTAACATTTAAAAGCACTTTCTTTCTCACAGCCTTGTCAACAAGTGAGGGGGGCATGTAGTTTCCTTCACTCAGGGTCTGTGCTGCATTGTATGTGCACACGTGTGTGTGTGTGTGTGTGTGTGTGGTAGGCCTCAACAGCTTTAAACACCCCCTCTGTCCCTTCCCCCTTCTTGAGCCTGGACCCATTCAGGTGCAAATAGAGGCTGTGGCATGCAGCAAATTTACAGCCTGGCTTTACGGCGTTTGGTGGTTTTGGCTGCTTTCTGCTCTCTGGCAGCACATTGGGTGGCTCAGGGAAACATCTGGAGGGGACAATGACCCCCGAGGCAGCCGCCCCACCTCACTGTTTCAGCGACACATGCCGTTGATACACACAAATCTAAACACACACACACACACACACAGTAACGCACAGGCTCTCTTGTCAGTAAGTTTTTCACATTCAGTCACAGGTGATGTGGATGTGGTACGACATCAGCTGAGACAAAGATGTGTGTGAGTGTACTGAGCAACAGCCAGGCACACACACACACACACACACACACACACCAGTACTGGCTGAACAAAGTAAATGAGTTTAACAGATTTTAGTGACGGGTGAATTCATAACACTCCTAATATGGCCCAGACTCTGGAATACAGGGTGGGACCCTGACATCATTACTGCAGAGCAGCCATGCCTGACGCCTTATTTGTACTCATGTGACATCCATATTTTCAGCCTTGTAGACGGTACGTCAGAACAGGAAGTCAGAGGAGGTTTTGTGAAACATTTTTAACATATGTGAGTGGTTTTAAACGAGGTGCACCTTTCTCTATCAATTTTTACACCTCCCAATATTCATGGGCTTCCCCCGACATGTGAGGCTAATACCGTGACCTCTAATCAAGGCTCCGATGCCAGACATGTGTTGGTCCCGAGACACTGCAGAGTCACAATCCTGCAGCTTCCAAACAGAAGCGTGGGTCAAATATCTCAACTTTAACTTGAGTTAATCATCCAGGACGGACCTAATGACAGATGCCCACGACAGGCAGAACTGAGTCACTGTGTTTTCAGGTGATGCAACTCAACCTCTGACACATTTATGTCCTTTAGCTTAAGAGCAAATATGGAGCAGCTGCTTCAGGCATGCAGGGTCCACTTAGATAATGTTTGGTGACCGGCAGTTGGAGCACGTTAAAAGGTACAAAAATGTGTTCTTAACAGAAAGTGAACGCCCAAGAAAACACTCTGCACTTTAAATAAACTCAATTTCAGGTTCTGGGTCAATGAATTCAACAGCTCTGTTTTGATATCATGAACAGCTGAAGCTCACAGGTTTGAACAACAGATCATCTGACCTGAAAACTGGTGCATAAAACTGGTGCAAAAAACTGCACTAAAACTGAGGAGGTTTGACTCATAACAGTCAAACACAATTAATGAGTCTGTTAAAAATAAAGAAATTATTTACAATAAAAATATGTAAAATATATTCTACATGAAAAGAGCTGCTGCAGGTTTTAATTTTAAAATGATGAGATGAAATGTACAAAATACCGACAATGAACAGTATATGCAGTGTGCCATTAATAATAATAATAATAATAATAATAATAATAATACTTTTACATTTATGTCTTAGCTGCACAATCTCAGTTTTTATGAATCTGCATGTTTTTTTTTTCTCACCTTTCAGACTGATTTATTTACTGTATTTATCCATTTAACAATTTAATTTATTTTGAAATGATTTTACAAACAACAGCAACAATTTCAATCCCATATTTCTCCTCGATTGTTCAGACGTTTAGTCTTTATTTGAACACATAAGTCTCGACTTGATCGCAGCAGCAGACGTGGTTGCTGGGAGATTTCTGACGTGAATGTCAAGCTTTTGTGAAGCAGCAGAAAGCCCTAAAAAAGTGTTTTTTCCCCTCTTTTTGTCATCCAAAGCACCTGGTGGGGCACTTAAGACATGAATGGGGCAGCTGGGTCATACTTCAAAGTAGGTATTCATTGAAACACACACGCGGGGATGCATGCACAGACGCAAAGCTTTACAACAACACAGTTAAGCAGTGCTGGAATGTAACTAAGAACATTTGAGGTACTTCACGTCAGTATTTATTCAGCATTTATGCTTTTTAATAGTTTAACTCAACTAAATGCATTTAACAGCAGCTATAGTCAGTAGATTCATCCAGCTGGTGTCAAAGCAGCGAGTTTTACTCATTCACATATTAAACCTTTAAACTTGTCATTTTTTAAGACAAAGCGAGGCCACTTTATGTATATATCAGGGAGACGCTTCACACAATTAATAATAATAAATAATAATAATAATAGTATTAAAGCATTAAAAAAAGAAAAACAGCATATTTCGCGGAAACAGAGACTGTAGAGCAGCTGGTGAACATAGAGGAGCATTCAGACGTTTCCCTCAGGAGTCGCTGCAGAGCAGAAACACAGAGTGAATACTGGACTTAGATTCTGATTTCCTCCAAGTGGACCAAAAGTCGCAGCAAGTTTCAGTTGAACGACTGCATTCACCATTTGATCCACAAATATTCACCCACATCTTTCATCTTTCATCTTTTAACACTCTCTGGAGCATTTTTTATTACAGCATGTGTATCTACAAACATAGAAGATAAACAGTAGTTATTGCAGGTTTAAGTAATATTCTACCTTATAATAGTATCGTACTGTTTTATTTGATCAAATATGCCTTCAGAAAACGTTTCATCATCTCATAGCTTGAATATCAACTTATTGTTTGACACTTTCACAGTTACCTGTGAATATAAAATACAAATAAAACAGCCTTGAAATTCAAACCACATTTAATATCATCTTTCAATACCATAATGTTCACACACAGGGGAGCAATTCAGACCCACATATACGACACACACTCTCACACACTCTCACACACACACACACACACACACTCTCACACACTCTGCACTTGGCCTCTAATCTGCTCTTAATTCAGTTCTGGCCTGGGGAGACTTTAACTCAATTACACTCTTCACCCCCCCTACACACACACACACACACACACACTCACACACACTCACACACACACACACACACACACACACATGCATTAATAGAGCTCTTCCTCCTTCACATACTTGAACGACATCAATCACCATGAAGTGGAGCTTTTCTTTTCTTTTCTGTGAGAAGACAATTTAATTTGTCCACAGACCGTCTGAAGTAGGACTTGAAACACAAAAAGAAGCATAACAAAAAAAAAGTTTCTGCCCTTTATTACTTAGGAACATTAATCAGACTGTAATTCTCAGAGCACACTCTGGCAATATAAAACACCTTAACTTTATGCATCAGTACTGTTCCATTAAAGGTTGAGCGATCATTGAAAATGTGATCGAAGCTATTAGCCGTTTGACAAATTGAACATGCAGTCTAATAATAAAAGCATCAGAGTTTTAAGCAATCTGCTGGTTTGCAAATTAGTGACATTTATGAATGTACTGTATTAAAGTCCTGCAATAACTGCAGGTCGCTGCGGGGCTGCTGATATATGTGTGGGCAGTCAGATCTTTGTTTCAGGTCCTGTTTGGGCCTGTGCTGAGAGGAATCTGTCATTGTAAATGTCAGGCGGTTCACTGGAGCAGTAATGAGAGGTAATGTGTTTTTGGAGATATATTTCAGTATCATGTGGAACACCTGATGGGATGCAGCGTGTGTTCATGGATTATACTGCTGTTTAACAAATATGTTAAAACTGTAACATTCAGACGTGACTGAGGCTCATGGGTACTGTAGTACTTTTAAAATGACAAACAAGAAGTGATTTTTCAAAGTTGAAATAATGTAAAATGTTCATAACATGAAGGACGTCACACATACAGACCATGTTTAAGAAGATCATCATATGGCTCCGTCAATACGTAATGTGGAAAAACTCATCAAGTTGCATTATGGGAAGTCTAGGAACTATACCATAGGGATCATCAATCATTCTCTTTAATATGTGGCAAGTTTAAACTCAACCAATTTAACTCCCATAATGCAACATCACTACACAGCATTTATTTACTAACCGACCAGTCGGCGCCGTTTCACACCCGAGGAAGCCAACGTGATAAGAGACGAAATACATCTGCTTTCATGAGTCTCTGTGGATGGAGCGCTCTTTTGTTTAGTAATCCATCACTTCCTGTTGGTAAATCTCAGTTAGTTGGGATGTAGCCCACTCTGTGATTCAGCCTCTATAATATATATGTGTGTATATTACACCAAAGTATTGCCTTCTGCAGCACTAAATTATGCATTAATTTGTGCTAATTCATGCATTCCTGAGGAAACACATATAAAAGTAGAGGCTTCACACAGCTGTAAAAAAGGAAGACGAAGAAGAAGAAGAGGAGGAAGAGGAGGAAGAAGAGGAGGAGGAAGAAGAGGAGGAGGAGGAGGAAGAAGAAGAAGAAGAAGAAGAAGAGGAAGAGGAGGAAGAAGAAGAGGAAGAAGAAGAAGAAGAGAAAGAGGAGGAAGGAGAAGAGGAAGAAGAAGAGGAGAAAGAGGAGGAAGAGGAAGAAGAAGAAGTAGAAGAAGAAGAAGAGGGTTTATCTTGTGAATCTACCTGTACTCTGTGTGATTTGCTCCAAGGCTTTCACTAACGTGTTTTGGCGGCAGCGCTAAAGAAGACAGATGAGAGTAATTAGCATCACCTGGAGCTCGGCCACCGTTGCCATGGCTACCAGTGAATTATCCCCACCGTTGGCAGACATGTATAACCACTAACTCACACCTACACTTTTTCCTCAACTTTTCTCAACTTTTCTCAAAGTTTTTGTATTTTGTATTCTGTCTTTACATCATTTACTTCTCTCTTGTATTGCAGACTCACCTTTTTTCTGATAACTCACTTCCTCGTTTCTCTTCCTCACAGCTTTTTTCTCTGACTGAGGTGGAACATAACTAAGTTCATTACATTACCACACAGTACTTATTGTGCTTAATGTATTTGAGATGCCTTTATTTCCATTTTCTGCTCCGTCAGAGGGACTTAAAGGTGACTGACATTCACACTGACACTGTTGTGTTTTTACTGCCTGTATTCTCATCCTCTACTTGCCTTTTTCTCTCGGCAGATTTCTTTTCGCTTTTCTTCCGCTGTTATGCTACCAGTTTTTCTCCACATCTTTGTCTCGCCTCGTCTCCAGGTCACTGCGGTCGGCTCTGTCACATCTGTCTGACCATAATCTTGGTTTATGTTGCCACTCGTGAGTTTGAACCAGAGAGGTTACAAAGGGATAAGGATGGAGAGATGGAAGGAAGTGAGGGAGGAGGGAAAGGAAAGAGGGGAGATGGCTTGATTTATTTGCTGGCCTTGCAGAATGGATCCAACTGAACCCAGAGGTGAAGCTGCAGCATTGAGAGGGTGATACAGAGAGGATCCGATTTCCAGGAAAGTAGAGGAGGACGTGAACTCGAGCTCACTGCCACTCTGCTTTTCCGTCCTCTCTTACGATTTTTATCTCCTTTCCATCTTTCTACACTCTCATTTTCACATTCTCTTTGCACTCTTTTAATCGTCTCTGCGGTTCTGGCTCTGGTGTGAGGTGAGTCAGTCGATGGGGTGTAAAGGGCAGAGGGTTTGGTCTGACAGGAGAGTGCCAGGAGAGGCCTGCCTCACAGCATCCAAAAACCACGGTTTCACCAACAGACGAGCCAGCTAAGAGAGCACTTTTACTAAATGCAGGATCACAGTTACATCTATGAGCACTGAGGCAACGAGAGATGAGCGAGATCCAGCAACCCCAAATTGTTTCCTTACTCCCATTAAATCCTTCAAATTAGATTAAAGGAAAGAAGGAGGAGGAGGTGGAGGGAGAATGGTGATCGGAACCTCGGCGTTTTCTTGATTCGGGGCAGAAAATCCTATTTCATGGTGGTGTGGAAATCTGTTCCAAAAAACGTTTTATCGGCTCCCTCATCTGCCTTTGCGGAGGGATTTTTCTAATCTATCTCTCTCTTTCCTCGTCTCTGGCTTCGTCTCTCTCCCTCGGTGTTTCAGCGAAGAACTGAGAGGGCAGAGCAGCAGACAATATACGATTCTCAGCCATTTGTTTTTGATTTGCAGTCACTGAAAGCTCGCCGTCGGGCCTGCACAGGTTGATTGTATTACCAGAAGATACAGAGTAATTGGGGAGATTAAAACCTCCCCCTTCTCTCATTTGATAGTCTTGCAGAAACCAAAGAATGTCCATTAGACCCTTGAATGTTGATTAAAGAGACAAATCTGATGTCCAGATAGCTGATGATAGACCAAGTGGATTTTCTGCGGTTAAGTTTTTCACGATGTCACGCAGAGCTCATTAAACTGAGGATTCGATTTGAAGGACGTGATTATAACGTCATGTGGAGGCATCGGGCCTCTGGAAGAGCATCACAGGATGGGTGGTCACGGCTGTCAGATGGAGGAGAAGTAACAGCTTAGTCAGACCCAAGAAGACAAGAGGAAAACATGTGATTGGCTCCTTCTGCGTGCCTGGCTGTCTGTACATGAATGTGATTGGATGGATTCAAGGCCTTAAAAGTCCTTGGATACATGCACCTGTTAATTAAGACACCAAATGTGTCTTTTGCTGGATTTTCTATCTGCAACTCGGACCAAGCCAGCTTCTACGACAATATTTTTGTGATGCTGCCCCACTGTCTCTGAACTGCAGGACACGCGACGTCTCTATGATCCGCACAGTATAGTATATCAGTGTCTTTAGACGAACACGCACTCAAACACCTAAAACAGACGCATATTAAATACCTCCGTCCTCCGTTGTCCTCTGCCTGTCTGTATCTGTGACATGACCTTTGACCGTGACGTTGGACGTTCATCTCATCCAGTAATCCTGCCGGTGTCGTTCTGAGCTCGTTCTCTCATGCCTGGTCATGCACAGCACCACCAGCCAACTGACACTCTTGCCAATATTCAGCCCTTTTTGCTCTCCGTCCTTATTTCCTCAGTACACACTGGTCATTGTGAGATACTGGAGCCATAAAGGATTAAGAAAATACTTTGAATACTATTTCTTTACTACACAGAGAGCTGTTTAAGCTCAAGGATACTATTTATTTCAGAAAATTATGCAACGAATTTTACAGGGTTAATATCTCATCAATGAGTGTGAGACTTGAAACAACATTCATTTTCATTTTCCTCTTTCCTTTGATTTCAGTTGCAGTCCTGTTAAAGCTCCTTCATGTTATTTATTCCTTGCACTCTTTTCATGCCTCCATAAAATTCAAACTATTGCATCAGAGCATCTGTTCATTTGCACATTCAGCGTGTCTGTTGCAGCTCCCAGCCGGGATAGGAACTAATGCTCCGTCTCAGCCTCCATTTACACTTCACAGTCCGCCCTGCTCGATCTCAACCTCTCTCAAGGTTAATCATGACTTTTTTTTTTTCTGGTGAAGGCTCAACAGATTGAAACAGAGAGGGAATTAGAAAGGGAAGTGCACAAGAGAAGTAACGAGAGAGGCTAATGGATAGACGCTAGTGGGTGAGCGGAGGAGAGGAGTGTGGTTCAAGAAAAACACAGACAAATAGCAAGACTGAAGTATACTGTCGCCAAATCAATAAGTGTGTTTCCACAAGCTGCTCTCTGTGAGATCGATCAATTAGAACGGTTCTCATTCTGCACTCTGATCCACGTGACCCGAGTAATGAGAGCACTGTGGTCCCAGGCAACTGCACACAAACACTTAACACATGCACCATTTTTTAACTTTGTCCACTAACAGAGTGATGATGTGGTTGCGGTGTGGCACATTACACATCATGCGATTTTCCATAAAGAGTACAAACAATCCTCTTTTTGTATTTTGGGGGTGTTTTTATGCTTTCATTGGATAGTTGCAGTAGAGAGATGACAGGAAACGAGGGGAGAGAGATGAATCTCAGCCAGGCACAAAATCCTGTTCGTGGTCGGTTCCTTAAACCTTAAAGCTTTGACTTTTTTAAGGTTTTAAGTCTTTCATTGCACTTAATAACAATTTAAAAACAGAAAAAAAAGTTTATTTCCTTTTATAGCTTTGTGATTAACATTTTTTTTCTTTGTGTGTGTGTAACGTTGATCTTCGATTTTCCATATCGTCATTTTGTATTCATAGAAACAACATATGTGTCTGTCTGTCCTGGAAGATGATGATATGAATATTAATAGTTTAAAAACTGTTATTATAAATCTTTCAGTCGGGCCTTTGCGACTTCTCCACTTCGGTGTGTATGTACAGTCTGTGGTTCAGTCACAAAGCCTTTTCTGCTGTACATCACTTTAAGTTTAGCTTCTCTTATAAGGCCATTATTATGCAACAGGTGCAGTTATTGATATGGTCTAATGCAGCAGTGAAGGATAGCTCATGTGCATGCAGCAGCATTAGTTACGAGGATTAACATTTGCCGACGTGATGCAGCCTTTCAATAACAGCTAAAAAAGGCTGTTGTCAACTGGTCTTATTTCACCGTGTCTCACGTCAGCTGACGGGAGGAGAAACTTGATGCATAAGCAGTATTTGTTGGAGGTAGCACCAACAGTATCTCTAATTTATTTGTTTTCAATTGAATCATCTAAATTAAAGTCTGGATTTGTCTTGAAAAGTGGACAACTGTTAGTACTCAGGAACATTGAAAGCATGTATACTGTATATCACTGCATTTTATTCTTGTACAAAACACCTTTATGTAATCATTTTGTTTATTATTATTTTATTTAGCTGATGAATATTATACTTTATCCTTTCTGCAGCTACGCTAGTTGTAATAGCCTCATGAACTAGGGGCCTTGGGTGTTTGCAGAAGCTACTAGTTGTGTTATTAAAGATGCAGGTGTTGGTTGTGGTGTGATGCTTATAGGTCCTGCATAACTTTAACTAACACACAGGTTTAAATGAGATAAATCTGTTACTATAAAAATAAAAACTGAAAATCTGCACTAACTAAAATAAACAACAGCACATTGATAATGAGCAATGGACCTGCTGGGAGCAAACGTTCCCAGCGTTTTATCATTAAGCTCATTTTTTGTTTACTTCCATGTTATATTAGTTTTTCTTCCTTGTTGGTTTTGCTGCTGTTTTCTCTTCCAGATTGTATCTGAGTGTTGAGCTGCTACAATGCACCAGCTTCCAATCACATCTCTGTTGTGTTTCCCACATTAGCACAGCTTTAGCTGCTGTTATGATAACAGAGCCGACCTGACCTGACCAGCCAGCCTCTTCCTCCTCTTCCTCCCCCATTGTTCTCTCTCTCTGTCTCTTTCTTTAAACGTGCACCCACAGGCGTATCTGTGCACTCAGGTTGTCTGTTTCTCCTCTGTGCTCAGCATGCGTGTAGGTGCTCAGCGAGCTGAACCTCCACAACAGTACTGGATGACAAATGTGATGATTACAAACCAGAAAAAGTTCATAAACAACAATCAGACCAACTCATTACTGCTCTGATTCACAACTCTGACTGACTTCTTCCATAGCAACAGCTGCCGGGGCTCATGGGTATCGTAGTTTATTTAACTGTCCGCAAAAAATGATGATTAAAACCAAAACATGATTCCTCAGAAACTAAGTTGAAGTCATGGAAACCTGCGGTCATAATATAAATATAGATTTTAAAATGTTAGTACACTAAACGTCACTGAAGCAACTCTATTCAACAGTTACTTCAAATATTGCATCAAGAGTCGTGACATCACTTCCTGTCCAGCTCAATGTCACCTCTCATTTAGTGTTTCTCCTCATTGCTTCTCTGAAAGTAAAGTTTGTTCCTGGAGTTTACTTTCCATATTCTCAGTAATATGCTGTAATATGTGTTTGTTCTCCAGGTAAAAGCATCGTCTTTGGCTGACGTAGTAATGATACGACTTTAAATAAAGCTTTTTAGTACTTCACTTCAGCTGAAGTGTAATTTGATACTAACAGCCACAGGTCATCTAACATATGTGTTATGTCTCCTCACCTCATGCTCCAGGCCAGTACGAATTTAACAGACTGGCCCTTTAACTTGTTAAGATGCACTTTTTAAAAGCCACATAAACGGGAGCATGATGGGAATATTGAACCCCTGGCCACTGAGATAAGAGGATTAACTATCGTCTTTTCAGTGGACTCTTATCATGTTGTATTTAGTTTCTCTTCTCGTCCATCTGATACCTCTGTGTTTGTGTTTACAGCGTCAGTAATCCAGCTCAGCCGCTCTCTTCTTACGCTGCCTCCTGATTAAAAAAGAAAAGACGGTATCTGGTGGTCCTGTTAGAAGATGAGGCGCGTCAGATGTGATGGATCAGGGTATTCAACATTAACAGTTAAGGATCAAACCAAATTAAATCAAGGAGTAACTAAACACCTGATTGCATTATCAATTGATTCTGGTCTCAATCTTTAGCGTTCATTGTTTAAAATAAGTGAAAAAGTTATGATGTCAACTTATAAAATAGGTTATTTTATTTCCTCTGGTCTGAAAAATGTCTTTCAGTCAAGACATTATGAAACCAAAATCAGCTCTCGGATAGATGCCACGTTATATTCCATAAATCAGGACCAACATTTGAGCCAAAAATGAAACGTTTCGTATTCATGCATTTATTTATTCTTTGTTAGCTAAATTATTTGTACTTCTTTGTTTAAATTTATCATGCTCAGACATTTGTTCCCCAGATCAACGTTTGGCCTCAAATGGATGGATTTATATTACTTTATAATGCTGAATGCATGTTTCTCACCACAAACACGCATGTGGACCCGACGTGTTGCTCGCTGCGCTGACTGATCGCAGCCCGTCGGTTGTACAGCAGCAACATGCAGACACTGTAAAGGTTTTATCCGACAAACGTCACGTTCAGCTCGTCCTGCTTCCTTCTTGTGTTTGCTGTAGATTAGTACACAGCGCCCACTACAGTGTCGGAGAGGAATAGCAGGAGTATAAACACATTGATTGTTGCGTCTACGGTTACAGTAAAATGTAACACAACACAAGTACAAATACGAGGAGGAAACGTTTTACTGTCAGCATTAACAAATGAACAAAATGATGAAGTGACTTTACCGTGTATTACAACACGCTCATAGTACACGCCAAGTGTGTACATACAACTCTCACTGTTGTGCTAATTTGCATTTAATGAACTCATGTTATCCTGGAAACATTCCCAAATTTCTTTTCCCCGTGCACCAGAATAATTCCCAACATATTGCAACCTTGGACCTCATCAGCGGCTCTTTATTAAAAGTACATGAATTACGTTTGAAGCGCCATCGTCGTAGATTGACCTATTTTATCACCGTAATCAGCGCGGTGAGCCTGGATCCAATCAGCCTCACATCTGTCCGCTCCTGCTGCCCGTGCAAATGGCTTCACTGCAACAACACGCTCGGCCAAATAATGACAAAGTTAAAACAGAACGAACCCCGAGTGTAAATTCACTACAGTGGAGTATAAACACTGCTGGTTTGGAGGATTGATTGGAGTATTATTGAAGGGATGAAAAAGCTGTCGAAAGAGTGTTTCCTTTTACAAGAATAAAAGGTCTCCGAACACATCACGATGTGATAGAGTGTCCTCGTGCGTGCATGTTTGCACGAATTCCCCAAAATTTACATTAAAGACAGGAAAACGTTTTGCATGTGTGCGTTTCCTGATGAATGTCTGCTAACAGTAGTGACAAAACAGCTGTTTGTGTGTGTGTGCGTACATTTAGTGGCATGTACAGTATGTCAACATGTGCCAAACTGCAGACTGAACACCATGTAAATGAACGTCCCCTGATATTTAGAGGCTTTGTACTCTTTGTAACCTGCAGCTGGCTCTGATCTGAACTTTAGCTGCGTGTATACTGCTATAAGTGAGCAATGAAAGTTTTCTTCAACACTGCTTTTTATGTGTTTGTGTGTTATGAACAAACTTGTATATACTGCAAGTGCGTCCACATAACGTGCAGGTTGTGAGGTCTTAATGAGTTGGTACTGGATTAAATATGTTTGATAATAATTGAACAAAGAATCAAACGGTTGCTGCGTAATTTTTCAGTTTTGTTTTATTCTTGGTGCAACAGGTGAAAACAGGATTTTCAGTCATTTCTATAACTTAATCTTTGAATGAATCTTTTTTTTTAGCTGATCCTAATAATCTCAATATATCTTATACAAAAGAAAAAGAAATCTTATCTGGTTACAGTTATGGCTTGTGTGGGTCACGACCCCCAGGTTGGGAACCACTGCTTTAGCTGATGTAACTCTATCATGTATGTGTCTAAGCATGCAGACGTGTTAGTGGTACTGTATGTTATATTGGGTGCATGTGCAGGTTGCTGCATGCTTCAGCGTGTGTTTATTTGCAGGGATGAAGATCAACAAAGGTAGTGAAGAGCAGGATTAAGCACCTTCACACCTTTAGCCAAGTGCTAAAATGAAGGTACACACACACACACACACACACACAGCGCTAACACAAACACAGCAGCTTTCAGATCATCATTTCACCAGTGAAGTCAACATTTAATCCGGCCTTTTAGCCTTGCTGCTGACCTGGAACGAGTTTGCTCTTGGACTTAGAGAGCTACTCTGTCACTGTGGAGATAAAGACATAAAAGGGAAGCGGTGAAGCTTTTAAATCATCAATCAGTCAAAGAGTTTTTGTTCTTGGTATTTTTGTGTTCTTGCCAAGAAGATTCATTTTTTGTTATTGACATATTTCTCTTATTGTCATTTTCCAACAATGAATTACTTTTTATTTGAACTACTACTTACCTGCACCATGTGGAAGGTTTGTGCCTTCCAGAGGACGACGTGTTGTTGTTTTCTGTCTCTTATTGCTGTATTGTTTTGTGCTACTGCAGCCTGCATGGTGCCAACATTGTCTACTGTTTTCAAGGCTGTTTTTTCCTCATCAAAAGTTGGTCCATTTTTATGGTTACATGCTCATATAAATTACTTATGGTGGCCCATAAAGAACAGCAGTTTTATTAAGATGTGACTCGTCAACATGTGCAAACTTTTTGTGGCTTTTTGTTCTCTTTTTAAAATCCAAGCAAACACAAATAAGCTCAGAAACAGCAGTTTTTACAGGAAGTATGTTTGTAGGTAACATAAGTGCATCCTAAGCATCACATGTGTTCTCTAATTCGGCGTCTCCTGGGAGATGCTGCTGGGGTTAATGGTCCAGTGATGCTGTTGATGGTCTGATAGCGACCCACAGACCCCACAGACCCAACTGACCTTTAAGAGGAAAAAAGCCTGTTGCCATTAGCTTCCATTGATTTTTATTGATCCTCCATAGATTGTTATCAGGGTTCTTAACCAGCAGTGTTTTAGCTCAGCCAAGCTTGAATCCTCCGTCTCGGTAAGAGTTAGTGCTAACGCCTCTAACGCCGCTGGCTGTCATCGCTGCCTGAGCCTGAATGGAAGCGTGTTTCTGCTTGGTGTAACACTAGACTAAGTAGCAGACTGTCCAGAATCAAAGGAAAGGTTAGATGTGCTGTGATAAAGCTGATCCTGAGTGTTGTAGGTGCAGTTGTTGCTGACCCTCAGATTCCTGAGACAGAGAATATGAGACAGAGATGATGTGATAGCAGCCAGTTGTGATCATGAGTGTCAGCAGGCTGTTACCCAGCAGAGAAAGTGGAGGAAGAGATAAAGTTTATTCCCTCAGGAAGTCAGAGGCAGCTGATGAAAGGTGTTCAACATGCAGACGTCTTGTTCTGCTGTCACATTATCCAGAGAAATGATGATTATTGGTTGTTGTTCTGGACTGAAACTTTCTCCTCTCACCTCTCCTCCTCGCCTCCTCCCGCCTCCTCTCTCCTCTCACCTCCTCCCGCCTCCTCTCTCCTCCTCTCAACTCCTCTCCTCCTCTCACCTCCTCTCACCTTCTCTCTCCTCCTCGCCTCCTCCCGCCTCCTCTCTCCTCTCACCTCCTCCCGCCTCCTCTCTCCTCTCACCTCCTCCCGCCTCCTCTCTCCTCCTCTCAACTCCTCTCCTCCTCTCACCTCCTCCCGCCTCCTCTCTCCTCCTCTCCTCCTCTCACCTCCTCTCGCCTCCTCTCCTCCTCTCTCCTCCTCTCTCCTCCCCCCCTTCTATCTCCTCCTCTCTCCTCTCACCTCCTCTCTCCTCCTCTCCTCCTTCTCTCCTCTCACCTCCTCCTCTCCTCCTCTCCTCCCCTCTCCTCTCACCTCCTCACCTCCTCCTCCTCTCACCTCCTCTCTCCTCCTCTCCTCCTCCTCTCCTCTCACCTCCTCCTCTCCTCCCCTCTCCTCTCACCTCCTCACCTCCTCCTCCTCTCACCTCTCCTCTCCTCCTCCTCTCCTCCTCTCCTCTCACCTCCTCACCTCCTCCTCCTCTCACCTCTCCTCTCCTCCTCTCTCCTCCTCTCTCCTCTCGCCTCCTCCTCTCTCCTCTCACCTCTCCTCTCCTCCTCTCTCCTCCTCTCTCCTCTCGCCTCCTCCTCTCTCCTCTCACCTCCTCTCGCCTCCTCTCTCCTCTCGCCTCCTCTCACCTCCCCTCTCCTCTCACCTCCTCACCTCCTCTCCTCCTCTCTCCTCCCCTCTCCTCTCCTCCCCTCTCCTCTCACCTCCTCCCTCTGATGCAGCTTGTTCTTTAGGAGTCGACCTCCCTGTTGATGTCGGTCAGAGAGTGAAGTTATATTTGGTTTCTTTGTTTTTGTGACGTTTTCTTCGGTACTTTCTCAGTTATATTTGTTGTTGTTTGTTCTATTTGTTGTTGTTTGTTCTGGTTGAATCCAGCTCCCTCGTTGTAAATGAACGCGTCTTCTTTACATTCAGTTATTTGTATTTGTGGCTGCTTGGAGACATTTTAACCAAACTGTAATAATTTAAAATGGCAGAAAGCTTTTATTCCTACTTTCCCCGTTTCCTCTGATCAATACAAACTGAAACATCCATGTTGACCTGTTGCTTTGATAAATTCAATCTAATGTCCATCAGTGCATCAACAGCAGCGTCAGGAAGCAACATGCTGCATTAGGCCTTCGTTAGCCTTCGTTAGCCTTCGTTTCAGAGACGCTGCATTAATCCAGTCACACAGCGACCCTCTGGTTTACTGGGATTAGTAACTGATTCAGATTTTAATCCGTTTTATTTCTATTACTATAAAATGTTATAAAGTAACACAGAAACACCAGTTTCATTCATGAATTGATTCCAGTTATTCCTCACTTGTTATTGTGAATGAAACTCAACATTTCCTGCAGATTTGTCACATTAAAAGTCTTCCAGCTGAAGTGTTGAGTTTCACTGACTGTGGTTTAACATCAATCAGGACAAACAGTCACGTGAAAAGCAGGAAATGAATTATTGTGTGAACGCAGCGGAGCGATGAGTGGCACATTTGAAAGCTCTTTTGAAACTTCAGTTTGGTTTCAAATGAACATTTGTCTCGAGCCACATCACAAGACTCCCTCCGCTCTGCCTCTATAGAAAAACGTGTCAAATAGTACGAAAATGAAAAATTAATTTGCTTTTGGAAAGTCGAAAGTAAATATTTGGCCCCTTGAAGACATGTGAAACATAAAAGGCTCAAAGCATTCAAGCTATGTGAATGTAAATACGTCTGTTTCCTGACTGAACACGAAATGTTTCACAAGACAACAGAGATAAAGGTCTCATTGAGTCACGCTCACAGGTGTTTTTCCCTTTGTGTGTTCTGTAAACTATCAGCCAGATTTACACCAAAAATATGTGTGAGGCGAATTTAACGGGGACGATCTCGCTGATCACAGTGAATAATTGAAAACAAATTTTGACGGAGAGAGCGTTCTTCATCCTTTTAATTTCTAAACTCAGCGACCCAGAGCTGAGCAAACAGCTCAGGAGGAGGGAGGAAGACGAGGCTGCGAGGGAAATAAAATGAATGAGAACGTCTTCCTCCTCCTTCAAGACTTGGTGTTCAATTAAAAGACTGGAGAAAGGTGGATATGGTGGAGGAGGAGGGGTGAAACAGAAAGGAAAACAGTATTGATTGACACTTGGGGAGTTAATCCCATAACAAAGGCTTATGGAGGAAGGAAGGATCCTTACAAAGCAGGGAGCAATGACAGGGAGGAGGTGGAGACGGGAGGAGTGAGAGCGGAGAAGCGATAGAGATGGAGGAGGAGGAGGAGGAGGGATGAGAGAGGCTTCTCTGAAAGAACAGCTGTTGTGTTAGAGACACAGACGTAAGCTCATACTGGGATGATTTACAGAGTATATTTCATTCTTTGAGGACAGTTGACTCCACAAAGATTTAAAAGTTTATGTGATGAGAACCACGTTCCAGCCAAAACATACATGCTGAATGATAGCACGCCATTAGCGCCTCCGGAAAGTGGAAAGATGCTCGTTTTTACTTCCAGTCTTTAATTCCAGGTTAATGTTGTTACTGTAAGCACACATTAATGTTAAAGTCTTGGCGCGGAGCTCTACATTTAATCCAATATCCAGAAAACCTGTAAAAGAAAATGCACAGTACAACGTTTGTAGACGAATGCTGGTGGCGATTGAACCACTGCAGAAGAAGAAGCGGGCGCAACGAGGTGGAGCAGCAATCAAAATCTCAAACTATGAAAAACAACGTGGAAAACATGATGGAAATATAACATGTTTGTCTCGTGTGTCACAGTCTCATCGCTCCTCGTAGGTTGAGTGGACGTTGGAGACGTTCATTCGCTGTTTCTATCGTACTTTTGCATTTTGTTTTTAATCGATATTTCCACCTCCGCCAAGCGTAACACCTGTTTGACATTATTGTGGGATTTTTCCTGATTGTCAGTGATTGCAATGAGCAAATTAAAAAATAAAAACAAGTCAGTGGAGCTGCACTTGATGAGGTCGGATGTGTTTTTAATAGTGGCTGTCATGGAAACATCGAAGTCATCACCAGTTATCTGCATCTTCTGTTTAATGTCTTCAGACTTGGCATCCCCCCGCCATCCCCACTGTAGGCTGGTACAGTTCATACTTAGATGAACTGAAGAGGCTTCTTGCTCACATCTACATAATAATAATAGTTGTAGCTATCGAACGCATTGATGCATGTCTGCTCCGGGTTCACACAGTTCAGCTGTCAAAGCGTCCTCTATGAGACGAGTGGAGTATACTTGGCTGAATGGGACGATACTTGGGCTGTAACAGATGTCCACAGTTACATAATAGGAGGCAGATGTGTGTCCACTTTCTGCCACTCAACTGATGCTTCACCTGCCTGCCCACCTGCTCCTCATTACCCCAGCATAGTACGTACCTGCCCTCCAGCCCTTTGTTTCCTGCGTCTGCCTTCTTTTGCCAGTTTTCTTATTTCAGTGTTGAACCTGTATTCTGCCTACAGACCAACTAAACTAAACCTTTAACAGTCCAGTACACGTGGTAATGCAGCCCGTCTTACGGTGTTCACACCATCCACATTAGCCCTGCGTCATCCGTCATGGTGCTGCATTGACCAATCACATGCATGCAAGCAACCTTTCCTGATAACTTTGTAACACGGTCGCTGTTTTTCAGTGATAACTTTCCAGAATAGTAAAATAGTCTCGTGCACGTATCTTCAGAGCCCTAAACCCCGCCTCCAGCCCACCAAGCTGTCTTAATACATACATTTGCTCATACACCAGGACCCCCTGCAGACTCTATAGATGTCATTTTATAGAGCATCTCCTGCTAAGATGCAGGTCGAAGCCAACATGCACCACTAACGATGCTTACTGGCCTTTGTGGAGGCTCCGGGGGGGAGGGGGCACATCCTGCTGATGCTTTAGCCTGACGAGCATCATGGCTGGACCGTGGTTTATAGTGCTACCTCACAGAAGGGCTTTATGACTTAGGGAGCCTTAATGAGGTGGAGCAAGTTAATATTTTAACACTTGTAGCTGTTATTGAGCCATATGTCAGTGTGGTCCTGTCTGTGCCACCTTATTGTGAAGAAGGACAAGGAGAGAAGATGAGACAGGGAAAGTTTAATTCAACCGTATAGATGGGTAGCAACATCTGGAGCCTCGTGGCAGTGGGGTTGAAATTTTAAAAACATAGCAAGAAATTAAGTAAATTCCTGTGTTGAAAACATACAAGCAATAACAGCAAGCAGCAATACTGCAGGATACAGTGAAAGATCAAGAAAGCTAAAAGACGGAGCGAGAAACAGAAAGGCCTTCGTAGGATTCAAGATATGAGCTTTGATGATTTGGGACAGACACACAAAACACTTCAGGGGAGGAAAGAGAGGAGAAGAAAGGCGGTGAAAGAAAGGGGGAGAAACTCTTTACATCTGGAAAAGACTCTGACAGGAAGCCACCCATCTGTGGCCAAACAGCTGGGGGCCAGACAGAGTGGACCCTGTCAGCATGAGAGTGCCTATATGTGTGTTTAGTGTGTGTTGGTCTGTGGTGAGCAGGTGGGGGTGGAAAAGAAAGGCAAAGTCACTGGTCTGGAACGCTGAATGTCACAAGATGTCTTCACGGCACCAAGCAATCTGGGACAGGACGTTTTGGGATGGGAACAGACAATTAACCTGTCGGAACAACTGTCCTCATGGACAACAGGCCCGGCTCTGACAGGTCCCACCGCCCCCCGGCTAATGCCCCCAGTGTTTTCATTTCCCTGCAGCATCTGTCAGAGATTACCCATCACTGCATCTGAGGCATGTGGTGAAGATGAAAAACACTGAGTGTATCAATACATGGCTTATGGCACAGGCTAAAACTAAAATTATGACAAAGGATCAGGCTGCTTTGATCCAGTCCATCTGTTCAATCATAAAATATAACACAAAGCTCATTAAACTCCAACCTACTGTTGCATTGTCAGTTTAGTTTTTGATGCTGTCATGTGTGTGCATAATTATTTTAGTGAAATCCTGTCACTAGCAACCTGAGCAGCTAGACAGGTGAGCTGCAGCCTCTCAGGTGAGCTCTGATGTCACAGAGACACACAGACAGGTGAGCTGCTGACGTAGAGAAGTCATCTCATTATTTAATGTCCTTAGCTCGTTTTGCTAAATGCTTTTTATGCTTGTACGTCCTCATTTTTATGTGTTTCTTTTAGATTGTTGCTGAAGTATTTATAGTTATTTATTCAGAAATAGAAGTAGTAAAAAGAGATAAATGTGAACTACGTTTCTCACCTTTACGAACAGTTAAAACCATTCCTCCTGTGCATACTGGATATTAAAAGACCCCCTTCAAATGTAATAATAATAATAATAGTTAATCATTTTAAACACATCTGACGACTAAATGAAGTATGATGAGAATCACAGAAATGATGATAAATAAATAGAGGTGCATTAAGGCCTCAAAGGAGGAGAAGCTTCACTTTTATCTATAAAACCTGTCTGTCAAAGTCAGTAGCAGCTTTAAAGAAGTTGACACGCAGCCTCAGAAAACAGAGTCAGTCTAAGATCTCCAACAGACACCGAGCCAAACCTCAAATTCCTTCCTTCAGGGAAAACTCTGTCGGTTCAGGATCAGCACGCTCATATCTGTTCAAGCAGCAACTACCACGCTACCTTCAAGTACAATACCACCGATGGCCACTAGGTGCTCCAGCTGACTCCCAATAATGAGTGCTGGTGGTCATTTGGTCCGTTAATAAAATCTGATGCCTGCTGTGTGGACGCTGTCACAGCCAACAACAACAATCATCTTCTTCTATAATCTATATATTGATTCTGGGTAAACACAAGCATGTCATATAAACCAGTTTAACATATCAGCTCATTAAAATGTCATTGTTCTCCTTCCTTTGTGTTGTCAAACTCGACCCTTTGACATTTTAAATGTTTCCCACGATTCACAGAGTGACATTGTGCGCTCTTCATCCACCTGAAGTGTCAACATGATGTATTTATTGTTGTTTTTGTGGCTACACAAGTAAGATTAATTCACTTCAAATATGAAAACAAAATCTGACACAGAAGAAGGCGTCAGTCCGGCATGTCAGCGTTTAAACACATGCAATCTGCACCTATTCTGTATCTCCTTTCAAAATAAGAGTGTGACGAGGCCTTTTGTCCTCGCATGTCATAACATTGCTTCAAGCCAGCCGGGGTGAAGGGGCAGCTGCGGAGGACTTGGGTTTCCTTCTGGTTGAAAGGTTTTTTTCAGGTATGTGTGTGTGTGTGTGTGTGTGTGTGTGTGTGTGTGTGTGTGTGTGTGTGTGTGTGGCTTCCTCCTGTGTCAGCTTCAAACAAAGAGGAGTTTACCTCCGGCAGGTTTCTAAGTTCTGACACTTTTGATGTCCTTGAAGTCACTGCAGTAAATGTGTTTGGAAGACGAGGGTGTAGATGAGAGAGAAAGTGTGTGTGTGTGTGTGTGTGTGTGTGTGTGTATGTGTGTGTGTGTGTGTGTGTGTGTGTGTGTGTGTGTGTGTGTGTGAGAGAGAGAGAGAGACAGACAGACAGCTTGTACAAAGTGAGTGATGATGACTCTGAAATATGATCAGATCAGTTTAACAGACTACTGGTTGTAGCCCTTAACTCATTTTGCAGGTGGCACACACACACACACACACACACACACACACACACACACACACAAACAAGATAGATTAGTAGACAGACACGCATGTGTGGTTGAAACATACACACACTAAGATGACACACACACAAAGAAATTCACACAAAAAAAAAAAACATGCAAGAACCAAAAATACTGAAACAGACACACGCGTGTATTAAAGCAAGATACACACACACACACACACACACACACACACACACAGGCTGTGGACAGAGTCTTTCTCACACACTCAAACACACTGTGGTGGTTTCATGTATAGCAGGAAAGGACTGTTAAGCTTTCCCAGGGGAAACAGCAACACAGCCCTTCAATGGACATTGTTATTAGGCGTCTTTTTTTTTCTTTCTCCTCCTCGCCTCTCCTCTCGTCCCTCAGCCTGACGGCTCCTGCAGGTGATTAATGCGTAGCTGTGACCGCAAGCGCTTTGCTAATCAGCCCAAAAGCACTTTGCTTAAGTGAGGAAAGTCGTCCAAATGGTGTGGCGGTGTAAAAAGCCCCGTGTTGTTGTGTGAGGTCAGACTCTTTACGTGTAGACGTGGCCCTCTATCTGTTGGTCCACTTCACTGTGTCTTCTTCCTTCAGCTGAATATCGAGCAGGACCTGAGACATCGCAACTAGTGTGGAGCCAATCATGGGCCAGTGTGAAACTTAAACAATGTGGAAACTGAGAATGAGTGAAGTTGGAGACTAGCAAGAAAACCTTTGAGATGAACAATATTTACATATTGATAGATTCTGGATTATTAATGAGGGAGAAGGAGTAGATGTAATTTCATCAGATTTGTCTGCTGGATGCTGAAACAGAAACACTCCCCTGTGAGTCGATGTTGTCTTTTATATCAAAGTACTTTAATTCACAAAATGTCTCCAACAACAAGGTCAAACACTGATGCAAACGTCTCTGCCCGGAGCCGTCTTATCCTGACACGTTAAAGTCACACAGACTCAACATACATCTGTACCACACTGATGTACCACCATGTAGATGGAGGCAGCAGCTGGACATCGACCCCTAAAACACTCAGAGAAGATGAATTGTTCCTGCAATCAAGCTCCTTTTCCACACATGATGACGCCAGTATTGCATCAAGAAAAACCTCTGACTTATACTTTATTGATTTTTATGGACTTAAACTTTTTTGAGGAAAAACCATATCAGAGCCAAATGATTAGTCAAAGCAGAGTATTTGTATATGTCAGGCCTGGTGGGGGGGTTAGTTATTTCATTTATTTTTCTGCAGAAACATACAAGTGAAATGTAACTATTACATACTGTATGCAGTAAAAAAGTGGGAATACAGCTACTTAAATAATGAGAATCAAGGACACTGACGTAGAAGAGCCATTTAATACGAGGCTTTTGAGCAGTTAGTGCACAACATCTGAGACTGAATCTCACACACACACACACACACACTCACACACACACAGGGGCTAATGAGAGTGTTTCTCAGCCAGCGTTTGGTGGATTAGCACTCGGAGGAGCAGAATGGATCTGATTGAGAGAAGAAACCAGCCGAGGGGTGAAAAAGGGAGCGAACAGAGTAAATAGCGCTGACCCATGGGGGGTCGGCCCCCTTTCACCAGCTCTCTCCCTGGGAATCCACTCTCACTCATTCAGGCCTTTCCCCCGCTCTTCACCTCAACGCACCACTATCTTCCAGCCCCTTTGGGATTCAAATGATATCTCATTAGCTCTTATTGGATTGCAACTTTCACGGGATGCATAGTGTTTCAGTTTTTCTCTTTTTACCGATCGATAAAAAGGACACTGGAATAAAAGACTCCTTTTTTGTTTTCCTCCCTTCATCGACCGTCTCGCCTAATTTCCGCTTCTCTTCTTTCGCTCATTCATCCTCTTTCTCACTCTATCTTTCTCTCTCCTCCTCTGCATGTTCACTATTTCCAGCTTGTTTCAATACAGTCAGGATTCATCCTGCTCTCTCATCCTCTTCTGTGCCTCCTCTCCTGTCCTCGCTGGCCTCTGGATCCACAGGGTGTCTTTGTCTGTTTCTAATGTGCCATTAACTCTCAGTACAACTCAATGGCCGTCAGTCCCAAAGGGCACAGAGACAGAGAGGAGGTGGTGGTGGTGGTGGTGGTGGTGGTGGTGTGGGTGGGGGTTGAGACTCATTTTTTGGGGCCACAAACAGGCTGAAACACAACACTTGGTTGCAGCATGTAAAAGAGAAATGTGTCAATCTATAATCAGATTGAGCACCGCGATGTAAATAGAAACAAGTATATGAGTTATACGTCTGGAGCCACAAGACACTGGATCCTCCACTTCCCATAATGCAACTGAATGGCATCTTTTTTTAGACACACGAGTTTTTAATGCAGAAAACATTATGCAACAGTGTTCACAGGTTTCGTTGGACTCCTGGTGATAAAAAAAAAAACACCAATATCAACTGTCAACTAATCTATGAATCACAGTCTTCTAATCACATGTATTGATGATGACAAAGACCTGCAGCTGTGTAAAATTGATAGAATCAACCCCCCACAACTGGTATCAGGTCGATATCTGCAGTTTTAAATCAGTAAGCTGGAGCAAAGAGAGAGAGAGGAAAACCAAGCAACAAAAAGGAGGCGATGGACGGAGACGGGACACGCAGCAAGAGGACGGAAAGAAGAAGAAGATGACGAATCTTACATGGTCATGTTTTCTGCTGCATATGATAAAATGCAGTAATAAATAACGTCTACAAACACTCCCTTCAGGCCTCTACGTTGCAGCCATCATTCCCCTGCAGGAAAAGCATTGTTTTTGTGACAATAGAGATGCATTTTGTGGGAGAGCTTTTCACTCCTTCCCTCTGCAGGACGTCTGTAGGCTTTAACAGATGGATTAACCCTTTATTTCACTTTCCTCTCTTGGGGCTGATCCCCGACTCTGCTTGTTTGTGTTTTTGGATGACATGAGATCATCTGGGATCAGGGCTGTGCACACCGCCTCTGTTCATTCTCATTCTCACTCATTCTCCTTCTGTCCTCTCTTGACCTTTTCAAAGAAAAGTGGGTTGTATGATTGTTTTAAAAGGAGTGTAGATTAGAGTTTCATAAACACTTTTACCTTCAGAAGGCTTAAGCTGCCTTTACTTTATACAACTATGGATTTTCATCAACTGACAAGGTCATCAAACTTTTACCTCCGTCCACAGAGGAGCATCTTTTGATGATGTAATCCTGCAGGTATGAGAAGTGGCCCTGCAGTGCTTGAGCTATCAAAGCAGATAAATGCTTCAATTCTCCAGGTACTCCAGAATAAGAATAGTTTACGATTCTTCTTGAGTTTCTGCAGGATTTGATTGGATTTTTATTGAAAATTGGAAACCAGTGCGTTCCAGTACGCTAATGCTGCCGTTCTGTACACGCGGGAGTGATTCTGGCATATTTCTGCAGGATTTCTGTAGGACTCTTTTAGAGCTACAATCAAAAGATTTCTCACACTGCTGAACAAAATACACAACTCTCTGTGTTTTTTGTTTTGGTGTGTTTTACTGTCACAGCACAGTGATCGTGTGTCTCTTTAGGCTGCAGCACAATCACATACAAACAGAAAATAACTCAATGAAAGAACAGTCACACCACAAATACTCACATGTTCACTTTGTTTCAGTCGGGCTTTGGATAAAATGATTGTAAATATGCATCGCTCTGTGAAATGATCTCTCTGCTGTTAATTTCCCCTGTCTGCAGTCTTTTGTTATGCTCGTGCACACAGAGCAGATCAGAGACCTGGTTACCTGTATACATGGCAGAGAAATCATTAAATCTACCCGGGGAAATTAGGTTTCTCTTATCCCCAACTCCAATTAACAGATTTCTCTTTTACATGTTAGTTAAGAAATCAATTCAGTGGAGAAAACTGACTGTAATCTTAATTACATCCGTGCATGTGAACACACTGAACGGTTTGATTGATGATTCGTGCTTCAGCTTTTATCAACTGGCTGCAGCCAACACAGGAAAGACAAACAATGACGACGTTTTGAAGCAAAGTCAGAATAGTAGTAATAATAGTAATACAAAGAGTGCTGTACTCTTCATCCTCCTCTGTTGCAGTATTGTGCAGGGAAAGAGTGTGTGTGTGTGTGTGTGTGTGTGTGTGTGTGTGTGTGTGTGTGTGTGTGTGTGCGTGCGTGCGTGCATGGTAAAGGGGGGATGATCAGATGGTTTGTGTTACTGTAATATTCTAACTGTGTGAATAAAGGAGCAAATAACTGAATAACCTGCGTGTGTGACTTAGATGTGTGATGTGTGTTTCAATTGTATGAATTTGTACTTGTTTATGTGTGTGTGTGTGTTGGTGTGTGTGTGTGGTTCTGATCTAGCCTTTCCTCGGGGCCTGCCTGGCATTGTGCTGCTTCCTGTCCCAGCAGACATTATCAGTGTGGGATCACCAAAGGGACAAAAGGGCTCTGGATGCACACACACACACACACACACACACACACACACACATTAGCTGGCTAGATTTTTCCCAGGAATCTTGGAGCCATCGATGGTTTCCTGTCTGTCTGCATAACATCAATCTATCTATCTATTGATCTATTAGTTTAAATTAGATCTAATTAAAGATTTTACATAATTATTTTAAATCTAAAACTCGTTATCTTCATCCTCCATCCGTCATCTCCTCCTCCAGCTCCCCTCTCCTTCTAATCTCCTCCTCTTCCCAGTCCTTCACTACTTTTTATCTCCCCCATATCCTACATTTCCTTCTTTAAACCTCCGTCCTCCTCCACCTCCGTCCACTCGCCCCTCCCTCCTCACCTTCTGATTTGATCTGAAGCTGTCAGTCAAAATCTCTGCGCATCACTTCTGGTGGTGATGGCAGTGGTGTGTGTGTGTGTGTGTGTGTGTGTGTGTGGTTTACAAACACACACTCATCCTGTCACTGTGACAAGATGTTTTGATAAAGCTAAAAAGCTGCTTGTGATAATGAGAAGACAACGTAAAAGACGAAACATGGAGAAATCTTCGGTCCTTAATTCGACACGGTGTCCTGACAAGGTGAGAAGTTTCTTCTTCACAGGTGATTCCTGGGAAATGCAGTTCAGGAGCAACACAGATGAGTTCAGGTGAGAAAGTCTTTGGGAAATGACAAACGTTTGTAACTTCAGCTCAGTAAAGGTTTTACCATGAGACCAAACAGCAGGAAAAGAGGCCATGAAGAGACTTAACAGTGATTAGTGAGATCTTAAAGTCAGTTTTAAAGCAGACTGAAGCGGTTCTGGTTAAAAGAGATCTGGACAGTCTGGAGTCAATCAGTGAACGTTTGGTTGTAATAAAGTTGGTGTGATGAGATGAAAGTCTTTAAAATCGTCTCTGTGTCTTTGAAAGTTAAAATATATTGTTCTGAGGTTTCTTTATATTTCTAAGATAATAAAAACCTGACTGCACATCTTAGTGGTTTGATGCTCAAAACCTAAATTATTATTAAACCAAACGGCAGAATTCATGCCAATGAATGAATGAATGAATGGATGAATGAATGAATGAATGAATGAATGAATGAATAAGGCTTCTTCCTCTGTAACATGCTGAAGTATTTCCTGACATAATGAACAGGATCATGCTGTCTTCAGGATGTCTGAAATCTGAACTTAAAGAAATAAATACCAAGAAATGAGTTTCCATTCAGATGAAGTGTCTGAACTAATCTACTTATCAGCAGCTTCGGTTGTTGTTAACGTTGTGTTGTGTGTGGACGTTGTGTGATTGTTTCATGTGTTCATTCGGGGAACGTTACAGCCTCATCGATACGAACGGATCTGAAGTTTTCAGCAACGTTTAACTCTTGTTTTTTTATTGCATTTCGTTCATTTTGTTTTTATTGATGCACCAACCTAACCCTAACCTTTCGACTTTAGCTGAGCATAAAATTAAAAATGTGAATAAAAAAACAGGTGAATGAAAACACACTTAATGTTTTATTAATGAGAGGAAGGAAACTTTTGTCTTTTCTTTGTGTTTCTTCTGCTCTCTCTCTCCACAGGCTTTAACAGCCACGTTAACCCTTTATTCCCTTTTGTTCTCTGCCTGTATGGTGATTCTTCTTCCTCCTCGTTTCTATTTTACCCGTTAAAAGAAATGACATGAGATAATCTAGGATCAGCACTGTGATTAAAAGCTTATCTGTCAATGAGCTTTCTTATTGTTTCACTGATTTACACAAATACAATAACTCAACTTCACCAAAGATACAAAACCTTTTATATACTGTAGAAACTTTGCAGTATTAATTGATGTCTAATAGAAACACAGAGACTGATGAATACAAGATATGAGACAAACAGATTCCTGCTGCCTCACACCAAAACAAAAACCTTTTCAAACCTCTCCTGCAGGATAATCCTCCCCTCTTCATGCTCCTCACACTAACAGACCACTTCGCTTTGACTCCTGAGTGTGTATTTAGCACCGTTTCTGTGATATAGTGGCTGTTTCAGAGTGTTTCTGCAGATGTTTTGGTGGCAGGTGTACTGAGGAGAAATGTAGAAATGCTCCATCAATCTGTCATAAACCTACTTCAATCAAAACCTTTAACTGACATCTTCCATCTTAAACCTTCTGCACACGTTTTCACGTCTCCCCTCGTCTCCCCTCGTCTCCCCTCGTCTCCCCTCGTCTCTTCTGTCCACGGTTTCCATGTCAGTGACTGTTATCTTCACCTGTAATCACCCTCAGAGCTGCCCCCGCTCCTCCTCTTCCCCCTGTTGTTCCCTTCGTTAGCCTCGCTGCCTGCCGTCCCACATGACCGTTCTCAGGGGGAGGTGACACACACACACACACACACACACACACACACACCTCAGTTTTTGAGGCTTTTCTCTGGTTGTGTTGCCGTGTTAAAGACGGGGGAGGGGCGTCGCTCAGGCCAAACTCTCTTTGTTTTTCACGATTATGAAGGAAAAGGGGAGGCCAAGGAAAATAAGGTCCCCTCATTACTGCACTTTCATTATGTTGTTGAGCCCTGTAGTGTGGTGTGAGAACATTCACAGGGTCTGAATTCACATGGGTTTAAAGTGAGTGAGTGAGGAAGAGCGCTGACAGTATTACATGCTACACAGGAAAGAAAATATGACAAGTAAGTGAACGCCACAGGCTGTTCAGGCGACGGCACGGCGGGTTTCATTCAGAGTTACTGTTCGAGTCGCCTGAGAAACTAAACGCCAGTTTTGGTGCCAGAATGAAAGTTGTTTTAATTTCCAAACATGGCAGCGTAGAAAGGTCCTTTCCCCCTGTGGCACCGTGCCTCTGATTGTGATGCACGTTTGTGTTTGTTGATAAGGTCACAAAATGACTTGACATTGTTTGTGGGCAAACATAAACTTTTTGGGGAGCTGAACAATTCCCAGTTTTCAGACAGCTGGCCGTGTGTGTGTGTGTGTGTGTGTGTGTGTGTGTGTGTGTGTGTGTGTGGCTGTGAGCACATAAGTGCAGAGATAAGATGGAAAATGAATGGTGAAACACACACACACACACACACGCAGCAAAATGTTCAAGTTTATAATTAAATTGTTCAGTAATAAAAATAAAATATGGCAGCGATGAGCTGGCACGCATGTTGACGGCACAGTCGGGAAAGAAACAGACTTTAGTTCCCACAAATATGAAGTCGGATAATAAAAGTGTCCAATACTGCAAATACTGGAGAGTTACCACATGAAAACTACATACAAATAGTATTACTGCAGATTACTGCTTCTGGTATACATGACATGTACTGAATGCAGTTTCTATAATAAATACTGCAGTTTATTTAAGATTACAGTACATGTGCTGCTCTAATCAGATTATACAGTTGAATTACAATTAGCTGCATTATTATTGGAAAACTTCAGATATGAAATCCCACAACAGAGCAGAACAGGTCACATTTTATGCACCTTTGACTGTGGGAAATGATGACACATGGGTGGTTTTTAATTCATCATGGGTGCAGTTTGCATGATCGACCTGGTTCTCCGACACAAACCCGATTACACAACAGCAACGTTTAGTTTCTAGTTTACTCCTCTAGTTTCACAGTTCTTGGAAAGTCTAGAAACAGTTTCCTCCTCATCTGAGCCAAATATACACAATAGGTAAGGACAGCAGCTAAATGGTGACCCTGCTCCTCTCACACACACACACACACACACACACACAGACACTCATACACACACACACTCACACACACACTCACACACATCCGGTGTATTTGTGCTCTTTTTGTTGTGTTATCAGGCAGAGATAGGGGCAGCTGGGTGGATTTTCTCAGGACCTCGGTTGAACTTCTGAACCTGTGGGGGCTGCTGTTATGACCTCTGCCCTTTTACACATGTGCACACACACACCTACACCTACACGCATGCACACAGAGATAACTTGATTGCACACGCCGGCAGTTCACCTCTGTTTGGCTCCTGTTCATTTCATCACAACCTCGCACACACACTCTCATCTAAAGTGGCACATCCTTTGCCTCTAAATGAGCGTCAGAGATCTTGGCAAAGTCTGTCTTTGTGTATGTGTGTGTGTGTGTGTGTGTGTAAACTGCGTTCGGAGGGCTTGAATGTGGGTGTGTTACAGGTTAATCTGTCCCTGAAGGCGAGCAGTAGAGGAAAGGGAGTGGTGGGCAGATGAAAAGAGGCTGTAGAAAACTACATAAACACACACACAACCTGTTAAATCCAGCATTTGTTATGCAAAGTGATCCCTGGAAGCAACAACAGTAAAGTCATCTTCTCTCCATACCCAGGGGAGTTTCCACCAGTAGAAGGTAAAATACGGCCAAAGATGAAGCACAGATCTCTTGTAACAGAGTCCACATGTACGCCTGATCAAACCGGCACACTTCCTGTCACTTCCCTTCACGTCTAACTCCCAGGATGGATGCCGTTGGTTGTCAGGCCTCTAAGTAAAAAACATAACACACCCTCTGTCATGTCTGCCTTTGTTCCCTCACAGGCAGCCTGCACCCAGGCAGGTTTGGAGTTGTAAATGATGAGTAACTCTCTTCATCTTCGCTGGCTTTCCACCGAGCAGCGAAGGCAGAGAGCCGAGGCCTCCGAAGCAACTCCTCCTGCTCCAAACATTTCTCATCTCCATCCTGAGACAGGAGGGATACGAGGAAAAAGAAACGCAAGGAGGCTTTACATCTTTGATCAAAAGACTGCCGCGGAAAAAATATTACAGATGAGGATTTCAGGAGTAGCGGCACGTCGGAAACAAGTAAAGAAATCAGCAGGAGTCTTGAGGGAAGATGGAGAGAGAGATGGGAGGGTGTTAGACGAGAGCTGACAGCACGCCGACATGGGGGGAAACATTTACCCCAAAATATTATGTTCTCTTCACCTAAAAAGTTTTTACTTTCCAGTATACAAATGTAAAATGTATTAATATTTATATATATTATATTATATCTTATTCTAAGCTCATGTTGTCAGGGTTTTTTTCGTTGTGACATCATTGTACACGTAGTAATAATAACAGTAATAATTTGTATATTTAAACAATAATACAGCGAAAATGATCAGGAGGAGTGATCACAGCGAGGAACTAACCTTTAACCCTGTGGTTACTACTGTAGCCATGGCAACAAAGGTGGCATTACTTTAAGGAGGTAACTGTAACCTACACCACATGTTCGTCTGACCTTAACAAAGTCATCATTTTAACCCAAACCAGGAGTCAAGTCCAGCGAGTCTGCAGCTCTGATGGTGACAATAAAGTTTTCTTCTATTCCGTCTCTATAAAAGTTAATACCTCCACCCAGATCTACAACATGTGACACCACATGAATCGTCTCTAAAACTGCTCCGAATGCCTCCTTCACTTCTAAGCAGCATAATTGATTCAGGCTTTTGTCTTAGAGTATGCAGCTCGTCTGTGTTTTCTGTTGTAGCACAGACTAACAAATAGAGCACAGAGTGAGACTCCATCATCTCATTCCTCTCATTCCTCAAATTAGCGACGCAAAGCATGAGGCCTTGAAGGAACGGCGTACTCTCCTCCTCTCCCACTTTGAGTCTCTCTCACGCTGGGACAACTGGAGATGATTGCCTGGACGAGGAGGGGGACCAGACGCAGGACTCCTCCTTGTTTCTCTCTCTTGTTTCATTGAATTCTCCCTCCACCTCCTCCACATTCCTGAGGCCGGAGCATTGCCTGGGAGTGAGGATGAGACATTCCTGGGACCTTTGTTGGGCTCAGGATGCTGCTCCGGTGAGAAACGAAGGGAGGAGAGGTAATGATAGCAGACTCTTCACCCTTTACGACTGTTTTCCTTCTATTCACAAAGCTGGAAGTGGTAGATCAGGGGTAATAACGGCTTTTCTTTTCATTCATAGTGATTTTGGTGACAAAGAAGCGACCGGGTTTGATTTATTTACGTCTATAATGCAAGTTAGACAAGATCAAGTTTGAACAGCAAGACTGAACCTCTAAAATATGATGTTTCATGATGACCCATCCGTCAACTCCAACCTCCTCCTTTCATGGACTCTATAAAAACGTCATTTGATTTCCTCGTTTGCTCCTGTCATAACTTCTACGGCCATTGGAGGGCTAAATATCTATTTTATTTTTAGACACACAACTTCAGAGGACACACTCAACGCACAACAAGCGATTTGGAACAATTAAAGTGTCTCTGAGTGCATCAGTCACACAGACTTCACAGGCTCAACATTTACACTGAGCATTGTTCAGCTTCATTAATCTGTCCTGGCTGCTCCTTTATCCTCCCACTTCATCCATTTTCCATTGTTCTGCTTTCTGCCTTGATTGCTGTCCACCACACATTAACATTCCTCAAACACCCTATAGACACACACACACACACACACACACGTGATGAGTGCCAGCCTCACCAGCAGATACACACTTGTATACACAGAGCTCTGAATGAACACACATACTGCCGTCGGATGTGTTGTTAGCTGTGATAAAGGCAACAAGTCCAACACAACCACAAACTGCAGAACCATGCACATTCCTCCACAAACAAACCCCGAACAGCTAAAAGGCTCCAACGCAGTAATAATCACAAGTTATCATTTGAATCTTCAGCCTCCGACTCAAATGTGTTTTCAGTCAAAACACACTCACAGTCAAGCTTTCTTTAATTTCCAGCTATTCTCTGGAACAGTTTCTGTTTCTTTGGTTTCCTTTCGTTCCTGAAGCTCTTCTAGCAGACTAATCCATCACAGTGAAAGAAGAAAACGTCTCAGTTGAAGCAGATTGAATTTGTTGTTTTCTGCTCAAACTTCATGAATCTGAGCATCTCTGGGGATTTTTTCATTGTTCATAGTTGACTTTGGAAACAGCAGTTAACAAACAATCTGGACTGAAGGTCGCTTTATTTAAACAGATTTTAATTTGAAAGGTCCAGAAGTTGGTTTTACCTTCTGTAACTCAGAGTTAACGTTCACCTCAGATCACTGTCATGTGATCACATGATCACATGATCACAGCGGACACGGAGCCACATATTGTCACTCAGTCACTTTATCAGGAACACGTGTGCAACCCGACTCAGCAGCTTCACCATAAATCCAACTTTTACGAAGTTTCTACATTTTCAGTTTTAGTTGACAGAAAGGTGATAATCCTACTTTATGTTTAACATTGAGGTTGTAGAAGTCCCTACAACCTCAATGTTAAAACATGGTGTAATATTATGAAAAATGTTCAGTATATTTTGTCCATGATATCAACATAAATGAGATAACTGATCTCCTTAAACTTAAAAGTATTTTATTAAACTGATTTCTGGGTGACCGGATGCACTTAAATGTTAACGAACTTTTATTATGAGCTTTATGTTTTTAACCTTTAAGTTTATTAACTATTAACTAGATATTTAAAACTGTTCCTTATTTTTATCTTCATTTGCTTTTGACTGATTTGCTTGTTTGGTTGTGTCTCTGAACATAAATGAAACATTTATTACAGTGCTTTAAGGTATATATATATATATATATATATATATATATATATAAATCTAACAGCACTCAGACTTGAGCTGTGTTGAAAGAGTGACAGATATGTCACATGACCAACCAGCCATATTTCCATTTGTTAATTGAACATGAATTAATCTGTCCAGTGAAAGTCGTTAGACATGTACAGGATGAAAGTGGTCAGTAAATGTGGGGGCGGCGTCACCATCTTGGCATCCAACATGGCCGTAAGTAGGTGAGAAACTCTGGTGTTTTCCTTTTCTCTCAGTCAAAGTCAAACACACAAAAGGTCTCTCACAATATCCTGTTTCCGAGTGCAGCCTCTTAACGTGGGATCCCTCCGTGCTCGGTTGGAGCTGTGCAGCCAATAACAGCGGGGCATGTGAGAGGCGGCCGCAGAGGGTTCACAGGCGTCGGCTGCAGTCAGGCTACTGTGAGGGCAGCCTGGGCATTGTTAACACCCTCATAGGTCTGGCACACTAAAGCTTTACATCCAGAAGAAACGTTCCCTTAAATCAGATTAGTTAGAGAGGCGACGCTGAAGTGTGACTGAGCACGATTCAGGACGTGTTGACGGCCCCGAGAAGGCCGAGGTGAGAGATGCAAATTATAAATATGAATAAAAACACACGTTGTGACTTTTCCTCCGTTTAGAACAGCTGTGAACACTGAGATGTGTTTGGAGGAACTAGTTCAGCTGAAATACAGTGAACCTTATTCCCACAGAATAATAGAGATAATGTGAGATGGAAATATATATAATATAAATAATAAACATAAATGTTTGTTTTGTTCTTCAGTTCATCGTTTCATCGTTGATGTTTTAGCTTTTCTTTTCGTACTGCTCGGTTGGAGCTGATAACTTGCAGCTGGGCTGGAGGTCAGAGTCGAGTCACTCGAGTTTATTCAGAAACTCAAACTTTGACGAGTGTTTGACAGTAAAATTTCCACAACTTGTACATAATTTGGAATTTCCTCCATTCCTTGAATTTCATGGAAAGAAACGGCCCTGGGTTTGTTTTTACCTGCACCCACATCATACATCTTATACGTTTATTTGGAATTAAAGAGCAGTTAGAGTTAATACGAGCTACATGCTTTCTATTAAAATACACACAGAAGGTGACTTGAGACTTCACTCACTCACTCTTTGAGAGGCTAAATAAATATTTGACTTGATGACCTCTGCTGCTTCACAATGCTATCAGTGCGTCGTATGTGTGTGCTGCTAACAGAGCATCGTGGACGGTGCCTCTCAGGCTGATCTGCCATTGTTTCCCTGCGTCTTTAATGTTGGCTGATCAATGACGGGAGCCTCGGTGCAAACAAGGAGGCGTTTGTTCACAAAGTTACTGGTTTGTGCTTTACAGAAAAGAAAAGGGTACAAATACCCACATTAATACTCAAATACTTCCTCCCACAATCCACAGTAAGTCGTATCCTGGAAGTGAGTTGGTTCAACTCTGTGACCTAAAGTAGAGAAAACAAGCAGCGCACCTGTTTTTCAATGCAGGAATCTTCCTTTTCCCATAGAGATTAATGTTTCTGCAGCTCCCTGATTTATGCTTTGTGCAAACTGTGAAACCAGCTCCATAATCAAAAGATATGAGTGAGAGTGGGAGGGAGAGAGGATGAGATAGAAACAGAGACAGCAGCAGATTTCACGGTCACAAGGATACACATGTTCACCCCACACATGTCTGGTATTTACTACTTCCTGGGCCCTGAGCAAGAGGACTCCTAAAAACTCTTTTATTATCCTTTAGTGTGTGTGTGTGTGTGTGTGTGTGTGTGTGTGTGTGTGTGAGGCTCACTAGAAAAGGTAAAAATGACATGCAAGGCTTCTACCTGGCTAGCTGGATGCAGTCATGTAAGTGTCTTATTTTGAAATCCAGATTAACAGCAGTGTGTTCCTGCAGAGTAGATGTGATCCATAACACCAACATTAATTTCAGACATGACGGAGCTGTTAAACAGAAAACATTCGACTTGTTTGTTGCAACACTTGTTTGTCTGAAAGCTGCGTTTAAGCTTAAGGCGTCCATTATGGTTTTAGTGACCGAAACACACTGCAGAGCCCATAAAAGTCCACTACTGTTACCGATTTATGGCTGAGCCTGGAGAGCTCTGCAGGCCGTAAAGTGACTACTGTTCACACACACACACACACACACACACACACAGACACACACTCCTAACAACTTTATTTAATCTACATAAACACACATGTGCACACAAGTAAAAAAAAAAGCCTTTAAATATATTAAGCAACCCACACAGCCTGTTTGAATCCAGAGTTCACAGGCGGGACAAAGGTGTGTGTGTGTGTGTGTGTGTGTGTGTGTGTGTGCGTGTGTGTGTTTGTGTGTGTGTGTGTGTGTGTCACACCTGTTCAGGTGAGATCCACCTGGTTGCTCACCTGTTGTTCACCCTGTCAGATACAAAGTAAGTGAGAGAATACTTTGGTCTAACCTACTGACGTTGCCGCTGTGAATACACACACACACACAAACACACACACATAAAAACACTCCTACTCATGTACGTGATAGTAAAAACATGCATTATAAAACACACAAACATTTACTGCGTTCTTCAGGAACAGTAAATGTCGGTTCTCCTCCCGCTCACGCAGACGTCCAGCTCTGACAGCAGCCAGTAAACTGACGTCAAGCGCTCGCCGAGGCTCAACTGCTCAGACAGATGTGCTCCTCGTCCACCAGCTGCCCCACGATGACCTCCCAACCTTGACCTTTTGACCCGCAGCGACACCCTGGTCGTCTTTACACAGCAGAAAGATGATTTAGGTTTTTACTGCTCAAATGATGTTTCTACATCACGTTCTCTTTCTCAGAGATAAATTATTTTTCAATATTTGTCACTATATTAAAACTATTACAACCTTTTCAGTGGTTTAACAAGCGTCCCCCCTCCCGCCTCAGTTCTCAGCCATTATCAGTGTGACAGCACCATTATTCCCAGCTTCCTACCATTCCCAGCATCCTCTTCCTTCCCTGCAGGGATCAGGTGGGAATGATGCCTGTTTTTGCTCCCAGCTTGTTTCTCATCGTTACACAGTTTTAGTGTTGTAGACTGTATTCAGGTTGGCGTATAGTCACATGGACACATGCAGGGATGGGAGGAGAGTGATGGTGAGAAGCTTGTACACTCAACATTCACTCGACCGCCTTCCCAGGAACGCAGTTAGTAAATTATAAAAAGCATGCTCATCACATCACATATAAGCTAACGTGGGTTGTTGAGAGTCAGCGATCAAATGGTCAACGTATCAGTTCAGCCATGAATCATTTAAAAATTGTCAGGAAATAGTGGGAAGAAATTTCAGAGAGATTTCAGTCCAAAACCCAAAATATTCAGTTTTCTGTCGACACATTTCAGAAGCAGGAATCAGATCATTTCTGACATTTATGCCTGAAAAACTAAAATAATTAACTCGTTATCAGAGTTTTGTTGCTACTTATAAAAATCTTTTTGTTGTGTTTTCAGCTGATTTTGATGTTTTATGTCTGAATGTTGTCGGCTGGACTTTGATCACAACTCTTTCTTTATGCAAATATGTTTCAATTGAAAGGATTTGATTGATTATTGGTTGTGCCAGCATATTTGGTGAACTTATTTTTCATTCTTTATTTACAGATATGTTGTATGTGTATGCTGTAGTCTGAAAATATCACCATTCATTTCAATCCTTACATACAACACCACATTAAAGATAAAATTACAGAATGGGATTTGCATAAGATTAATTCATATATTTATACATATTCAAAAACTGCATTATCACTTCTGTGTATATGAAATATCAGTCACGTATAAACTGTAAACAGTTGTCTTTATATCTGCTCAAACGTGAAGCGTCCGTCAAACGTTTGAGACTTTCACTCCTCACAGCTCCATGTAGAGAAACACACTTCCCTTTGAGGACCACTTTGGCTCTTTTACAACAGGACGTCCTGCTCCAAGAGGCCATCCGTCTCACTACCTCAACCTGGGCGCACACAAACCTTTGAGTGGGCGTCGGCATTGAAGGACAGCTTTGTTTGTACAGACTAAAAACACTCACAGAAGAAGAAGAAGGTTTTTTTTGCTTTCTCGCTTTGTTGGCTTAGGGGTGAAAGTTCGTCCACCAAAGAAAAGGGGGTCAGATGCATTGATTTGGCCTTGTGACACAGGGCCGGGTGGTAGGGGTCTGGAAAGGAGGGAGGGGACTGAGGGCTCGGCCTTTGGAGGAGAATGACCTCTTAGTCACTGTTGCAGTTTCATACTTGGACTGATAGACTCTGACTGTGTTTACTCGAGCTGTGGGGGGACACGGGGGTATCAGCTTACCCGAGTACTCAACTGGGAGCTAACCAGGCTTCCTATTCAGCCAACACTGTCAGTCAATATCTTCCCCTATTCATAAAAAGGTCAGGACCAGATCTCAGGGCAGGGAGGCTGGCTGTTACTGCCGACTGGGGTTTGTCTGTGTGGTGACCCCATTGTCCTGCACAGAGAAATGTTTTAAAACCTTTTTAATCATTTGAGAGAGTGAGTAGCTTAAAGGAGAATTCAGGTTTATTACAACTGGGGCCTTATTTTGAAAGTTTTGGCCATTTTAGCCACATGGTATCAATCAATCACTTTAATAAATGAGCTGGTGGTCATTTTGGAAATGATGTGCTCTTAATTTGAAGAGCGCTGCAACTCTTGTGAGATTAGTTACTGCAATATTTTATTAAGTTTAATGTTATTTGATTACAATACCTGCACAATTTAACTAAAGTAGCTAACGTTAGCCCTAGCATGCAGCGCTCTGTGTTCCCAGTGAGCTAGCGTTAGCTTCTGTCTGAGGTAGCGAGGCGCGTTTCTTAACTTACATGACAGAAACTTAATGCATGTAAGAGAAGTGATGATTGTTGTAATGAAACAATGCAAACCATGATGGAGGTTATGAATTCAGACACAAGCTCTGGAGTTCATAGTGTCAAATGAATACCTGTACAAGCAGATGCTACACCAAGGAACTGCTCTCTGGAGACTGAAAATGTGCGTTGTTATTAGTCTTTGGAGACAAAAGTTACCAAACTCTTCATAATGAAGGAACATGTCCCACAATGCAGTGCTGTATCCAACGTAAGTTCAGTTCACTCACATTTTTAGGGCAGCAGAGGGACTTGAGTGTCTAAGATGAACCAGCTTAAAATGTAACACTGTCGTCTCCAAAGATATATGACACAAAGACCCAAGCTGTAATAAATCTGTGTGTGTGTGTGTGTGTGTGTGTGTGTGTGTGTGTGTGTGTGTGTGTGTGTGTGTGAGAGACACTATCAATCAATATAGAGAAGCTTAAGGCAGGAACATAGAGGATGGTAGTGTGAAACACAACTTGACAGGACAACTGGGAGGGTATATAACCACAAAGTCACCTCAGTGTGTGTGTGTCAGTGTGAAATCTCCTCTGAGAGCTTCTGGTCACCACAGGGCATCGTTCTTAATACACTGACCTTATCTGAGCAGTAGCCTCACACAAACAAGTCTGATAATGAAAGAGTTCATAACAGGACTGCTTTAAGCAGAGTGGGAAAGTACAAGCACAGGACTTCACATCGGCTAGAGTCGCACTAACACTCCCACACAAGCACCGAAAATACAGAAATACACAATAAGATGGTCAGACTGATGGAGAATTATCTGGTAGATGCTGCCCTCCAGTGGACATACATGGTACTACTTCTCCCCATAGATATACTGTAGCATGCACTAAATGTACAGACAGTTACATCCAATAGGCTAATATGCTAAGCTAATATGCAGCCTTGAAAAACTGTGACCCTCCCCGACGTGTCCCCTCTGATCGATGCTGCAGTCCACTGAACTACCAGACGCAGGAGCAGCTTCTTTATTTTAGTTTAGGACACAAAATGTGCAGTAACATGTACACTGTATATATTATTCATTACTGTCTACATGAGCAGGATGTATATACTGTATGTGTGTATATATATATATATATATATATATATATATATATAGCTGGCTCTGATGTTTGTGAGTTGTTCTGCTTACAGAGAAAAATATCAAACGTCAATCAGATGTCAATCAGACGTCAACGAAACCATAAAGACAGAACTACTCGTTTGCACTTCCCATTACGAGTCTCTCATGTAGTCAATACTGTGACAGATACTGTATCAGGTCTTATTTGCATCTCAGTTCATCATATTACAGTCAGATAGTAGATTTTATTCAAAAACAAAATAACTGCAGTGAAATGAAGGAAGGAATCTGATACAGCTGGATACCTCAAAACACCTGATATTTAATATTATATTATATTATATTATATTATATTATATTATATTATGTTATGTTATGTTATGTTATGTTATATTATATTATATTATATTATATTATATTATATTATATTATGTTATGTTATGTTATGTTATATTATATTATATTATATTATATTATATTATATTATATTATATTATATTATATTATATTATATTATATTATATTATATTATATTATATTATATTAATTTTTGCTAGGGTTCTGGTGTGTTTTCATTACCTGAGGATAAGGGTGTAAAATAGATGGATGGATGTTCGCTGTCAACATAATGAGAAAATATTAGTTAATTAATAGACACATCTGGCAAGTGGCAAAAATGTTGAGGATTAAGCATGATTTCACTTTTTTGTTTCACCACATAGCGTTAAAGTAAGCAGCACATTACAGGATATACTGATGTCTCCTAAAGACACCTCCTCACGACTCCTCTCACCTCTCGGTTGAGGTTAGATGAAGGTCGCGGTCCAGGTTTAATACAGAAAATGTGACTGAAATGTGATCCAGTGACCTGAAGCACGAGATGAGATTATTCATTTGTTAACGTTTAACATCTTTAACTAACCTTAACCTTAAAAGAGCTTCAGGTAAACTGAATCATACAATTTGTACAAATAACAGGAAGTCCATTTTAAGCCAAACCATGTTTTGTGTATCTTCATCATCATCATCATCATCATCATGAAACGATGTATGGTGACACATCTGCTCTCTCAGGAGTTAATGGGTTAATATCACCTTTTTGACACCTGCAATAACATTTGCATCATCCTCACCTGTAATTAGTGTTTATTAGCAAATTCTAGCATGCTAACATGCTAACATGCTAAACTAAGTGGTGAACATGCTAAATATATTTCAGCTCAAAGTGTCCCATAACCAAAAAGAGGATTATAGAGAAATGTGTGACTGGTTGGAAACTTTACTTCTCTTATCAACAAGTCTTATACACTTCAGTCCCATCGCAGGAAACATTAAAGTCCCGTCGCATTTCTTCTTGACGGGGAATTGAAATTAACTGCGGTTTCTGCTCTGCTCAGACACACGTCATAGAAACATCAACTATCTGTTGTGCAACACAGACACAAGTGTCTAAAAATCCCTCAACTTCATGTTACATTACAGTCCGTATATCAAACGGCATCGCTGCCTTTTGTTTCGTCCTCTCATCTCTTTGGTGGCTCCGTTTGTGGACCAACAGGAGCCCAGCTGTTGGGCCCCTGATCAAAGCAGATTGTGGCCTGGCTACTGTCAGTCCCAGTGTTCAACAGCCCTGTTCTGTTTGGGATTATCACACCTGCGGTTCAGGGATTAATCCCAGCAGAGACATGGGAACCAGGGACAAGATGGCTCCAGTGTAGAAGAGGAGGAGGGACGAGCTCCATCCCAGGACAAACAAACTGCTTTCAGAGGTTTTTATATGATCGTTTCTGGGTTGTTTTTTTCACCAGTGACCAAACTGACTTGAATTTTGGTCTGTGATGGATAGATGCAACTATAAAAAAAAAGACACATTTACAGTAATAAACATGATGCACACATTATCTTAAACACAAATTCTGGTTTGTGGTTGTGGTAAGTTTAAGGAAAATAAGCATGTTTCTTTCAGTTTCAGGCACCTGCTGTTTCTTTGAATTTCCATTCCTTCATCCCATATTGAGCACAAACATGCAGCAGTTCTGCTTTTCAGCTAAATGCTGAGATCAGCATGCAAACATGACAATAATACAATAAATCCAACAACACCACAGATGTAAGATTAACGTTGGTCTTTTTCATTGAACATGTTTTGTCATGTCAAGTCTGACCCCCGACCCTTCGAGTGTGACTCTGGCCGTGTCATATGTCTGTGCTGGATCAGCTTTCTTTCTTTTACTGACCATGCAGAAAATCCTCTCCTTGTTTGTTTAGCTAATTCGGGTGGCATTTTTCCCAGTCCGTTCCCTCTGAGCCAGTTTGTCTAACAGCTTAATGTCACCAGACCTCTTTAAAAAAATCCCCTTTAAACCAGTCCACACACAGTCAGGTGACCCATGCATGACATATGTGGACAGAAAGCTTTAATGAATGAATGAATCTGAAGCTGGAGATCATATTGACATTTATTCAGCTTTGGGTTGTATTTATGTACACACATGTTTTACATTTGTTCAAACTGATTGATATTTGTAGATGAATTAAGTTCAATTCAAAATACTCAAAATACTATTAAGTTTCATGATTATTTTCACAAAAATGTCAGTTACATTATGTAAAGTTACCTGAAGTCTCCAACCTGACATGTTTTCATAACCACATTCATGTGTGAACTTTAACAGTGTTTCAAACTTCCACAACTTTAGCTTATGAGACCAGAACATAAGTGTTATATTATGATATAATATTAGTCATTTTATTCATATTATGCAACTTTAAAAACAAACTAGAATAATCAACAACACAGCAACAGCAGATAAAACAGGAACAGCTGACAATACAGCAACAATAAATACAAATAAAAACAATAAAAGCAACACAAACTCAAGTAATAATAAATAACATCAGTTGTTGTTTAAGCGATACCTGCTGGAGTCACCCTACTCCGCCTCTGATTGGCTCTCACATCCTTCCCCTAAACCTGACCAACCTGACCAACCAGCCAATCAGAGGCAGACTAGAGGCGGGAAACTTGATTGAGATCCACCATCTTGTCTGCAGCCAGGTCGTTTCTCTAAAGCATCTGACAACACAAGAAAGTCGTACCATCACTACGCCGCTCGAATGAGGGTTCAACGTGCTGCACCTGCTGGTCTGGAGGGTCACCTGAACGCTGGTCACAGGTCAGAAACACGACACGACACAAACGTTTTTACACCAAGTAAATTAGATTAATAAGATCAATAACTCACGTTTTATCTGGTAACCAGAAGTGCTGCAGTCAGAAGTACGGCCCAGCCAGGGAGGCTGCACATGTGCCTGTCTGTAGCCAGAAAGACACAGAGAGGAATAATAAATAAATAAATTAAACTGAATAAAACACTATAAAACCTTATGAAAAGGGTTTTTAGGGTTAAAGTTATCACCTGCGTGACCTCAGAGGGGACGTGAAGCAACACAAACATCTGGGCTTTAAAAAGCAAGCAGCACAATAATTAATGTGATTAATGTAATTAATTAGAGGAGCAACAGGAAGTCGGAGGAGGAGCAACAGGAAGTCGGAGGAGGAGCAACAGGAAGTCTCTTCTTTGAAATGTTTCTGAGATACAGAAACCAAGTTACTGAGGTACAAAGAACCAGAGCTGCTAGAGATGTGGGCATCTGTGCTATTTTCTTTTATTTCTGTAAATGGAAATCTACAAAATACAAAAATCAAAACTTCTTCAATGTCTCCAGAATCAACCTCTTCCAAACTCGGCTTGTTTAATATCTCACACTTACAGAATAAATAACTTTATATGAACACGGGTCCTTTTCACTCAGGTATCACGTCTTTAAGAGATATTACAGATGACTCTAGATGATTATAATGCTTCTGTGAACTCACCTTTGTTAAAAACATGTGTTTTATACAAAGTCACATTTGTGGTGGGGTTGTAGATGAGGCAGGTCAGCTCTCGGTATCGACCTCCACTGATGTCTACAGTGCTGCTGGTGTTGTACAGATGGTCTCCGGCATCCTGCACTGCTGTAGTGTGTCCATCCCTCAGCTCCAACCTGTGTGTGGAGTTGAGGTGACGGAGTCTCCACGAGACCTGCGGCTCAGGGAAACCCCTCCGTGTAGTGCAGACAGCTGTCATTGCTTCTTCATTCACAACCAGGCTGACAGTCAAAAAAGGAACTGGAAGGTAAACAATGTCATGGATGTCAGGAAGTCACCTCATCACGTTTACCGCTGTCATTATTCCTCTGCAGTATCTCAAGAGTTTAAGTGAAGCTAATTTGAGTCTTTTTTTTTACTTTTTATTACGGTTGCACTAAGATGTTGTGTGTGGGATGATTATGCATTTGTTCTGGACAGTGCAGAATACATGCTGATGTGAGTTTGTCAAGTAGATATCAGAGAGGTAGCAGGAACATGACGCAGATAATAACAACAATAATAATGACAATAAGACAAATCTCCGTCCTTACCTGCGACGTGTAGAGTGATTTGGCAGATATGTGTCAGATTGTTCATCTTCCTATTTAAAACATAAACGCTAAAAGCTCTCTGGGTGTCTTCGATTGTTGGGTCTTTGAGTTTGACTGAGATATTTCCTCTTGTCATATCGTGGTGGAAGGCGGTGATCCTGTCTTGGTAGGTTTTGCTTACATGCTCGGGCATCTCCTTCCCGTTAAAAGAGTACAAAACATGATTCCTTTCATCCTGCCAGTAAAAGCACAGATCCTTCAAGATGATGGATGATGTGTTCAGAGCACATGGGAGGACCACTGACTCGCTGGCGGTACTGTTGACATTTAGCACCACTGTTGCATCAGACACTTAAAAAACCACAGGAAATACAAATATTAGGTTTCTTAAACATGTTCTGGATCAATGATACTCAAGAGTACAGAAAACCTACCTGATGGCTGACGGTGCACCACTAGTATAACAAACACGAGTATGCGTTTCACGTGCATCATCTTTCTGCTTCCTGATCACCTTCAACCTTTCTGCTGTGGCGTGCGTCTCAACAAATCGTTCATGTGAGCTGCAGAGGAGAAGCAAGCGTGGCTCTGATATTCTTCCTCCTGAAAAAAACACAGTCAGGATGAAGGTCACAGTGGAGCCGTTGGAGATGTGAAAACAAGAAGAGCTATGAGCTGCAGAGATGACGGTACTGAGACTTGATACAACAGAAGAAATGCAGAAGTAATGACTTCCTTGTACCGCTTCTCACTTTTGATTGCAGGAAGTGGCGACAAAAAAGTCAAATAAAGGCTTCTGAGAATCTTCTGACAATACAGGAAGTCTTGTTTTTATGAATGCATGTAATACCCAAGAGTCACAGAGCTTACAGAAAGTCTTTGTGATTGTCTTTACAGGCGGCACATCACAGCATCTGTGGTGGAAATAATCCTGGAAGCGGTTTCTCAGGGCTGACGGTACTGTCTTCAGATTAAGATCTAAACCACACCCACATTATGGCCTGTTTGAAATATCCTACTGCAGTAAAAGTACATACGTCTTGTGATCTACACCTATAAATCTGATATTTTCAGTAGTGATTAGTGAATCTCATAAACATTGTTGTGTGCAGACAGAAAGGTTCGAAGTTTCATTCAGTTTTATGTCTTTGTATTTTACATAATCTAAAGATAAAAACAGGTTTCTATATCAGAATAAAGCAGGTTTTACTCCTGAGGACTATTATGTAATCACATATCACATCCTGAGTCATTCAATTTGTTTTATAGGATATAAATATCCAAGTCATGACTGTGTAGAGCTGCAATGATTAGATGGAAATTCATCAGTATATTAATAAGCATTTAATAAGCTCATTTAGTTGCATAAATGAGTTAAAAAGCACATTTGAAAGTGAAAATCTCCTACCAGGAAAGCAGACAGATGAGAAAGTCTTCATCTCTTCACTCTGAAGTTTGGGGACATTACTGACAGACATGTTTGTGACAGACAGGATGTCTCAGTCCTCTTGACACGTATATATTGAATGTCGGGGGGGTTTCTCCTGTTTCATCAGAGACAGCAAATTTCTATGAAATAAGCTCATTTCCTCATCAACTGTAAACGTTTGAAGCTAACAAGAAACTGCTCTGAGAAAACAGACGAACCTGAAGGATTTTATAACTGTGGGAAGTTTTCACTGTTTTATCGTTCATTGTGACGATCGTGAGACAAAATGTGGCATTTACAGGTGAATCCACCTGGAACGGTAGCACGCATTAGATGCTATATGACACCAGGACTAGTTGAACCAGGTTTCTGTCTTAAAATCACATATACAATTTGTTTATTTATTATAATTAGTTTATTTCCTCCTCGTTTACTCGGTTTAATGTTGTATACTAATCTTTGTATTCATGTTCTGTATGTTTCATGTGGCATCTTAACAATATTTGGTGAGTTATTTGTCATTTTTTATCACAGAAATTCACCAGACAAGTCTCAAGTCTCAGTTTTATTTAATATTCCAAACACATACAGTAAATATTCTTCCTATAACAAAAAATAATAATAAATAAAGCAGCTTTCCAGTCACAGGAAACATCAGCTCCACCTTCTGCTTTCTCTTCACAGTGTTTCAATGGTTTATTATGTGATAGGTTGTTCCCAATAAACTATCAATGCTCCTGGCTGAGGTATTGATCATAGTCGCACACACAGTAACAGATCGAGCCGTCTGACCTTAAAACCTGCAGTTTCAGTGTAAAATCATCCTCCTTTATATTACAATAGTACAATATCACCTAGTACTAACTACATGCTTCATGTCATCTTGTTAGTAAAGTTAAAAACATGGAAACTTGACTTTGACCCTGTTCAACATCCAACATGACAAATAGAAATAACAGAACTTGACAGAATATGACTCGCTCTGTACTCTTATGATTCAACAGGTGATTCAGATTTGATGCCCCTTCTGACATCACAAGGGGCTTCATTCAAATAGTCCCTCCACCCTCTAGACTGTAAATTTACTCAACAGCCTGATTGTGTGTCACAAGGTGTGATACAGACAGCAAATGACAAATCACTATAGAGAATGATTGAAGTTACTCACGTTTTCTGCATAACACAACAACAACAACAACAACAACAACAACAAAAACTGCACAAAGTACAGTTATTATATAATGACTCCTCGGCATCAGGTCCTCACCTGTAAATAAGGGGAAACAACAGAGAAGCAACTTATATATTGATGAACCTAAACATCCCACAAGCTGCACAAATCATCATTATTTAGTTTTAGTTGTGTTTATGAGAATTATAAAACTGCCTAAACGTAGTTTTTTATTGTTTTATTCATTTTTCGTTCATCTGTATCACTCACCAGGAGCGTCAGTCTTCACGGTGCGTTCGATGCTGTGGTTGGTGCGAGGATTACTCACACGGCAGCTTACTGACTTCAACTCTTTGATGCTGACGGTGCTTGTGACAGAGAAGGTTTTGTGTGTTGCATCCTGCTGCAGGGACGTCTGAGCGTCCAGCTCCAGGTGTTGACTGCTGGACTTGTTTTGACCCGTCCATGACACTTGAGGTTTAGGGTATCCTCCACGCGCCTTACAGGTAGCACTGTTGACTGTGCTGTTAATGGTCAGGACTAGATCTCGGTAGGGAGCTGTGGGTGTGTCAGAAAACATGACGGTTATAGTTGACATTGATGGTATTTTTGAGTATAGCTTTTGTTTTGAAGGTAAGAAGCAACTATTTCATACCTGAGACCTGCACGGATGATTTGCACAGGTGTTTAGGACTTTTATTACAGAAACCAAAATTGGCCCAGAATATTTTATCGTCATCTCCAACATGAACATTGTTAAGTCTAATCGAAATATTTCCAGAACTAAAGTCAGTATTGACGGCTTGACACCTGTTCATGTATTCATCAGTTACTTCCTGTGTAATCCCGTTTTTCCAGTGGAATAAAAGTTTGTCCGACTGGTCCTCCTGCCAGTAAAACCATGTGAGGCATGAATTCCTTATTGGTAGTAAACAGGGAATCAGGACGGACCCTCCAACGGTGGCATTGAGAAGCGTAGATATTTGACCCATGATAGGTGCTAGAAAAGAGAACAAGAGTCCCGACTGAAATGTCAACAGAATCCACTTTCTTCAGATGTCCTGATATTTAAACTTTGACCCACATGAACCCTGTTAAATTCTTCTCTCCTAGAAATTACATTTATATACTTGTTTTCTCAGTTACTGAAGCATCATATCAGTGTTTCAATGTTTACTTGGGTACCCGACTATTGTTTTAAGACAGACTATCTATCCTTTGACGCATCATGTTTATCTGAAAAATGTTTCATGCTAATATGAGCATCCAGGTATCAGCAGGAGGCAGGTAGAGATAATTTAAATAACTTCCAGGAAATGAAAGAGGAATGATTCATAATCAGATTAACATCATCAAAACATTCATATCATGCGTATTAATGTTTGGATCCAAACCAACAATGAACTGTAACAAGTAGACTGTGTACCTGGACTAAGGTGCATTTCATCAACAGCCAATCACATATCTTAAAACACAATCTACAAAATGAATCTGGTTACTGTTTATAGTTTACAGCGTCTGCAACAAAGCATTTTAGATTCATTATAGCAACAGAAGCCGAGGCTCATGGGTATTGTAGTATTCTTATAGTCAACCACCAAATTCATGCACAACATGTGATTTCTCAGAAATTAAGTTGAAATAATTGAAGCTGCCAAAAAACCAGCCGAGCAGCTCTGTGAGTCCTTGGAAACAACGTCAGCGTGAATCAGTGCGTTTCACCTGTATGTGTGGCTTAAGGCGATAATACACACTATACACAACTATTACACACTTATAATACGCTGTCAATGAATCAGTCAATGAGCAGATTCCTTACCGATGAGAAGTGAAATCTGGAGGCATGAAGAAAACATGTCTGTCCTGAAAAACAGAATAAAAGGTCTTATACCAGTTTCACCATGTCACATATTAATAATTAAGTTATTTTCATTATGTTTCAGACTAATATTTTTTTTTTGCAGAGAAAGTCAAGTTCATACGTAGTTTAAAGCAGGATTATTTCTCTGGGTGATGAATTTAATATACATAGTTTCCTTCAATGCTGCCACTTATTAATTAAATTAGTTATTTAAAGTTCACTATGCAGCCATTAAGAGAAGAGATGACACTTACCACATTCAAATACGTCTCCACAGGAGCTGGTTTCTTCTTCTGACAGAGCAAAGTGAAAGTACATTCAGAGCTACAGCTCCTCCTTTATCATCTGATTGGCTGCAACGTCAGACACACACAAAAATGGATTTACTCTGAATAAGTTACAATACCGGTTATTAATCTGTGACTAATGCTTTGTCATACTGTAATCTATCTAAGGTCTAAGGATAAATAAATATTAGTACTAGTCTCAAAAAGACATAACTCATCATAAAATCCTTAAGACAAACACTTCAGGAAGTGTTAGTGAGTTCAGTACGTGACATAATCTTGTGTCTGGTGTTTTCTCAGAAACAGACACACAGTTTGATGAGACTTTCTTCAGAAACAGTTCATGTTTTCACCACTAGAGGGACCAAAGTCCTTCTGTAAAACCCATAAAATGGGGACGTCCAACGTCATCTGACTCATATCAGTACGACAGGGTGTAAGTGACCTGTTGTTCCTCAGAATAGCACAAAGCCACTGGAGCTCATGGTTTACAGTGATTGGACAACAGTTAAGGTTGATTGGCCTGAAACCCTCTTAGCTGTTGTAAAGTCACTGTGAATCACAGCCTCAGGTGGCTTATTGTGTTACTACATACCTGGCAAGGTTTCATCACAACAAACACAGCAACAAACAATGCAGTCATTTATTGATGACAACTCAAGCAGAATGGTTGCCAACAGGTACTGAGGTGTGGCTCTGGACAGGTGTGTTTTATATTGCTCACTCTGATGGAGAGCCTGGTTTAATGGTGTCATCAGTTTCTCACTCATTCATTCCCTCTTCCTCCTCCATCCTTCTCTCTCCAGCACTCGACTCAGCCCACCCAGTTGGCGCAGTAAGTCATGGACCTTGCCATCCCTAAAAACATACTAGACTACAGACCTCATGTCAGTGACTATGTCAGTAACTGCAGCAGCTGCCCGTCGTGTCTCCACCCAGCGTCACGGCTCTGGAAGCACTGGCTGTTCTCGCTGCCATTGTTGTCTGTCCTGGTCTGTATGGGAACCCGACAGGAAGTGATCTCACTTCCCGAACCCTCAAAACAAAATATTAAAAAACGAGCCAGTTTTTCCATCTGCTCCGCTCTGCCTCTCGGTGGGATCTGGTGGTTCAGTTTCTGTTTCAGTTGCTACCAACAACAGCTGTTGCTGTGCAAATATTAACCGGTTGTTCAGCATGACCTTCACCTCCAAGCCCCAAAACAAAAACAAACTGCAGTACTTCTGGTTTAAATGGCCTCTAATGGACCAGCAGGTGGATCCATGTGTCTGAAGAGTCAATAATTTACTGTCATAACGCAATAAAACATAAACTGATCAGGTCACACAATAAAAGCACAGAATTAATGAATAAAAAATAAAAGCATCCTGCGATCATTAAAACCAGCATTAATACACGGATGCAACGTAACCAAGTACATTTACTCAAGTACAGTACTTCAGAGGATAGAGGCAGTAACAGTACATAAGTACTGTGATCTTGATGTAGTTAAAGTACTGCAGTAACAGTACATAAGTATAGTGATCTTGATGTAGTTAAAGTACTGCAGTAACAGTACATAAGTACTGTGATCTTGATGTAGTTAAAATACTGCAGTAACAGTACATAAGTACTTATACTAACACTAATCATTGAAGAAATGAGAATGAATAATTTTTAACCACAAGATGGCAGCAGGTGGCAAAATACGTCTTCCTGGGAAAATGAAAGGCGGCTCCCAAAAGAGGAGGAGAGAGGGACAGAGGAGTGAGTGAGGAGACGGCTAAAAACAGATGACAAGAAAGAAGAGAGAAGATGGACAGAGTGTTTTATTTATCCAGCCTCCAGCTAGTAAGACCTCCATCCTGTCTGCTTCTATGTCTCTGTCATTAAGACTCTCCTGACCGTCTCTGTTGTCAGACAGACAGATGTGGAAGCAGCTGGAGGAAGCTGATCAGATCAGCCTGGAGCCAGACGGCAGCAGCAGCATGCCACCTTAAGGAGCACTGAGCTCCACGTAAGTACATGTGCTGTCTCACACACACGGGAGGCTTGTTTCATATGTGCTTTATGTGCTCTTCATACTCTCTCTGCTGTGCTTTTCATACTGCAGTCAGCTACAAGTATCATCGGTCCAAAGCTGAACAAACACTCGGTGTGTGAAGTGATCTTGGTTGTGTTTGGTGGATGAGAGGCAGCTGTGTTGTGATGTAATCTGTCAGCTCGAACCACAGATTCTGCCTGCGTGGCCTGATAGGAACATGAACAGCACATCATCCACTCATAAAACACACTCCTCCTTAATCCTTAAAAACCCAGAAGGTCATTTAAACACTGCAGATTTCTGACTTTTCTAACAGAATCTGCATTAAAGTGTCATCTATCTGCTCCATGGTGATGAAAATCTGTTTTTGCATGTTTCTCAAGTTACGACTATATTTAGTCCAGTGAACAAAGCGTAGTAGAGTAGAGAGTATTTACTGTCCCAGCGGGGGAAATTACTCCTGGTTCACATAAGAAACATCTTAAACATGTGACATTTGCAGCACGGTGGGTTAAAAGAAACTGTGGAAGCTGTAAGAGTTAAAGTATTTATTGCATCTTGTCCTGTTGCACCAACATTTAGCCTTCGAGTTTGGCAGCTTGATGGAGGCTGAAACAAAGACGTCTTCTTCCCTGATGGTTTGTATTCAGCTGAGGGTCTGCACTGATCTAAATCTAATCTAACTCATTCGTTTTGGAGTTTATGACAGTAAAACGGTTGAAAACGTGACTTTCCGTGAACCTGAATGTCTTCTAGGATCAATACATTTGTAAATATTTTATATCTATACCTGTATTAAATGGAACTAACGTCATCTAATCTGCAGTAAGCTCATGGTACAGCTGCTGTGACCCAGAAAGACACATGCAGGCTGTCAATCTGCTGATTAAATATTGCTCTGCTTCTATCCGTCTGGAGATTATCTGCGTTATGAGACTGGAGTTTTATTTTACAGCCTGCTAACTCTACTGTACAACAGTCTATAAAAATAAAGCACCTGCAGGACTAATGCAAGAAAAATGCATGACGGGGGACATCCTCATCAGCTGCATGTTTACTGAAGAGGTTAGTGAAGACAATGCAGTATAAAAACCAGTGGTTTCAACCTTTTAGTCTGTTGACGTCTTACTAAAAGCAGTGTGTAGTCGGGTCACATTTCAGATGTCTATGAGTTGTTAACAGCTCCACCAAATAGTGATTTTTACCTCTAAACTTCTCACATGGTTTCATTTCAATAAATGTTCAAATGATCCAATATTTCAGCAGAAATCAAAGATGAGAGAAAAAGTCCAATACTTATGTACTGTGTTTATCATCGGATGTTTTATAGATGGAAAGAGGAAGAAACCACATGATTCATGACAGACTCACTGATTCACTGATTCACTGATTCACCAACACCAGTTCTCCATTAAACTTGTGCTTTGTTTTTAGACTTGGAGGTTGTTGATGTAGAAGTTTTATGACTGAATATGTCAGGATACCTCAGGGATATAGGGAAACCTCTTCAATGCATATTTAGGCGCTTTGGGAACGATACCCTTTCATTTTCAACTCATGTGGTGCTGTGGCCGCAGAGAGAGGAGCGAGGGATGACATGGAGGAGGAGAGTGACTGTAACTGAGACAGAGAGGTGGAGAGAGGAAGGGAGGATTAGGTTGGGTGCCTGCGGTGACGCATGATGTCAGAGGAATGTGTTGAGCCTCTCCTTCAACAAGCTGGAGCTGCGTGGAGCGACGGCCACATCACACAAACATACCAACGCTTTCAGCCCGTCTAACTCTCCACCAACACCCAGGAGCAGAAACAGATTTAACTTAAAGAACGTTTACACTTCCCTTAAAAGATTTACTGTACAAAAAAAAAAAATCAAAAAATCTTCACAAAAGAAGTGAAATTAAAGCAAATACACACAAACCCCATAACATCAAACTCACTTTGTCATTTAATGATGGAGGAATGTGTTTTTTTAGTGGCCTCCCAGCATCCGGCCCTGCAGCTGGAGCTAGTTGCAGGGATTACAGTGATGGAGACGGAGGGAAGGAGTGGTAGAGAGAGGCAGGCAGACAAAAGGAAAGAGAGAGAAAGAGGCTGATATAATGTATGGGAGAGCCAGACGCTGGGAACAGCTGGACACACGATGACTAATATTAGCAGTGAGGTAAGACGGTGGAGGATGGAGAGGACGGGCTGTGTGTATGGAGGGCAGCTGCTACTGTAAACCAACCGCAGTGAACTCACTTTTATTTATAGCAGCACAGTCATTATACCAGAAATCGGAGTTTAACCCTTTAACATCCTCCTTTACCGCATTGTTTCCCCTCATGTACTCATGTTGATGTGTCCTGTATGTGACTGTCCTCCTCATCTTTAGTCATTGTTGTTTCAGTAGAGTCTCAGGGACAGAAAAGCCAGTCTGCCATGTTGTTTTCCCACCAGCGATCAGTAGGAGCAGACACTAAAACGCCATGAAAGAAAACTAGTTTCAGTTTAAAACTAGTTTAAAACTTCATGTCATTTGCAACATGTATTTAGGACCATATATTAACATCTGTATTAATATTGTGTTGAGTCATCCAGCAGTCACAGTATAGTTGAAACTATAGTTTTCATCCTCTTGGTTATTATTCTACATGCACAATATTAATTTTTCTTTCATTCTGGGAAAAGACCTTACAGTGAAATCTGGAATAAAGTTAGGAAACATTTCTATAAATAACGTCCCACATGATCAGTAAACAGGCTGGAGAGAAACAGGAAGTGTTTCCTGAATGTGCCCAATAAACCTGATCATTAGTTTATATATAGTGCGTTTAGTGTCATTAACATGCTGCAGAATATATGTGGGACCAATCAGATGTCTCTTAATTATACTGCATAATGGAAACACACACATGATATATAAACCATACGTTGTTAGTAAACAGTTGTTTATTTCCATCATGTGGAGTCGTGTTTAATATTCCCTCTCTGTTCGCTCTGTTTCTGCTCTCTACCAACTCCTGGCTTTTTACAGCTTTTTATATTTCTATAATATATATATTAATAATGAAGCACCTTTAGACCGTCACTGTACATATTTACCTGGTGATTTTTAACATCCGTCACTCATGTGTCTGACAAAACACTTTAACACTTTACAAATAAAATGGTCTTAAATGTAGAAGTGGTGTCTTTTAAAGTTATCTCATCCATGTTTTTTCACAGACCTGCTTTTAGACAATCAAGTAAACACAGGAAAGAAGCAGAAGGAGGAGGAGGAGGTTTATTTTGGAAGTCAAGACTGTGAATTCAGTCCACTTTTCCACCAGTCCTGAATAGGAAAATAAAGAAGCCAGTGTTTCATTGAACATTTACTGTGACTGGCCAATGTCTTATTCACCACAGCGCAGCATGGTGCAGGAGCTTTTATAAGCAGCCGTTCACCATCTGCAGTAGCCCGAGGCCTGGAAGGACCTCTCCCCAGTAAAAGTGGAGCAAGAAATAAGTAGCTCAATTATGTGTAAGTGAGAGAGGCAGAGCTGGACTGGAAATAAAGGGCCGAATTCAGCTGGCTTTTTGGTCGTAAGCTGGCCTCCACATGTTGTAAAAATACAGACGCAGCAGCAGAAGCAGGTTACTTCAGGGCACCGATCGAGAAAGACTCAGACTTCCTTTGTGTGTCATGTGTTTTTAAAGTGAGTCAGAGGGCTAAAAGCATTTATTCATATAACTTTACTCCTGTCTGTTTTACAGTCCGGTGTCTCCACTTGGTGAAGATGTAGTCTGTTCGATCTCTATGGAGATGTCTCCAAACACAGTCTCCTCTGCCTTGTTGCCATGGTCACTGTGGTTGCTGTTCTTCGTGACCTCTGTCACCCAGACAACAAGCTCTGCCCCAACACCTGAAACGTCTCCGCTAGCCAACACCACGCTGCTGTTCAGCAGTGGCGCCCCTAGCTTCAACATGCGGAACTGCAGCTGCTCCGCACCGATCCGGGACTGCGACGAGGCTCTGGCCAACTCGCTGTGCAGATGTCACACCGTGTTGCGCTCCGCTCTACCCCCTGCTGGGCTCAGAGAGCCTGGACAACTCACCGTCTGGGTGAAGGAGCTCTGGGTCCTCAAGGAGCTGCTGAACATGAGTGCCATTGGCCATTTGCAGTTGTCTTTTTGTGGAATAGAAACAGTGGACAGTCAGTACCTGGCTCTGCTAGGTCTACGGACCCTCAGGATCCACAGCGCAGTACCAGAGGCGTCCTACCCCAACCAGGAAATTTCAATCTCCCCCACAGCAGTGGAGCTAGAGGTCCCCTCATTTGACTCGTCCTCCTCCTTGCACATGACCTTTGTGGATGTAGCGGTGCTGAACGGGCTTTCTTCCCTGAAGGCGTACAGCGTGGTTGGACCGTCGGCTCCCGGCCTCTCCCAGCACTTCCCTCACCTGGCTTTGCCCTTCGCTTCGCTGACCTCTGACCCCTGTGATGACTCCACGGCTGCAGAGCCTCTGCCCAACGTGCTCATCACGTTTGTCTACTAACGTGTTCTCATACATCTCTGAAGAACAGCTGAAGGACAGAAATCATTTACAACACAGCTGGAGGTTTTTTCTTGGAAAGTTGCACAACGGACGTATTCTCGGTGGAATATAAATCTGGCTGCTGTACGTTGACTTTGGCCTGAATGTGACTTTGAAGAGTGTTTCCAGAGACGTTGACAGTTTTCTTTTCCTGACGCTCCTGCTGCTGTTTCTTCATACCGTAACAGATGAAAGGTTTGGGACGGTTTCCTGTCTACAGCATGTTGGCATCATCCTGTAACAGAGCTAATGTTGATTTGATGATGACCCTAAACCACGAGTGTGTGTTTACATACTGTATTATATTGTTGTTATGGCTATATGTGTGTTAGTTGTTATTGGGTACTGATCGCTTTATTAATGGTTAATAAGTTGTTTTCTAATGATGATGAAACCTTTAATAATGAATGTTTATCCAGGTTGTAAAACAAATCTTTATCAGGTATTATAATATCAGTTATTAATGATTAATAAACCTTTCTAAATGGTGTCTTATCAGACAATGTACTCATTAATGGTTTTTAACTTATCTATTATGAATTTGCAAATGAATTATTAACCATTAATAAAGCCAATACAGTTAAAACCTATTGATGCCTTATCAGAAAATGGAAACCAAAGGCAGAATCACCAGTAAATTTATTATCTAAAACCGGAGCTGCAAGGATTAGGTGATTAATCAATTAGTTGATAGACAGAAAATCAAATACTACTATGATAATCAGTAATTTTTTAAAGAAAATAATACTTTCTCTGATAGTTTACTGGATGTCTTTGGGACGAAACATAATTGGTGATTTTCAACATTTTCTGACATTTTATAGGCCAAGCAATTAATCGATAAAGTCATCAACAGATTAATCGATAAAGTAAATAATCATTAGTTGCAGCTCTGAGTAAAAAAACATGTATTTATTAGTCGTTATAAACCTTCATAAATCTCATTATAAAGTGGTCTTCATAGTCATAAATGACTCAATGGAAAATGAGCTCATACAGATACAGTAAAAACAAGGGATCAAGTGTTAATATGGTTCAGTTTTCCAACGATCAGCTAACAGCTTTTACGTTCAACTCTCACTGTCAGCGGAGCACTTAGTGATTCCCAAAATCACCAGTCAGCAGATGAGCTCATGAGCGCTGTGTGTTTAAAACCACAGGTAGCTGGAAGACACGCTGGCTCTGGATACACTACACAAAATTGATTCTGCAGATCAAATCGCTGTGTATCCACATCTGGCCTGAAAATGTGTGTCTCTGCATGACATCTCTCCACATTTGATCCAGAATATCCGGCGGCAGCGTGAGCAAAAGCAGGTTTTCTTATCGACCTGATTGAATAACGAGACGTGACAAGAGGAAACGCAGCCACAACCGTCCAGACACAGATATGCCATCTGCTAGAACAATATCCAGTCTGCTCCCAGAGAGGGATGAGATGTTCCAGATCACACTGCCAGCTGCCAAGTGGGTGTTAGCTCCTTATCTTCTGATCCCATGCAGGTGTTGTCACATATATCAAGGCAGCAGGACAGCATGGACTGCAGGGAGGAGGCCTTTGACTGGACCGCAAAGAAAAAAAGTAGAATAAATGAGTGGAGATAAATGCAGATGCTTCCACACACGACATGCTTTTATTATTCCTGCTTAAAATATGACGTTTCACTTCTGAATTTTGCAGAAATCTATTAATAAACCCCAAACTTAAAAACAGTCTAAACATGGTTAGTTGAGCCCATGTCTTGTGTCAAAATCTATTTTTAATATTTCAGCTGATATGATGCTTACATGGTGCATATCCAGCTCACTCCCAGCAGGTTAATAAATAATTCAAAATCAAAATCATTTTCTATCAATCAACTAAACGATGCAGCTGTGATGAGAAGTAAAGCGTTTGTCACATTTCTGGTGTACATAACGCTGCATCATGTGTGGTCCTGTATGACACCTGCTACGTGTTAAAATACTGCATAGTAGAGTCTTAATGACAAAGAAACAAGGACACATTTCTGCTTCAGGGATCAAAAGATGTTCGGTGGCAGCTGGATCAAATCTAGAGGAGTCAGAGCGGCTCACGGTACTGTTGTGTCTGGGAAGGAGCTTTGTGTGTTAGTCTCCTTTATTAAGGATATTTAAAATTACCAAATTATAGTAAAAAAAAGATAAAAGAATGTATAAGAAAACAAAAAAGACAAAGACTGTGTCGGTCTGAGAGGCGCCGGAGGCTCGCTGCGTTTTTCCAGCTGGTCTTATTGAGTGCAGATGGACTAATAAAACAAGTTGTTTTGAAATAGGTTAAATTGGACGCCCCAAAGAACAAAAATCTCAGGATCCAGCAGCCAACAAGTCTCACTCTGTTTGGATCAAAACAAAGACTTTCACTCTGTTCAGCTGGATGTTCACTTATTAACCCACATGAAGCCAAGTTGGCAGGCGAGCCATTCGATCCACTTACAGCTGTTTGTCAGAAGTCAGTTTCCATGAAGTTACTAAATATTTTGTTTTTTCCTGCTTCTGAATGTTTTCTGGAGAAACTTCAACCGAATGAAAGAAGAGTTAAAAAGGTCAGATTGAATTAAGAAGTTGAATCTGTAGCTGCTTTCATGCTCAACGTCTCATTTCCTGTGAGAGGTTTCACTAAAGCTGCTCTCACAAACACAGTCCGGGGCCAACACTTCTGTTCTGCACATCACTTATGAACTGCTGCATGTGTATGCATGTGTGTGTTTGCGTGCGTGTGTCTACATGCTCCTGCAGGTTGTGCACATGGGTGTGTCTCTGTGTGTGTGTCAACAACACAGCGAATGTCTGTCTGTGACCGTACTGCATGTAGGTCCAATTGCACCATTTTACTGTATATACATCAGGTGAAAATATCAACTTTTCAGCAAGTTAAAAAGAAACAGCCTTGATTTTAGCTAAAATGAATTTACATACATTGATTATATTCAGTAATTGTCGCTTCATAAATGTAAACGGTTGTTTTTATAGTTTTTCTAGAGAGAGAAGAAGTTTTATAGTTTCAGAGCCTCTGCTGCTCACACCCAAGAGAAACAGGATCAGATTTCCTCATTAGTAACGCATTGTAGAGACTCTGCTTCCAAAGTTGAAGTCTGGGTGGAGAGTCTATATTCTAAGATGAATTAGTATCTGATAATCTAGATTAAGATTTATGTCAAACCCGGGTGGGTTTCCATCCACCCTTAATAAATAACATGAGCAGAAACGCTGGAAAAACGCTGAAATATCTGCACAGCTTCGGCCCTGCTGGACGCATGAAACAGACGTTTCGATATGTGTCTGTATAACTGACACGGGTCTGTCAGCTTTTCTCTCCATCACCAGCATGTGTGTCACGTTTTCCATCGCTTCAGCTTTGATCGTCACCCTACAGACTCATTTATGCTCCTTTTAGCAAACAAATACGTCCATTTCAAACAATGTAACCGTCACTGCCCACATACTTCCATGTGAACTTTACATTGACATGGACGTTTAACAATACATCCACTAGAGGGCAGTTCAGAGTCAAACATGGCTGACGACGACAAACACGGCGATCGATGGTGGACGAGGTCGCAGAAAAAAACGAATCAGCGCCACCATCTGTTTACTCAACGTAATATTCACAATGAAAAACACCTGAGACATGAAAACGAGCCACTGAGATATATGTCGGGGGGTAAAAGTATCAAATGAACTGAAAAGTTGGGAGTTTTCTCAACTTCAACTTCAATACATTCATTCTATCATTGTGTTGCCACCTAGTGGCCAACAAAGGAACTGCAGTTCATATTCAGCTCAGCTCAGGTGCTTTAAACGTTCAGCTAACATTACTGTGTTTAACCTGGGTTAAATACAACACTGGTTTAACTACCCAGCAGCCATCTGGCATTTTGACCCACAAGACTCAGCTAAAAACGAATGCTTTGTTTCTTCTTCAAAACGATGCATAACAAAAGATACACAAGTTATTACCGATCAATAACAAACTGTGACATGTATGTTTACATAGAGTAAATTATAACATGCTAAATTAAAAAGATAAAACCAAACTAGGTCCAACCAACACCTATGCTGAATAAAATGATTTTAAATTTGAACCCAGTGATTTTTAATTTGAAGGACTACATCCTGGCACTAAATTCACTTTCTTTCTTTTTGGTAACTTTCACTTTTTTAAAACACAAGTTAACTGTTGCTCTTTGTTTGTTGAATGGAAACAGGTTGAGTCTAGTTTCTGAATGCCATCTGGTTTAGGAAATAAAACCAGACCAGAGTCAGTACTCTGAAGTATTCAGAGTCAGTGCTCTAAAGTATTCAGAGTCAGTACTCTGAAGTATTCAGAGTCAGTATTCTAAAGTATTCAGAGTCAGTACTCTGAAGTATTCAGAGTCAGTACTCTAAAGTATTCAGAGTCAGTACTCTGAAGTATTCCGAGTCAGTACTCTAAAGTATTCAGAGTCAGTACTCTAAAGTATTCAGAGTCAGTATTCTAAAGTATTCAGAGTCAGTGCTCTAAAGTATTCAGAGTAAGTACTCTAAAGTATTTAGAGTCAGTACTCTGAAGTTTTCAGAGTCAATACTCTAAAGTATTCAGAGTCAGTACTCTGAAGTAGTAGTTAGTACTCTAAACGTTGGCTTCAACATGTTGCAGCTTTCCTGATGGCTTCCATACACCTTTTGATGGACTTCAAGCCTAAATTCACAGCCAGCGCTCAGCACAGGAACACACTGAGCAGCCAGGAACCCGCCTTTAGTCACTCTCATGTGGTGAGCGGGTGATTACGCTGCTCTGCAAGCCACAGCTAATGGTTTTCAGGCACAACGTTTAGTACGAGCCGTGAGACGTTGCACTAGTGCTCCCATCAGTGCACATCACACATCACACTCTTTAAACGTCTGGAACTTTCCACCACAAAAAAAAAATTGTGTGAAAATGAGATCAGCGGGTGAGATTTTGGGTTTTTGTCAGAGCGTCGAGCTTTGCTTTGTTACGTCACCTTACAGATTTACATCAGACAATGTAATTATTAAACGTTATAATGTTTGAAAAACCCAAGATGATTGAGTCACATTGCAAATGTGCATTTTTAATTTTTACAAGCTTTGCCGCGTTTGCCGTGTAGTGTTTAAGAAACAGACTGTGTATTTGGAAACAGCTTAGCATGTTTGATTTGTATATAATTTGGCTTATTTAAGCAACGTTTGTTTGTTTGTTTGTTTGTTTGTTTGTTTGTTTGTTTGTTTATCATGAAAGAGACGACGTGGGTTGTTTTGTCCACAAACAAACAATAAAAAGATGATTTAAACTGATTTTGTGGTTGTTTTGCATACAGTCAAAGCTCGTACGTTTGCTCCTGTACTAAAGTACGACTGAGAGGTACTTGTACTTTACTTGAGTATTTTCACGTCACTACTTTATACTTATACTCTATATACTTGTTGATTTATGTTAAGTTGTATATAAATCCATTATCAATCATTTTAAGTGAAAATCTTAATCCATTTACTCAGCCTAATACTTCCCTAAAGAGCAAAGAAAAACCTATAATCAGGATTATTATTAAATATCTATTCATGAAAGTACTGAGAGCAGAAAAGTTGTTTTCTTCTGTAAAACGTCCTCTAATCACGGTTTCTTTAAATTATGCATTAAACATTTGATTAACATCTTTTAATTTAGGATCCATCATTTAATCCGTTGCAGGTAAAGTGAGATAAATGTGATTTTTCTTTCTACTTTCTAATGAACAGGAGGAACAATGTTTTAAGACACGCTGTAACGTGTTGAGGATCATTGCTGCCACCGTGTGTCAAATAAAAGTAAGTATTCATTCAAATAACTGGTTGAAAACAAATTCACGTCCTTCACAGCAAAAGTACTAATACACTGTAAAAATACTAAAGTATGTAAGTACCATCAGCAAAACTCACTTAAAGTATCAAAGGTGCAGTTTTACTGTGATATATGGCGTTTGTGTGTTAATACTTGTGCTGCATTCATGTGTATTTTTAACTACTTTATATACTGTTGGTTAGTTTAATCTACAGTAACGCGTCATATCTGATCAACAAGCTCAGAAAAACAACAACAACATGTTTGTTTCCAGCTTTGTGATGATTCCTCCTTCAGCGGATCCCAATGGGGTTTAAATAGTTTATTATTCTTCACAAGTCGGAGCATTTTCTCAACCTTTAAAGGGACATTTCAATTCAAAATATTACAAATTAAAAATCACCAGAAAGGGTATGAAAAATTATAATCTGAAAAAGTAAGTAAAAGTACTATGTTTCTCTCTGAGATGAAGTAGCATCAAATGGAAATATTCAAGCACACTAAGCACCTTGGACTTGTACTAAAGTACAGCACTTGAGTAAATGTACTTTGTTGTATTTCACCAGTGACAGTGAGCCGTGGTGTAGAAATACTTCATAGTCTGACTGGACAAACATCTTATGTAATCAGCCTGTTTCCTTCTCTCTCAGCGCCCTCTACCTTTTAAAAATCACACACACCAGATGGAAACCACCCAGTGACGTCCTATGGTGACGTCTGGTAAGTACTTCCTCACCAGCCACACAGGAAGTCATATGATTGCACCTTCACAATAAGAGTACAAACCTGTGCTAGGCTGTGTATTATTTCAGACAAAATTGGAAAATATGAGTTTCTCATATAAGGCTGCAACCACCATCATTTTTATGATTGTTTGAGTTGAGGATTATATTCTCGGTTAATCCCAGGTCATGATAATTAATCCCAGGTCATGATTATTAATAATGTGATAGGTTACACAACAACAAGCACAATCAGCAAAGTTACCGACCCGAGTGGAAATCAACCCTGAAATAACGCAGTTTGACCCTGTCAAACACAAAACTGACGTGGACCCTGGTTGGACCTCAGCATTAACATAAACATAAACGTAAACATAAAGATAAACATAAACATAAACATAAACATAAATGCCTTTATGGGCTGAGATAAGATAACCTCTCCATATTTACTGAATTACTGAAGCATACATGCAATTATTTGAAACTACGACCCTTTTATTGGATCATTTTGATCATCATGTCCCATCAGAATAATGTGTTGCCATATAATCACATGAAAACAGATACAGTGGTGTTATTGTGTATTGTTCTGTAGTTGTATTATTGTTGCTGTATATGAAAATATTTATAGAAAGTACATATGTGTGTATAACAGAAAACCAGAAAAACAGTGTTTGTCAGTAGGACCTTTACCTTGAAGGTAATACAGGAAGTAGCAGTGTATTTTTGCAGTAGTTGTCAGACACCAGAACTACTACTGTACAGTACTAACAAAAATCTCTAACTGCGGGCTGACTGACTATTTCCTCAGACTTTGCCTCTCGGGACGTTGAATGGACTATTAGAGGCTGTGAGTGCTGGAGCATTAATGAAGAGTCAATACAGGCTATTGATCAGTTATTGAACAGATGTACTCCTGAGTTATATGTGTACTTTCTGTCAGCACACTTCATTGTGATCAGTCAAGTTATGCCAGTTTTAAAAGAGGAGACAACCTTTTCTTTCTACATATCAGGTAAATGCTGTTGGCACATTAACATTCATGTGATCATAATTTAACTGAGAATATAATAATATAATATAATCCATCTCTGTCTGAAGTTTTCTATGAAATACAAATGTAGATCATTAAATGTGTCAGGTGCTCTTCGTCTGTTGGCTTTTTAATGATTTAGACACTATAATAAAAGCTTTTTAATATTTCCTTCCTTGTTGTTACATTTTCTTATATCTGAATTATCTTTTTGTTTTAAAGTCTATTATGTACTTATAGTAAATATGATAAAATATAACAGCATTATTTTAAACTAAAGAAATGTGGTTATTCTCCTAAAAGGAAAATATTTAATATAATAGTAATAAGTTTGAATATTAGGAGTAATTTTCTGTTTCTTTATGCAGTATCAATACAGTCTGTGACGGGTGAGACAGACACACTACCTGCTGCTGTATGAGGACAAAAGCATGAACTGTTTCCTTCTCACTCTTTATCTGAAGCTCCTCCTTGATTCAGGTGAGTCCACCAGGTTCACTCAGGTGACAAGCTTTAACCCAACAGGCTGTTGGATAACGTTCCCCTCAACACACTCACTAATGTGCCGTCATTAAATTGTGTCTTTTGAACCTTCACATGTTTTATGTTCTACAGTGTTTGGTTCCCTTCCTGCTCCAGTCAATGTTTCTATGAACTCTGTCAACTTTCACCATGTCCTGCGTTGGGATCCTGGGCCCGGCAGCCCCCCAGGAACAAGCTACTTGATCTTCAAGCGGTAATGTCACTTTTCCACCGCCGTGTGTTTCCCTTTTCAGGCACGAGGAAATGAGACGGTTCGCTGTAGATCAGATCTTGTCGAGCTCCAGTGTTCCCAAAGTTGTCATGAAATGTTTATTCAGATTCATAAAATGAACCTTTTCTACAAATTTTGACAATTTTATTAATTTAATAAAAGAAAAATGATTTTATTCTGGGCGACATTCTTGTGTTTAGATGGCATTTAATATCTCAGCTTCTTTTCCAACACGGGTTAATTAACTAGAGCTGCTGTCTGTCAAGCAACAGAAAAATCTGTCTGTTGAACTAGTTTGATAATTAATTATTGGTTTCAGTAATTTTTGGGTTTCACCTTCCTAAATGAGAAGTTTGCTGCTTTTCTTTGTGATATGTGACATTAAATTTAAAATGAAATGTGGGTCATAACAGACACAACTAGCAAACTAAAGACAATTATCATGATCAATCATCTCTGACTGTTGTTGCAGCTTTAAGTTATTAGTTATCTCAAGGAGATTAAATCGAACGCAACTGGACTTGGTTATTATCAGTTAATCTTACAATTATTTTTTGAATAACCGTCTTGTCTACATGAATTTTAGTCATTCAGTCATTTGGTGATATTCAAACACACAGATATTCAGTTCATCATCACATGAGACAAAGAAAGGCAGCAGGAGAATGTTGATTATGATTATCTAATTATCAGAATAGTTGTTTTACCAAACTCTAACCAACTGTGCAAGTTCTCCTTCTTACAAACATAAGAGAGGTCTGTGATTTTCATCCCAGGTACACTTCAACTAAGACAGAATGAGAAAAAAACAGAAAATCACATTGTAAGATTGTGAGGTGAATGAGGGAAGATAAACAAGAAGCAACATGCAACAAACTCCCTGCTGGACTGAAGCAGGCGGCCATGGGTAATGGTTACTAGGGTTACTCGGGTTACTATATTTGCTTGGGTTGTTAGGGTTGCTAGACTTTCTAGGGTTGGTAGGGTTACTAGGGTTGGTAGGGTTACTAGGGTTGGTAGGGTTACTAGGGTTGGTAGGGTTGCTAGGGTTGCTAGGGTTGGTAGGGTTGCTAGGGTTGCTAGGGTTGGTAGGGTTACTAGGGTTGCTAGGGTTGGTAGGGTTACTAGGGTTGGTAGGGTTGGTAGGGTTGGTAGGGTTACTAGGGTTGCTAGGGTTGCTAGGGTTGCTAGGGTTGCTAGGGTTGGTAGGGTTACTAGGGTTGCTAGGGTTACTAGGGTTGCTAGGGTTGCTAGGGTTGCTAGGGTTACTAGGGTTGCTAGGGTTGCTAGGGCTGGGCGATGCTGGGAATTTTGGTATGGATCCAATACCAAGTGAAGTACTTAGTACTTTTTACTGTGTGAAAAACACATGGCTATTATTGATTTATTGGCTGAAAAGTCTCTGAGAGACTACTCTACTGACTACATATTCAAAGCTAAACATTCGATTTAGTTACGTTTTACATACTGTGAATGTCTGATTTATTCAGCTGAATAAAAACGTGTTGGAAATAAGACAAAGTAGTTTTAATGGCATGTTATAGGACATTTACATATGTTGATATCAGGATGGAGTCTGTGATGGAATATGTGACGGACGGGTACTTTTCATCTCTTTAACCTTTGCTTCTCTTTAATGTGGCACAGGCTTTGTCTCACAGTGGTGGTTTGTTTCCATCTATTAGCGTCTGCAGCTGTGTGACCACAGAGAAGCTGGGAGGGACTTTTAAACTGATGGTTCGACCTTCACTCTGAAAAATAGCTATATGAAAGCAGTTGTAGTGTTCCTGCATGTTTGTGTTTCAGTTTCAGGTGATTTGACACATCTTTAGTTGTTTTAGTCATCGTGGTTTGATTTATCTTGGAACAGACAATATAATATTTGTTTGGTTTGGTTAATAAATGAGTTTCTTGTTACAAATACGACATATCTGTGATCTGTAATCTTACCTATTATATATCTTACAAAGCAAAACATATCAGCTCCGTTTCTCTTTAAGCAGGATGAATGGGAGGAAACCAAAAGAGCCACAGAAGTCAACAAAGACATCACTGACGCTGAAACTAAAAAACGAAGGATGGTATTACCTGAATGTCCAGGCGTCCTACAACCAAACCCTGTCCCCGATGTCCAGCACAGTCACCTTCAATGCTTACGAAAACAGTAAGTCAACATCTCTGTCAAGTTATATGCTTGTTGGATTTAATCAATGACATTATATTAATATTCGCCAACAAATAAGATCATCTTTATCTTTTTTTTAATCTGTGTTAAATCTCAGTGAGTTTTACTTAAAGGAGATTTAAGTCTCCTGATGACTCTCTGACTTTGTAGTTTACAGTTTCACATCTCAGCCTTTTAATGTCTGAATGAAGCACGGATTGCCTACATTTAAAGACGTTTTTTCTTCTCATGAAAAGCCAAAATAGGTCCTCCGAAGCTATCACTGGTTGGTTGTGGCAACTGCATCCACATCAACATCTCCCTCCCCAAAGTTGTCCAGGATTTCTACAAGGATTTGCTGGTCTTCAGAGTGTCGTTGAAGAAACCTAATGAACCACTGGTGAGAAATCAATGCAAGGTTTCAAACCCAATAATATACACGTCACATAAATAACTTCAACCTAGTTATTTCTGATCTGTAGAAGGCCATCGAAACACGAAACAAGAGTGTCACTCTTGAGCTGTTACAGAAGGGCCAGGAGTACTGCGTACAGGTGGAAGCTAAATGTGCTGCTAACCTGAACACGGAGCCGTCCGCCTGGACCTGCACCTTCACCAGCATCGTGGAACCGAGGAGAGGTGAGCTCAGCTTTCACTGCTGCAGCAATTAGTCCATTAATCAATTAGTCAAACTACAGAAAATTCAATCAGTTTTAATAATAATCCCAATTCGAGGATTTGATGCTTGTATGTGTCATACATGATAGCAAACTGAATGTCTTTGGATGTTGGTCTGTTGATCGGATACAATAAAAAACTATAACAGGGATTACTCACTATTTTCTGACATTTTATAGACATGAACTACAAAATAATAGATAATGAAAATAACTGCTAGTTGCAGCCTTAGTCGTGACAGTGTTATAATTAAATGGGACATTTGGTTTGTGAATCAATCAATTAACACTTTCTCCTGCTTCAACAGCCCGTCAGTCCTGTGGTTTATATTCCCGTTAAAGGAAATGTATTATTTCTCAGGACATGCAGAGTTTCAAATGTGCAGCTCAAATATACAACCGAGACGTTTCTGGACATGTTCAGGGTCCGATGGCTGCACAAGATGTTAAATACCGCTGTAGTGTCATGAGCAAAATAAAAGTCACATTTAAAATGGTGCCCAGTAAACACATCAAGAAAATTATAGGAAACAACTACTGACAGTGTGGGTTGGGGTTCGAGCTTCAGCCTGACTCACACTCATGTCTCAGAGCTGCTTGGTGCTTTTTACCAAAACCAGGAAATAACCTCAGAGCAACTCTGGAAAATGCCAGCTTGCACAAAAACAAGTCTATATGTTGGTCACATGTTTGTGTGTGTGTGTGTGTGTGTGTGTGTGTGGTCAGTCGGTGTTGTTGTAGGTACGGCTGCTGCTCTTCTCTTAGTGGTCATCAGTCTCCTGGTGAGCTTCATGCTTTGCCTCTACTACACTGGATTCATCTGTAAACTGAAGGAAACTCTGCCCCGCCCACTAATTGTAAGAGACGTATGTATTTGTTTCTTTAAATCCATCTTTTTAAATGAATCATTATGTGTTCATAATAAGAGAGCTTTAGAGGTGCTGGTATAGGCAGTTTCGAGTATTCATGCTAAGCTAGGCTTGCATGAAACAACAATCAGGTGGATATGAGCAGTGAAGGTGGTTTTATTCGTTTCTCCCGTTCATACTGGCTGTTTCAGTGTAGGTGACTGAACACAAACACTAATACTAATAAGAGAGACTTTGGCTCGCTCTCATCTTCCTCCTCTGTCTTTGTCTCTGTGTTTCTTCTGCTGTAGACGATTCTGGTCTCAGGTGGAATAATGACACTGGAGAGGACAATACCTGTCCTGATCACCATCACATCAGAGACAGACAAACAACTTCCTGCCACCAGGGCCACGAGCTCAGGGGAGGAGGAAGAAGAAGATGACGAAGAAGAAGAAGAAGAGGAGGGAAAAGCCTACGTGAACAGATTTTCAGGCTGTTCCTCAGGTGAAAGTTCCTGCCGGGACTCTTGTGACGTGTTGGGGAGCCGCACGCTGGCTGCGTCGGTGAGGTTGCCATCTGAGGTGGAGGAAGTGGACGCAGAAGAGTCTGATCATGAGGGGCTGGATCAATACAAGCCTTTCATTCCTGAAGTCAAGAGACATGTGACAGGTGAGGAGGAGAAGGAGGAGGAAGAGGAGGAGGAGGAGGACATGAAGGAGGTGTGCCACAGCTCCGGCAATATCAATCTGTTCTCAGTCACCCTGGCTGCACTGGCTGTAGGTAAGGAAGAGGAGGAGGAGACTACAAAAGACTTTTTGAAACTCTCTGATACGGAGCCTCTCATGCTCACACGCTCAAAACGGACTTTGAGCCACACAGACTCACAAACCAAGTCAGATGATAAGACATTAACGCCGCCTACACCAGAAGACTTTAATGAGCGTGGATATGAGGACAGGCGGGGACACACGTCGTCTGGCTGCCTCAAAGCCTCTGATGGTGAGACACAAGAGGAGGAGGAAGAGGAGGAATCATCAGGATATATGGGACGTGCACACACGTGACATGTTGCTCTGATGTGTGTATTTGTTTGACGGGGGAGTTATTCATTTATTTTTAGAAAATGAAAACCGGAACACTTAAAAATCCCCTCCAGACAGTTTGTGTCATTTTGCAGAGAGATGCTTCAGGTCTGATCTGAGGACGTGTTTCACTTCTTGTTAATGTTGTTTCCTGTTGCATGCTGGGAGGAAGTAAAGTGTTGTGAGCAGACTGACGCCCTGACTTCTGACATGCAGGGAGAGTTTCATGTTCATTCACCTCATGTTTTTATTAAATATAATAACATCTGACATCATATCAGGATATAAAGTCTTTGAGTCAACCATACACACCTCATCATATCATACTGTTCATGTCATTAGTTTACATATGTCTTGTTTTCTACAGTAAAATTATACAATATGTGGCATAGACCTTTTTCCTGGTTTGCATTTGTCTCATATTGTTTGTTTGTTCTGTCCTATTATCAGCTTGATAAAATGAATGAAAGCTACTTAAACCAGTGAGAGATCCAACAGTGGAGTCTATCACAAATCTCCTGTAGGTAACTGTGTGTGTGTGTATATATATATATGAGCACCATGCTGTCTGAAACGTGCATGGTGGTGAGTAATACAGGTGTGTCAAACCATCAGTCAGGTGACCAAATGAACAGTGACTGTAATCATTGCTCATACTTGTTCATACTGGCTGTTAAATGTTAGTCATATCAAGTGGATATCTGACACATTTACAGTCTGTTTAGCATCAAATTCCCTCTTTGTGTTTCCCTGTTGAGCTGTGGTGGAAGTATAGGAACAAAAAGAGGGACTTTGGCTCTAAAAACACTGTAACATGTATACACACATGTGTGTAAAACACTGAACATCAGCTACTGTTCTCCAGTCTGGGTTCAGCCTCCTAGTCTGATTTTACTATGTGAACCAGGTGCACGTGGATCCATGGATCAACCTCCCTCTTCTTCCGGTAGGTCACATGATTTCCCATCAGCCGCTTGTCTGATGGTGCCTTCAAAAATCGCAGGAAAAATTAAATCACGGCAGCACACAGCTCAGCCTGCATTGATAATTCATATGTGATTTGTTATGTAATATAATATTATTATTATTAGCATATTAAGGCTACAGCTACCAAAATCTATGAATATTAGTTATTTGCAGTGGTGGAAGAAGTATAGAACAAGTAAGTGTTAGAGCAGCATGTTACTGTTGTAGCTGCTGGAGGTGGAGCTAGTTTCAACTACTTTATATACAGTTAGATAGTTTAGTCCAGTGGTTCCCAACCTAGGGGTCGGGGCCCTCCAAAGGGTCACCAGATAAATCTGAGGGGTCGTGAGATGATTAATGGGAGAGGAAAGAAGAAGAAACAAAGTTCTGATACACAAATCTGTTTTCAGCTTTTGGACTTTTTCTCTAATCTTTGATTTCTGCTGAAATATTGGATCATTTGAACATTTATTGAAATGAAACCATGTGAGAAGTTTAGAGGTAAAAATCACTATTTGGTGGAGCTGTTAACAACTCATAGACATCTGAAATGTGACCCAGCATCACATGGAAATACTCAAGTAAAGTACAAGTACCTCAACATTGTACTTAAGTTGAACTTGAGTAAATGGTTATTTGTTTACAGAGTTTTTCTTTCATTTTTGAAAAGCCACATGATTGTAAAATATGGAATTTCCCTGCAGCTCCTGAATGCAGCAGCGGGTCGTAGTGTGTGTGTGTGTGTGTGTGTGTGTGTGTGTGTGTGTGTGTGTGTGTGTGTGTGTCCGCCTGCTGATGGATAAACATGGCAACTCTTCCCAGTACAGGTATCTGTAATATGTGACACATTATTTCGTGTTTCGACTCATTAAGTTAACGTTGCTAGTTAGCTTAGCGTCGTTCACATGCTAACCAGTTAGCTGGGAGCTAGCGGAGGTAACCGTTGATAACAGTTGGGCTTCCGGCGGGTGGTTGTCTGGTGAACCGTCTAACAGACGTTAGTAAGATAAGTTTATCTCTGTTTATCAGCGCAGGGTTTCCTTTTAAAAGTGATCCTATAAATCAGGTACAGAGCAGGTTAGTTAAAGCGAAGGTGTTCAACTTCCAGGTAAAAGTTAACGTTATTTTAACGGTTATTTACGGTAAACTTATTAACGGTAAAGTTGCACACAGGTCATATTTAATGCTGCTGCTTTCATTATCGATTCATCGACAGGTTATTGTCGGTCTATGAAGTTAATTGGCAGCTCATTTCATATTCGGATAATTGTCATACATGATTTTAGACTGAATATCTGTGTTTTGTGTGTTCATATAGAAAGTGAAAGCAGAGTCCAGCTGTGTTGGAGAGGCTGATGGAAGAGCTGCGGACATGATCTGGTCATGATTGGTCTCATCTGGATGCTCACCTGGTTGCCTCAGGTCCTCCCAGGTGAGTCCACAGTCAGGTGATGGTATGTAGACCTACAACAATCATGGAGACGCTCGTAGGACACGTTTTACAGTAAACTTTGTGTTTCTACTTGTGACTGAAAAACACTGTTGATTGTTGTGAACTTTCTCTTGGAAATTCATATAACAATAAAATCTAAATCTAGTGTAAAGGTAACGTATATAAAAACACACACAAATCATAGATAATTGGACACCTTTCTGGGGAACACCTGGTCTGATTAGGAGAGACGGCATTCATCCCACTTTGGATGGAGCAGCTCTTATATCTAGAAACATGGTCAAGTTTATTAGTCGATCTAACCCATGACAATCCAGAGTTGAGACCAGGAAGCAGAGCTGCAGTCTTACACGCTTCTCTGCGCCTCCACTAGAGCAGCTGCCCACCCAATCATCTAGTATAGAGACTGTGTCTGCCCCCCGTCCACCTGCATTATTTAAAGATAAAACAAACAGAAGAGGAGTAAATCATAAAAACCTGATAAATATTAAATCAACATCTCAAAGAGTCCAAAACAAGATAATTAAATGTGGACTCCTGAATATTAGGTCCTTGTCCTCTAAAGCTGTTTTAGTAAATGAATTAATATCTGACTATGATATTGATTTATTCTGCCTCACTGAAACCTGGTTGCAGGAGGATGAATATGTTAGTTTAAATGAATCCACTCCCCCCAGTCATTGTAATACTCATATTCCTCGAAGTACTGGTCGAGGTGGTGGAGTTGGAGCCATATTTGACTCTAGTTTACTCATTAATCCTAAACCTAAACTAAATTATAATTCATTTGAAAGTCTCGTTCTTAGCCTGACTCACCCAACCTGGAAAACATTACAGCCAATATTATTTGTTATATTATATCGAGCTCCAGGTCCTTATTCTGAATTTTTATTTCAATTTGCAGAATTTGCATCAGGCTTGGTCGTTAAATCAGATAAAGTAATTATTGTAGGTGATTTTAATATTCATGTCGACAACCATAGTGATAGTCTTAGTACTGCATTTATCTCTTTGTTAGACTCAATTGGCTTCTGTCAGAGTGTAAACAAACCGACTCATTGTCTGAATCACACTCTTGACCTTATACTCTCATATGGCATTGAAATTGATCATCTAATAGTCTTTCCACATAATCCTATTCTATCTGACCATTTTCTAATAACCTTTGAGTTCATATTACTGGACTATAAGCCTTCTTTCAGAAACTCCTACAGCAGATGTTTATCTGACAGTGCTGTAGTCAAAGAAGCACGTAAATCTGAACGTAAATGCCTCTAAACTGGAAGAATCTCGCCTAGTTAAAAGGTTTTTTGGTGGTCAAGTTTTTCCTCACTAATCGAGGGTCTAAGGACAGAGGGTGTCACTCCCTGTACAGATTGTAAAGCCCTCTGAGACAAATGTAAATGACTAGAAACGATAACGGCTTATAAATTGTCCCAAAAATAATTGTGATAAACAATATTATTTTCATTTTAAGACCACTTTACACCATTGTTATAATGATAATATAATATAATAGTGCACCCTTTCAAAAAGCTTTTAATTCTTAAGATTATTCTGACATTGGATTGCCTGCATGGACGTGGCCGACATGTATATATCATATGATACATGGACATGATAATGTTGTTAATTATCGTACGATAAGTCGTCGTGTGTGTCCTCCAACCGCTGTTTCACCTGCAGCTCTGTTTCATGTCCCGCTTTATTAACGCTGCATGCAAAATATCTTGTATCATAAATATCATAACCTCTGTGGAGGTTTTATGGTGACAAATGCACCTGATGTGAGAGTGTGTTCGCTATTTGAATCTAGAAACCCAGAATCTGAACCTGGAAGCAGAAATAATAAAACTTTAAGTAATTTCTGACATTTCTAAGAGCTGATTTAATGCTGTTTGTTTGTGTTCCAGTTATGAGTAAACTCCTCCCGCCAGTCAATGTCACCCTGGACTCTGACCATTTCATTCACATCCTGAGATGGGCGCCTGCACCGGGCACACCCACGGGAGTCTACTACCACGTCACCTTCAACACACTGATGTTAGTTTACCTGTTGTTGTTGTTGTTGTTCATACTTGCTGCACGTTGTGTGTCGGTTCCTGCCTTTCAGCCACAGGCTCAACAGGAAAAGGATGACTTATACTAAGTCTTTCTATATTTAGTGCTCCAAGCAGGTTTAACTGGTTATGATGGATACTGATCTAAAGGTAATTTCACTTTCAGCCTGCCAACTATTAAATTAATTGTCAACTATTTAAATAATCGTTTGAGTCATTTTAAGGATAAAAATGTCCAAAGTTTCTGATTCCAGCTTCTTAAATGTGAATATTTTCTAGTTTCTTTAGTCCTCTATGATCATTGGAAACAGTGATCCACATGTTTCTGACATCTTATAGACCAAGCAACTAATTGATAATGAAAATAATCATTAGCTGCAGCCCTAATTGTGAATTTATCACACTAACTACGTCGGCGTTTTACTTTGATTCAGACTCGGAGTGTTTGAAATAATTCAGGATTATTTGGAAAGATGTAGGAGACTCGCGCCGTTGTTATGGTGACAACGTTTACCAGAAACAAGAGGGTGAAATAAACTGCTCTGTTTATTCACAGCCGATTCTTCACCGGTTCTTGCATGTGATTTACAGGAGATGCATTGTAATGTGAAGGCAGTCGCAGTTCACAGATAACATTATCGATTTACTCTGTCCTGCAGTGGGGTTTCCTGGGTGCCGGTGGCTGGCTGCGAGCGTGTCCAGCACCCGCTGGTTTGCAACATGACAACGGTCTTCTCCGACACCAGACAGGTGTACATAGCCAGAGTTACAGCCATGTTGGAAGCACAGGCCTCACAACCAGCCTTACACCCACAATTTCAACCCATCAAAGACAGTAAGAGACACCGTTTAACAGATAGAAGATGAAGAATAAAACAGATCCCGGACCTTCTGTGTGTGTTTTCCATTGTAGCAGAGAAAAGCTCCTTCAGTCACCAGATCTCTGAAAAACATAAATAAATAAAGACACGTGACTCTGACTGTTGTTTTAAGACACGCTTGACCTTTAAGGCATCTTATATTGAGCCAAACTTGAATTGTGTATCACCTGACTGATAATAAACATGTTTCCCGTTTATGTTACCTGCATTCATGAGCAGACACGCTACGCTTCGGTAAAATGCTGTGATGTACTTCTCATATTATCCCAAACACATGCTGGGTGACTGATATCCATCATGTCTTATTTTAGGCTTTTTATCAACAGACATTTGAGTCTATGTAACTGAAGTATCTTTGGTCTCTTTTGTCCGTGTGTCCGTCCATCAGCTCACCTGGACCTGCCGCTGCTGACTGTGACGCCATGTGGCAGAAACCTGTGTGTGGCCCTCAAGCCTCGCATGGAGCACCTGAGGCAGCACTATGACTTGTTCCAATACCGACTCAAGATCGAGGGCAGCGGTGCAGACAGAGCTCAGGTAGTGCACGTGCTCACACACAGAGACAGGGTTGGTCTTCTTGTGCCAGCATGACGTGATTTAATCAAACCAGAAATATCACATCTCTTAAATAAAGAGCTGTGTTGTTTTTTTACAGGCACAGGTGATATGATATGATCCACTTCGACTTCCACAGAGAAGGATTCACAGATCTCTCTGCAGTTTAAAATATTAAAACTAAACATCCGCACGTTTGTTGTCATTGTGACACATTTCTGCAGCTTTGTTGAGCAACTTGTGCGTCTGTGAGTTGATCTTTGATGTTAAAATTAACAGAAAGCAGTGAGTCTCTGGAGGGAAGAGTTTTAGCACAGAGGATTTACTGGACTGATGATGCAGAAAATATGTGCAGCACCTGTTGCATATATTACCTCAACCTATGCGACTAGCGCTGCGTTTGTCTCGTGCTAATGTAACATCTATCTGTGGTCAATGCTCGCAGCATATGACGATCAAGTCTCTGAAGAAGGACGTCGTGAAGGACCTGGCCACCGGCAGACAGTACTGCATCTCAGTGTGCTTCTGGGACCAGCTGATCCCCCGGGTGTCCAACTACAGCCGACCTCAGTGTGTCTTCACCCCTGGCGTCTACACTGCAGGTATTATGATTTTTTAAATCAGTATCTGTGCAGACTAAGCTAACAGTTTCCACAGCTATAACATGTAACCACACAGCAGCAGGGGCCTGGAGTTGACTAATCTGGATAAAATGCAGCCTTAATAAATGCTATTAAATAATGCTGTGACATGTCAAAAGGTCAGACGCTAAAACACAACACGCTTGCTGTACTGTCTCACACACTAAGGAGCAGTAAGTCTGTCTGTGTGAATAATAACTCTCCTCTGTGCAGACCCCCTGATCTCTGGTGTGCTGTGTCTCCTGCTGATGTCCGCTGGGCTCGTCCTCGCCCTGCTGGTCTGGACCGGCTTCATCTGTCTGAAACAGAGGCAGCTGCCACTCGTCCTGGTAAGTAAGCTGTAGTGTTATAATGATAGCAAAGGACTTCATGTCCCTCCAATAGATCAAGTCTGCAGCCGATTCAAAAAACCTGAACACGCGCTGCCAAATCACTGCAGGAATAGAAATGATGCATTATGTCTTCATCTTCTGAATAAACATGGATATGCAGTTTTTACATCCAGAGAAATGTAGAAAATATATTAAAATGTTTCTGTGATTTTTACATCTCACCTGTCATCTAAGATGTTCTGATATCTGACACTAGCAATAATAAGAAAAATATTTACTGGTTTCTGATCACATTTAACATGTGATCAGTTGCTTTATTGTCATCCTTGTAATCTGAATATCTTTGAGCTGTGAGAAATTATAACTAGAAAAACAGTGCGATGTTAATTTTAATTAAAAAAAATGATCAGCAAATTAACTGTATAAATATTCATTTGTTGCAGCTCTACTGATTTGACACGGTGAACATGATATTTTATTTATTTGTAATTTGACAGCAAGCAGCTCAGCTTTTTCTGAGAAAGGCAACAGGAAAGAAGTACAGGCACAAACACAACGATTGTGGTTGATTTGTGGCAGGAAGACTAAGGACAAAGGCAGAAGTTTCTTCTGCAAACAATCGTGCAACTCGTTGGCCCGTCTTCTTAGAAAAGGTCGGGCGTTAGATGACAAAACATGAGTCTGAATAAAGACATAAGGAGCTGTTATAGATATGAGCCTTTATGCACATTATCTGCTTCAGTCAGTGCCAGCTGTGATTCAGTGAAGATGAAGTGTGACGTGAAAAATAAATTTAAAAATATCTGGTTCCAGCATCTCAGAAGAATATAATATCATACAAATGAATATTTTCCTTGTATTTTTTAGTCTTCAGCTATAATAAACTGAATATCTTTGGGTTGGTGTCTGTTGGTTGGGACAAAACAAAACATATGAGGACGTCACCTTGTGCTTTGGAAAACAAGACAATAATTAACAGATTGATTAATAATGGAAATAATCATTAGTTCATACATTAATATAGTAAACTGAGACAGAAACGCTTCTTCTTCAGCAGATGCATCTTAAAACAAACAAACATTCTGCACAGAGAAGAAGAAAAACACATTTTTGAGTGGAAGCGGCCTTTAAGGAATAATTCAAGTCAAGAAACCATTCTGATGTGTAGAGATACACACTGTGCAGCGATGATAATACGTAAGACTGAAAGTGATTATTGACTCGACGGTAATAACTATGTGATCACATAAAGTATCTGAACTAGTTATTATAACCAATAACTGAAACCTTCAGTCCGCATCAGTTATTGGCTCCATTCAGACTGCTGTGACAGGTGTGGGCGTCGCTTACTGTTAACCTTTTATGATTTGTGGCGTTTGTGTCTCATGCGAGACGCGCTTCTTTATAAAAATGAGGTGGTTTCATGTTTGGTTATTAATTGCCACATGTCAGCCAGGCGTGGAGGGGTTTCCCTCCATACAGGGATGGTATGTGGTCAATGAATTAAACGTGACATTTGGAGGAGATGTGAGGCTAGTGGGCGCTCACTAACGCTCTCTTTTCCAAACGCTGCTATGCACCCAGCAGTGTGGAAGCTGATTCAACAACATTTCCACTGATGAGAAACAAAGCAACTTCATTTTACCTGTCTGCTGTTTACTAGCAGAAATGCTCCTTTAACCTCCAGAAACACGTTTCAGTGAAAATCTAAATCCTATTCATTGGTCAACGAGTAAGAAGATTAGTGCTGAAAGGATTGATTGATCGACAGAAAATAAATCATCAGTTGTATTAATAATTATTTAGAATCATTTATTCTCTTGAAATGCCAAAACTTTAGTAGCTTACAGATTATTTATTTCATGTAATTAGCAGCAGACGTCACGTTCATAGAGATTTAAGCACTTTGAAAAGTAACAGATGAACCTATAAAGACAATAACTGGTTCTTTATATAATAATGAAGAACAATGAAGGTGCAGCTTGTTATGTCTCACAATACAAGTTACACATTTCAGACAACAAATAATAATAATAATAATAATAATATTAAATTGGTCCCTCTGACTGATATATTATTATATTATTAATACTGAAGCATCAGTGTTAGAGCAGCATGTTACTGTTGTAGCTGCTGGAGGTGGAGCTAGTTTCAACTACTTTATATACAGTTAGCTAGTTTAGTCCAGTGGTTCCCAACCTAGGGGTCGGGGCCCTCCAAAGGGTCACCAGATAAATCTGAGGGGTCGTGAGATGATTAATGGGAGAGGAAAGAAGAAGAAACAAAGTTCTGATACACAAATCTGTTTTCAGCTTTTGGACTTTTTCTCTAATCTTTGATTTTTGCTGAAATATTGGATCATTTGAACATTTATTGAAATGAAACCATGTGAGAAGTTTAGAGGTAAAAATCACTATTTGGTGGAGCTGTTAACAACTCATAGACATCTGAAATGTGACCCGACTACACACTGCTTTTAGTAAGACGTCAAAAGACTAAAAGGTTGAAACCACTGGTTTCATCTTTAACAATGTGTTGGATTTTAAAAGCTTCTTATATTATCCATTGAGTCAAATCTGCATCTGAACAGTAACTAAAGCTGTCAGATAAATGTAGTGGAGTAGAAAGTACTACAAATAATTGAAATCATTTGTTTTATTTGAGTTTAATAGAAAAAGCAGGAGACGTTGTGTAAACCTGATCTGATCTGTTTGTCTTCTCTTCTCGTCTCTGTGTCTCAGACGTCCATCCATCACATTGAGGACGTTGTGGTCGCTGCACCCTGCAGCCCGTACTTGTCTTCACTCTTGAATCTTAAAGTAACGGCGCCCTCTTCAGGGGAAAAGAGTAGTAAGAATTTATCAGACGAGAGCGATGAAGAGAGTGAAACAGAGAACACGGCTGGGAACAGAGGAGGACATTATAAACTGTGGGTGGGCACCAACCTCCCCTTTGCCTCCTCCTCCTCATCTTCTTTGCCTCCCAGCTTCTCATCAAACCCCATCACCGTGTGTCCCCCATCAGACGTCTTCCATCCCCAACCTGAAGCCGTGATGTCAGCAGCCTCGCTCTCTGATTCCCTCGCCGACTCGCAGCAGAGTCCTTCTGCTGGTGGTCTGACTGTAGAAAGAACTGATCCAGAGGAGGTGGTGGGAGACGCGGGCAGCCAGGATGTGAACCTCCTCACGTTAACTTTCGGCAGGCGTGAGGAGAAAAAAACACATCTTGACACATCTGAGGCGGAGTCTCCCCCCACCACCATGATCCTGCCCTCACAAACTGTGGACACCGAGGAAGTTTCCATAGAAACGATTTCCTGCACTGGTGTTGAGGAGGAGGGGGAGGAGGGGGATGAGGAGGAGGAAGAAGAGGAGGAAGCAGAGCTTTCTGCGTATATGAGGCGTCCAGTCACAGACGTCTTACAGAACTTACTGTAGAAGTTATCTAATCAGTCAAATCATCTACATGTTTGTCTTTTTTATATACAAATATTCCTCAACAAGGGAACAAAGTGGGAAATTTATAATTTATACTAGAGACGCTGTAACTCTGGAGGATATCAGCTTGATCTGAGTCATTTGGACGACTGAAAAACTGTAGATTTTGTGTCTTTATATATAAATATATATATATATATAAAAAAAAAATATATATATATATATATATATTCTCTCCTAGAATCTGCGTGACTTGAACGACGTCCTCATCTTTCCTGGAAACGTTTTATTTCTGTCACACACGACTCTGACATCGATAATTCTGATCACGTTTCACAGAGCTTCATCAGATTGAACCAACGTGTGTTTGATGATCCTGTCCTCATAGTTTACTGCCTTTATCAGTGCTTCCTCTGCTGCTGGTAAAACACGGCTTGTTGCTGAAGTTTGCACTTTAACTTCATGGTTTTCATCAGCAGTTCATTTATAAGGGAACATATGATATTTTCAGTTTTCCACATTAAGTTTGTGCTTCCAAAATACAGTTTGTAGTCTGTGCAGTCGATGGTGCTTTTTATGTGCAGGAAACCAGTCAAACACATGGAGTTAATTTAGGACGGTGTTTCACTTTTTTTATTTTAAGACTTCTCACATCTGAAGGCAACATGTCTAGAAATGTTCCCTCTTCTGGTTGTCAGCAAAGCATGTTGGGAAACGTACAAAAGTCACTAACTGTGGTACAGTTCAAAGTCTGAGTCAATAACTTCACAACTTAGTTTTTTTGTCCTTTTGTCGTCACTGATGATGATATTTAACATCTGAGAGCAGCTTCAGGGTTTAACTTCACACATCCTCGTTTTATCCTGAACGTGTAATTAGTGAAAAGAAAAATGTCCTGTCATAAGTACTGTCCTGTTTTTAAGATGTTGTCATTCATGTGATATGATGTGTATATATATATATATTTTTTTTTTAATGCAGACATGCCAAACATTTGCTGCCTTTCTTTGTCTCATATGATAATGAACTGAATCTCTGTTGGTCTGAAAAAACAAGCAATTTAAATCTGTCCCCATGTGCTCAATTTGATATTTCTGTTTCTGTTTGGACATTTGATGTGATTATGACATCAGTAACTGTAACATTGCAGTTATCTTTTTTACCTGTTTTTTGACATTGTATAGATGTCTGCACTGTTCAGTATATTTCTGTTGCAAGCAGAAGCACCTTGAGACCAGATATGAACACTTTTTATACAGTTGGGTTGTTGTACATCATGTATTTGTTGCAGCTGCATCTTTGTAATCAGGTTTGAATTGTGACTGTATGAAGTTCATCAGTGAATGAATGTTTTATTTTTTATATTTTAACTTGCTGCATCCACAGTTGTATCAACAATGAAATCATTTGTTCCACGTGTCATCAGGATAATGAGGTCATGCATGTACTAATGTAAGTATGCAGCCAACTTTATTCAAACCATATAATCATGTTTCTTGCCATCAAGTCAGTCATTTAACAAGAAATAAAGTCACTTTAGGTCTCTAGTAACTCATGTTTTGTCATTTTTATACTACAGCTGTAAAATCTTCTAATCTGCACACATAATCGACACAAACAAACACAACAACACACTCACACAGATCAGACACCAGGTGTGGCAGCTGCAGCTCTCCGTCCGTCGTGTGAAATGCAGGATTTGAAGGGTAACACACAGGGAGGGACTTCTGGGGAAACAGAAACTCAGCCCTGAACATGATAACAAACGTGCAGTTTCCCAACCCCCAGCTTCCTCCCATCCCTCTATATGTTGTGTGCTCAAACGTAAAAACAAGAGCCTTATCATCTTGCGTAAGTCATCTAACAGTGAGCAGTTCATGGAGGGACGATGGGGTGGTGGATGTTTCTTCTTCTGCATTTTCACCTTGGTAATGATCCCTGGATTGAAGGTGGGGAGAAAAGTTTGGGGTTTAAACGGTGAATCCGTGATCTGGAGCTTTATTAATGTTATGGAGGAACATTGTAAGTTTTATTTCTGCCTGTGTTTGTTTGTTTCAGCAAGTTGTGTTTATGTTTAAATGTGTGTATGTTGCCAGGGCAGTAAATGCATAATATAAGGTGTTAATCTATCGTTACTCCTGGCTCAGAGTGAGCAACTCATTTAGGTGCACAGTGAATGTATATGAGCAGGAAATGTTTCTGGTGCAAACGGCAGATTGTTTATATGTAGTGATAGAGATTTAAAATGCCAAAAAGACCTAATTTGTCTTTTGGACAAATCACAGGATTGATATGATTATTTTTCTCTCCTCTGCAGTGGTGTGTGTTTCCCTGCCTGCACCTTCAAACGTCTCCATCTCTTCCTTCAACATGGAGCATACCCTCAGCTTCCTGCCAGGTGTCGAGACGCCCTCGGACACCCACTTCACTGTCCAAGTCCTCCGTCTCAGGTATTCAGTCCACAGGAAGTAAAGACACTTTATACCTGCTGAGCTGCTGCTGACCTACATCTGAAACGATCTCTGTTACGAGTAGACAAACTAATGTGAACAAAAAGAGGAATAAACTTTATAAATATTACTATAATATAACCAGAATGAACAAAGATATTTAGCTGATGCTGAACTCCTGCTCCCACTTATATGGATATATATATATATATATATATATATATATATATATATATAGACAGACAGAAATTCACTAATCCTGATGCAAATATTACTTAATTCATTCAAGGTCCAATAAGGTGCAATAAATTATAATATTTTATTACAAAAACAACTTCAACTAATAACTTAGTATTTATTAGTTTAATATCTACGTGGTGTTTAGTTGGTTGTGTTTTCTCTAACAGTTTTCAGTGTGTAGTTTTAAGATATTATAAATACTCATTATGTATATGTATACTATATTTCTATAGTACACTGAGTATTTTCTGTCAGTTAAACAATCATCGCCTCCTTTATTAAGATGAACCCAGATAGTCGATACTTTACACCAGATGGCCTAAAACTAAACCGTTAAATGATCAGGACCTTCATATAAATTAAAGGACCCGTAAACATGAAGCATGACTGTTGAGTTTTGGTGTCATAATACTAAATACTTGCAGTTGTTGTTGTTTTCCTTTATTAACTGCAGCCTTGCTAATGCTAATGCTAATGCTAATGAGTGAAGGACATTGAACCCGCGGTTCTGGCGGTTCTCTGCGGTAGAACATTAGACGTTCTAAAGACAGGAACAACCCTCTACTGTCACCAACATGTTGGATTTAATAAAGCGTTTTTAAAGCGTGACGTGGCTCTCCGGTTTCTTATTGTTATTTTCCTGGTTTCATTTCCACCGTGGCCTCTCCTCCTCTAACATGACATTCAACATGTTATTAATATCCTGATATGATGTTGGATGTCAAACATGGAAACTTCAGGTGAACATGTGTATTTCTGTCTGTTTGTTTAGCTCCAGAAGGTGATACGTTTCGTTTGTGTTTTCAGCACTTTCTATTTTGAGTAAGTGTGAGTACAAGCAGCCGCTCAGTTTCCTTTTTATTCATATATGGGACGTTATTAGTGCTGAAATGTTTAAACAAAAAATCATTCAATGTACTTTACATTAAACATTAAAGGCATTTAAGGATATAAAAGAAACACAATATATTATTAAAAAAAGAGAAAATAATATATTAATAATAATAATATATATATATATATAATAATGTTCAGACGTGTGCTGCTTCCTCATGTTTAGAAAGCAGATACATACGATTCGATGCTTTTCAAACCAACAGATTTTAATTTAAAATAAATGCTTGAATCAGCTGCATCCGTCCGATCGACCTTTCTAACTCCTGCTGAGACATAAATCCTTTCCTTCTTGATATAGTCTCATAGTTTGTAGTTGTCTAATGTGTCTCTTTTCTTTGTTGTAGAAAGAACACATGGAGACCAGAGGCCGCTTGTTTGGAGCTGACGGCGGGACAGACGTGTAACCTCACCAGAGCCTTCAAGGACCCGTTTGCTTACTACCAGGCCCGCGTTCAGGCCTTCACACCCACCCAGAGGTCTACCTGGGCCATATCAGAGGTGTTCCAGCCCCAGTCAGACAGTGAGGCACCACCAACACATTTATTAATCTCATCTAACGAGCTGAGCTACATACAGAAGACACCACATTCCTCCAGATTAAATGATAAAATATATAGTGAAGTGATTTCTGATCTGTTTTATGTCAGAATAAATACCTTGTTGCATGTTATAACCTCCCTCTGAACATGTTTCACGTCTCTCCACAACTTATAACTGTAAGAAGTTGCCAAAATGCCTAAAAATATAATATATAAAAATAAAAATATTAAGACATAAGAATACTCTGCTTCAGTATACAAAGAATTATAATTACCACGTCTTCTCCCCCAATAAATATCTAGAATCTATGAAAGCAGCTGAACCTGCTTCAGGTCTCAGTGTTTGTGCACCGAAGCTTTATGTTTCTCCAACTAGGCTGTGTTGAATAGAAACTACAGTTTGTTAAAGTGTGATTAGTCCTGCAGTGCATCCATCCAGATGACGGTGACTTTGTTTCTCTCGGTAGCTGTGATGGGTCCTCCTGATGTTTCTGTGTCCGGCTGTGGGAACTGTTTGCTCCTCCATGTCAGCGTTCCCAAAACAAAGAGGCTCCAGCAGTACGAGCATCTTAAAAGCCTCTACAGAGAACTCCACATCCACGTCCAGAGGACCCGGGACGGGTCACAGGTATGTGATATATCAGGCTTTAGATACACACACACACACACACACACACACACACGATACTTGTCAGTAGATTAATTAATTATTGACTCTGCACATAAGTTTTGCACTAACTAACATTTTTTTGTAATGAATAATGGATTAAAGCTGTTTCTGCTGCCCTCAAGTGGCAATTAACGAAAATATTTAAGTCGTAAAAATTAAAATAGATAACTTTATAAAAACACAATTTCTAAACTGACACCAAACTGAAAAATGACTTAGCATGGACCGTGATATATGGTGCTACATGACAACGTTACTCCATTACTTAACATGTAAGAGTAAAGAAATCAGGAGAGAGGAGACAGAAGCAGCCCAGGTATCAGGTAATGGAGACACACCTGTATCTGTCATTAAACTAAACGCTGATGATATGGTAGCATATCAATATCAAATTAATCAAGATATAATTACAGACATCAGTTGAGACATGTTTGACTGGTAGCACAAATGCTAATTTACTGATTGTTTAGTAGTAGTTTGTTCTGAATGAAACAGACAGGAAATACTGTGGTGTCACAGTTAAAACTTTGAATTTGTAAAGATTTGTGCTGAACTGGTTTTTCTCCCACAAAAGATTTTTAATCACCCTTTAAGACCACATTTCCCATAATGCCTGTTGTTTCCACGGACTGTATAAAAGTAATGGACACTCATCCAGAGCCAGAGGTGACAATATTTGGATGAGAAGGTGGAGCTAACCCTAACACTAGCTACTAGCTTGGTTAGCACAGTGCATTTACAGTCTATAGTTAACTGTGATAATGCTAATCCTAATGCTAATTCTAGCTAACGTCCCAGAAAAACTGAACAGCTATTTCTTTAGTGGGTCTTAAATCCAATTGTTGAACAAGACTTTTTCAGGTGACCAGCATTGTCGCCATGGTGATGACTTGTCAATCATAAGGTAGCTGCACCCTAAATCATAAATGGGACCATTTACAAAATGAACATTGAAGACTTAAAACATAAACTCATTTAGAGACTGAGGTAATGAATCAAGTAAGAAGTAGGGTCATTTTCTCATGGAGTCGCCCCCTGCTGGTCATTAGAGATCCGCACCAGAGCTACCTGCTGCTTGATATTGCTTCCTCTCTCCCAAGTGTTTTTTGTTTTTGTTTTTATTTCTGTTCAGGAGTAAATATCAATTAAATTACGTTCAGTATAATAAAGATTATAATACGACCACATGTGTGATCTGTAAAGTACAATTTAGAGACAGTGACCAGTCAGTCGTGTGTGTGTGGCAGAGGTGTCATGATTTAATCCCTGTGTCATTAATCATCCCAACATAGTTCACTTCAGAAGAGCAGATTTCTGCAGGTTTCTTTGAGTGTTTTATCTCAGGTTGCACGTGATGGATGTGAAACTCGGTTCAGAGTGAAATACCAAGAAATCAAAACAGCAATCCGCAAGGTTTCTCTTATTTACCTCAGTGAAAGCCCGGCTCAGAATACTGAGCAAAACAAGCGTGTTGTAGGCTTATTTAGCACTTTCAGAAGACACCTGGTCCCCTCAGATAGCTGATGTTTTTCAGTGTGTTCAGTGTGGTTTTGCCCACATCTTCCTTTAGTCGCTTTGTTTGTTTGCTTGTGTTCGAGGAAACAGAAGAACAAAAAGAAGCTTGTCTATAATTTTAATTTCTGTACTGCACGTTTTTACCAGTTACACTATATAGACCTGATAAATACTTTAACAATTCAATATTGAAAAGTCAGAAGAAGTTAAACATAAAAACAATCATAAACATAAAACACAATCTGGATGTACTTCCTGTTACTGCTTGACGTTCAAAGCCACAAATCTCATTTTTTAAAGTGACATCCAGGCAATAAGAAAGAAAATTCAATCAGAGCAGAGTTTTGCATTTCCTGTTTTAACACCCAGTCGCAGGTCTTTCTTGGGGAAAATACAGAAAAATACGGAACACTGACACAGGAAGTGTCTTGTACCGTGTTTAGTACAGCAACAACTTCTGTAGAATTACATTTATTTATGAAGAAACGGGTAGTGAGAAGTGACAGCTGAACAAAGAAAGAGAAGAGCGCCACCTAAAGAAACAAAAAGACACAACACAAGACAAAATCTTACAATAAATTATGGAAGAACAAGGGACAAAACAAACAAAAAGAAAATGAGTCAATTATCAAGACAGCACATTTTCAATCGACTAATTAATGCAGCTCTACAATCAACTAATAAAGCCTGTTTGTATACACACAGTAAAGTTTTATTGCAACCACCTTTCCAAAAAGGAGAAACAAATATTCCCACATTAAATGATCTTTTACCAAAGATCAACTGAACTTGCATTACAGCATATCTGCTCTGTAAATCACTCATCCTGTGTTCTCCTTTTAGAAAAACAAAACTGAAACTTAAAGCAAGAAAATTTTATTCATCATCTGTTTACTATCATTTACATACAGAAATTCAAACCTTTGCATTAACCAATAACAATGTGTTGTGTGTTGCTGTCAATCAAACACAGACACTGACACGTCCCCTCCAGCTGCTGTCAATCAAACACAGACACTGACACGTCCCCTCCAGCTGCTGTCAATCAAACACAGACACTGACACGTCCCCTCCAGCTGCTGTCAATCAAACACAGACACTGACACGTCCCCTCCAGCTGCTGTCAATCAAACACAGACACTGACACGTCCCCTCCAGCTGCTGTCAATCAAACACAGACACTGACACGTCCCCTCCAGCTGCTGTCAATCAAACACAGACACTGACACGTCCCCTCCAGCTGCTGTCAATCAAACACAGACACTGACACGTCCCCTCCAGCTGCTGTCAATCAAACACAGACACTGACACGTCCCCTCCAGCTGCTGTCAATCAAACACAGACACTGACACGTCCCCTCCAGCTGCTGTCAATCAAACACAGACACTGACACGTCCCCTCCAGCTGCTTTCAATCAAACACTGACACTGACACGTCCCCTCCAGCTGCTGTCAATCAAACACAGACACTGACACGTCCCCTCCAGCTGCTGTCAATCAAACACAGACACTGACACGTCCCCTCCAGCTGCTGTCAATCAAACACAGACACTGACACGTCTCCTCCAGCTGCTGTCAATCAAACACAGACACTGACACGTAACCTCCAGCTGCTGTCAATCAAACACAGACACTGACACGTCTCCTCCAGCTGCTGTCAATCAAACCACTAAATATGGTAACAAGTTTAAAATAATAAGCATCTTATATGTGTGATTATGTTGTTTATTACCTAACTTATCTGTTGTGTTTCAGTTCAAACTGAGTCTGCCTTACAAAGAGGAGAACATGATCACATACCTGCAGCCAGGTGTGGAGTACTGTGTGACGGTTTCCGCAAAAATACTCTTCAACTCCAATTCTGTTGCCAGTCAACCTTCCTGTGCCTTCACCAGCCCTCCTTCAACCAGAAGCTTACGTATGTCACTGTGATACTCAGCATCCACAATTAACATTCACAGACATCAATTGTTTCTTCTTCTGTGCTTTAATCTGCTTGTTTTTCTGCCCAACATCTGTTCCTCTGAAGCCCTTTTAGTGCAGTACATTACAAAAATGTCTCATGTCTGAATAAATAAGGATGTTTTTAACAAAATAGTTTTCATCTTGTATTACATTTTCCTCTTTATTGCTAAATACCAAATTATTCAATTTTAGCAAGAAGCTAACATAAGTTATCATGTTATAACAAGAAACGTGATTGGTTGTTTCTTGCCAAAATGCACTTTGGGAGTTGTAAATAAAGGATGTGGTTGGTAATTTTCAATATTTTTCTTATTGTCAACAAATCTGCAAGCTTGTCGTGCTACATATCACATTTTGACTTCAACAATGTGGTACGATGTCAAAAGGTTGTGATATGCACTGTAGCACAACAAGCTAGTGAAACTGTAAAGTGAACCACTTTTCTGCACATGCTCAGAGACGTCTGCTGTACACAGAACTACTGTCTGGAGACTGAAAACTGTTTGGAGCCGTTTATATGATGTGTTTTTAACAATGATTGATATATCAGGTTTTGGATACACAGGATCAATTCATTGGTGGTTTGGCTCCAACCATGAGATTTGTTGACAATAAGAATAATATTGAAAATCACCAGGTATATCCTTTAACCGAAAGTTTGTCTGTCCACAGTCTCGTACCTTCAACTTTTTGTTATCAAAGAAAATTATATTTTCTAACATAACTTTAATACTATTTAATAAGTTTTAATACTTATACTATAATACTATAATAATTACAAAAATAGTTTAACTAGACTTCTATGTGTTTTAATATACTTGCTGAACAAAGTATCTTAAAAGTACACTTTCAGTATCGAGTAGTACACTTTTATGTAAGTGTACTTGGAATACACTTTGCTATATTTCAGTGCATTTTAAATAGGATTATTTTTTCACTAGAGATATTAATATTTAAATTATTGTATATAGTATTGACCCTGGTGACTGGATGTGTTTGAAAAGGACCATTGTTTGTAGCTTCTGGCTAAAAGGCTGAAAGAGGAACTTCATTTGAATTTTAACTGTTCCTCACAGATGTCAAGTTCATGTGCTGAAATGGCTTTTTAGTTGAAAATGAAAGGCTCTTTGAATGTTGAACTACACTACTGATGGCATTTCTGATTTAAACTGATATATGATGCTTTCCTGTTTCACAGAGCATGTGATCTTCGGCCTGCTGGGTGCGTTTTGTGTGCTGGGGCTCATTCTTATTGGATCGGTCATTTACGGCGCTCATCTGAGCAACAAGTTGCAACGTTTACCCAGAAACCTGGTGAAGGATCAAGCTCTGTGTGCTGCAACCTGAAGAATCAGATTCAGGAACCTGTCTGGTTGAGGTTTCCTAGAAACTGCAGCCGCCCCGAGATTATGAAAATCATTTTAAAATTGTAAAAATACACACCTTCAGTATTGGATCAAATACGTAGGAACAGAAACTGATATATGTATATATTCACAGGTGTATTAGCACCACACATGTTATTAATACTCATGTTTTATTAAACATGTACTTTTTATCAACTATTCATGTAATTTTCTTATTATTTTCCCAATAAAGAAAACTGAAAGCAGTAAATGCAGTAAAGTCCTCTTTGGATCAAAAGATTTGTTGAAATGGAAACAGCAGGGATTTTCTGACTCTGACTCTGAGTCTCAAGGAGATTAAATCAAACCCAACTGGACTTGGTTATTTGTCTTCGAAGACGTTTCACCTCTCATCCAAGAGGCTTCATCAGTTCATGCTCGCTTCACTAGGCTGGGACTAGTCCATGCAATAGTCCTTTCATATTCCTGCACCATTTTCAGGGTTGCCAACCCAAATTGTTGTGTAATAATCACAGGCTTATTTGACTCTGAGTCTCGTTACAAAAATAACTGAGAAAACTTCGATGGCATCATTTTCACATCCATCAGTTTAGGCTAAATCAGGTTGGACCATTCAAATTTAAGGAGTGTCTTGATAATGTGTGAACATTATTGGCTCAAAGTGTTTGTACTTGAATATTTCTGCTGCTTTTTATGCTGTTTACTTCTACTTCACTACATTTAAGAGGAACATATATTTCTTTCATAGCTAAAGTGACTGGTTACTATAGGATGTCACATACATGTTTATGTTTACGTGTTTATGAAATATGACTGATTGTTACACATCAAACCAGTATACAGAACAAGGTGCAGCGGTACTTACATATCACATACATACATGTGCATGACTAATAATGATATAACTGACAACATGTTCATGCATGTTGTCTGTTGTAGCTCGGTGCAGCTGGATCGACCCGATGAAAAAGGAAAACATTTAGCAAGATGTCAAAAACAAAAGGAAGCGATCAGGAAATGTGAGAAAGACGAGGGGGAGAAGAAGAGGACGAACTGAATGTGAGAGTGAGACAGAAACAGAAACTGATGGAGAGACGTGAAGACGGAGAGACACATGACCCGATGCTGCTTTCACATGTTTATCTGTTTATATAAATTACACAAATATATAAATACACTCAGTGAAATAGTTATTTTCTGTCACCATTTACCTTCAGAAGTAAATCACCATCCTCCCTCATAAAGTACTGTGGAGAGTACTTCAGTCAAATACTACTGGGAACCAGTACTATCTAACTGTATATAAAGTAGTTGAAACTAGCTCCACCTCCAGCAGCTACAACAGTAACATGCTGCTCTAACACTGATGCTTCAGTATTAATAATCTAATGATGTCATATATAATAATATATCAGTCACTACACTACTAAAAAAACAAAGAAACATATAAAGAAAATACAATAATTAATTATATTGACATATACATTATATATTGATCATAATACCTTTATTGTACAATCAAATCAAACTAAAACCAACCAAACACAGACAGGCCGTTGCTGCGTGTGATTTAGATCATGTCACTGTTTACAGTGGGCTGCTGTTTCCTAGAAACCACGCAGACGTTTCTGCGTAAAGGTGCGTTTCACTTCCGCGGGTTTCCCCGCCTCTCGCTGCTGAAGCTGCCAGGAAGCAGGTCAGAGATCCGCTCACAGCTCAGCCCAGCAGCCGGAGCCGCAGACCCAGCAGCCGGAGCCGCAGACCCAGCCTGAAGGACTACCATGTCGGCCTCGATCTGCGCCTTCATCCTGACGGTGTCAACTGTGTGCGGACTCAGAGGTAACTTCCCTGTTGAGTTGAGGTGTAACAGCGCGTCGTGTTACTGTGACTGGATGTTGAATGAGGAACTATAATCATGTCTGTTTACTGTCACAACGTTTCCATTGAATCCACACTGGGTACACTGAATCTGTTTCTTGTGTGTTTTGGGAGCTTTTTTTGGGGAAATATGTTCATAAAATGATGATCAGCTGGTGAAATATAAAACATCAAGGTGTGTTTATAATGGATCACCTGGCAGATCCAGGTGAGAGACTGAAGAGTGAACTTTGACACCAGGGTAATGATGACCATAAAAACATGCGTGTTATTGGTCATTCGTCTCAGTCATGCTAACTGTGTGTCACATCGTGTCTAGATCTGGACCCTGCAGTGGTTTCAGGAGTCCTCAGCGCACCCACAAATGTCCGCTTGACCTCCGATAACATGAACCTGGTGCTGAGGTGGGACTCACCTGACGGGGCAGCCAGCGGTGTGGTCTACACCACCGAGTACAAGTAAGTCAACACTAATCTGAGCACCAATAAGCAAACACCTTTGTCAGTGTGTGTTAGTGCTGCACAGGTATCAACGCAACAGCTTAATTATTAACTAATCTAATATTAACTAAAGTTTTTGTCCAAATATTCAGGTGTGATACCAGGACAGTAACCGTCTGGTGTTTTACACGAGTAGACTTTATCTTCTCCATCTTTCTTCAGTAGCAACACAACATCTGCGTCTGTCGTTCCACATGTCAGTAAATGACTGCAGCGTTCGTCACACTTATTGGAAAAAGTGGTTGAATGTTTGAGTTTACAGCCAGATTTTATCAGACTTCCTGTAACACTCAACGGTTACCAGCTGGCAACGTGTGACTTCATCAAAAACTGCAGTTTTTTCTCACTGTCGACATTTGAGCTGAGTGTTCCTCATTTGCTTCGTCCGCCGTTATGACTGGTGCGGTTGCAAACAGGGATAACGTCGGTGAGTCAGTGATACTCGTGTTATGTCTGCTCACTTTAACTTAAAAATCCACTCCTCCACCAACATGGTCTCTGTCACAAACTGGGTCAAACTCACACATGTAGCCAACGCTGCTGCTCCACACCCAGCCTCTATGATTATATGAGAGGTTATTGTAAATACAGCATCACTGTACTGGCCCCTGGGCGCAGGTTCAGGTCCCCGAGGTGCAGAGGTGCAGCCAGAGATATCGTCTCTTTTATTCCACGTGTTTCTCTTCAATGTCAAAACCTAGTGCCTACGTTACCCACAATGCATCTCCAATCCATTCCCTCGACCTACAGACTGGGGTGTGTTATGCATCTTGTTATGTATCAAAACAGTAAGATGGTTTCAGCCTATTGAACTGTAAAATGTAGTTTTTGTTCCATGGGTTATATTAGATGTATTTCTAATGTAATGATTCAGTCACATCAGTATTTACATACAGGAACTCGTGGCCTCTTTTCCATCAAACATTGAGGGTTTTTCCGCCACCTTTCTTTTTGCACGTTGTCATCAGACTAATTTTAACACCAGTACTGTGTTTTCCCCCACAGGACCACAGTCACATCTTACAAAGTGGGCTGTGTGAACATCTCCACCCCCGAGTGTGACTTCAGCAGCCGCATCCTCATCAGCCCGTACGGGAAATACATCAGCCGAGTGCGGGCGCAGTCGGGGGCTGAGAGCTCCGCCTGGGTGGAAAGTAACCAGATGCTCTTGGACAACAATAGTGAGTGGAAACATGTCTGATAATGTGTTCATTTATATTACAAAACTGCATCAATACATATCAATACATACAGATGATCTGCTGTCAAAAATATCTGATAAGAGTTAGTTGAACAGCAGTTGACAAACACAAGAAAATCAATTAAACCTATTGATTATTAAACTAATCATTATTAAACTAATCATTATTAAACTAATCATTATTAAACTAATCATTATTTTAATATGAACAATGAGTGAAAGGTTCCTGCGTTTTAGCATCTTTCAGCTCATTGTTTTGGTTTTACAATCTCAACGTTTGTTTGGTTCATTTTCAGATTCAAAGTGATTCTTTTTTTTTTAAATCTCCAATTTAAAATTTCCAACAGGATTAATTTGAATTTATTTGAATAAACTGTAGAAAACCTTTTTTTACACAGTTTTCATCCGACTCTTCCGCCTGTCTCCTCTTTTCCTCCTCAGCCATCATCGGTTCACCCAACGTGTCTCTCTTTTCTAACGGCGCTACCATCGAAGTCAGCATTCGTGATCCAGTGTTCGCCACCTCTTCACTCAGGAATGTGTACACCTTCGCCACTTACAACATCACCTACTGGAAGGCTGGCAAGAAGGAAAAGGTGCGTTTGTTATGTCATGCGGGAGAGGAAGTCGTTAATATTTCCTACCAAACAGTTTGAATTCAACCAATAATAAAAACCAACTGATACGATGTCGAACCTACATTTGCTCGACTTGTTGTCAGAAATCCAAGGTAACATCCCATAAGGCTGAGATGTGAAGATGCAGCTAGAGACTATTTTTATTATTGATTAATATCTGAAAAGTGCCCAGCATGTCGTTCTCCAGCGTCTTGTCCCGACCAACATTCAACAACCCAAACTTATTCAGTTTAGTATCACATTTGAGAAGCTGCAAAATCTTTCTTTTTTAAAAATTAAAACAATTAGTAGGTGCAGCTCTATTGCTAATAATAATAATAATTGTTATTGTTATTATTATTATTGCACACTAATCTTTCAGTGTGTCCTCTAGATCAGTGTTAGGAAATATTTGAAAGCTTTGACTTTCTTAGTTTCTTGTTTCATTTTCATTTTTGGTTCCATCTGATCCTGACGAGAGACATTCAACAAACATTGAGCCTAATAATCCAGAAATGACATTTTAACATGTGAATCAATGTGTGTAAAGTACGTCTCTATCAGTCTTTTTAGCCGAATGAGTATTAAATTAATCTGTTAGCCTTCACTAATGAAACATGACCTCATCTTTTATGGTGGAGGTTAAGATTATCTGTGATTCCAGCGCCAGCAGCAAACCACTAAGATCACTTTCTCTGTTGCTTCCTACAGGCCAGAAGCCACAGCAACATACTGCAGGACCGGGTGGTTCTGAACGAGCTCGAACCCTGGACCAAGTACTGCATCCAGGTCCAAATCAACACAAAGACAAACGCCAGACCCAGCAAGCCGAGCGCAGTGATCTGTGAGAGCACCACCAACGGTAAGCACCGTCCATTAAAGTACTGCAGTAACAGTACATAAGTACTGTAATGTTGATGTAGTTAAAGTACTGCAGTAACAGTACATAAGTATAGTGATCTTGATGTAGTTAAAGTACTGCAGTAACAGTACATAAGTACTGTGATCTTGATGTAGTTAAAGTACTGCAGTAACAGTACATAAGTACAGTGATCTTGATGTAGTTAAAGTACTGCAGTAACAGTACATAAGTATAGTGATCTTGATGTAGTTAAAGTACTGCAGTAACAGTACATAAGTACAGTGATCTTGATGTAGTTAAAGTACTGCAGTATCAGTACATAAGTATTGTGATCTTGATGTAGTTAAAGTACTGCAGTAACAGTACATAAGTACAGTGATCTTGATGTAGTTAAAGTACTGCAGTAACAGTACATAAGTATAGTGATCTTGATGTAGTTAAAGTACTGCAGTAACAGTACATAAGTATAGTGATCTTGATGTAGTTAAAGTACTGCAGTAACAGTACATAAGTATAGTGATCTTGATGTAGTTAAAGTACTGCAGTATCAGTAGTGACTGATATATTATTATATATGACATCATTAGATTATTAATACTGAAGCATCAGTGTTAGAGCAGCATGTTACTGTTGTAGCTGCTGGAGGTGGAGCTAGTTTCAACTACTTTATATACAGTTAGATAGTTTAGTCCAGTGGTTCCCAACCTAGGGGTCGGGGCCCTCCAAAGGGTCACCAGATAAATCTGAGGGGTCGTGAGATGATTAATGGGAGAGGAAAGAAGAAGAAACAAAGTTCTGATACACAAATCTGTTTTCAGCTTTTGGACTTTTTCTCTAATCTTTGATTTCTGCTGAAATATTGGATCATTTGAACATTTATTGAAATGAAACCATGTGAGAAGTTTAGAGGTAAAAATCACTATTTGGTGGAGCTGTTAACAACTCATAGACATCTGAAATGTGACCCGACTACACACTGCTCTGACTGCTTCCAGCTAACACTAGTGACTGATCAGTGTTCGTAGAATAAGTTCAGGTTAGAAACATGTGAACTGAAGCTGCTGTTCTTGGGCTGATTGTTCTGCAGCTGAGGAGACTCCGTGGGTGGCAGCAGTGGTGACGTTTGTCGTCATGGCGATGGCAGTGGCTCTGGTGGTGGTTGCAGTGGTGTATCGAAAAAGCATATCCCACTTTCTGTGTCCCAAGGACACGCTGCCTCAGCACTTTAAAGAGGTGCGTATGTTTGTGGATAAAGATTGTTTGTAATGACTCTTCAGATTCTTACTCTTCATGCATATGGCAAGAAACAAAATGTAATCATATATGTCCGACTGTTTTCATGTGTATCCAGGCAGTAAGACATGCTTTAAACCAGGAGATGGTTGAGTTAACGCAGCATAAACCTGAATCTGTTTGCCTCCTTCTTTACCCTCCAGTACCTGCTGGCACCCCCCAACTCACTCATCTACTCAGCCATGCGCAACTCCCACCCGCCTGAGGAGATTTACCACCAGGTCAGCATCATCGCAGATAACAGGACTGTGGAGGAAGGGCGCCCCCTGGAGGCAGCCGACAGCAGCTGCAGCAGACAGCTTGATCTCACAGTGGGGGAGAGATAAGAGCAGAGACTGAAGAGCACTGAAGCAACGAAGACGAGCGGATCTGCAGGCTGCTGTCAGTCGGGATGACTTTCAGGACACTGAGGAACAGTGAAATGACGGAGCCGTGCTTGACTTAAGAGTTTTAATGCAGTAAATATTGTGTCCCGTACATATGAAGTTACTGTATGGCAGAGCCTCAGAGATGTGTAGGTACAGGTTCATACCTCACCCAGGTGGTGTTAACTCTGTGCTGGACATCTCTGTCGTTGCCTGCAGTATTATCACATACTGTACTTCACTGAAGAAGCACGGCACGCCCAACTGGAGCTGCCCACACTAAAGCATTTATGCTGCCTAGACACACCCACCGTTTACTACGTATGATTCTGTATTTGAAATGGAAATGTAGACTTATAATACTGCACAGCTGACGTGACACCGTTACTGAGGAGTCAGAGTGAAACTCAACAGAGTCATTAAGGTCAGATATGCAGCCTCTGACAGATGAAGAAAGTCTGTGTGAATGTGGAAGTTTTTCACTGTGAATACATTTGGGTCTGAATTTGTTTCTGGCGCAGGCTTTGGGACAGAAATTAACTGCTTCTGTCCGACCTCCACCGTCCGGATGAGGTGTTGTGTGGAGGAATTTATTCAGTCCAGCAAGATTTCACTGCCAGTTTTGTATTTAAAAGATCAAATCTCCATCATTGCTTGCATCTTAATCAGAGGAAATGCCTCATTTGATAGAAATGATTGTGTAAAAGTGGAACTTCAGACAGGAAACAGAGTACAAATCTAGAGATATGCAGGGTGGCAGCTCGCTACCTGTGGGCATGCTGCTGGTCCAAACATGAGGACTTACCAGCAGAGACTTGTGGCTTTTACTTTCACTATTTAGTTCAAGTTTGCTGCTGAAGCAGCTGAAGGAAAATGTCTTGTCGTTTCTTGACAAAAGCACCCAAACTGTGAGATCCTTGCATATATATTACAGTGTTATATACTCCATGTTTACCAGTGAGGTTCCTACGCAGTGATGGCGGCCTCCAACATGGATTTGTCTATAAACTCTTATTCACCTGCCTCATTTTATAAGGCATATAAATAAACTAATAAAATAATAAACTGTCGCAATATGATGGTTACCTTGAAGATGTGAAATTCAGCATTGAGTGGTGACGATTTTAGTGCTTAGAGTAGAAACCAGGCAGCTACAAATCAAACATGATCTCAAATGTTTACACGTTGTTTTACTCAGTTGAACTTAAATAAATGATTTATATTTGAACAGTTGTTTTGGTTTCATTATGTCACAAAACTAAATAAATAACCTGTAACATATGAACATGAGGTAAATATGTCATAATCAGTGAGCGTGCTTCAACTTTACATGTTTTTCTTAGGATGATGGAGAACATTCCTAAAGCATGTGTGTATATATATATATATATATATATATATATATATACAGTATATATATATATATACAGTATACATATATATATATATATATATATATATATATACTGTATATATATATATATATACACAGTATATATATATATATATACAGTATATATATATACACAGTATATATATATACTGTATATCTTTGAGCTGACCTATAAGCACATTCTTCACATTCTTTTAAAGCTGAAAAAATGTAACTGGTTTGTTGAGGAAAACATTTTTTCTTTTTCTAAGTAATGTGCCAACATTAACATGTAACGTATTTGCTGGTGTAATGATGAGTGTGTGTATATATATGTGTGTGTGTGTGTGTGTGTGTGTGTACACACAGTTAACCCTTGTATGGTATTCGGGTCATTGGCTTTGGCTCATTTTCTGTGAAGAACATGAATCAAAACACATTTGTTTAGTATTTTAAGAGAAATTATTGGATTGTGGTGTTTTGAAAGCCCAAAACTCTAGCGGGTCCACCAGACCCATAAATACTAATACCACACGAGGGTTAAAGTATTGTCATATTAAGTAATATGAAGTTTACAAGATTAAAATGTGAGAAGAGATTTACAGATCAATACTTTGATCCATCCAACTTTGTGATACAGATAACAGTGATTTTGTGTTTATCTATAAACCCACTGAGCATTAATAAGATTTAGGTTTATTGACAACACTAATATATTGTAAAGAACAACATATCACACTGTGTCAGGGTTGGAAGAGCTGAACTCAATACATGCTTACTGTGAGCTTGAATAAGGATGTTGTGTACAACCATTCAAGGTTGTAAACAGGTTCTGAACTAACAGGTTTGTGGCCGAGTTCATAAGGCCGGTGCATATTATGAGGATACATCAGCTGTGGACGTGTGTTCAGTCTAATGACACTGTTTAAACAAGGTTATGAGCACAAATGGACGTCTGTCTGTGATCTCTGATACGGGATGGCATGCATATATGTATGTGGAAAAAATTAATAATGACATTATTCATTTTTCAGTCCTTTAAAGGTCAGTTTCACTTTTTTCCAGGTGTGTCTTAAAACAACAGTCAGAAACTAAATGAACAGTGAACATGTGAGACTAAACCCACAAACATGGATTTAAAGTTTATGTGAAGCTAATATGAAGCTTCAAATCCAGCAGATATGTTTCAACGTTACAGTGTTTTTAGAGCCAAAGTCCCTCTTTTTGTTCGTATACTTCCACCACAGCTCAACAGGGAAACACAAAGAGGGAATTTGATGCTAAACAGACTGTAAATGTAAATGATCTTTGAACAGCCAGTATGAACAGGAGCAATGATTACAGTTCATATGGACACCTGACTGATGCTTTAACACACTGGGGGGAAAAAACTGTGAACTTCTTTTCAACAGGCTTAATAGACTATTATTTTGAAAGTGCAACCGGAACTGTGTTTTTAGCTGCGCTGACGTCACGCACAGCGCCGGAGAGGAGTCGAGCCAGTTCGAGCCCGTCCGAGCCCGACCGAGCCGAGTCTGGACGATGATCTTGTGATAAACTGTCGATGTGAAGGCTCAACTATCGATACCTCTACAGAAACATCCGCCATGGTCGCTGCTTTATTCGCCTTCCTCGTCCTCTGGTGCCTCCACAGCAGCGCTGGTAAGTTGTCTTTACGCTAGCTTAGCATGCTAACGACCGCCCGGTCCGTGTTCGGTTCTGGTCCGGTGACCGTGGCTTTAGTCTCCAGATACATGTGCTACTGACGGAGCTACAGGCCCGACGTTAGCTGTTAGCAGCATGTCGTGTTAGTCCGTTATGGTAACATACGCATGTATTAACTGTTAGCTACTGTTAGCTTCTACTGTGTGTTATTACAACTTCATATTCAGACTGTAAAATCCCTCTGTATGAATATACAGTTACACACACACACACACACACACACACACACACACGGACGCTGCTGTTGTTATGGTTTTCTTATAAGCACAAGTCAACGCATTAGCTCGTAATTAGTGTTTCCCTGGCATGCCCTAAAATCAACAACAACAACAACAACAACAACAACAACGTTACCGTTCACAAACACGCAGGTACAAGCTGGAGCTGAAACAGAAAGTTTCCCTGAGATATTCAGATGTTTCACTATGACTCAAAAGGTTTGACATTAAATAATTTAAAGGTTCAAGCGAATAAAAGCTGTAATTTAATGTGTATTTAGAGCTAAAGCAATGAGATTAATTAATACTAGTTAGTCAACATTCATCAATCAATCAGCAGGAAATCAATCTATTTATTTTATCTGTTAATACCAAACATGTGACTCATCCCGGCTTTGGGACTAAGATTAAATTAATTCATGTTTTTACTGCTTTGTCATTTAATATTAATAAATGAACATTAATTAGTATTTAAGACATCCTGTAGGATAAAGTAATATGTATTTTTTAATTGGCTCACATCAATCCTTCATATTATCATCACATCTTCAGCTGTTAGGCGGATTTGCTGCTTTTCTTATGTGATATTTCATATTTTGTGGACGTCATGTTGAGTTTTAGAAAACACTGATCGACATTGTTTGAAATTTTCCAACAATTACCCAGAAGTCATCTTCCCAAGAAACCCCGTTCTGGTGAACAAATACCTCCTGTTGAGTTGGTTCCTCGTTCCCACCAACAAACACAGTTTTGATCGGTTTCCCACCAGATATGCGTTACATAGATTTTGGCCTTGTAGCCGCAAGACTGTGGAAGTCATAAGAATAATTAATTAATTTGTTAAATGAGGTCAACATGTGACATTAGTGACGCTGTTCAGTGTCCGGAGGGTGAAGGTTAGTGGACAACCGTGTTAAACCCCGAGTTCTTCTGAAATCCTGAGAAAATGTGAATTAAATATAAAATAAGAGGGATATTTTGGTGCTTGTTTCATTTCCTCTCTTCAGTATCCTGTGATACACTGTAAACACGACTCTCCAGAGGCTCTCTTCTTCTATGGTGAATAAGGAGTTTTATTAACCCCTTCCTGTCCTTGGAGTTGCAGGATGTATCTGATACAAAGATGAACAATTAAAATAGACGTATGTGTGCAGACAGATGAATTTTAAGTTGTTTAATATAATCAAAGTCTGTGTCTATTTTCTACTTTACTTTCCTCATTGTCACCTGATTTATTTGATCCTGACTCATTGTTTCGTTGCAGTTTGAGTGCATTTCTCTGTGTGAATCATTAATATAGTTTCACTCCCGCTGCTGTGCCACACCTAGCTTTCTCTTTGCTCAGCCGAGGACGCATCAGTGAAGGGGAACATTCGGGGGTTTTAATAACCTTTTGTCTTTATTACTAACCAGACCTGTTTCTAATCACATACCTTAAAACTGAGCTGCTAGTGGTAGAAGCCATTGTAGCACGCACCCACCTGACTCAACCGTCTGACCCGCAAACTGTCACCTGCACAGGAAATGCGTTATAGCGTTAAGGCCGCTCAGGTGGAAGTACAAGGCAAAAATTAAAATTAGACTAAATTAAAGTTAACACGGTCACAATGGCACCAACAAAGAAAACTTCACCACAAACATGATGAGACATGAAGTTTTTATTGCAGACACGTGCTGCCTTCAGGTGTTCCTGGTAAACTCCAGGTTACCCTCGTATACCATAATACTTGATACCAGCCAAGCTCAGTTTATAGAGAATCATATTCATCTCAGATAACGTTTAAATTTGGCATTACATTATTTCATTATTTAATCTCTAATAGTTTTGACACAAATATCAGTAGATTTATTACGCGTCAAAAACTCCAGATATAAATGAGTCATGACAGGAATTTGCAGCCATTCACAACGAACCATGTCTGGGTGTGTTTCTGTACGTTTCTGTTTCTGGGAAGATCGTTTCTGGTCAGATAAAACCATTGAAGCTTGATAAGTGTGTGATGAAATATGTGATTTGACTTGCTGGTAATAGACGAATGAAAAAGAGCGAAAAGAAAAGCACAAGTAAAATGAAAAGAAGGAATGAATCAGTGCGGAAAGTATTGTGTAACCTTGAATCCAAAGGAGTCCACTGAGAACTGATAAACAACCAAGTACAAAAACCCACACAGGCAGACAGAGGAGTCGCTCCCCATCACGCTTCCTGTTTTTGTCATGCGTTCAGTCATGTGGGAGACCAAAACTTCTCCTCTTTCATCTATTTTTCACCATTCTCCCCTTGCAGGTGGTGTTGAAGCACTTCGATACAGACAATTAAATTTCCTTTTCAGCCCAGCTGTTTAAATCCTCCGGAGAGCCAAAAGTATTCATAGTGACTCTTTCTCATCGATTCATTCCTCTTTCTCACATTCACTTCCCCTCTCTTCTGCTCTCCTTTTGGATTCAGCATTATTAGGTAGAGAGCATCAAACGACTGATATTTCATAAGTAATGTTTTAAAGAGCATGAGCAAACCTATAACAAACACCAGGTATGTCTCACTCCAGTCTCCTGAATACACAATAAACGTGTTTCCATCATATTTCCAACACCTGTGTGTAGAGAAGACACAGTTCCTGTTGTGGTATAAATTTCACACTGCTCTGTTTGCATGTTGTGCACATCCTGCAGCCGCTAATGCAACCGCTTGTTGCAACAGTCACCGGTGCAGCAAACATGGATTCATCAGCAGTAAAATATTCAACAAGTACACCATTTAGATAAAAAACTACAGCGCCCTGTCGGTTCGGGACGTTACTGAGACTCACTTGTTTTAGTTTTATGAGGTTTGTTGACAGTGTTTGAACATAAGAACTTATATTCAGACCGGAGGAACCTTTTCAAACACATGAGCCGATGCAGTAGCAGCAACCGAGCCAAGTAAACAATGCAGTAGCAGCAACCGAGCCAAGTAAACAATGCAATCCTGATTAGGAGAGACGGCATCCTCTCTCTCTCATTCTTCCTTATCTATCCATCCATCCATCCAGGTTTCTTCCACCTTTTTCCCTGTTAAAAGGTTTTTTGGTGGACAAGTTTTTCCTCACTAATCGAGGGTCTAAGGACAGAGGGTGTCACTCCCTGTACAGATTGTAAAGCCCTCTGAGACAAATGTATTTTGTGATTTTGGGCTATATAAATAAAATCTGATTTGATTTGATTACCAACGTTGTTGACTGTGTTTGTCCTTGTTCCTTGCAGCCGGAGCAGAGCTGCTCCCACCACATAATGTCACTGTGATCTCCTTGAACACCAATTACACACTGAGGTGGGACTGGGACCAGTTCATCAACGCTACCTTCACCGTGGAATATGTGGGGTAAGTCTCACCCACACAAAAACTAGCCTCGCAACAGTAAGGCTTACAAACAACCCATAATGCATCATTTCCATTTCAAAAGAAAGAATATCTGATGTGATAAATACGCAACTGTCTTGTCCTCGATAATTACTACCACTGCTTTTTCAAATTTTTATAATTTCCACAAAAATATCTCATCAGGTCAGTACAATGCCAACTATTCATTGATTAAAGTCTGCCATTTTTGTCTACCTCTCCCCAGGAGGTATCGGTTAACATCCAAGAAGGGACCAAAATGGTACAAAGCGTGTGAGAAGACGTCACACAGGTCATGTGACCTTACACCGTTGAACCTTTACTACTTCAGCATCTACATGCTTCGTGTACGAGTCAACGTGAACGAGAATCACTCTGACTGGGTGCTAAAACAATTCTGCCCAGATGAAGATGGTGAGAAAGGGATGAGATGGAGACGGGTGAAGGGAGGGTGGGAGACGTGAAATGTAAGCATTTGATCTCAGGTGGTGCACAGCAGACCACCAAAAACAAGCCAGACGCACTTTGATAGAAGAGCAACAGAGAGAGAGTGCACAACCACTAAGTGAAGAGCTGTAAGCATTTCCAGGAAAGGTAGCGTCCGCGTGTGTTTTGAGTTACGCAACTCTGAACTGTGAAAACCACATTATGGAGTTGAGTCGCGGTCATACAGAAAGAGTCTCACCGAGTTTAGAAAATCACACACGCAGCAACAAAGTCAGTCAACTTTACTTATTTATTTCTTCACAGGAAACGCAGCAATAATTACAGCGAGCAGCCAAACATAGAAAACCATTTAGATAGACATGATAAAGGTTATAAAATGATGCACTGACTCATGATGGTAAATTCATTCCAAACAAAGGTGAGCACACGTCACCACACATCTCAATAAAACATATGAAAGGATTGATAAGCCCCTGTAATCAGGCATATCCTGCATAAACAGGCAGAGCAGGTTATAACATTCTCCAAATAAGTCCTTCATAAGTCTATGTAAGCCTAACATAGTTTACCTCTCTGTATAATGCATACAATATGTTCAAATGTTTTCATTATTAAAACTACGTTTGTGCCAGTGAAGCTTTAAAAAAAAAACCTCACCAACAGGATCCGGCTGCGTTTCTGTTTCCTCTGGAGACGTTTCAGAAAGCAGAGCGTCTAATCTTAAACGGACACATTTCTGATATGATATACTTAATGTTTTGTTATTTTACAGCATGTTGATTACATGTTAGCATGTCGTTTAGATGGTGTTCACTAACAGAGCTGCAGCTAAACTAGCCTGGTCATGCTGCTGTCATGAAACTGTATTTTTGTTAACTTTCTTTAAACAGTGTGGTGATCATAAAATAATGATTTTATGTGTTAGATTTCACTCTGCTGTGGACATTGTGGCTAATCTATCCAGTCCAGGATCTCATATCTCTCTTTGTTGTCTCCTTCTCTTGCTAGCTGATGTGGGTCCTCCAAGCAAAGTGGACCTTATTCCTGCTGGAAGTGACCTGGATGTTTATATTATTGACCCTATGACCAGCACTAACGTCTCCATGAAGGACAAGGACTATATTCCAGACTTGTACTATCAAATCATCTACTGGGAACGCACTGCAGACACGCAGGTAGAAAATGCTTCCTAAATTAAATTGCTTCTTTTTGTCTCCTACAGCAACATATCTGCTCTGTAAATCACTTGTTCTGTGTGGAAAAGTGCAGTGCTAACATCAGATATAGCAGGCTAGATAGCTAATGAGAAGGGCTGTATCAATCAAAACTATTAGCAATACATTTAAAAAACCTATTGACATGATTTTTCACTGCAAAGAGGGAAGATTGAATGTGATAGTGTTTTAATATATTCACCTGGTTCTGTTTGTGTTAGAAGCCTTTTGTTAAGTACGACCGATCTTCACAGACTGATGTAGTTAAAGTACTGCAGTATCAGTACATAAGTATAGTGATCTTGATGTAGTTAAAGTACTGCAGTATCAGTACATAAGTATAGTGATCTTGATGTAGTTAAAGTACTGCAGTATCAGTACATAAGTATAGTGATCTTGATGTAGTTAAAGTACTGCAGTAACAGTACATAAGTATAGTGATCTTGATGTAGTTAAAGTTAAATGTAGGTGAAAGTACTCAAAAGTGTCTCCTGTTCACACTTTGCATTATGTCTGCAGGATGAATGACAGTGAAACCACACTGTTGGAGCACCTGGTGTCTGCAGGTGTTCAGCAGGTTTATTGGTGCCCTGCATGCTGAGCAGAGAGCATATGAATCTCGTGATAAAGAGTCAGACGAGGAGCATCCTGCTAAAATAAACCAGAGCTGATGATGTTTTTATATCTGCAATATAGATAAATATTGGTTGTTTTAAATTAGTAAATAAATATTTGAATTAGTATATTAAAAAAAACATACTATGGGTGGGAATCACAGATGAACTCATGATACATGATACTTCATTGATCTATTATTAGTTGGTTCCCTAGATCAAGCTATAATAAGAGACACATGTCACATGTTAATATGTTAGTGTCATCAAAAAACTGTGAGTGAAAATACAAAACATTGACAATAAATATTGATTAATCATGAAGCTATTGAATAATTTATCCCCAGCTGAGTGTCGAGACACTACAGTCAATCTAGTCAACGGTAAAACATAAAAATCCCACAAGAACGTTCAGATGAACCAATCCAACCAGAGTCTGATTAAAACTAGACGAAGCAAAGCAGGTTCATGTACTTCAATGAATATCACCTGTGTCTTCTGTCTTTCAGGCTGTAACAACCCTTACGTTGACCAGCAAAGCCAACATAGTGACCCTGCCGCGGCTGAAGGCGTGGACGTGGTACTGTGTGAGCGTCCAATCACGCTACGACTTCTACAGCAAGAGCAGCCAGTTCACTTCACCCCACTGCATGAGCACCGAAGGTAAGGATGCGTGTGGGCTAGCGGGACGTCTCCTGCAGCACATCTAGTGCTTGCTTGAAGCCTGTTGAAAAGAAAACGCTGAACGTTAGCAGCTTAAGTTGCACAGTAGGTCAGAAAAACATAAATCTGGAGTAAAAAGCCTTCAGCGAACTCTTCCCATCACCCGATGTTGTTCTGTATTCACATCACCAAAGTCTCAGTGTGATCCACAGCAGCACAGTAGCACACAGACTCCTTCATATCTGTTTTATTGCCAGTATGGACATGAAATAGATTTAAATTGAATCCATAAGTCTTAAAAAGGTCTGGTCCAGTCTGTGTGAACTACTGTTGTTCTGAATAGCAGCCATGACACACTTTGATCGAGGATCATAAATGATTCACCTCCTCAGGGTTCACAGCCCGTCCTCATCAGATGATGGGAAAGTACACTGGCGTCTTAATGGTCCCATTAGTGGTTATAGCTGCCATGTTTGCTTTGTAGTTTTATTACAGTGTTGATCAATACAAGTTTCCCCCAAAACACATTTGAAACCAAGACTGAAGTTAATGCAGCTTTATGAAAGTAACGTCATAATGTAATGAAGAACTGTCCAAATCTGAACTGAAGAAGTCTCATGTCTTCGTGTTTGCATATGACTATCTGAGGGTTCAAACGTGTTAAGAGGAACTACATGCACCTTTTTTCACACTTGAACAGGTCCTGTCCCATGGTGGAAGATCTTCCTGTACTTCGTGTGCTCTCTGGTGATCTGCTTCCTGCTCGTGCTCTTCTTACTCTTGATCTTCTTTCGGTGCTTCAGGACTATCAAGGCGACATTTTTCCCCTCCAGCCAGCTGCCAGGCCACTTCAAGGAGGTACACACACCACTGTACACTGGTGGAAGAAGTATTACACAAAAGTTTTAATGGAAATATATATAGAGAAAATTATAAAATCGAGTTAATTAGTGTGCAGACAGATATTTACATTTCTGATATTTAAGGGAAAATGCTTCTCACTGAAGCTTGTATATATATTGAGTTCCAGATGGACCATCAGTCTCTTTTCTCTGCAGTATTTCTGTGACTCTCCGGGCTCGGACATTCCTCGTCTACTCTCCCCTGGTTCAGAAGCTGAGCTCTTGTGTGACAGGGTGAGCATCTGTCCAGAACCGGTGTTCCTGGAGATCCACGACCCTCCTCTTGAGGCCCAGCCGGCGCCTCCGTCGGGCCTGGAAGCAGACAGCAGGTCGGCTCCTGTTACTTGACACAAGTGCATTTAATAGGCAATACATCACTGTATTTTTAAGGCTGCTACATATACAGCTTAAAAATAAACATGACTGTAATGTTTATTTTCCGTTTTATTTCCAGCGGCAGACACAGCCGTCAGGGCAGCAGCGGCAGCCGAGACTCTGGAGTTTACTCCACAGAGGGCGGCTCCGGCCTGCGGCAGCCCAGCAGCGCTCAGTCCTGCACAGAGGCCGAAGACTCATGGCAGGTCCCCGTCAACCTGGAGCAGGTGAAGATGCAGGACATGGCGGCATGTCTGGTCGCAGATGAGGGCGTGGTAGACATGTGCGTCTGAAGGCACACAGGAGAAAAGACTGTGCAGCGTGCCTTTTATTTCCTGCTGTCACTCTAAAGAGGAAGTTTAAAAAGAAATACTAGAAAACAGACCAGTCACTCAGTGTCTTTATATATGTTGTTTATGCCCACAGTCTGACCCCTGACCCTGTGAACCCAAAGTTATACAAAGCTATGGAGAACCTACCTGAACCCGACCTGCATAAATCCTTTTTTTTTTTAAAGGAAGGAGAGTTGCCCGTTAAGGATCAGCATGCTGTTTGTCTCTTGGTTATATTCATACACATATTAACACACACACACACCTGCTGAAGCAGAACAGACAACCTGTATAATGTGGAGCAACACACAGTTGTTACTGTGCCACATGTTTCACTCTATGTTCAAAGACACAGAGGAGCTTTTCACACACTTCCCACCACTGTTGTGGTTTCAGCGAGTCCTGCCAGCTTTATGTTAACATGTGGACAGTAGATAAAGAGTGAACACAGGGTATCTGGAGGAAGTCAGTTTCCTCAAAAAAAAGCCTTAGAAGCTATAAGAAAAATCCTAAATATTTTCTCTTGGCTGTGGTGACGGTGTGAATCTGTCAGGAATCAGTTAATTCATCCTTTCATCCTTTTCACCCACTTATCTACATCCATGTCACATCCGTTTAATTATATTGTTATAAATGATTGTTGATGCTTTCATTACAATTCTGTCTTAAAAAGTCTTAAAACGACCCCATCCAGTAAAAAAACATGATGAGTTTGTTTTCATATTCAGGATGCAGCAAAAAAAGTACATATTCAAAGATTATGGATTTTGTAATTTTAGGAATTTCTTACAAGCTAATTGAACTTTTTGCATAATGTCTGAAAACACGTCTGGGCATTTTGTTTTTGTGTTATTTCCATGTAAATATATGCAAACATGCTGTATTCAGGCAGTGCTGGTCGTTGCCAGTTGAGTCTAAAACCTGCAGACACACATTTTTATTTCTTTTATTGTCCAACATCAGTCGCACTTCACATTACAGCTCAGTAAATACAAAGTAATATCCTGATAATAAAGTAATATCTTGGTATTCACAGTATATGTAGGTAATTAGGACTGAAATGTATTTCAGTGGTAATATGATGACATTGAGGTCAGTTTATGTTTTCAAAATATGAAGAAACCATGAAAACTCTTGAATAAGTTGATAATTATCAGATGATGAAGCTGAACTTTCTCTTCCTGTACGTCCCTTTTGGTGTTTCAACCTTTTACTTTCCGTGTTGTGTGTCTGTCGCCGTCTTTACGTTAACACACAACTGAAACTTCAGAGCTGAGCATTAATGTCTTTAATGTAAACAAAGCTGTGTAATAACCAGCCAAACGATTTCTGATCACGTGTCTCTAATATTACATAGCCGTAATAAATACCGAGCTATTACTGAATTAGAAATGTGTTTCGCAGGAATTAAAGTTTTATTTTATTCTTTTATTCTTCCCTTTATGATTCTTATAGAATCTTCATACGTGATATTAATTGTTGATCATGTTTTCGTTGAACTTCTTGTTATTTCCACCCCGGCTTTTATTTCAATCTGTTTGTGTGTGAGTAGAAACATGCGTCTCTGCTCTGCTCGAGTTTATTAAACCACTTTAATGTGCTTTATAACAACATACAAAACCGCCTTTTTTTTCCTGAATCTGCATCTCTGTTGAAACAGCAAATGTGGCAAAAATGTATAGAAAAAAATATATGACTGTATATTATGAACATATTGTGAAGCTGTGATGGTGTCAGTGTTAATGGACAATCATTCAAATTAAAGAAATAAGATGAGATGACATGAGTGACTTTACTGTATGTGGATTCACACACACACACCTTAACCACTGATCCAAACACCTGCTTTCATTCTTAATTAACCGGTCTACAGAAATGTAGAAACAGTCTTACAGGAAGCTAAAATGTTGTATTTCATTTAGGAATCAGATTGATTTGTGGGAATAAAACACCGTCTGACTTTAACATTGTCCATCTAAAGGAAGTAGATATGAGATGATGATGATGATGATGATTTATTAGACTTAATTTCAGCCTCAGGTGCTGTTCATATCACCTGATGGGTTTTAGATGTCAACACTAGTCTGATTAAGGACAAACTGCACAAACATCCTTCAACAGTTTCTTCTTCAGGTGATAAATGCAGTGTGTGACCACTAGATGTCTGTACAGTAAACCGTATCCTCACTTACAGCAACATGCATCAGAACAAATACAAAAACTCAAACAGAAATCTGTTGGTGTTTTTAGCATAAATGTCCCACTTTGTTTCCTTGTTGAGCTGCTGAAAGGAATATTATCAAAAAGAGGAAAAAAGTAAAGTAAAAACCTGCTTCATTTGAGTCATTTTCATAGTCAAAAGTCTTATCAGAAACAAGAATGTTGTGTATCTGAGTTTATTTGCTGATTTTTCTTTGTTTTTATTTTTTATTATATTTTTTATCTTTTGGACTTTGAGTTTCTTTTGTTTCTTTATAAATAAACTTGTCAGTACAATATTTTCCCACAGTCATTAAATCAGTTTTCCAATCAACTGATCATGAATGCATCACACTAATTATTGATTATTTGATAGACAGTAAAAATATAAACTTACCAACACAAATTAATATGTTCTGGTTTATTTAGTCTTCAGTGAATTAACTAAATATCTAACAATTAATCCATTAATCATTAATAATTTTAGTTTAGTTTTTAAAAGTGGTCTCAGACTTTTGGACCCCAGTGTGTGTGTGTGTGTGTGTGTGCAGAAAAATAGAATATATATATAGATATATATATATATATCTATATATATATAGAAAATCTAAAGAGGAAATATATAGAAATATGAGTTTGAGTGTAAATAAACTATGTGTGTGTTAACAGATCAGCAGTTAAAAGATAAAATTATTGTTGTTGTTGATCAGTATCAGCCTGCTAGGGGCGGTGGTTCCTTTAATATTATTATTATTATCATTATCATTATTATTATTGTTGTTGTTGTTGTTGTTGTTGTTGATCAGTACCGGCCTGCTAGGGGCGGTGGTTCCTTTAAGAGGCGTTTCAGGAACAGCGTAAATTCCCGTTTTTATGGCGGCGCTGTGTTTTAGTTTCATGTTTTCTAAGTGTTACTATCTGTGAAGGACGTAAATGTGACCTGATCTGAAATGTGTAGAAATGCTTTTCTTCATCTTCTGCTTCCACGTCGTCGTCGTCGTTAAAGGTAAAATTAAACCTACCGGCTTCCGTTTTCAGGTTAGCTTCAGGTGTTTTTAGCTAGCTGTTGGCTGGTTGAACGTTAGCTTCACGTTAGCTTCAAGTTAGCTTTACGTTAGCTTCACGTTAGCTTCACGTTAGCTTCACAGTTAGCTTCACAGTTAGAGACGAAAGTACTGAAAACTTGTTGAAACAACAATAAACTGTACTACCAGACTGAGGTACTTGTACTGTACTAGAGTATTTCCATATACTTCATACTCCACTCTACTACATGTCAGAGGAATACTGTACTTTCTACTACATTTATCTGACAGCTTTAGTTACTTTTACTTTACACACCAACATCTTGTTTCCTGTTTTAACCGTCAGAAAAGGTTCAGCTGTAAACAACAAATGATCAAATAAACAGTAAACAATCAACAGTAAACAATCAACAGTAAACAGTAAACAATCAACAGTAAACAGTTGTAGGAAAGACTTTAGCTTGTACTTTAGCTTTGTACTACTTCTGTACTACTACTACCCCCTGTCCCCCTCTCGCCCTGTCCCCCTCTCGCCCTGTCCCCCTCTCACCCTGTCCCCCCCTGATCCTGTCCCCCTCGCACCCTGTCCCCTCTCACCCTGTCTCCCTCTCACCCTGTCCCCCCCTGATCCTGTCCCCCTCGCACCCTGTCCCCCTCGCACCCTGTCCCCTCTCACCCTGTCCTCTCTCACCCTGTCCCCCTCTCGCCCTGTCCCCCTCTCGCCCTGTCCCCCCCTGATCCTGTCCCCCTCGCACCCTGTCCCCTCTCACCCTGTCCCCCTCTCACCCTGTCCCCCCCCTGATCCTGTCTCCCTCTCGCCCTGTCTCCCTCTCGCCCTGTCCCCCTCTCACCCTATCCCTCTCTCACCCTGTCCCCCCCTGATCCTGTCCCCCTCTCACCCTGTCCTCTCTCACCCTGTCCCCCCCTGATCCTGTCCCCCTCTCACCCTGTCCTCTCTCACCCTGTCCCCCCCTGATCCTGTCTCCCTCTCACCCTGCCCCTCTCTCACCCTGCCCCAGGACTGTCTGATGCACCGCCAGCGCCGCCACAGGACGTCCGTTTTGTCCACGGGCTGCTGAACTGGACTTCAGCTGAGGACAGAGACATAACCTACACCGTCCAGTACAGCACGCGGTGAGCTCACACGCTTATGTTTGTCTTTAAATTGTCCTCCAGATGTAAGATGTCCATCTCACCGTAGATAATTTATTATATTATATAACATCTACATATGTTTATATCATTTCACAGCCAGTTTGTTTTTGAATAAATCACTTGCTAAATAAAGATTGTTGTTGTTGTTTCTGTTCCTTCTTATAAAAGCTTCAGTAAGCCTGCAGAGTGGACGGACGTGCCAGCGTGTGTCCAGACGTCTTTAAACTACTGTGACGTCTCCTTCACCAAAGCTGCGGCTGAGCACGGCTGCGTGAAGCTGCGTGTGCGAGCAGAGCGACGCGGGCTGACGTCGGCGGCCGCCAGCACCTGCAGCACACACAGTAAGAAACACAACAACACGCGTGTACAACACGCGTGTACAACACGCGTGTACAACAATCGTGTACAACAATCGTGTACAACAATCGTGTACAACAAGCGTGTACAACAAGCGTGTACAACAAGCGTGTACAACAAGCTCTGCTGCATGTTGTCTCTCATATCAACATATATCATATGTTGATATGATCACATATCAATTAACTACACAACTATTGAATTCATTGATAATTGATTCATCATTTTCAGTCCTTTTTGTGACGGTAATCTGAATATCTGGAAAAAACAACAAACTACTAATCAATGAATCAACAAAACAAATGAAAGATTAATGGATAAATAAATGAATCCTTATTTGCAGCCCTATAACACACTAGTTTCAGTTTATCAGAAATTAATGATAATGATTCTTTTCTTGATTTATCATTAAAATGTCAGGAAAATAGTAAATAATTATAATAAAATAGAAAATAATAATATTTCGTCAGTATCAAATGTCTAATCTTGTTAAAGGTAATCATTAAATCATCTGGTTTCAGGAGCTCAGACTTACAACTTTTGACATTTTTGGTTTAAAAAATGACTCAAGCGGTTATTTTGAGTATCTGCTGCTTTACATATAATATCACTTATTATTCAGAGTTAAATGTGATCATATCAAACATCACAGAGCACAAACACACATCAGAAACTGGTATTTCTTGTTGACTCACTCGATGGTGAGGAAAGTCACTTCAGTGTGTGGGTGTTAACCACTCTGACCGAGGTGACAACCGCACAGGTTCGAGCGTCAGCTGCTGAATCAACGCGACCAGACTGTCAGCGCGTCGCACTGATTATTGGTTGTTCTGGTTACGGTGGACGTTTGATGTGTTTTAGGAGCCGTCCTGGTTCTGTCAGTGCTCTGTTCTTGTCTTCCAGATGACTCCTGCACTCCTGAAGTCCGTCTGACTGTTCGTCCCGGTTACCTCACTGTACACCTGAGCAGGAACCACGACTTGGCTCGAGAATATGCCGACCACGGGAAACAAAGGGTTTACATCAGAAAGGAGGGGGAGGAATCAGAGGTGAGACTACAGGTAGATTTAGTTTTATCTGACTCGTAGGTGAGGCTGACACGACTGATGTGAACCAGCTGGTCAGTTAAATGAATTATTAATATTTTATTAATGCATGACAGCAGTTAGTTGTTGCAGCCGGAGCTGCAGGCCAACGTCTGCGAGGTGGGAGGAGAGACGTAGAACCAGCGCAACACATACACCTGCACAGGAAGCTCCTTGATCCTAATGGTTTGTAAATGTCATCCGCTCTGTAGGAACACTTGGACGCTGTTTCCTCGATAACGTTCTCCGGGCTGGAGGAGGGCCGGCGGTACTGTGCCAGAGTGCAGTACATCTACATGGGCAACCCGGTGGGGCTGAGCAGCTGCAGCGTGTGTCACGTCATCCCCACGTCAAGTAAGACTGGGAAAAAATACAACAAAAACAAAACAAACAAAAATAAAATGTTTTTTATTTTTTATTAAAAAGTAGAGACATGAAACTTTTACATACATGATCCTGAAAAAGATAATTTACCTGGACGTGGTGACATAAATATTGTATTTCAGAGTGTTTTAACAGTTCCTGCAAAACTAATTAAAAAAGAACAGAAACATACGACTGCTTGGACAGGAGTGAAATCACACAGGTAAAACACTCCTGTGTGTGTGTGTGTGTCCGTGCAGAAAAATAGAATATATTTAGAAAATCTAAAGAGGAAATATATAGAAATATGAGTTTGAGTGTAAATAAACTATGTGTGTGTGTTAACAGATATTAACAGTCAGCAGTTAAAAGATAAAATTATTGTTGTTGTTGTTGTTGATCAGTATCGGCCTGCTAGGGGCGGTGTTTCCTTTAATATGAGATGAGATGAGATGAGATAAGATGAGATTCAACTGTATTGTCATTGTGCAGAGTACGAGTACAGAGACAACGAAATGCAGTTAGCATCCATCCAGAAGTGCAAAACAGCAGAAAGTGCAGAGTATGTGCAAATGTACAGTATAAATAGGAGTATGAAGAGCAAGTATGGGAAGTACACTAGATGAGTGCGAGTGCAATATGTCAGTGAAACAGTAAGAAAAATACACTATAGCGCTAAGTACACTAGGTGAGTATGATTACACTATTTACAAATGAATATACTATGTCAGTATTTTACACTATATATACATTGGGTAAAGCATAATATTATTATTAATGTCATTATTATTGTTGTTGTTGTTGATCAGTATCGGCCTGCTAGGGGCGGTGTGTGCTTTAATATTATTATTATTATTATTATTATTGTTATTATTGTTGTTGTTGTTGTTGTTGATCAGTACCGGCCTACTAGGGGCGGTGGTTCCTTTAATATTATTATTATTATCATTATCATTATTATTATTGTTGTTGTTGTTGTTGTTGTTGTTGATCAGTACCGGCCTACTAGGGGCGGTGGTTCCTTTAAGAGGCGTTTCAGGAACAGCGTAAATTCCCGTTTTTATGGCGGCGCTGTGTTTTAGTTTCATGTTTTCTAAGTGTTACTATCTGTGAAGGACGTAAATGTGACCTGGTCTGAAATGTGTAGAAATGCTTTTCTTCATCTTCTGCTTCCACGTCGTCGTCGTCGTTAAAGGTAAAATTAAACCTACCGGCTACAGGTTAGCTTCAGGTGTTTTTAGCTAGCTGTTGGCTGGTTGAACGTTAGCTTCAAGTTAGCTTTACGTTAGCTTCACGTTAGCTTCACGTTAGCTTCACAGTTAGAGACGAAAGTACTGAAAACTTGTTGAAACAACAATAAACTGTACTACCAGACTGAGGTACTTGTACTGTACTAGAGTATTTCCATTTACTTCATACTCCACTCTACTACATGTCAGAGGAATACTGTACTTTCTACTACACTTATCTGACAGCTTTAGTTACTTTTACTTTACACACCAACATCTTGTTTCCTGTTTTAACCGTCAGAAAAGGTTCAGCTGTAAACAACAAATGATTAAATAAACAGTAAACAATCAACAGTAAACAATCAACAGTAAACAATCAACAGTAAACAGTTGTAGGAAAGACTTTAGCTTTGTACTACTTCTGTACTACTACTACCCCCTGCCCCTCTCTCACCCTGTCCCCCTCTCGCCCTGTCCCCCTCTCACCCTGTCCCCCTCTCGCCCTGTCCCCCTCTGACCCTGTCTCCCTCTCACCCTGTCTCCCTCTCACCCTGTCCCCCTCTCACCCTGTCTCCCTCTCACCCTGTCTCCCTCTCACCCTGTCCCCCTCTCACCCTGTCCCCCTCTCTGACCCTGTCTCCCTCTCGCCCTGTCCCCCTCTCGCCCTGTTCTCTCTCACCCTGTCCCCCTCTCACCCTGTCCCCCTCTCTGACCCTGTCTCCCTCTCGCCCTGTCCCCCTCTCGCCCTGTCTCCCTCTCACCCTGTCCCCCTCTCACCCTGTCTCCCTCTCACCCTGTCTCCCTCTCACCCTGTCCCCCTCTCACCCTGTCCCCCTCTCTGACCCTGTCCCCCTCTCTGACCCTGTCTCCCTCTCGCCCTGTCCCCCTCTCACCCTGTCCCCCTCTCACCCTGTCCCCCTCTCACCCTGTCCCCCTCTCTGACCCTGTCTCCCTCTCACCCTGTTTCACTCTCACCCTGCCCCAGGACTGTCTGATGCACCGCCAGCGCCGCCACAGGACGTCCGTTTTGTCCACGGGCTGCTGAACTGGACTTCAGCTGAGGACAGAGACATAACCTACACCGTCCAGTACAGCACGCGGTGAGCTCACACGCTTATGTTTGTCTTTAAATTGTGACAAAATGTCCTCCAGATGTAAGATGTCCATCTCACCGTAGATAATTTATTATATTATATAACATCTACATGTGTTTATATCATTTCACAGCCAGTTTGTTTTTGAATAAATCACTTGCTAAATAAAGATTGTTGTTGTTGTTTCTGTTCCTTCTTATAAAAGCTTCAGTAAGCCTGCAGAGTGGACGGACGTGCCAGCGTGTGTCCAGACGTCTTTAAACTACTGTGACGTCTCCTTCACCAAAGCTGCGGCTGAGCACGGCTGCGTGAAGCTGCGTGTGCGAGCAGAGCGACGCGGGCTGACGTCGGCGGCCGCCAGCACCTGCAGCACACACAGTAAGAAACACAACAACACGCGTGTACAACACGCGTGTACAACAAGCGTGTACAACACGCGTGTACAACACGCGTGTACAACAAGCGTGTACAACAAGCTCTGCTGCATGTTGTCTCTCATATCAACATATATCATATGTTGATATGATCACATATCAATTAACTACACAACTATTGAATTCATTGATAATTGATTCATCATTTTCAGTCCTTTTTGTGACGGTAATCTGAATATCTGGAAAAAACAACAAACTACTAATCAATGAATCAACAAAACAAATGAAAGATTAATGGATAAATAATTAATTAATCCTTATTTGCAGCCCTATAACACACTAGTTTCAGTTTATCAGAAATTAATGATAATGATTCTTTTCTTGATTTATCATTAAAATGTCAGGAAAATAGTAAATAATTATAATAAAATAGAAAATAATAATATTTCGTCAGTATCAAATGTCTAATCTTGTTAAAGGTAATCATTAAATCATCTGGTTTCAGGAGCTCAGACTTACAACTTTTGACATTTTTGGTTTAAAAAATGACTCAAGCGGTTATTTTGAGTATCTGCTGCTTTACATATAATATCACTTATTATTCAGAGTTAAATGTGATCATATCAAACATCACAGAGCACAAACACACATCAGAAACTGGTATTTCTTGTTGACTCACTCGATGGTGAGGAAAGTCACTTCAGTGTGTGGGTGTTAACCACTCTGACCGAGGTGACAACCGCACAGGTTCGAGCGTCAGCTGCTGAATCAACGCGACCAGACTGTCAGCGCGTCGCACTGATTATTGGTTGTTCTGGTTACGGTGGACGTTTGATGTGTTTTAGGAGCCGTCCTGGTTCTGTCAGTGCTCTGTTCTTGTCTTCCAGATGACTCCTGCACTCCTGAAGTCCGTCTGACTGTTCGTCCCGGTTACCTCACTGTACACCTGAGCAGGAACCACGACTTGGCTCGAGAATATGCCGACCACGGGAAACAAAGGGTTTACATCACAAAGGAGGGGGAGGAATCAGAGGTGAGACTACAGGTAGATTTAGTTTTATCTGACTCGTAGGTGAGGCTGACACGACTGATGTGAACCAGCTGGTCAGTTAAATGAATTATTAATATTTTATTAATGCATGACAGCAGTTAGTTGTTGCAGCCGGAGCTGCAGGCCAACGTCTGCGAGGTGGGAGGAGAGACGTAGAACCAGCGCAACACATACACCTGCACAGGAACCTCCTTGATCCTAATGGTTTGTAAATGTCATCCGCTCTGTAGGAACACTTCGACACTGTTTCCTCGATGACGCTCTCCGGGCTGGAGGAGGGCCGGCGGTACTGTGCCAGAGTGCAGTACATCTACATGGGCAACCCGGTGGGGCTGAGCAGCTGCAGCGTGTGTCACGTCATCCCCACGTCAAGTAAGACTGGGAAAAAATACAACAAAACCAAAACAAACAAAAATAAAATGTTTTTTATTTTTTATTAAAAAGTAGAGACATGAAACTTTTACATACATGATCCTGAAAAAGATAATTTACCTGGACGTGGTGACGTAAATATTGTATTTCAGAGTGTTTTAACAGTTCCTGCAAAACTAATTAAAAAAGAACAGAAACATACGGCTGCTTGGACAGGAGTGAAATCACTCTTTAAATGCACCAAGCATCATTAAAGCAAGGGGACTGCTTCATTAAAGGGAGAGTCCACTGAAAATCTCTTTTTCAGCGTCTCATACTCCCCTCATGTAGGCTTGAAACGTCTGAAACAACTCGCACAGCAATAATCTGTCTGTCTGCTATTAATCTGAAGGTAAAACACTCGTGTGTGTGTGTGTGTGTGTGTCTGCAGGTACAAACCACACACACATAATAGTGGCTGTCGTGGCCGTCATCGTCCTGGTTGTTATGATACTGACGGTGTACATCCTCCTCTACCAACGAAAGAGAATCAAACAGTGGCTACGACCTCCGTACGAGATACCAGAGAATGTGAGCACGAACGTGATAAAACACACACACACACACACACACACAACCAGCAGGTCACACTGTATGAATGTGTAATATTGAATCGGCAGCACGTTGTCACATCTGCAGGTAATCAAGTAGATATCGTTCAATGTTTCGGCCTCTTTAGTGCCGTAAACGTGTCAGACATCCATTTCACACCACTGAAGCCTCGTACGAGCTTCACATCACGGTGAAGACACACGTCTTACACAAGAACATTTACTGACATCCAGTCGAGAGGAACAGACGTGTGAAACCACCGAGTTTGCTCAATCCTGTGTGATACTTCCGCTCTGACGCTTCTTCATGTGAGGTTAGTCTTTATTCTGCTTCTCTTGGATGGTAAATCCTAAAGAAGAAGCTATGACGGGTTAGCTGAGGTCATGTGTACATGTACATGTCTGTACACACACACAGAGCCTCGTCATGCTCCGACACGGCAGGTGAGCTCAGGTATGATTTACTTTCAAACCAAACATGTTGCTTTAAGCACTTCTCAGGTTGAGCAACACACATTTTCTTTTCTTGTACAAATACAAAAAGACTAAAACATGACTCATCTACTGTAAAATGTAATGTTTTCAGTATTAACACACTCGGATGACGTGGGCTGTTGTGTCTTTCCTCCTTCAGATTTTCATTCGTCAGCCATTCGTTTCCGTCCACACCAGCAGCCCCACGGAGATCTGTGACAACATTTCCCTCATTATCCCAGCAGAGGTGAGGAGTGACTGAACTTCCTCTTTGTGTCCTGCTCATTGTCCCCTTGAAGCCTGGACAACTTGTCAACTAGGAGACAACGGAGCAATGAAAAGACTGAATATGGATAGTTAAGGTTTACACAGAGAGGTGTGTGTGTTTGTCTGTAAAGCACTACTGTGTGTGTCCCTCCAGTACAACAAACTAAAACAACCAAACAAAGTGCACTTTGCCCCAAACTGTCTAAAAACAATAATTGAATCAAGTAGATCTCTTCCTAAACTAAAATCTTTGCGGTGCAGGATTTGGACTTGTCTACTCAAATATGGTAACTTTAAAAGATATCCACTTGATTTAGAGTCTGACTAGTGTCACGAAACGTCCTCGTCAACGTGGCTGCACTTTAAAAAGAAAAGACGGGATGTTATCTGTGGTCGACTGACCAGTGTGCAGATTCTACTTTTTATCGCCAGCCTTTTTTAATATTTTATTATATGAACTAGATCAGCAGCTGCTAACACTCAGCATTAAAACAGAGCCAAGTCGCACTAAAGCTCCGACAACAGCAGCTTCATGACATGATGAGCTCCTGCACACGCAGCCGTCGTCTTCGTGCTGTTTGAACAAACACTCAAACTGTCTTTAAGTTTGTTAGTCAGGAGCCGCTTTTAGCTTCAGGATGTTGTATGAATACAGCGGAGAGTTCACCTGATGCCAAGCAGACACTTATTCTCCAAAATGTCTCCATCAGGCGTTTTGAACACTTCAAAACTTAAATCCTAAAACTCTACTTTGCCTTTTTATACTTTATTTTATTGTATTACTGTTTAAAAAATCAACTAATCACTTCCATCTTGCATCATATCTGTTTCCTGTCAACTACGATGACTTGTTTGTCTGCCATTTGTCCTGAAGAAGGTCCAATAAAAGCATGTTGAATTAATCAATGGTTGAGTTTTATTGCTGCATCAATCGATGCTTCCAGAGGCTGAAGAGAAAATATGATTCTTGTTTTTAAAAAATTAAAAAGTTGGGAAATGATGCAGAAACAGAAACTGAATTCACATCATTGTGGTAACACAGACATTTTATTGTCATATTATCATGTCTGGATATAAAATGTTAAAATGCAGAGTTCATACAGATGTTTCAGAGTCAAATTAAAGCACTTCAAGGTACCAAAACCGACTCTCAAAGCCTTTATAATCACATATATGTAATTATGAAGGATAAAGTTTACCTTTATACCCACACGATCAGCTGTTCATGTTAACGTGGGTAGTTTGTTTGGTGATGCTGGTGAACACAGCAGCTAAAGATCCAGACGTTTCCATGCCAACGGAGCGAGCAGAGACGACCGTTTGCTTCCCGATATCATCAATGTTTCTACTTCAGCTTCCAAGTAGCCAAACGGTTATTACAGATTTAACGTACAACATTCAGCTATTTACAGCTTCACAGATGAAAGAAGCTTGAACATGTGGTAACCTGAACTTCTGACGGCAAATCAATTATTATTGTGTTATTATTAAACAATAGAAAACCCATCAGTTATTCTTTTTATAGGTTTCAAATGATGCAATCAATACTGTGGAAATATCAATAATAAACCACCAGGATTTAAATGTCAGTATTCTGTATTTTACTTCCAGGTCGACTTCAAAGTTCATGTTTATATAGAAAACCAGACAGATTATAATCATATATTAAATATATTAAATAAATAAACACTTAAAATGTGTCCTGATGTTGGCCGATACTCTGCTGATAAACAAATAAACAAACAAACAGATGCATGAAGACTTCCAGATTCCCCAAAGTGAGACATTTTATTTAGTTTTCACATGTTTGATTCTTATGATAATTCTGACAGATTCAGAAGACGTAGGAACACAGGAAGCACACGTATGTATCCGTCAGACCCGGTAGACGTGTATCAGCGCCGGTACGAGTCAGAGGAACCATCAGCTCCTCTAAAGAACAGACACGTTTCCAGAATCCCCAAAGACGAAATATTTCACCTGCTAATAATACAGATTTGAACCCGTAACTTCATGACAGCAGTGGAAACATCAGTTACAGTCAGTAATACTGTTACTACTGGCTTCATGTGAAATGTGGTCCATACTTAAATAATTTAAATGGCGTTCATAGGACTCTAGGTCTCTTCTGGTAAAAACAAAGAAGCTACACAAGGACAAAAACAGCCCGTCTAAAAAAACGCTCCCTGAGGCAGGACGACAGTGAGAACGCTGTCAACAGGAGACGCTAACGTCTCAGAGACATTAGAAGTATGATGAAGACATACAAGCGTGTAATAAGAGCAGCTTCAGTAGAGGCAGCGGAAAGTGCTTTGCTCCTCTCACACTCACGTCCACATATCAATAAATTAACTCACACACACACACACACACACACACACCACTTCCCTTTCTGACTCACAACAGTGGATTTACACTGTAAACTGGTCTAATGATTTAAAACACAAACGCAGCAGAGAGTATGAAAATGCACGTTTTCCTTTCACTTCCCTAAAACTACTAAAACATAGCAGGAACACAACCTGTGTGTGTGTGTGTGTGTGTGTGTGTGTGAAGAACCATTTTTCTGACATTTTACAGACCGAACAACTAATCAAGAAAATAATATCCAATGAAAATAATCATTTTCTAATCTAAAACAACAGCTTAAAAGACACTCTGTGTGTGTGTGTGTGTGTGTGTGTGTGTGTGTGTGTGTGTGTGTGTTAGAGAGAGAGAGACCCCTCTAACCCCATAAATCTTCAGTCCGTCCAAACTTGTAGATCAGAGTGCTGCAGAGAGAGAAGACAAACCGCGGATGTGATTTTAAACTTTCACACCATCATTTGAGCTTTTAGCTGTAATGCAGCTTGTTTTGGAAGATTTTTAATAAAAGTGTTTATTATTAAATCCACATGTACCTGAAGCAGCTCATCTTATCTTATTTAAAAAGCTGCTTCTTCTTCCTGTTATTTTTACGTGTGTGTTGGGTCATTTCAGTCCCGTTTCACGTTACACTCACCTAAAAAAGATGAAGGTATTCTGGAAGAACACAGCCAGCCCTGGCGCCACTTCCCTCTCTGAACAACAACAATAAAAACAAAAGAAAAGAGTCTCAGTCAGTCACGGCAGGTTGAAGCAGGGTAAAATAATGTCCCTGAGCTTCATCTAGACGCTGATTCATCTAGAGGAAACACAGCCGTTTTCTCTCTTCCAGTCTCTGTAAGAGAATCTGATGGTCAATGGTGTCAAATGCAGCACTAAGATCTAATAGGACAAGTACAGAGATGAGTCCTTTGTCTGATGCCATTAGGAGGTCGTTTGTAACTTTGACTAGTGCGGTCTCTGTGCTATGATTTACTCTAAATCACACAGCTGATTGGCTACGGCTTTCTCAAGTACCTTAGAGAGGAATGAAAGGTTTGATATCAGACACCAGTTTCCTGAGTGAACCCGGTGTTTTTATCAGCATTATTTATGTGTTTAATCGTCTGTTAAATCATCTTCTATTAGATCATACATGATCACGAAACTCAATGTTTGGAATCAGATTTATTATCTGACATTGAAACGCATCTTTTTAAACAACTAATCAATATAACAGTTATTGATAATATAATCGAATAATTATAATTGAATATTAATGCTATCTGGCACCAGATCAATGTCCCTAAAAATATTTCTTTATTTGATGCAGTTACTAAACAAATACTTTATACTTTCTAAATAAATAAAAAAGATTAAATCCTGAAATGTCTGGGATCAATCAATAATCACAGCCAATATGCTTGATATCTATTTTAATGTATCAGTAACGTATTATGATTATTTTGATTACGCTGTATTAGTTTAAAGTATCGATTTTTTTAGATTTCTTTGAAGGATAACCATTTCACAAATATCAGTAAAGAAGAAAATACGAGCAGGGACAGAAGCAGTTGACGGATTAATGAGACAGGAAGACACTCACTTGGCACGACGTAGGCGGCGAACAGGATCCAGATGGAGGCGATGAGCGAGCCGAACATCATCATGAAGCCGATAAACAGCCAGAGACGAGCTCCTGCAGTGACGCACACATGATAATCACCTCCATTAGCACGTCGGTCACTTCACCGGCAGGCAGCTGAAAATCGCCCACTGTACAGTCTTTACATTACACTGTAAATTAATTCATTACAATCACACATGCAGCTCATAAATCGGTGTGTATGTGAGCTGCACCTCCATTCAGACCCGATGCGTGTCTGTACGGGTGTCCTGTTGCTTTGTTTACTTTCTCGGTTGCCCAGTCTGCAGGATGTAAAGGACTCGGGACAGTTTTGAGAATAGAATTTAAAGGCTGTGATGTTTATGTGTGTGAAATATTGGATCATTTGAACATTTATTGAAATTAAACCATGTGAGAAGTTTAGAGGTAAAAATCAGTATTTGGTGGAGCTGTTAACAACTCATAGACAAAGAATAATAATACAAGTGATAAACCCAGTAGTCTAACTTTTTTCACACACAAACTCACCTGTCCTGCCAAAGCAGCCCTCTCCATACGTTTCTCCTCTCACCTGGCCGTTAGAAACCGCATTGATCCTGGACATAAAGGCACAGTTCACAAGGAAATCCATCCTAAAGCTCAGCTGACCTACAGCATGGAATCTAGATCTGAAACCATTAGCGATTCTCATCATCAATTAATCATTTAATCATTTTAAAATGCAGCTGTTTTCTTTGTCTTATATGACAGTAAACTGACACCACACTGAACAATTAGTTGTATAACTGAGAAAATAATCGGTACATTAATTAAAATACTTGTTGACTTAATATTTTCCGGGTTCAGTGTTGACTTTCAATTTCTAGGCTACGTTTTGTTTGGTCAGGTACAATCAGGTACAATCAGAAATAACCCAGTTTGTCGCTCTTTCTTATTCCTTACATGAAGAATGCGATGGTGGAGAAGACGCCACATGTGTGAAAGGCGTGGTTCATCATCTCCTGGGAGGGATACGCCACTGCTGCGTCAATCATGATCCACCAGCCTGTGAAGAACTGACATAAGAGAATACAGTCGTTTTCAATACAGGAGACGCAGCTACAGCTAGCTAGCTAGCTGACTCTCTTGTTTGGAGAGGATACAGTGAGATGGGCTGAGACGAGATTACAAAATGCTCCTTCACATCACATCGACATGAAACAGAGAAGAAGAAACAGAAGCTGGTTTGCAGGCAGGCGAACAAAGATCAGTGAAAGCAAAGATTAGAAGAAATAATGAATGCTCCATCACTTCCTGAAGGTTGTGAGGATCACACACGTGCACACACACACGGAGCGCAGCAGAGGAGAGACAGTTGTGCGTGAAAACGCTGTGCAGTTACTGGACGTCAGGAAGCTGATTTATTTATTTTTGTATTGTTTTTTAAGCGTACCAAAGGTTGGATAACATTATCCTCATCAGTGACCATCACATGTTATCTGTGAGTTTAACCAGTGCTTTTAACTAGCTACAGTAGGCTACAAGTTGTTAGCCTACCTGTGGTTAGCGTGTGCATCACTCTGTAAGCAGACAGCCAATCAGAAGAGAGGGGCTGCATACAGCCAGGACTAGATTGTAGGGTTGTAGCCGCTGCGGCAGTGGGCCAATCACATGTTGCATTAAACTGAAGAACGCTTGCAGTGATTGGCTGTGAGCAAAACCATACAAATAGTCTTTTTTTCTGGGTACAAAAAGGCTCAAATGCAGACACACAAAGACAGTGTCACTTCTGTCGACTGACCAGTACTCCTGCGACAACAGACGCCACTGCATTCCTCCTCTCCCCCCAGTCGATGCATTCGCACTCTGGCCAGCGGAAGTTGTCCAGAAAGCCAGCCATCTGTGTCCTCCTCCTCGTTCTCTGATCTTTTTCTGCTCAGGTGAACCAGACCTCCTCCTCGGCTCCGTCGCTCCTGCTTCACCTCCCTCTCCTCACAGACTGCAGGCTGCTCGTCTCCTGCAGAGTTGTTGCCTGTGGAGGAAACAAGCCTCATTAACATCTTCTGTACACAACCATAAACCTGATGTGTGCCAGAACATGGAAATAGGTCCAAGTGACAGTTGTGCTAAACCTTCATTGAGTAATTAGTTGTTGATGTACTAATCACCAGATGTATCCTGTAAATTCAGCTATACTTTATTTAGAATAAATTAATGTATGTGTGTATTTGGTTTGGTTGTTCAAGCAAATATTTGACATTTTATTTCTGATTAACATTGGAGTGAAAACATTGTAAAACTCTTCTGTACGTCTCAATCAATATAAATAAATACCGGATGCAAGTCAACTAATGTAAGATGTTACTATTCACATATTTTAAAATAATACTATAAAATCTTAACTGCAGGTTTAATAAAGTATATCTTATCTTATTTTACTGAACGGAGTTTTGCGTCACTGCCTTCATGCTAACCGCTAGCTAGCTGCACCGCTAGCCTCATGCTAGTGCTAACGCTGGGTTACAGTTCACACATTAGTAAAAAGGATCTTTTATTCTTTAGATTCAACCATTAGCGTCTTAATAATCTTAAACAAATGTCTTCCATCTTTCTTATTGATACCAGGAAGCTAACATTAGCTAGCATAACGTCCAGGTCAAGCTCTCTTTGTTTACTTGTGTGTAGCCTGTTTCATCCATGGACGTGCTGAGTTACACTCTTCTTGATAATAACTATGTACAATGAAGTTACAACCGACTGTGAAACGTTTTGCAGGCAGAGTTTTGTGCTGTTTCCCACCTTGTCGAACGGCTGTGATTGATTTCAGTTTTCATTTAAAAGCTTCTTCTTCTGTGGTCGCTTTCATGGCGGGCTGCAAACAGCGCTCAGGCTCATCGTCGCCACCTGCTGACGGATGTGCGTACTGCTGTATGTTAGGCCACAGTTAGTCTCCCAACAGAAACAGTCCTCATTGTGATTTTAGCCATAATCACATCATCACATCTAAACAGCTCATTTATATAACTGCTTTTTATATTTATCAGTGAACCTCAACCCAACTGTGAAAAAATAAAACATATATAAATATAAATAACTGCTTGTTCTTTTGTGAATTGAAAGCCAACTTTACCGACTTTAAAGGCACCACATGTGGTTTTTGACCACTCATTGTGCTACAGACCAATGTTTTTATGAACAGATATCTGTTTGTAATGTATATCAAAAAATACATATACAGAAACTTTTATTAGTTTCTGATAATAATCCAATCTAATAACTGTAAAGTGAATGACCTGCCAGGCGTATCATTTACTCCACCTCCTCAGTCCATCTGAAGACAATAGAGACCTGCAGGGACAAAGCTATGAGTCTTTCCTGCTGGGAGGATTTGTCCACTGTCATTATGTGCTGCATGACAACATCACAGTAGTCATTACTCTGAAATGTCAAACCCCACAGGGGCTCTGGACCTCTGATGGTCGGGGTATTTCTGTTGCTTTCATCTTTGTAGTTTCACTTCCAGTTCAATTTAAAATTGGTATAAATGCACATAAGTCATATGAGTCATTGTAATTTCATATTTGACATGCTCACTATGTCGTACTTACAGTATGTCAGATAGTTCCCATAGGCTTTCTTGCATATTGAGGCAAAGCAGGTATAATCATTTCACTGATTAAATACAGGTGAATTAATGAGAAGAAATATGTGTAAGTCTGACACAGCTGCACTTTTCATTAATGACCTGATGTAATATTTCCAGTATCTCTTTTCAGAAGATACAGATCTGATATTTTCAATATTTATGTCTGAAGCAAATAAAGCTCCAGAAAATATGCTGCATGGTTTAAAATTAACAAGTTTCCTTGTAATATATTTTTAAAAAATCTAATTTTATTTTTTAATAAATTGATTATTCTCAGTTACAGTTATACAGTGTATTGATTAGCAGATCATTGATAAGTTAACTTATCAATGTGTTAGTTAAAACCACCTCCCTAATCCTGCACCTCGGCCATCTCCTCCCCAGATCATTACTTCTGTCCATCATCTACTGTACTAGACTCAGAGTCATGTTGCTGTGTGTGTTGTATGCTGAGCCCTGGGTCACTGTATTCCCTCCTGCCTTCCTGCCTCATGGCAAAACACACAAACATGGATTTAAAAGTTTATGTGAAGCTAATATGAAGCTTCAAATCCAGTAGATATGTTTCAACGTCACAGTGTTTTGTTCCTATACTTCCACCACAGCTCAACAGGAAACACAAAGAGGGAATCTGATGCTAGGGTTGGGAGCCTGAAATGGTCAAACTAACACACCACTTGTGATTTGGACTAACTGTTGTTTTTCATGTCATGGTAAATCGCCTCATTGTAGCACACAGGAAGTGATCAGATTACATACATCACCAGAAGAAGAAGAAGTTGTCATTTCAGATACAGTAGGTGGCATCATGCACGTATAAGGTTGGAAGAAGAAGAAGAATAGAAGAATAGAAGAAGAAGAAGAAGAAGAAGAAGAAGCAGCTAATATAAAAACAGCCGCTGAGAAAACACTTTTTAAATCTGCACCACAGGTCTACTAACAGACAGAAATGGTGTGACTGATCATCAACGGTGAGTCCAAGCTGCCTTTAAATACATATTAGAAGTTGTGTGTTTTAATCAGTAATATTTAATAAGAATATTTACAAAAGCAACGTGTAGTTTACACTGTCAGAGTGACTCAGCGTTTTTTTATTATGCCCTTAAAAGCATCATAAAGTAAATTAAATGTAATAGACTCGTTAACTTCACTTAAATATGGACGTTTATTAATTCAAAGTTAATTCAGCTTTTGTTGACCTGCCGTTAAGTCTTATGAGCGGAGTCATGTAGCACAACAAGCTAGCGACGGTCTGGTAGCGGAAGTACGTTCTGCGCATGCGCAGGCTGCCATAGTAGGAGCCTACTGTCATATCACTATTTCTGCTCTTTTTAATAGTCGTTAGTAGATCAGGTCATTGTTGGTTCGGCTCTAAACATTAAAAATATTGAAAACATCTTGAGCTAACCTTATCCGACATTATATTATATTATATTATGTTAAAAACAATAAAGAACAAAAAACAATCTCTGAGCATCCAGTGTTAATATTTTTTGTTAATTAACAACATTTTCTCATTCATCCAGTATCACGTTTCTAGCATGACGTATTAGTCATATATGATCCAGAGTCCCTGTGAGCAGATACCGGCTGGTTGATTTCAAATGCATCATGTTGGAGTACATCTGTCTGAGCCACGATTTAAAGTGCTTATTGTCTATTGTAAAAAAACACACACACTGCATCGCTTTGACAGGTGTTAATTTATGCTCGTGTCACACACCAGATGCACCACACAGAGAGAAGAACAGCACATGGATGTGTGGGAGGAAATGTGATGAAACTGCTGCTTCTCTGGAGGCTTTACAGGCGTCGACACTCAGGGGGGAAACTGAGGGTTTGAGGGTCTCTAGTTACAGTCGATAACTACAGACCCTCAAACATTAACTCATTTACTCATTAACGTCAGACTTCCAGCTGCTCAGAGGCTACGTCATCACACCCCGAAACAAACTATAGTAGCAGGATTTCACTACTTTGTCTTGTTCTTTATCCAAAATATCAACTTCTCAATTACATATGTACATGTTGGAGCTGAAATCCATCTGAAATATGAGAGTGAACAACGCAAACAACACACGGAACGAGCTCAGTGACCGAGGCTACAGAAAGCTGTTTCCTGCTGTAGGATGGTCCACGCTGAGCAGAGCTTCACTTTGTTGTTTTTCCAGCCTGCAGGTACGTGGTGCAGAAGATCCGGGCTGCAGTGGGAGGCGAGGAACAGCCAGCCAAGACGAGCACAGCATCATGTAACCCGGCGAAAGGTGGGTTTGGATCAAAGGACTGAAGAGCTGAAATCAAACAGTGTTGTCTGTGGTCAGACAGGAGCGTCGCAAAAAAATACATTTATAACTAAACAATGACTTCAGAGTCAAAACACGAGCCGACGTCAGCAAGGCAGGAAAAATGGTCGCAAATAATGTGTTCAGAGCAGGTTGAAGGCAGGCAGCATTTCTACATGTGTGATATAATATTCATGTAGTTAAAATAAAATACGTTGACAAAGGCAGAAGATCTTTAGCCTTTCAGTTAATGATTCCTCCAATAATCCCAATAATCCTTTGATTTGCTGCCTCCTACATTAACAGCAGTGAAGCTGAAACCTGCAGCTCTGTGTTTTCTTTAAAGTTCACACCAGCTCTCCGTCAGCCTGTCAGCTGCTTTCCACCGTACTGTTGACGCAGTGCTGCTACACACTTCTCACCCTGAGCTTACCCTCTGACGTCTACTTAAGAAGGTCCAGAGAAACTCAGAGGAACGAGGCAGAGCTTTTGCTAAACCAAATATACAACTTTATTCAAAAATATGCGATTCAAACGCTCTTCGTACATCAGTAAGTGAACACATCACTGTTTCTGATTCAAGCTGTTCAGCATTCAGTACAAAACCCGACCCATTAAAGGTTAACAGACGCATCACATCATGGTTGTTCCTGTGGCCTTCACAGCCTTTAAATAAGCTGTTAATAAGTGTTAGATCTGCTGGCTTTAGTGTTTCCAGCATGAGATGAACCTAAAACTCCCCGTTTGTAGACCTTCCTGTTTATTATTTTGTAAATGAAACTGAACCCAGATGATGTGTCTCCACATGTCAACTGTTTGTTTTTCTCTCTCTGCAGCACGAAGAGATGACGGGATGGACACTGAGCCAGCCTTGATCCCCCAACCCACAGAGGCTGTTGATGTGCTGCAGAAGGAACAGTGTGGATCCTGAAAGTAAACCGAGAGCTGGAGGGAAGAGTAGAGGGTCCATGATGAGGAGACCAAAACACAAAAACACACACACATACACACACATCCTGGCTGATGCTCGCTTGCTAAGCTGCAAGGCTTCAAAAAACTAAATCTAAGTCTTGTAAGGTTAGTTTTGATTTAAGTCGATTATTATAAAACATCAGCAAAATATCACGTGTCGTATTGCTGGCGTCGACCCCATCTGCTTCCTGCTCTCGGTTTTCTTTCTCCCCCGTCCTTCATGCAGATCAGTGAACAGTCCGAGTCGGCAGAGAGAATGAAAGCCTGATCACCAAATCCTCAACAGAGGAGCTGATCTGTCTGGATGAATATTGAAGACTCTGCTGATGAAGCTGCACTAAATCATATATTCATTAATTCATGTATTCAGAGACCTGGTCTCATTATCTGTCACTGCAATCATTGTCAGTAAAAAAGAAAATATTTGTTTCTGTTCTCTGTGTTTATTTATTTATTTATTTATTTGACAGGGACAAAGCTCATTAATTAACAGGAAGAAAGAAAAAAGACTAAACGAGTCGGAGTTCGTCTCAAAGCTAATTTCATCTGTTGTTCTGTCCGGATGATGAGGAGGCAACTTAAAATTAGAATAAAATAACAACATAATTATCACGCAGCGACAGACGACAGTAAACATCCAACGATGTGAAACACAGCACAGTATAATTAACAACAGATACTCGTCCAGAACATATTGTACCAGTGTGAATAATTATAATATCTTTTATTTTAAAAATCAAAAATAAGCGCAAACATAAAACAGAAAATACTCACAGATTACAGATGATGTTAAATGCACTTCAGTAAAGAAATGAGATATTATAAGATGTGAAGCTTATTAACTGAATTATTATTAACTTATTAACATAGTTTTGATGTCTGTTGTTGATTAGCACAGTGTAGCTAATGTTAGCTTAGTGTGTAGCGCTCAGTGTTCACAGGAAGTCCTTATCTGATGGTCACACCTCGATACGTCCATCTTTATATACAGTCTGTAAAGGAAGTCAATATTTATCAATATTAGTTGGTTTCTATAGCAACCATCCATCCATCCAGCATCCTTCCCATCAGTGTGAATGATGGTGAGCACCTCGGGTTGCTCCTGCATGCTCGTGACGCCCGCCATGAAGGCATCACGTCACAACTGATCCCCCTGATGTGTGCAGACAGGTTGGATCTTTATCTTTCAGGTCACATGTCATGATGTAGAAACTTACAAAGTCACATTATCCTTTGTCCATAAACACAAACAAAGACTCTACAGGAATAAATCCTGCCCATCTCCGTCTTTTTAAAGTAAAACCGTGTCGTAATCATGTCGAGCTCATGTTCAGTTATGAGGATCATCACAGAGTGTTTGATATGTGACTCAGTATAAAAGCAACAATGCAGACGTACAGAGAGGAGAGAGGCAAGCGAGGTGGATATCTGACTCATATGTAGAAAAATGAACATATTGATTGATTTATTACTATAATGACTCAGATACAACTCACACAATATATCAGGCTTCTTTTTGTACATAATAAAGTAATAGATTTCAGGCTAATTAAAAGACAAACCAATAAATAAACATTTAATGCACTCAGAAAGGGTTCAACTGGAAATAAAAACAGGCTCGTGACATATTAATCAAAAGATCTGATTTAATAAAAGACGGACGAGAGTCTGGATGCTTCATAACGCTGTAAATGAAACAAACAGCCTCAGTGTTCACCTGCTGACAGGTAAACGGCTGAGGATGTTATATACCTGACCAGAACCAGAACCAGAACCAGAACTAGAACCTGACCAGAACCAGAACTAGAACCTGACTAGAACCCGACTAGAACCTGACCAGAACTAGAACCCGACTAGAACCAGACCAGAACCAGAACCCGACTAGAACCTGACCAGAACCAGAACTAGAACCCGACTAGAACCGGACCAGAACCCGACTAGAACCGGACCAGAACCAGAACCCAACTAGAACCAGAACTAGAACCCGACTAGAACCTGACCAGAACCGGACCAGAACCAGAACCCGACTAGAACCCGACCAGAACCAGAACCCGACTAGAACCAGACTAGAACCTGACCAGAACCAGAACCAGAACCTGACTAGAACCCGACTAGAACCGGACCAGAACCAGAACCCGACTAGAACCAGACTAGAACCTGACCAGAACCAGAACCAGAACCTGACTAGAACCCGACTAGAACCTGACTAGAACCCGACTAGAACCTGACCAGAACCAGAACTAGAACCTGACTAGAACCGGACCAGAACCCGACTAGAACCTGACTAGAACCAGACTAGAACCCGACTAGAACCGGACCAGAACCAGAACTAGAACCCGACCAGAACCAGAACCCGACTAGAACCAGAACTAGAACCTGACCAGAACCCGACTAGAACCGGACTAGAACCAGAACTAGAACCGGACCAGAACCAGAACCAGAACCCGACTAGAACCTGACCAGAACCAGAACCCGACTAGAACCTGACCAGAACCAGACTAGAACCTGACCAGAACCCGACTAGAACCGGACTAGAACCAGAACTAGAACCGGACCAGAACCAGAACCAGAACCCGACTAGAACCTGACCAGAACCAGAACCCGACTAGAACCTGACCAGAACCAGACTAGAACCAGAACCCGACTAGAACCTGACCAGAACCAGACTAGAACCTGACCAGAACCCGCCCGGAAGCCACCAGACGTTCTACTTCTGGTTCTCCTCTCTCCTGTGTGACTCTCATCTCCTCTCGACTCTTCTCCCGCGTGTGTGTGAAGGTGTGATGTGTTCTCTGCCAGGTCTCCATGGTGATGGAGGTCATGTGACTCGGGTCTTATTGTGTTCTGGTGACACCTGGAAGCTGCTCATCATCTCCTTCATTACATCCTTCATACACACCACTGATCCATTATAATTCCAGCTTCCTTTATTATTTATTCATTTGTAGAAGATGAAAATTAAACTTCCATCAACATCAGTTCAACCGAGCTGCTGGCCTGAATCAACATTTATTTTATTAAGTTTAATAAAGAGGTGGGAAGGTTTTATTAACTCTGATGTGTAATAGAAATAATATATTAATACAACATGGCTCCATCCTGAATTAAATTGTGTATATTTGCCTCTAAATAATCTTGAAATATTAAAATGAGACGCCGCAGCGGTAATAAAACAGTATTTTCTGATTGTTTCATGGTGGTTATGTTATATAACAGATGATTTACTGACAGACGCTCCTTCATTCAGTCTTTACATCCAAATACAAACAACAACAAGACAAATCTGTTGTTTTGTTGTTTGTGTAAATTCTTCATGGGTCGAATGTACCGATCTGTTTCCTTTATTGAAACATGGTTGTTGAATCAAAGATTTTGGTACCAAACCTTTAAAAAAGAGACATTATGTTGTGCTCTGCTTGTGAACGCCCAGCGTGAGGCTTCATTTCTAAAGCTACCAACCATTTATTATAATCACTGTCAACAATAAGCCTTTAATGAGGAACTGGGAGCAGTTTTCATAGATTCATACACTCCTTTGTTGCATTTCCTGCATCACTATGCGTCTCTATTCTTTAAATGTTTAAATGTGTCTTTGTGTTATATTATATTATATTGAGTACTTGAGTTGTCTTTAGTATGAAATGTGCTGCTCGAATAAACTTACCGAAAATATGAAGTTCACATCTCTGAAGGTGAAAATTGAAATTTGTTCTGTAGGTGAAGATCAGCGGATTAAAACACAGCTTCCTGTCTACAACGTTAACACAAAGCCTTTCCGTGTTAACTGTACGTCAGATATTACACACATAAGAGGTTGAATATTACCGTATGTCAGTCTCAGACTGCTGATTTGATCCATGACAGTGAGCACACACACACACACACACACACACACCTGTCCACAAAACAGCCAGATACAAAGAAGATTGGTTATCTCATCCCACACACACACACACACACACTCTGATCCGTGATGCTCAGTGTCTCCAGGTAATATCTGAAGACAAGCTGGAACAATTAGATTATTAATCCTGTGGCTCACACACACACACACACACACACACACACACACACACTGGTTCACTCGGTGGTGGTAATGATCCAGTTTCAGCACGTTATCACAGATTATGTTCAGTTTCTCCAGCCTTCGTTTGCAGCGTCCAGCTACCTGGACAGGAAACAGAGCAACTTGGTTGATCTGATTAATGTGACTGAAAACATGTGAACTCACTGATATGCTGATGTTTGTTGCTAACCAGCCGTCTGTTTCTAAATGTATGCTAGATGCTCCAACAGCAGAGAGCACAGCTGCTGACAAACCTACACATCTTAAAAAACTTTACTTGTGACCGTGAACTTTCCAGTTGTAAAATAATACTACAAAGGTCCATGAACTAGGACCAACGGGAAAACTGTAATCCATCCCTTTCACTGGTAACCATGGCAACAGGCCTATGCCAACATGTGTGTGCTCTCAGGTCAGGATATGATCAAAATCCAGTATAAGCACAACAATTATATATCTGAGTAGTAACAGTAACACTACAGTAACCTTGTTTTATTTAAAATGTTAATATGGGGACATTAATAATTAATAATTAGGTAATATTATAGGCTACTATCAGTGCAATACCTACCAAATTACAAAAATAGGTAATTATCAGATTTTAGTGCTGAAATTTGAGTTAATGTTGTGATTTGTAATGAGGAACGTGCATAAACGTGCTGTATGACAGGTAGCTCATATGTGTGAGTCTTCTGTCAGTAAAAGGTTCAAACATCCTGATGTGAAGAGGTCAGGAGTAACTCCGGCTGGAGCCTCTCGTATAATCACATAATGACAGCTGAGAAACTCTCCTCTGATTTAAAACTTGGGAAGTTGCTTTAAATATATTGTTATGGTGCTCCGGACTGAATATATCTGCTAACATTGCTGACTTGAGGAGAAGCCGTGAAGGTCTTTTCATTCTCAGACATCCACCTGCTCTGTCACCCTGCTGGTTGTTGGCTCTGACCTCCTCACGGCCTTCACTCGCATCTCTGCTTCAACTGATTGAACTACTTAAGACCAGATTCAGAGAGTAACTTTATAATCTCACAGTTAAGCCGCTGTGTTTGTTTGTGTGTTTGTTTGTGTGTTTACTGTCAGATTAATGAAATTATCCTAAAATCTTCTGATCTACATGATCAATAACATGGATCAATTTACTGTCAGTCTCAGTTTCTTGCAGCGCTCCAGGTGTCCACAGCATCATGAGCCACACTTTGCCAGCCTTGATTTGAGGCACTCACCTTTGAAAGACAAATCACAGTACCTGAGCCGTCTCTCATCTCTCGGTCCTGAGTTTGGAAATCGATGCTGAACGAGCGGACGGACTTCAGACTCTCCACATGAACGAGCACGAGGCTCACAGATGAAGCTGAGACTAAATTCTGTCTGCAGCTTTAAGTCGTACCACTTATTTAACCCCCCTCATAGTTAATTTCCTCCCTGTTGTATTCTAGGTGTGATTGCATATCATTCACTGGATATTACTTTTGGCTGCTGCATAATCTCCCCACAGGCCGTATCTCATATTCAATAGTCCACTCTGATCTGATCTTGATCCTTGCGATAGCCTTGTAATTAAAGCTCTATATTTATATTCTGAAGCTTTACTGGAATATCTTTGCATGATTTATAGAAAACCTTATTGATATTACACTATTACACTGGTCCTTTATGAGCCCCCCAGCTCAGCCTCTGTGTACCTCAAGTACCTCAACATTGTACAGTACTGCACTACTTTAGTATTTAAACAGGCTGAGTAGCACCAACCATAGTTGGAAAACTGACATTGATGTATAAAATCATTGCAGTGCCCCTTTAAATGCACATAAACACACATAAACAGAAACTTTCATTCCTTTTTGTGATGTTGTGCTCCATCATTTATTCACAACATGCCTGTAACATACAACGACACGGGAGCAACATGACAATGTCTGAGACACACATTCACAGTAACGCTTAATAAATACAAGAAACAATAAGAAAACACACACACACACACACACATGTTCTCAATATACAGAAACACTCTGATATGTTTTCACATTATATATCACCTGGTTATCTTAAAACAACACCTTCCTTCCTCCTACAATATCTATGAATATGCAAATATGTCTAAAAGTTTTCCTGCTGGACACAACATGTCCAGTTTGTGACACTTGTGTCAGTTGAATACTGGACCGTGATTGGCTCCAAACCGGTTGTGATGTCACTAATAAGTTCATGTGTTAAACTAGGATTCAAACTTTCCTCCTTCAGCAGATGAATGAAAACAAACTCAGACAGAGACGAGGACATCCAGCTGAAGGACGAAGAAGAAACGTCTCTGAGAGGACGGACATTTCAACACTGACTGACACCGTGATTGGTGCTTTAGAAACACACATAGAGAATTCATGCAGGATGTCTTGAGTTTAAACAAGAGGAATTAGTCAAAGAGGCCTGTTTGAACTGAAAGGACACGTCTTTGTTGCTGCATTAATGCTCTGGACCCATTAAAATACAGATAATTACACTCTTCTTCTGTGGTTTTACCTGACTCCATTAGCAACAAGCCTGTATTTGTTCCTCCTGGCTGTTATTTCACTAGCAGGAGCCACGCATGGAAATGATTTATTGAAAGTTATATGGGCGCGGCGTTTTTCTGATTGCTGGGAGAAGCTCGTAGAGTATCCACCGCAGCATTTCCATGACGACGATGACCCCCGAAAACCTCCAGTTACTTGAGAAGATGGGATTGAGCTGATCTGAGATCAGTTGCGATGGTATGTTTGGAGGGACTGACGGCTCATGAGTTGTATGAGGTGTTTTAGGATCGACAACGAGGGGTATTATAGCAGCATTCATGTGTTGAAAGTCACTCCTGAAGGTGGATGGGCATCGGGAGCCTTACTACACCTACAGTATTCATTTCCTCACTGTAACTTCTCTGTCTTGGTTCACTCTCAGCTCTCTCATAGCGTCATTTGGTGCAAATGTTTCCAGAGAAACTTTACCTGCTGGTGAACATGGTGGAGCATTCAGATGTTTCCCTCAGGAGTTGGTAGAGAGCAGAAATCAGTGAATAATAATAATAAAGTTTGACTGATTATCTATTTGTCATTATGCAAAGTGAACTGCTGCGTTCCACACAGTCTGGACAGAGTCTGCAGTCTGTTGAGGTCCCTGCAGTCTAAAGACTGTATAAATATCCTGACTCTTTAAGCTTCAGAGACCCATGAACATGAACATGTCACAGACGGGTCATCATCAGACTCATACGTCCTCCTCTCTCCGTCTTCAGGGTGTCTCTCTCTCTCACTACACTTGCTCCTCCACCTTGTTGGGGTCCACATCCGCGGTCGGAGCCACCTGCATGGGTTTGCAGCAGCCGGCGCAGACGTACTTCAGGAAACAGAGGTAGGCGCTGCCGGACACGATGACCGTGATGATGATGATGATGGTGGCCCCGAAGGCTGGCGACACAGCGTCCTCCAGGACGGACTTGAGGCCCCCCATGCTGATCCCCCCCGACACCCCGCCTGGTGGCTCGCTGGCAGCTCGACCTGGAAACAGGAAGATGACTGTAAAACAACACAACCACGTCGTTTTAGCAGTTTGACCCCTGCAACAAAGAGAACAGAGGCCTCAACCTTAAAAGCTCTTTCTGTTATAAAAGCGAGATAACACCACTGAGGCCAAACATAGACACTCACTTACACTCCCTCCTGTCAGGCTGTGGGAAGCATTTCAATTGAATTCTGTTTGAACTCCTCGTCGTCTCTGTCAGCATTCATTTCTGGCTCGATAGGGTTAGATAGGGTTAGGGTTAGGGTTAGCTCTCCTTCACAACATTTTCATTCCTACTTTCATTGATCTACCAGTTACTATGTAATTGGTTATTGGGTGATTTCAATAGATTCACACTGTGCATCTATTAATACAGTCTGAATGAGGTTTAATCAATCAGTGGCAACAAACTAACATCAGGAAACTCCGACACAGATTTGACAGGTTTTTTTAATATTGGTTAAAAAACAATTTCTGAAATGAGAAACTACACACAAACACAGAATATTAAAATATGAGATTGTCCTCGCTGGACATTTAACTGGGACTGGTTGTTTTAAATCTACCTGTGACTCATCCAATCACTGATTAATAAGTCAACTTGTCCAAATCTTAAAGTCCCTTCCTCATCTAAATCTTCCGGATGAATACTCAGATATTTGTGTGACAGCTGCAGTCAGACAAGCTGAAGCTGAAGCTAAAATCAAAACCACAAAGCGTCTTTTCTTCATGACTTTTACTGGAACAAGAAGTCTCTTAATATTGAGAAATAATTTCTCGATGCATCAAGAAAGATGACCGGCTGTTTTTTATTCATGTTTTCTCATTTCTTGCATGAAATGTTTTATATTTGAAAGTTATTATTATAATCCAGTCTGTGTTAAACATGCAGCGTACCTTCACTGCTTTATATATTCTCCTTTCTCTCTTCTACCTTTTGTTGTTGTTGTTGTTTTTCCTTCTCTGTAGAATAAATACATATTATAAGAACACTTTTCTCCTTTTATAGAGATGTTTCTTATTTTAAAGCACTTTGAGTTCCTGCATGAAGGAAATGTCATTATTAGTGTGTTTACTGTGCAGGAGCAGCATGTGCAAACTCCTCAGTTTACATCAAAGCTTTGATTTAAGTGTTGACGGGGATCATTACGACGGGTGTCGTAGGATAAAAGTTGATGTGAATTAACACGAAGCTGGAAGGAAACAGTCTTTTTCTCTGTGTTGCTGCATTAATGTCAAACTACAGAAGCTGTAAAATGTGTCGTATCAGATGGACAAACGCTGCAGCTGCAACACAAAAGGCTCATCAAATCCAACATAGCATTTATCTCCAAACCTTTCTGTCAGCATCAGACACACGTTGATGCAGGCGTTAGTCTGTGAGTAGCATACAGACACATTTTACTTTTGTTCCTGCAGCATGATGGGTAACGGGTGTGGTGTTGTAAATATGATCATTGTAATAACGGCTCAGACTCAGAGAAGTGCAGGACCTCATGATGCAACACCTGCGTCTCTCTGCACTGTCTCGTCTACTGAAACACAATCGAATGAGGATGAAGCAGCGGTGCAGCGTCTCTCTGAAAACACACTCAGACAATGAGTGCAGGTACGTTACTGAACAACATATAACAGACACTCACATCCACAGGTTACAGAATAATAATGGATAGAAACACTCATTTCAAAGATCCTATATATATATATGATGCCTTCCTACTGAAACCCAAAGATGATTAACAGCATCTGAAATAATCTGAGTGATGTCACAGAGTAACCATAGCAACAGGGACACAGTCAAAGCCTTACAACGCGTTAACAAGCTAACATGTAATTGCAGCAGTGAGTGACTTCAACCTGTTATATGAAAACTTTGATGGCTGAGATGCAGCTGAAGATGAAACAGATGAGATCAGAAATGAAAGTTGATACGCTGCTGATGTTCATGTTGCTGCAGATCATGTCTGTCCACACGTCTCCATATGTTTAACTCCAAGGACACAGACAACACTGATCTGATGCTTCAGATGGAAACACAACAGCCTTCTTCTGAAGGTGTCGGGTTTAGTTGTGACTTTTATCTTGTTCTGTAAAGTTGAGTTGATTTCTTAACCTGAGATTTAAACAGATGAATGAACACAAACAGAGACAAGAGACCAACAACTGAAGGAAGACAAAGAAGAAGAAAACGAGGACGCCTTCAAACATCATGTTGAATGTGAAGCATGTAGATCACCACATCATCACACCTGATAACACCTTCAGCATTTTAATTACATTTAAATGAAACCACATCTGTACAATAACCTTAAAATAATTACACCCTGCTGGGAAAAAGACAAACTGATGAATGCATGAATGATGAATGCATGCATGAATGAATGAATGCATGCATGAATGATGAATGAATGAATGAATAAATGAATGAATGATGAATGTATGCATGAATGATGAATTAATGCCTGCGTGAATGAATGATGAATGAATGCCTGAATGAATGAATGAATGAATGAATGAATGAATGATGAATGTATGCATGAATGATGAATTAATGCCTGAGTGAATGAATGATGAATGAATGCCCGAATGAAAATGAATGAATGAATGAATGAATGCCTGAATGAGTGAATGCATGAATGATGAATGCATGAATGAATGAATGAATGAATGAATGAATGAATGAATGAATGTGTGTTGTAGGATGGCTCAATGCGTGCAAGAGAAATCATCCCATTAAATGCCACATATGAAATGAAAACATAAAGCAGCAAGTTAACCAAGTTATGGAGCCAGAGGAGGTACTCACAGCACGCACAGGAGACGCAGAGGAGCGCGGACATCAGGGACAAACGCTCCGCCAACATCCTACACCTGCTCCGGTGCGTCATGTGCGCACAGCGAGCGTCAAAAAAAGACGAAATGCGTCAAATGTCCGCAGGAAAAAGACTCAGTGATGAGACGTGAATGTGTTCACAGTCCGACCTATAACATCCTATAGATTATAGAAACAGACATATGCCGATACAACTCTTATTAATAAAGATTACTGTTATCTGGAAGAAAACTTAACTCGCTTCAGTTGTTGTTGTTGTTGTTGTTGTTGTTGATGATGTCTGCTACAAAACACACAAACAATGAGCTGAGTTACCTGGACATGACGGCAGAGGAAAGCAGAAGAAACTGTGAGCGATGCTGAGGAGCTGCTGGTGGAGCAGTGAGAGAGAGTGAGTGTGTGTGTGAGTGTGTGTGTGTGTGTGTGAGAGAGAGAGTGTGTGTGTGTGTGTGTGTGTGTGTGTGTGTGTGAGTGTGTGTGTGTGTGAGAGAGAGTGTGTGTGTGTGAGAGAGAGAGTGTGTGTGTGTGTGTGTGTGAGTGTGTGTGAGTGTGTGAGGAGACAGGGAGGAATAAAGCTGCGTTTATCTTCATTCATTTATTCGTGTTTTTTTACTTATTTTTTACTGTAAAGTCAATAAAGAGATTCTGATTGTTTGAAAGGACAAATATAAACATACATGTATGTTTATATGTACATGTATGTACAGTACATACATGTACATACATGTATGTACATGTATGTACAGTACATACATGTACATACATGACATCACAGTAACCACAACAACTTTAAAAGTGAGTTTAATATCTCCAGAAATATCTAATATATATAATACACATTAATACATATAATGTATGTACAAATACAGTATATCAATATATAACATTTAAATTAAAAGAAGGGCAAAGTATTTTATTAATAATAGTTTTTAATAATCTAATGTGTTTGTTTATTTTTTGTTTTTCACGTTCGTCCAATCACAACCATAAATAAACAAACATCTTGTTGACATCGCTGGATATCAAACTAACATCTGTCTCAGGTTTTTAGGATTATTAATGTAGCAAATATTGTGGATATTTCTTGAATTTGCGTTAATCATATCGATCTCAAAATGGACAGATGTTACTGTCTTAGCCCGTGGCGAGGGGCGACATCACCCGGTGGTCGCCGCCATCACCCGACGGTCGCCGCCATCACCCGGTGGTCGCCGCCATCTTTTCCGTTTGGAGCCAGGACCTTTCACGCTCTGCTAACGTTAGCTACTTTAGCTAAATTATATTGCTAAATATATCACACAGGGAACACTACAGTACCACCACATCACATCATGGTTGCTTTACAGTTTCACTTTCTTCTATTTCAAAGACAACAGTTGTTTATTTCCACATCATCATCATCATCATCATCATCATCATCGCGTAGAGTCGTGTTTGTGTTTCTGCTCTCCACCGACTCCTGAGGATCATATCTGAATGCTCCTCTATGTCCACCAGCTGCTCTACAGTAACCGTCAGCTATGAGTGAACCAGACAGTGAAGCTGCAGCTGGACAGATGAACAATGAGCTGAAAGTCACTATGAAGCTCCGTAAAGACGATCTGCAGAGTGTCTGATGATTCATCCCGGAGACCAACAGACACAATCTGAGAAGAGAAAAATGAACCGACTTCACATCCTCCCTCCATTTGATCCTTATTTTGAGTTTCAGTGGCGAGATGATTAATGTCAGTGGAGACCGGGGAGCCGATTGTCTCGGCGAGTCCTGACCAAGCTGTCACAGAGTGCTCCCTCTTCATTTTTCCACTGCTGCCTTAAATGAAAAAAAATGGCTGAAATGACTTTAGAAAAGCTGCAATGGAGCCGTGTTGTTTATTAGTAGCATTTCTATTGGCTGAAATCTGAAACCACTAAGGCCACGATGTTTATTTAAGGTACCGGTGAGACAAAACGATGCAGGAAGGCGAGTTGGAGCAGTTTATAATACTCAACATACACAGACAGGATTTTACAGGTAAACAGCAGAAACACAGCGTTGGATTATATCCTGCTACTCAGAATAATTCCCGTTAACAGCACCAGGTGATGATGGCTCTGACCCATAACTCATGTTCCCATCACGATGAGGGTCTGTATTCAATCTGCCACATGTGCTGGAGGAACAGGGGACGAGATAATGCCACACCAATAAAATTAATTATTGCAACAATGACGAACGAATGGAGGCTCAGTTCATATTTCAGTAACTGTACAGTCAGAAAGGTCATGATCAGAGTCCAGGCATGAACACATGAACTACATGTTATCATTACTTAAAGGAGGAGACTTTAGCAGTAAAACTAATGTGGTGTGGTGGTGTTGTGTTGCAGGATGCTGTCAGGCTCGGTGTGACCATCTGACAGAACGTCACACACTTTATGCAAGATTTGATTTTCAGTATTGTGTGTGTGTATATATATATATATATATATATACACACACATACTTGACTACACTCTGCAGCTTTAACTAACCTCTTCACTTTAGTCTTTAACTACGACTATTAACTATAACTATTCACACTTATACTGCTGCAATGTTTTTAAATGTATTTTATTAAAAAAAATGTATTTTAGATTTTGTTTCTAATATTATTTAGTGAGTTTTTAACCTTTTATTATCATCAAATGAGTTTTATTATATTATATATAACAGAACATGTGATACAACTGGAGAAACTGAAATAGAGTAGTTTTATTAAAATGTCACTCAAAAAGGCAAATTGCAACACTGACATCAGATAAACATAAAAATACTTCTATATCTTTCTCCAAAAACAGGATGTTTTAAAGCAGTCTATGATGAAGGAGTTCACATCTGCATCCAGAGTCCGTCAAGCACGCATGTTAGAAGAAGTCGGCTGCGGAGGGTCTGCGTTTAGGCGTGCTCTTTGGAGTCGCCACGCTCTTCTTCCTGTTGGGGGTCTTTTTGACGCTGGTGGAGCGTAATGTGGGAGGAGACTTTAAGACCCCAAACTTGGGTTTCTGCTGCGGGTCAAAGGGCACTCGTGACGACCCGTCTGGACTCACCAGCAGGCTGCGATCAGTCTTCCTAAACTCTGCACCATGAAACAAACAAATAATAAGAATTAAAAAAAACAAAATGTACATCCACCATTCATCAGTAGGAGCTTATTCATCATTTGGTCTATAAAATGTCTGAAAAACAAATAATCAAGAAAGAAATCACTTTTATATATTCTGACGCAACTTGACTTTCATACCTCAGGTTATAGAAAAATGTAAACATGCTCATGTTTTTTTTTTTATACTTTTAAATAGAAAAAACAACATTTACATTGATTACATTGATCTGTCAGTGATGCAGCCTCTGAAAAGTCTTCCTGAATAAAGCTGTGACTTTAACAGCTGGATGAAGCAGCAACGTTACACATGTCACGTCAGAACATACAGAAGAAAAACACCTGCAGTTCAGTTCAGCTGGTCCGCACCACAGAACACGCCATTATTTCTGCTTCATTCATTCATTCATTCATGCTCACATCAACCTTTCACAAACAAACCACGAGCTGAAAACATGGACATGCAACGCATTCATTGGACAGTGTCGGTGACACCATCCTGCACCACTGGAGCTGTGAGTGACGGTTGATTAACGTGCCTACTGTGTTTAATGAAATCATCATCATCATCATCATCATCATCATCATCATCGGCCTGTGTGTCAGAAACAATGACCGACAGAAAATGTGATAATTAGATGTCTTGTGTTGAATATTATGGGCTGGATACATGCTGTGCGGTTGCTAGGTTTCGCTTTCTTTCACTGAGGAAGTGTTTCGCTTAGTACACGAGCTGCATACGCGTTACCACGGTTACCAAATAAATGATCTTGAATAATTTCCTTTAATTGCAGCTGCAACTTTTCCTCCTCTCTACACCGGCAACAAAACGACGCTGGAGCAGCTGAAACTCATCACACGTGTTTGTCTTGTTGCATGTGTGTGGTTGTGCAGGGTATGTTAACTGGTATTGAGTTAATTAACTAGATCATATTAACTACTGTACATTAGATACACGTTGATTTATTTTAATGTGCAACATAAAAACATCAGGCTGCGCCGCGCCGCCTCTGGTACGCTGAGGTGTTTATTTTCAGTTCAGCCGAGACTAAAATGAGGTTCCTCGCTGGTCTGTGGCGGAGGGATACGTTCTGGTCGCGGTGTGCAAGTCAGCCAACGTTATCCGACTACTCAAGACGTGCTCCGAGAAAACTTTGAATGCACCTATGAGCTAGTCGCCAACCGCCAACAAATCCGAAGGAGGAGGACAACTTTGCAGATTTGATATTTGGATTATTTTTGCAGTCTGTGTTTTTGGGTTGATTTCCAGCAGCTGTCCTCCAGTTGTTACATGTGAGCTGCTTAGAAAGGACTTAAAGTCAACCGTTACTGCTGGAGTCTCACATACAGTACGTATCGTTTATTATAAATCAGATTACATGCAGTTTCTTACCAGCCGTTTTATTATTCTTGAGGCCGAAGGTCACCTTCTTGGATTCTGATTTGGGAGTTTGGCTCTTCTGTGAAATCAAGACACAAAAGAGGAGAAAAATAAGAACCGGTCACATGCTGGACAGAAAAGCTCTTTTCTTCCTCCCACACGCTGCTTTAGTTAAAGGTAAAAGACGAGCCGCCATGTTGACCCGAATAAAAGACCGTATTTATTATTCTTGATTTACCTTCTTTCTGGACAGCGGGGTGCTGGGGCTTCCCTTGGTCCTGCAGAACAGCGGCGTTGGGACTGTTGTCTCGCTCTGAAAGCTAACAAAGTCCGATCCTGACGAAGCCTTCGTCTTCTTTTTTGGCCGTTTAGTGCTCAGAGGAGTGGAAGGATCTTCAACACCCTGCAGGGTTCAGATACAGACAGGAAAGTAATGTCCTACAACTCTGATAATTAATTCATCCTTTCCACTTATTTGTCCAGACAAAACGAGACATCCGAGGACGTCGTCTCAGGTTTTGAGAAACATGTTCAACGTTTTTCACCACATTCATTTTATAAATCAAACCGCAAATCAATGAATAGAAAATAAACAGACTAGTTAGTTCCTAAACCAAATCCTAAAAGTTTCACCTGAGGTCTCATCAAATACTCACCGCTGCTTCTTCTGCGGAGCCGTTGATCGATGTAGCTGCTGTGACCTCATCGGCCTCGAACTCAAACGTCACGGGGATCTTCTTCTTCTTCTTGGCTAGTTTCCCAGAAGAAGAGCCCACCTCGGTGTCAACCGGTGGAGCTTTCATGTCCACACCGCCGTCCGCCTCTGCTGCCAGCTTCTTCTTCTTCGCTGGTGTTGTCGTGGTCATCTCGTGCTTGTCAGCTTTCTCCACCGGTGCCGCAGGTTCGGATTCTTTTTGACTTTTTTTCCTTTTCTTCTTCAATGGTGTTGCAGCACCTGGATCTGCAGCAGCTGATAATTCACGTGTTTTATCTGTTTCCTCCTCGTCCTGGTCCATTTTCAAACCCTTCTTCTTCGCCTTCTTTTTAAGCGGCACTGTGGTAACATCTTGTGATGCTTCCTCGCCAGCTGGCGTGATGTCAGCGTCGGTCACCTGTGACCCAGCGTCCTCCATCTTATTCCTCTTGGCAAGTGTTGCAGCATCAGTCTCAGGTGTGGTCCCTGCTTCTGCATTCACCTGCGATTCAGCCTTCAGTCCCGTCTTCTTCTTCTTCTTTTTGCCTGAGGTCTCTGCAGCTTCTTCTTCTTGGGTAACAGGAGTCTGCCGCTCCTCTGTCGCCTCAGGTTCAAGCACAGAAGTCTCCCTCTTTGTCTTCTTCTTTGAAAGCGTCTCTGATTGGTCCTCATCTGTGACTGTAACTGCTGCTTGTGTCTTTACCTCGACGAGCAGCAGAGTTTCTGATTGGCTCTCTGGTGCCGCTGCCTCTGTGACTTTAACCGATGAGACGGAGATTTGTGTCTCTGAATCTTCTGCTTGTGAACCTGCTTCAGTGTCTTTACCTGTACTCTGAGTTAGAGCTGCAGGCTGTTCCTGTTCAGACTTTTCCTCACCAGCTGCACTTCCTGCCTGTCCCACCTTCTTCTTCTTCTTCTTCTTTCTCCTCTTCTTCTTCACATCTGCTGCTTCACTGGTGTCTTGTCCAGAGTCTTTGCTTTGATCAAGAGAAGACGCCTCCTTTTTCTTTCCTGAAGTAACACAAACACAAATCAGCTCATCAGCAAGTCTGTAGGCGGCAAACTGGATGCAGTTAATCATCCAGTTAATCATCAACTATTAAATTAATCATAATTATTGATCGTTTTCAGTTGTTTTTCCTTCTGTAAAAGAAAAGACCTTTTACTGAGGAAGATATCGACCTCCTGTTGGGATGTTTTCTACCTTTGTGTGTGTCCAGGTTTTGAGATATTACTCAGAGAAGTGTCGTAATCCACATCAAAATTTAGTGCACCGTCCGCTGCTGGTTTTGATTTTATCAAGTGTAAAAAAATTGTGAACCTGCTCTTTAAAAGTCTTTAATGCGTGCTGTGTTGAGCTGAATGAGTCAACTTGACGTACCTTTCCTTTTCTTGGCTGATGGAGCTCCTTCCTCCTCCTCCTCGAAGCCTCCTCCTCTCTTCATCCTCTTCCTGCTTCCAAACATCTCATCATCCTCGTCTGTGGAGACCTCATCTGGATACTCATCCTGAGGAAAGATACCTGACAGGAAACCCAGAGAACCAGAGTGAGACAAGGCGAGGTCAAAACGATTCGTTCTTCATAGATAGTCGACAGAAAGACGTTCCTACCTTCACTGAGGTCCCGCAGTCTGCGACGCAACACGAAAGAAGAAGAAAACATGTTAGTGTGGATTCAAGCAAAGAGCTTTAATTGGTGCAGGATGAATAAATCTGTCTTCATCTATAAAAACACAGAGGACGTTGAAACTGATTTCACTGCAGAAGCCACAAACAGCGTTCGAGCTGCTACTCACACTTTGATGATTTTGTAGAGTCTCTGTCTGTTGTGGCTTGGTGTGCTGCTGCGGCTCGCCAACACAAACAGCTTGTCAGCCAGGGCAGCATAGTCAAACTACAACACACACACACACACACGCACACGCACACACGCACACACACACACACACACACAGTCAGTGAAATTACACCGCTGGAGTCAAACATGATGAGTGAAAACATTTAAAAGTCACTGGGGAGATATTATGCGGTTCTGGATACTCAGTTTTTATTCTCTGACAACTTTCTGTTTTCAAAATAAAATAAAATAATAAAAGCTGTATGGAGGCCCAGGAGTGACACATGAAATAAAAATGAGATTTTTATTTTAATGAATAGGCATATTTCCTTCAATAATGACTCAGTTATTGAAATAGCTGTCAATTAATTTTTCTGTCACCGACTGATTGACTGTTAAATAAAACAAAGAGAAAGAGGTCTTCACCTGTAGAACCGGGCCGACGTCACTGTCACCTGGCAGCTCCGTGTCCAAGTCATCCAGGTGAAGAAGCTCATCATCATCATCATCATCATCATCATCATCATCATCATGTGATTTATGGCCTGAAAACGCAATGAAACAATCAATCAAGACAATAACAGGCAGGTGAGTTGTTAGTTGTGTTCACTTGTGTTATCTTATCCGTGTAAGGCAGCTGCTGAACCGCGGAGAGAGGAGCCACTAACAAGCTCGTTCAAGGATTTTATGATATTTTTAAACAGTTTTAACAAGCTGGGAGATTTTCCTCATTACTGACTGCAACCTGATAAACGTGCAGTTTAGATTCGGGACACTTTACTGTGTACACTGAGTTCATTTTGGTGATCTAAGATGAAAAAAGGAAATAAGTTTCTTCTTCAGATTGTGATCAATAATAATAAAGATCTGAAATTCAAGTGATTGTGTGGTTTTTGTGGAGATGTACCATTGATCTGTTTCTTGGGGCCTTTCTTGCCAACTGGTTTGCTTGTTTTTGTGTTCTCTTTTTGTTCGTCTTCCTCTTCCTCCTCCTCTTCCTCCTCAGAGGCCTGTCCTGAGTCCGAGTCCGAGGCCTCGGCTGCTTTCATCTCCTTCATCAAGTCGTCAATGGCGAAGGGAGCCTGGTCAATAATCGTGCTGAAGATGCTGCTGCAAATGGCTCTGAAAAGAGTCCGACTGAAGCAGCAGATGGAACATAAAAACATCAGTGTCTAAATGTACCTGTGACATACATCATCATCATATATAATACACCTATAGACACGTATAATAACACCAGCAGCATCAAATGCACACAGAATATTTAATATCTACACATTCTTAATTACACATTAATACTCACATATTTCTAGTGTAGGACAGACAATACTACAACAGAAGAAGAAGCAGAGGAAGCTGAGGGGAGGCGGACTTACTCCTTGGTTTTAGCTGCTGTTTTGCAGAACGGCTCGATGAACGTCAGGTTCTGATCAGCTGTGAGCTGTGAAAAACAAACAATCGGGATCATTTTAGAACAAATACAGTCAGGATCATTGTAGGAGCCAGAACAAGCAGCGCTGTGATGACTGAAAACTGTCAGATATCAGTAAGATTCATGAGGTGTAAGTAGCCTGCGACAGTGTTCATTAATGTTGTCTCCTCTATAGCGCACTGCAAGAAACCCACACTTCACTGTTTCTGATGAGACAACCACAAAAGAAAAATCAATCAGATGTGTTTGTTTGTGTCAGTAGCAGCAGGATCACCATCAGTTCAACCCAGCAGGGGTCAACAACACGAATGTCAACTGTTATTTAGCACAGACGGCGGCTGTACCTCTGCTGAACCCAGGAGGGCCAGTTCAGTCATGTAAAGGTCCAGGATGTGGAACCGCAGGCCGCTGGGCGCCTCGCTGCCGCTCTGCAGGAGCTGCGTCGTCAGCAGCTCCAGAAACCTGCCGACCACACTGAGAGAACAGCACGCGGTTATTTACGCTCAGAATCAGGAGCGAATAACGCTTCCTGACATATTACCTGCTCTCCCAGTTCTTCCTCTTCAGCATCTCAAACGTTTGTCTGAACATGAAGCGAACCAGCTAGAAGAGGAGAAAACCACCATCATCATCATCATCTTTATACTGGTGTTTCAATCACACCAGGTGTGGATTATTGTCAGGTTGGAGATGTCGGAACAAAGCAGTCTCCTCGTCTGTTCCTGAGTTACGACATTATGAAGTCACAGTGAAGTCGACCTTTCACCTTTTTAGATATAAAATGTTTAATCCTATTAGACGTTTGTGTGAAACCTTTGTAATAATCAGCGTCTGAATTCAGCTACAGCGAGTTCGCTTCACGCTCACCTGGAAGAACTTGTCCATCCGCAGCCTGTCGATACCTGTCCACTCTCTTTTGAAGGTCTGCAGGAAGCTTTCCAGATACAAGAACTCTGGAAACAGCACAACGACACCATGAAGTGTGCAGGGCTTTGTCATGTGACCTGATTCACTTTCTTATCATCACACGAGGTTGTGAAGTCAAACGTGTGGAACTTACGTCCGTCGATGCTGTGGAAGCTGTGGATCAGGCTGGAGATCAGGTTGGAAAGCTCCTCCTGTGGACAGATATCACATGTAGGAGGACACGGAGGGACGACTCGCTACCTGTGAGCAGCTTTAAACGAGTACATTCGTCTCACAGATCGGCCTTTGTGTTGAGACGACTGGAAAAATATTTATCTGATAGTCTTTTAGCTGATATTTCTTTTTTTTTTTTTAAACGATTTAAACATTTCTGGCAATAATAATAATATTTTATATTATTTATGATTCATTTCTTGTGGTATTTATATTTTATCTTACCTTCTATAAACCTACTTAGCAATAAACCAGCAATACAAGCTTGGTCTAGAAAATGTCCATAACTGTTGAAAAATGTCCATTATCATTTCCCCACATCCTTCTTTTGTCCGACCAACAGTCCACAACCCAAAGATATTTAGTTTACTGTCACAGAAAACTAAATAAACTGGAAAAATAATCATATTTAAGAAGCTGAAATCAGGGAATTTTAGCACTTTTTCCTACAAAAATAATTGACAATTCATTTTCTATCTACCAGTCGTTGCAACTCTACAATAAACCGAATTCTGATTAGCCGATTAATCATATTCACATGTCAAATTGACATCAAGTGTGTGTCTTTAAACACACCTGCAGCAGCGGTTTGTCCTGCATCCACAGGCAGTAGAAGAGACCCTTCCACAGCTTGAGCAGCTCGTCACCTGTGAATCCACCTGTACAGAGAACGAGTATCAGCAGACAGTCGAAGGCCTCCCCTTAACTCTACTGTAGACAAATAAACAAGAAGAAGAAGCTGGTGACCCTTTGGAGGGCCCCGACCCCTAGGTTGGGAACCACTGGACTAAACTAGCTAACTGTATATAAAGTAGTTGAAACTAGCTCCACCTCCAGCAGCTACAACAGTAACATGCTGCTCTAACACTGATGCTGCAGTATTAATAATATAATGATGTCATATATAATAATATATCAGTCACTACTGATACTGCAGTACTTTAACTACATCAAGATCACAGTACTTATGTACTGTTACTGCAGTACTTTAACTACATGGAGATCACAGTACTTGTGTACTGTTACTGCAGTACTTTCTGCTCTGATAGCCAACCTGTCGGGTGTCACGTGTTTCTTCGTCTACCTGCTCAGGTTGTTGTTAGCTAGCGCTAGCTTACCCGCGGCTTTCTGCGACCTGCCGTTAATGTATTTCCTCAGCTTCTTTACGGCCTTGGTCCGGACGGGCTTCTCGTTAGAAGCTAACCTCTGAGCGAACTGAACCTCTGGTTCTTGAAGGGCCGCCATGTTCACGCAGCTTCACGTGGGGACTCTCCTCTCTGCGTGTCTCTTCTTCTTCACACGTTTCCTGTGTGCGACGCGCTCTGATGACGTCAGGCCGGAGCTCCGCCTCTTTTACATTGAATTTAAATGGTAAAAGATTCTGGACAAACATGGACGATGCAGGTGTGTTGTTGCTATGGTTGCATTGTAGGCAGAGAAACGACATCCCATTGTACTGTATTTCTACTGGCTCATTCAAACCTACGTTTGGATAGAAATGTAAAACTGTATAACTTTATATTTTGTGTGATCAGTGTGATGATAGATAGACATTATAAATAATTATTGATGATAATGTGATTCATTATTTTAAAAGAAGTATCCGACATTATATTTGATCTGTACAATGATGATCATTAATGTAAATAAAGTCTTAGAAAACAAAGACATTTGTCAGGTGTGTCTTAAAATAACAGTCAGGAGAAATGAACAATGAAACAGGTTTTTCTTGTTGTATTCATTCCTCCTGCTCACACCAACCACTAGAAGATCCCTTTTATATACAGTTAGCTAGTTTAGTCCAGTGGTTCCCAACCTAGGGGTCGGGGCCCTCCAAAGGGTCACCAGATAAATCTGAGGGGTCGTGAGATGATTAATGGGAGAGGAAAGAAGAAGAAACAAAGTTCTGATACACAAATCTGTTTTCAGCTTTTGGACTTTTTCTCTAATCTTTGATTTTTGCTGAAATATTGGATCATGTGAACATTTATTGAAATGAAACCATGTGAGAAGTTTAGAGGTAAAAATCACTATTTGGTGGAGCTGTTAACAACTCATAGACATCTGAAATGTGACCCGACTACACACTGCTTTTAGTAAGACGTCAACAGACTAAAAGGTTGAAACCACTGGTTTCATCTTTAACAATGTGTTGGATTTTAAAAGCTTCTTATATTATCCATTGAGTCAAATACTAAAGCTGTCAGATAAATGTAGTGGAGTAGAAAGTACTAGATGTACCTCTGACATGTAGAAAGTACTAGATTTACCTCTGACATGCAGTACAGTGGAAGTATTATGTAGTATTACATGGAAATACTCAAGTAAAGTACAAGTACCTCAAAACTGTACTTTCTTCTTTCCACCTTTCAAACCATTATACGGGCTGACGTCACAGCGGCACAGAGGAGTGTGTGTGTGTGTGTGTGTGTGTGTGTGTGTGTGTTAGAGGTGACAGTCGCTAGCCTTCAACAACAGGAAGTGGAGGACATATCGCTCAGCTGAAGGCAGAGACACGCAAACGGAACCGTGGATTTCTCCGGTAAGTTCATCAGCGGGACCGAGAGTCCACAGCGGCCGCTGCTCGGCGTCTGTTCGCCGGATGCTCGTGTGTTCGCGCCTCGGTGAGGTTTAGCTCGCTGCCGCTAAAATGAGGAGGAAGTTCCGCCGTATTGTTCCAGCATCAACGGAACCGGGTTTCTCTGCTGATAACACGTATCTCCTCTGATAACTGATAACCGGAAGTCATGTTGAATGCTGGTGTGTGTGTGTGACGTGTGGTTCTGGTGTCGGTTCGGACCTTCAGATGCTGCAGCCTCCGCAAACACTGCAGGAACGCCGGATGAAGGCAGGGTGTAGGTCCGCTTGTCTGACGGCTTGTGTCGGGTTAGTTTGGGCCGTCATGGTCGGTTCTGGTACCGCTGAGGTTACAGTTACGGGTCAGGATGACGTGTGTGTGTGCGCGCGCGCAGGCAGGAGTGTTCATGATGACGTCACGTAACTCACCTGAGTACAGGTGACTCTGTGGCTGAAGTGGAGCGTTTCATTTGAATCCATCTGTATTAAAGGGCAGGTTCACAGTTTTTCGTGTGTGTCTTAAACAACAGTCGGATGTGCAGCTTCTCTGAGGCTTCATCAGTGTGAGTTAGTCATATCAAGTGGATATCTGACACATTTACAGTCTGTTTAGCATCACATTCCCTCTTTGTGTTTCCCTGTTGAGCTGTGGTGGAAGTATAGGAACAAAAAGAGGGACTTTGGCTCTAAAACACTGTAACGCTGCAGGTGATCCTGAACCTGCTGCTACCTGCTGGATGCACATCGAAGCTCTTCAGTGGTTTTGGCTCCCGGCTGGATTTTCATTTCTGTTATTAGGTGTGTTGTGTTTTTCTTAAAGAACCTTGAACAATGATTAATTGATTAATTGGCAACTATTTTGATAACTGATTAATGGTTTGGAGGCATTCTTTAAGAAAAAAAGCTAAACAAGTCTATGACAGTAAACTGAATGTCTTTGTGTTTTCGACTGTTGGTCAGAACAAAACAAGATATATGAGGACATCATGTTGAACTCTGGGAAACAGAGATGGACATTTCAGAATAGATTTAGAGGATCCCTTCATGATGCAGCTAATATCGTTTATTATATATTCAGAATAGATTTAGAGGATCCCTTCATGATGCAGCTAATATCGTATATTATATATTCAGAATAGATTTAGAGGATCCCTTTATAATGCAGCTAATATCGTATATTATATATGGATAATATTCTGCACTCTCTTCATCTCTCTCGTCATCTTTTCAGACTTTTCCATCTCTCCGTGTCAGCCATGTTGCTCCAGCAGCAGCTTCCTGTGAGATGGATCTGACCCGAGGCAGCACCACCGTGTCTGCGTGTCCCCCGTCAGCCTGCTCACCGTGACAGTCAGCACACGCGTGTAAACATGGCCCCTGTTCCTCCTGGGGTCCGCCTGCTGGTGTCTTTCAACAGGGACCAGTGGTGAGTCCCAGTGTGTGTCTTCTCTTTAATTTCAGCTCACCGTTTAATCCTTCAAGCTCTGGATAGTTTTCATGTCATCGGTCTGTTTGAATGTGCACGTTATGAGTGTTTCAGTCCTTTTTCTCTTTCTTTCTTTCTTTCTTTCTTTCTTTCTTTCTTTCTTTCTTTCTTCTTGTCTTCTAAATAGATGTTAGTCAACCTCATAAAGGATGCAGGCTTATTAAACAACAGCACTTATCAACACAATGAATCAACCCTGTAAAAGCTGCAGAAACCCACAATGACACATCAGGTCTCTGCTTTAATAACACTCTGTTATTATCGTCTGTACTCGAATCTCACTATGAAATTATGCCTCTATTAGAAAAAAACAAATAAACAACCAAACTCAAGCTGAGAAATGCGACTCCTTTTATATTTTAACCATCCTTGACTTTCATTTAGATAAAATGACACTTTTTACAACTTCTTGCAACTATTTTGATTAACAGATAATAAGTTTAGTTCAATCATTTATCAGCAAATCAGCTTCTCAGAAGTGAAAATGTAATGCTTTTCTATGCCATTCATTATAGTTAAGTGATTATCTATTATAGACGTCACCGTTGACTCTCTTTGTGGCATTTAATCCAGCAGATAATTAACAGATTAATAGTTGCAGCTCTACATAACATTGAAAACTTGTCCAGGTTAAGTTATTTCTATCAGCCGAAGGTACAGAGATATCAGTCTGTCGCATGCAGCAGACTGAAATCTGTGCCTGACAGAGCGCTGCTATATGTTAGCTCACACAGTATGCATGATAGAAACATGTCAGGGCCTGAATGGTGCCTCTATGTGGATTACTGTGTTTGCATGGGAAACCTTCCAAAATAAGAGCGTGATTCTGCACAGCGTTTGTCATCATAGTCAATTAAATTATTTCTTATCTAATTCAACATGATAAAAGCTTCAATGTTGTTCCCACCCGACGCTGCAGGATCACATTAGTGGTACACTTACAGTCAAAAGTCGGGACACACTTGGAGGGGCAGAGAAAATGCATTTAAAAAGAGCCTCCCGATGTTCAGGCTAAGATGTTCATATCCCAAAAATGTTTCAAAAGAGGAAATAAAATAATATCTGATGTGTCGAGCACGTCAGGCGTCGTTCCGGCTGGTCATTACATGAGCTTAATGTGTTTGTTCAATACATAATAGATAATAGCACACACACCTTTGTGTACCTGTCAAGTCACACATATTGCTAAATACAATCTGCTCTGTTTGACTGCTGTGGAGTGTTTCAGTTGCTCTTTTTAAGATGTGGACTGATTGTGGTCTCGTACCTGAGCCGTCTCTACTGAAGCTGCTTTCACGTCTCACCGCTGCCCTCTTGTGTCTCTTCTCTGCAGGTACCGAGCTCTCACCTTCAGCCTCACCTTCCTGCTCTACACCAGCTTCCACCTGTCCAGGAAACCCATTAGCATCGTCAAGGTAACGCATGCTCATTATTAGAGTACAAAGGTTATCTGTGTATCTGTTAGTCAGATCACACGCTTACTTCTGACTGAGCAGGGATCCTCTTCCAGGTTGTTTGTTTGTTTATGGGCAAATTGGCTTCATTAAAAGTTTGCCTAATTAGCTAATTAGCAGCTCTCTGACAGATAACTATCACTGTGAAAATTTCCATATTTCATTTATTATTGATACCGTATGTCCAGATTCTCTTCACTGCATTCATCTGTAAGTCAGAGATAAATGTTTAAAACCAACTAAAGCAGCACGTATGTGTGATGTTTTTTACATGTAATATATCAGGAGGGTTTTACACGTGTTCCTGCCTCATGTTTGCTTGTTTATTAAATGTTAGAACAGGAGTAGAACAAAACTGACCTTCTGTACACCAAAGCAGTGTTAAATATGTGTACCGGTGTATGTCACCCAATGACAAAAGTCACACCTGTTGTGTTCTGGTTACCTGAAGGATGCACTCGTTATTTGTGTTGCCAGAGCGAGCTCCACAAGAACTGCTCATCTGTGAGCGAGCAGGCCACCAATCCCTCCGGCAGCCAGCTGCCTGCTCTGCAGTCGCTCCATGCAGACGTGGACTGTAGCTGGAAGCCTTTCGGTTTGTATCTGCTCAGAGTTACGACTTGTTGTTATTAGAAGATCAGTGCAGGATTTATAGGCTTTGGTCAGATTACATGAAGCTGAGGATGAGCTGACCCATAAAGACTAACTATGTATCCTCAGATAAAAGTAACTACAAGCAGCTGCTGGGAGCCATGGACTACTCCTTCCTGTGTGCCTACGCAGTGGGGATGTACCTCAGGTGAGGCCAAAGTGTGACGGTGTACATGAATACTTAAATATTACAAATCAAAACATGACATACTGGGAGATATTTAACTCACTCTTAAAGTTGTTGTGGTTAATGTGATGTCATCACTGTGCGCCTGTGCAGCGGCATCATCGGCGAGCGGCTGCCCATTCGACTGTACCTGACGGTGGGCATGTTGACCAGCGGCCTGTTCACCTGCCTGTTTGGACTGGGCTACATCTACAACATACACAACCTGGGCTTCTATATATTTGTCCAGGTGAGACGCATCATGATGACATTAAGTCTGTATATAGAGGTATGATGTGACAGCTGTCAGTCAATGCCCACACAGCCACACAGCTCACTATTGTGCAAATATATTCCCACATGAATGTAACGCTGTACCGGACCTGTGAAATGTAAGTAAACAAGTAACATACTCTAAAACACTGTGCAAACAATCTACAGTTTACACAGACAAGTTCAACAAGGCAGCAAAACTCATCCCCCGAGATGATCCAGTCACATGCTGCTGTTTCAAATGGCTCACGACAAATAAAAACTGTCCCCATTCATGCTCCAGGTGGCTAATGGCTTGGTCCAAACCACTGGCTGGCCCAGTGTGGTCACCTGCATCGGCAACTGGTTTGGAAAGGGAAGGTAAGGTCTAACCACTGGACTGACATCATAAATATAATATAATATAAACAGCTGCTGCATCATAAGTACATGAATAGTTCAGGGACAGTGGAGTGATTTATGTTGGCGTGGACTCACATGGCGTGTCCGTGTTGCTGCCAGGCGTGGACTCATCATGGGGCTGTGGAACTCACACACCTCCGTGGGAAACATCCTGGGCTCTCTGATCGCCGGCTACTGGGTCTCCTCCAACTGGGGCCTGTCCTTCATCGTGCCGGGACTCATCATAGCAGCCATGGGTGTCGTCTGCTTCCTGTTCCTCATCGAGCGTGAGTTCAGGCTTTATTTTCCTCATCATGTGTGCAGGATTTACCAGCTTATACAGTTCTTCCTCAGTAAAGCGAGTCTCTATTTATAGCTAATTATGTACAGTACAAGGACAAAAATGTAATTAGGTCTGAGAGGAAGACAGACTGCTGTCTGTGGCTATTTCCTGTAAGATTCAGCAGAGGAAGCAGCTTTTAATGAAAGAGTGTCATGTTTAACCTCGTGGTTTATTGTTTCCCTCCAGATCCAAACGACCTGAAAAGCATGTACGCTCAAAATACTTCTCCAGGCAAGAGAGTGAGTTCAACGAGTGTGTTTGTCCATGTTCTCCACAGTATGACATCTGTATATACAGTCACAGTCATGAGAGAGCTGCAACAATTAGTAGATTAATCAATTATTTTAATTATAGATGAATCATTTGGACACATTTTAAAGAGAAAACAATGTCCAAATTCTCTAGTTTCAGCCTCTCCAAGGTGAATATCTTCTATTTTTGAGAAACACTGATGAACATATTCCTGACAGACCAAACTAATCAATTAATCGAGAAAATAATTGACAGAATATTCGATGTCATCATCGTCTCTCAGGCAGCAGCTGATTTGTTGACAATGATAAACATCAACAACAATAACACACAACACTTTATTTGACTCGTCATGCGTGAATTAATGTGATTTTATTTTATTTGTTTTTTGTCTCTTCAAGCAGGTGAAGAGTTGGAACGGAGTAAACGGACACACTGAGGTGTATCTGCAGTACAAACACAACAAACTCCAGGTGTGTGTGTGTGTGTGTGTGTGTGCGTGTGCGTGTGCGTGTGTGTGTGTGTGCGTGTGCATGTGTGTGTGTGTGTGTGTATCAATAACTGATGATGAACAGGTGTGTGAATTAATGAACCACAGTGACATCAGAGATCAGATTTTCAGCCACGTTAACATTTCATTGTTATCCACTCAGGAACACTACAGTTACGACGATAGAGAGGTCAGTTCCTTCGGTTCCTTCGGTTCCTTCAAATCAAATCAAATCAAATCAAATTTTATTTTATTTGTATAGCCCAAAGTCACAAAATATATTTGAGAGCTTTCCTTCGGTTCCTTCAGTTCTTTCGGTTCCTTTGGTTACTTCGGTTCCTTCAGTTCTTTCGGTTCCTTTGGTTCCTTTGGTTACTTCAGTTCTTTCAGTTCCTTCAGTTCCTTTGGTTACTTCGGTTCCTTCAGTTCTTTCGGTTCCTTCAGGTCTTTTGTGGTGGATTTAGCAGCAGTCGGCGTGTCAGATTTTGGGGGATTCGATTCGACTTACGTCTTCAGCTTCGGAACTTCAGCTGTTTGTACACCAGTTTGTTTCCAGCTGTTGGAGTACTAGTACTAGTACTACCTGGAGTACTAGTACTAGTACTACCTGGAGTCCGCTACTAGGATAACGCATCACAATGTCCCACCCAACTGTCAAAGTTGCATTGTGGGTAATGTAGGCGCCATGTTTTGACAAGCACTAGAAATGACAGCCTCTCTGCATCAGTTGTTAAAACTGTCCATCGTGAGTCTGACCCTGTTTTTGGGATGAAATGCTGAATCTGTGGAGGCTTGACGGACCTCCATCATACATGATGCACCTGCTGTGAAGTCTGCGAGTGGCTCTCAGGAGGTTTGCTCTTCCAGATTTGATGGATTGTGGATTTCAGCCTAAACTAAAAGCCATCTTACTGGTCTTTCAGACTCCGGATGCTCTTCTGTTGTAATTCTGACAAAGAGGCTTTGCTGTAGTGTTAAAGGACCAGTTCACAGTGTTTCCAGTGTGTGTTAAAACAACAGTCAGGTGTCCATATGAACAGTGAAAGAGGTTTTCCTCTCTGTAATCCTCCTTTTGTCATTTTTGTCCCCATCACTTCCAACTCGACAGATCAAACGGATCTGTTCTGATTTTAAAAAATCATTTCTGGGTTAAAAATCACAAAAGCACTCAAAGCTGCTATGATTGGCTCTTGGCTTCCGCTTGTTCTCCATTCATTGGCCGTGTTCAAGGGACACCTGCAGCACCTGATCGTCTCTCTGTCTCCAGAGTTACGACACGGAGCTGCTGTTGCCGCAGGACAGCACGCGTGTCCCTGTGCAGTCCGTCATGGTGGTGAAGAACGAATCAGAGCCGTCCGCCATCAGCTTCATGGGGGCCCTACGCATACCGGTCAGTGACACACACACACACACACACACACACACACACACACGTTTCAACCACATCTCACTGTTCAGGAAAAAAAAACTCCAAGTCAAAAACAAACTTTCACACTAATTATTTTCATTCCTGATGAGTTAAAAACACAACATGTCACCATCAGCATCTGAACCTGAACAACAGAAAAAAGGCTAAAAAACATCATGAAAAACATCTGATGAGAAGAATCTCGACCTGTTAGCCAGCAGCAGCTGTTCCTGATAGGTGACATTTAAGATGAAGGATCACAGAGACAATGAGCTTGTTAACCTGCTGTGTGTGTGTGTGTGTGTGTGTGTGTGTGTGTGTGTGTGTCTCCATAGGGAGTGATTGAGTTCTCTCTGTGTCTGCTGTTTGCTAAGCTGGTCAGCTACACCTTCCTCTTCTGGCTGCCGCTCTACATCACTAAAGCAGGTGAGGTCACCAACATCTGTGTCACATGATCATTGTGCTGCTTGGCCCAATAACACAAAGGAGCATGTCTCAAAGAAAATGGAAATAACGTGTGTGTGTGCGCGCGTGTGTGTGTGTGTGCGCGTGTGTGTGTGTCAGCTCACCTGGATGCCAAGAAGGCCGGAGATCTCTCCACCCTGTTTGATGTGGGAGGAATCGTAGGTATGGTGGTTTGGTTTTCTTACCTTTCTTTTCTTACAGTGATGTGACTTTAACATTCATGCCAATAAAAACACCTTTGTGTATTATTGTCAGTATGATGTTATCTCCTTGTGTGTGTGTGTGTGTGTGTGTGTGTGTGTGTGTGTGTGTGTGTAGGAGGCATCTTGGCAGGTGTCATCTCTGATAAGTTGGGGAAGAGAGCGACCACCTGTGCAGTGATGCTGCTGCTTGCTGCTCCGACAGTAAGTTTCACACTGTGACTCAGACCAGTGGCTGAAGTACTTTTACAACTTTAAAAACAGATTTGTGTATCAGAACTTTGTTTCTTCTTCTTTCCTCTCCCATTAATCATCTCACGACCCCTCAGATTTATCTGGTGACCCTTTGGAGGGCCCCGACCCCTAGGTTGGGAACCACTGGACTAATTTTTTATTTTTTGGATCTTGGTACCACAACAAAAACAGCATCAGACCTGCAGAGAAAAACTGAAAACTAACCGTCGTTTGCGTCTTTTTCTTGCAGCTGTACGGCTTCTCCATGATCAGCGAGTTCGGTCTGGGGCCGACCATCGGTAAGAGCCACGCCAGCGTCTGAATGATCACATGATTCTGGTTTTATATGTTGATTTGGAGCAGCTGTCTGGAGAAAATGATGTTTGATTATGATGATTATGACATCTCCTCCTACTCAGCCAGGTGTAAAGGTAACGTTTAAGTCATCACATGATGATCAAATGAAGGAATATCCAATCAGAGACCTCCTATACTGTGCATTCGAGTTATTTCTAATTTGTCATTTATTTGGAATAATGATTAATAATCTAGTATATGTATAAATACATAAATAGAAATGAAATGACAGAAGATTGGAAGACTGAAATAAAACGTTGGTAGACAAAGTAAGTCAGAGAGATCATATAATAGGAAAATTTAGTTCCACACTGACAGTTTTTGAATAGAAAACGATTGATAATCTAATCAATGACCGATTTATTCTTGTCTTTTTTGATGAAATGACTCAACAGATGATATTTAGTGCTATCAAAACTGTGTCCTGTGATCATCAGGAGTGAGTCAACAGCCGGCCAGCAGGTGGCAGCGTTACATCACACAGGAGTCTACATGAGTTCATTAGAAGAAGTTCTGACCCAAAACCCACAGAACATGAAACATATCTAAAGAAACCAGATCAACATTTGAGCAAAATGTTCCTTTATGTGTGTAGCTGTGTGAGGTCACATGACCCATCTAAATTTCTCAGAGAAGCTCTTTAGCCCCGGTTGATTGATTGGCCGGGTCTTAATGATCGAGGAGCTCGTCCAGTGCAGACTCTCGCCTGATGTTTCTCAGTATTAACGTGCTGTTTGTGTTTGTCAGTCATGCTGCTGGTGTGTGGAGGTCTGGTCAACGGACCGTACGCTCTCATCACGACCGCCGTGTCTGCTGATTTAGTAAGTGTCTGTAGCTTTAAGCAGCAGTGTTTACTCTTTACTTTACCTCTTTTTGTTGAATAATAAGTTAATGAAGAGGAAGAATAAAGTTAACTCATTACATAAACTACAACAGCTTCCTCTAGATTTTCCAATTTAAAGTCTGGATGCGTCAAGTCTCACTCCTCCCTCTTTTGACCTTTGACCCTAGGGGACCCACAAGAGCCTGAAAGGCAACGCCAGAGCATTGTCTACCGTCACGGCCATCATTGACGGCACCGGATCAGTAGGTCGGTATCATTGATCAACAGATACTTGGATTAATCTGCTTAAATAAATAAATAAGCTGACTGAAGAGAATCAAACTCAACGTGTTGTTTTATGTCGTATCTCTTCAATGATCTACTCTTCTTCTTCCATTTAATTTAACGTGTGTGTTATTATTGTCATATCAGAGGTAGACGTGTTTAATGCTGATCCTCCAACCCTGTCAGGTGCAGCGCTGGGCCCCCTGCTGGCCGGAGTGTTGTCTGCAGGCGGCTGGAGTCGCGTCTTCTACATGCTGATGACGGCGGACTTCTTCGCTCTGCTGGTGAGAACTTAACATCTATTATTATTATTATTAATATTATTATTATTATTGTTATTATTATTATAATTATTATTATTATCAACAGTAATACTGCTGGTAGTCAGAAGGCTCTTTAAACAGTATTTTATATCAACAATTATGAGTCTGTAGTGTTGGTATTCAGATCAGTATTCAGATCCTTTATACTGTACTCTATATTGTACTGCAGTAATGTGTAGTAAAATAAATATCTGTGTGTGTTATGTGTGTGTTATGTGTGTGTGCAGCTTTTGTTGCGGCTCGTCACCAAGGAGCTGACATCAACTAAACCCCGTCCCGTCTCTGCTGCAGAGTAAGTAACACACAACATATCTGATCACAGTGAGACTTATTTATGAGTAAAACCACTATGATTATCCTCATATCAGTTGATCTAATTGAATATTGTTCTGCTGGCTCAGTGAAGTGTCTGTTCCTGTACCGACCGGTTTGTTTCCATCCAGTCCTGTTGAATGAATGTTAAATAGAAGCAAACAGAGCAGCTTAAAGCTCAAACGATGATGAAATGACATTTGTGTTATATTCATGTGTTCATCTGAGGAACGTTAACGTCTCCTCATGGCTCCAAACACGTCTTCCTGTTGTCCATTTCAATGTTGTTGTTTTTTTGTTTTGTTGGTGCCAATTGAAAATGTGGAGTTCAGTTTACACGGAGCTTATTGCTGTCGACTGTTACACTTAATGACACCAACTTCTACCATCAATGTGGTGTTAATGTTTGTCTCTGCTCTGCAGGTTGAAGGAGCACTGAGCACTTTGCACTGGCTTCATGGAGGAGTACACACACGCAGTACAGTACACGGAAACCACTTGTCTCTGAGAGTTCGGACTGCTCCTCTTCTATTATTGACCTGTTTTCTATGGCGGGTATTTGAACTTTAACACACAGGATTGGCAGATATATAAATGTGAATCTTTCTTCCTGTGGACTCTTCAGATCCGTTTCCTGTGAAATGATTAGTGTGTGTCAGATATCGGATGTTTGAATCGTGTGAGGCGCCTCACAGACGTGATACACATATTTTATATTCAGGGTGAAGATACGTGAATAAACGTCCATATTTCTGCTTCGAAATGAGAGAACAAGATGCTCCCTGTAACTCCAGAAAACGTTCACAGCTGCACTGCAAACAGGAGCTGCCGGCTTTCAAACAAACGTAGTCGATAAAAACGGGCCTCAAACCGTAGCCCATAGCTAACACTCTCCATGGCAACGTTCCACTTCCTGTTAATGATCCTCAAAGCATCATGGGAGCTGTAGTTCCAACTGAGAGTTGGAACAAAGAATAATAACAGGAAAGACAGCCTCCATCAGTATGTTTATGACTCAAAATGTTCCTGAAACACTAACGAAAACCGAATCAAAACTATCTGCACTGATGGATACCACTAGAGCTATGTGAGAAAAGGTTTGTTTGTGTGAATCGACCCTTTAACCTTTCTGTACACGTGAGTAACTTCCTGTGTTGACACTGTTTTTAAAAATGTCTGGATGTGTTTCTGTGTGTAGCAGGAACATCCGAGCCCGACACGCCTCCTCCACCGCGTGACGTGTCACTCAGCGTCCACCGTGCCTCGAACCAAAGACATGTTGTATGTTCTTGGGGATCATGTTTTAATTTAATTCAGACGGTTTGAAAAGCCATCTAAGTAAGGTGTGTGTGTGTGTGTGTGTGTGTGTGGCTTCAGATTTATTGTTGAACGAAGGCACCAAAGTGGGTTTTTTTTATATATATATTAAAAAAAAACAGATAATAATGTGTTTTCCTGTGTGAGAGAATGTAAAGGTCTAATAAATTATAAATTTATTACTTCTTCCAATATGTGATATTTTAAGTAAAGAAAATCCTCAAATCTTTAAGACAAGAATCTAATTGTTTTCAGATGTTTAATATTTATAATTATTAGTTAATTAATTTATTGGCTGTCAATTATGTCAAATCCACAAATAATGAAGGTGGTAATGTACATGTATATCTCATTTCTTTGTATTTCTATTGTATATGTTTATCATGACAAACATTGTGTGCCTTGTTTGTTGTTTTTTTCTAGGTGGGTAATTTTGTAAAGAAATATTACATTTTGAGAAGAACTTGGTTCACTCTCAAAGCTGTCTGGGGGGAAATAAAGCATTTGTTTTCTTCACTGAACTGTTCGGGGTTGTGTTTTTGAAAGCGTGCTACTACAGGTCGGCTAAATCAGTCTGAGTCATGGCATTGAGAGGCCTCGAGTCTCAGCTGCAGCTGGCAGGTGTCATGTGAAATGTAAAATCCTGACAGGCAGAAACCCACTCAGTGACACACGCAGACCAGAACATGCACACATGTACAGGAGAACACGACACAAGCATGTTGATCCCAGGTAGACTGGTGACTGCTGAGTGGAGGGATCAATAAACAATAAATAAACAAATACACCAAAACAAAGAAAGAAATAAACAATAAGAGGGAATGAGACTGGGAGCAGCCATGCTAGCACCATACGTAAAGGTCCGTATGGATGGATGAATTATTGTCCTCATCCTGACATGATGGACATCGCCATGGTCAAAGCAGAACAGGAATAGAAAGAAATAAGTAATGTGTAGTTCTGAGTCAGGAAGGTCTGTTGATGCTCTGCTAGCTTGTTGTGCTACGCATCACACACGTATCACACGTATCACACACATATCACACGTATCACACACGCATCACACACGTATCACACACGCATCACACACGTATCACACACGCATCACACACGTATCACACATATCACACACGTATCACACACGTATTACACGTATCACACACACATCACACACGTATCACACACGTATCACACACGTATCACACACGTATCACACACGCATTACACACGCATCACACACGTATCACACACGCATCACACACGCATTACACACGTATCACACACGCATCACACACATATCACACGTATCACACACATCACACACGCATCACACACGCATCACACACATATCACATGTATCACACACATCACACACGCATCACACACATATCACACGTATCACACACGTATCACACGCATCACACACGTATCACACGCATCACACACGCATCACACACATATCACACACGCATCACACACGTATCACACGCATCACACACGTATCACACGCATCACACACATATCACACGTATCACACGTATCACACACGCATCACACACATATCACACGTATCACACACGCATCACACACGCATCACACACGTATCTCACACGCATCACACACGTATCACACGCATCACACACGCATCACACACATATCACACGTATCACACACGTATCACACACGCATCACACACGCATCACACACGCATCACACACATCACACGTATCACACATGTATCACACACGTATTACACATATCACACACGTATTACACGTATCACACACGCATCACACACATATCACACGTATCACACACATCACACACGCATCACACACATATCACACGTATCACACACATATCACACGTATCACACACGTATCACACGTATCACACACGTATCACACACGCATCACACACATCACACATTAATTTAAAAACACTATCTATAGGAGAACATCGTATATCCATGTTTGCAGATGATGTTATCTTGTTTTGTTCCAACTTAAAACAGACTTTACCTGCTTTTCTTGACCTAACAAGCGACTTTTGTAGCTTTGCAGGCTACAACATGTTATTTTCTTAATGAAAGGGACAAACTAAACCCTCCAATCCACACTGACTTTATTATCATCATCAAGGTTTCTCATTGGTAGGTGTGAAGATAGCCCCTACCATTGATGAAATCTCTGTGATCGGGTGAAAATGTCTATCCTACCTTTATATTTATACTTGTTTCAATCTGTCCCACTTGCTCCCCCACCTTCACTCTTTAACTTTCCTTATAATACTCACCATATGATGGAGGTGTTCAGCTACCTGATCCTGGTATTATTGGGCAGCTCAAATTAGGGCAGCAATGTTTTATTTTGAAAGAAATCTTCCTGTCATATTCAAATTACATCTCTGCGCAGAGGTCTTTAATACCAACCAAAAAATAAATCTTTGCTAAATACTTGTTTTGTACATGCCAAACGATGTATTGTTTGCTCTTGGAAATCAGACCCACCTCGTACCACAGCACAATGGATGAGGGGAATTAACTTTTATTTTGAAGGTAAACTATACAACAAAGAACAAACTTGACAAGTTTTGGACAATATGGATATTTTCTATAGTTTTCTTGAATAATAGTTCCAATAAAGACCCTCTGAGTTGAATTTAATGCATCAGTATTTGTTGACAATACAAAAAATCTCTAGAATAATCCTTTAAAGTCAACAGCGACCATAAACATGAGTGACTCCAAAAGTCAGGTATGAGGGGGCTGCGTGACGTCACTCACACCTGTCTCTGATTGGTGGAAACTGAGACATTACAAATCAACACAAAAATACGAAAAGTACAATTCTGCACTCAGGTGTGTGTGTGTGTGTGTGTGTGTGTGTGTGTGTGAGAGAGAGACAGAGAGAGAGAGAGAGAGAGAGAGAGAAAGAGAGCGCGTGCGTGCAGCGCGCGGACCGTGGAGGTGTGTAGTGACTGAGGGAGGCGGGGACGCGCGTGGAAAGGCTTTATGAGATGCGGGTAGATAGCGCGGGGACACAGCGGAGAAGCACCGGGGGAAGCAGGTAGACAGGCAGGCAGCTGGGATGGTGTCGGGCCGCTGACTGCCTTCACCTCTGCGGTTTGTTCAGGACCGGAGCGTCGGCACGGAGCCCGGAGCAGGAGCCGCACAACGACGCACCGCCGGCGGGGAGAGGAGAGGGCACCATGGGCTCCGCTTCGTCCTCATACCGGGTCATCTACCTGGACGTGGACGGCAGGATTCAGAAGGTACGGCAACACTGTCAGAAGTTAAATAATGTCAGAAAATACAGATCTACAGCAAAGTATCTCACCTGAACAGGTGAAGGTTTGAAGTTACGGAGCACCAAGAGGGACAAAATTAAATAAAGCTACGTTGTGGTTGGTTGATGAAGATGAGGGGGCGGAGATTCACAACAACAACAACAACAACATTAAAAGTGACATTATGAATAAAAAACACTTTAAATATAATGAAGCTAATGAGAGAAAGAAAACTAGCTGCATAATCGATCAGTCCATCCAAAGAATATAAATATTTAATAATCGACTTTAATGTTTAAAATGTTTTCTGTCTTTGTTGACATTTTATAGACTAAACATGATCAATAAATAAAGTAAATAATAGTTAGCTGCAGGCTCAGAATCAAATATCACAATATTTTTGACCAAATACTTGGATCACGATACTGCAGCAGTACTGCAGGGAAGATGATCAATAATCTTCAGTAATGTGGATATAAAAGTCAATTAATAGAACAGCCAGTCTGGTAAGTTTACTGTAAATCACTTTTACAACCAGAAGATATCCAATAAGAAGATGCCTCATCTCTGTAGAATAAAGATAACGTCTCTGTTGAGGCTGTAAACGTGTTCTTGTGGAGGTTAATCGATTAATTGATTAGTGGTTTGACAGAAAATGAACCGTTTTAAGTTCATTTTCTGTCAAACCAACAGTAAATATATTTATATTTTTACTGTTGCTCTGAAGAAAGTAATGGGCAGATTAATCAATCGTGAAAGTAATCGTTAGTTGCAGCTTTAGTTTTGTCATCATTTATTTGAGGCTTGTAGAGTTATGTAATCATCATCAGGTCTGCTTTAATGCTGCTGCTGTGTAAATGTCATGTCTGTTTGTCACAGTCAGTGTAATGATACAGAGCACTTTATTAGCTAAAATATTGTCAACAGGTTGAAGCCACAGTCTTGTTGTGTGTGTGTGTGTGTGTGTGTGTGTGTGTGTGTGTGTGTGTGTAAAGCCTGCTGGGTGTGTGTCAATCGGTGACTGTTTACAGTCTGTACAGGCAGAATAATCCCAGGTTTGTTTGGACAATAAATAAATCAGACTTGTTTCTGCTCCACTGGTCTCTGTGAGGTTGAAGAGTAACTCAGGCTCTGACCTCTAAATACACTCCACACATCACGCAGCACATGCAACACACACACAGACACACATACATCCAGTTATCGTATGGATTAGAGAACCCACTTCTCAACATGTTCACAGCCTTTCTTCAGTCTTGGATATTAAAGGTCTTATTAAGCTCATAAATCCTGCAGATATTGAAGGAAACATGCAGAAAGGCAAATGATACCTGCGTCAGCCACTGATGTGACGTCCTGTCGTTTGGAGCTGCAGGTTCAGCATGATGTGTCGACACACGAGAACCAAACGGACTGCTGCTGTCACCACTTTAACTCAACTTAGAACATATTTACTTTGATTTATTTTTGTTTTTCAGTCATTTGCTTTGCTGCGAGTTTGCTGCAAGCTTTCTGTTCCCATTAAACATTAGCATCAGCGCTAAAAATAGAAATAACAACATTAACGGAGCATCTGAAGGAAGCCGTGTGTCGTCACAGGTGGAAACAGTTCAGACAGTAAACCAACACAGGACTGCACCTAACAATCGGTTTTATTATTGATGAATCTGTTAATCAATTAATTGTTTGTAACATGGTGACGCTGAGGTGTCTCAGTCAGTTTACTGTCAGGAACGAAAAGTATTGAATCTTAAACATTAGGAAACGATTATGCTGATGAATCAACTAATCGTTGCAGCTTTAAATCAGTTGGAAAGCCTGACCTTTAACAGAAGCACGATTACTCCACTGTCACTCATGTGCAGTGAAGGGCTGTGTAAATTTCAGCTGATTTGTCCCGTAATTGCAAAAGCTCTTGGCTGCTAAAGTCCGTGTGCAGGCTGGAGTGTGGAGCCAGAGCTCTGTTTACATTGACAAACCAATGAGGAGGAACAGCCGCTCATAAAAGGCCATATAAATGAGGTTTATGCCTCACCGGCACTTTGCATTTATTGCCCCGTGTCTTCTTTATGGTGTTCACACAGAGTGTTTATCTGTCCGCTGCAGAAAACATGTCATTTCCTCATGTAGACATTCTTACAATGTGGAGAGTATGCAGCAGGGTGAGAGGATTTGCACCTGAGCACAGGTGTAGTAAAACGAGTCGTCTTTATTATGTCATGAAAGCTCCACGTGGAATAGAAACAGAATCCAGTCATTTCCTGTCAAACACTGCAGACATTGTTTTTGCATCTAATCATTCTCATTATCAATCGATCTGTTGATTATTAGTTTTTAAAACCTAAGATGTGTCGTGTTTATCTTTAAAAAAAATGATTAACCAATTATCAATGACTTTTTAATTATTGGTTAAGTATCTGGGTGCTCTGGCCTGTGTGTGTTATGTATTGATCTGTTTGTTTTGAGGCTCAGTTCCATTTATCTTTAATAATAGATTCTGATCAGTTTCAGTCACAGATTGAAGGTTATGAAACAGTCTGCAGGCTGTATGTTAATTCTCGCCTGTTTTCCAGCTGTCATTAAACCCATCGACACATTATTTGTTTTAAATTATGAATCTGATGCATATTCAAACACAAACGACAGCAGCTTGTTTTACGTGTTATGAAGTCGTGAGCTCTTCCACTTATTGTTTTCCATCTTTTTCCTTTTGTTGCCTCAAGTCCTCATTCAAGGTAATCAGATTCTGCTTGGCGTGATCACATTTGAATATGGCATGTTTGCATCTTAACCATTTGCATAATAGTGGATGCGGCAGGTTTATGGTGAGCCGTGTGCAGCGGCAGCAGGACGATTAGGACAAAATGTGGGTTTGTTATTGAAATCAGTGGCGGCATTTTCAAACGAGGACATGAATTTATTCAGTGGTGGACAATACTGCAGACGGTAAAATGCAAACTGCTTTTAATCATGCTGAAGTGTATTTAACTCAACAATGAATTCAGCTGCAGAAAGCATTTACATTCATTTCTTTATTAAGGATCATTGGTTTTATTTAATGATGTTGTTTTTACAGTAAAGTTCAGCATTTGTTTAAATTATAATTTGCAGTCATATTAATAAATACACAGAAATTGCATTGATTTAAACCACCGAGAAGGACAGATAATCTATCTATCTGATCAGTTTGTCAAGTCTGCAGAAGCTCAATAAAACACCTTTAGCTCATACTTCTTCATGTGCTTTTAACTGTATTGGCAGCAGAGAAGAAGAGTTCATGCCTGGCAGCAAACAGGGCTTCAGGTAATCACCTTAGAAACAGGTAAAAAATGTTCATCACAGCTGAAGCTGAAGTCATCAAACGTCTTCTGGATTTCTTGTGCTTTAATTGTGTCATATTGAATGAATCAAACTTAAAAATGAGGAGCAGCTCCGCCCGCTGACCTCCACCCAGCCGTCCTTGTCTCTCCCACCTGTGACAGGCTGCCATCAGCAGACCTCTCAAGTGCTCTCTGACCTCTCTCCTCCTCTACAGTCATCTCTTCCCCTGACACGCGTTACACCCCCCCCCCACCCCCCCACCACCACGCCTCCTCATGTCACCTCTCCCTGCGACTCTTCGACGCCATCACATGCCAACGCCTCCTTTATCTGTGGCGGTCATCCGTCATCTGTCCAACAACAGTGTTTAACCTTGTTTATGAAGTGGGAGGAGGAGATGGGATGAAAGAAATATTTACTGCTGCTGTGCTGCGGTGTTTAATCAGAAGAAGAGCCTGGAGCGCCCGGAGCGTGCACGTTCTCCCCAGTGGCCCAATGCTCCACTTTCACACTGTAGTCAGAAGAAGCAAAATCTCCTGCTGCAGACGGACTGTAGATAGAAGGACAATATAAACATTTATGTGCAATACAGAATACTTTATTGATCAGAAATGATGTTTTTTTTGATGCAACGTAACAGCAGTCTGATATCACAACAGTAAATTAAAGTTGTCTCTGTTGTGTAATTAAGACTGAAACTGAAAACGCAGCTTCTCAAATGTGAATATTTCTAAACTGTTGTCTTTGGTAAACGGCGATCGACATGTTTCACCAACAACTAATCGATTAATTGAGGAAATAATCAACATCAGCTTAATTAATAATGAATATAATCACATGTGGCTTTTACATGTTCTTTTTGTCAGGTGTGTAAATATTAATGACGTCTTACACGTGTTCGTTCTCAGGTGGTATTCAGTCGATTCTGCAGCCCGTGTGACATTAAAGAGCTGTTTTGTACCGCCCTCGGTGTGCCAAGGTAACACACACACACACACACACACACACACACACACACAGCCTATCAGCTGTTAATTCACTGTCAACTTTAGTAGTTTGCAAACAGCCTGAGTGATAATTAGCTGCAGTTCCTGTTTCCCTTGACTTTAACACCATATGATGTGTGTGTGTCGTACAGTAATACAGTGGGACCTTTTTATAGTGCTGCTATATACTTAATTATGTTTTGACGCAATAGTCATTCCCTGAATCATAATTTCAGGGTAGGTTACACACAGATACTGTTTGTAATAAGTATTGTGTGTATCCACAGCCTGATATGGCCTCAGTGAGTCACATGACTGCACTGGGTCACATGTTCCTTCATTATGAAGGATTTAGTCACATTAATTTAGAAACAACCCAAAAGACTAATAACAGCGTCACGTTTTCAGTCTCCAGAGAGTCGCTGACTGATTGTGCGTTTGTGTGTTCCTGCACATGCTCAGTGGCGTCCGCCTTACACTGAACTACTCTCTGAAAACTGGAAACGTGACGCTGTTCTTCGTCTTTTGGGCGGTTCATAAACAAACTCACGTGAAACCTTAAAGCGTGTTTCTGTCTCTGTGCAGGAACACTAATCTGTCCCTGCTGGATTCGTCTGGAGCCATGGTGTCCATCGACCCCACCATGCCGCACAACACAGAGAGGTATTGGAAAACCCGCCACCAGCTGTGTGATTCAATGACACGATCGATCCGCTGCTGCTTCCTCCTGGGCTGTTAACCTCCTGGGTCATAAACGTGTCAAACCAGACCACGCTCTGTTTCCTTAATAATAAGAAGAAAACACTGAGATCTCTTATAATATATAAACATTTAAGTCACTGCTTGTTATTTTGCTTTGCTTATACTTCACCAGACGAGATGACGCCAGCTCGTCACACGTCCACGTCGTTCACATGTTCACTCTCATACTTCAGATGTGATTCATCCAACATGTACGGATGGATGTGAGAAGTTGACATTTGGAGTAAAGAAGCAGAAACAGAAGTGAAATCCTGCTACTATAGTTTGTTTACGTAGGAAGCTTCCTGAAGCTGACCAATCAGAGCAGAGCGGGCTCATCAGGAGGCGGGTCTTAAAGAGACAGGAGCTAAAACGTCCTGTTTGAGACATAAAGGACGAGGATAAGATCAATAAGGAGGTTTCACTTGCATAATAGCTGATAACAATAATGTAAATAACAATATTAATAATGATTCTAAAGTTATTTATTTTATTATTTTATGCACACATTCACAAACTCGCCTACTGTCACTTCTGACCGTTACAGGTATATGAACATTGATCACACCCTGCACTGGTTATTTTACATGATTCATGATGTTTATGACATATAGATTTTAAACACATGTACCAGTCTCCATTCACACCATCCTTCAAGATAACCACTGTGATAATGTTTTAGGTGTAGACACGACATCGTCCAGCTTGCTGTACGTGTCCCTGCATCCGTTCCTGTACATTTATTATATAGCTGTTTAAGGTCATTGTGACTCATTTCACCTGCAGTCATAACAGACACATGTAACATCTGCTCTGGATGTTGGTTAGATGCTTCTGTTATGTTAGCATGTGCAGGCTGGAGCAGTAACTGAATACATAAACAGCGTTAGAGTGTTAAATGACCAACACACGTCCTATACGCTCATACTGTCTGGATTTGATTCATGTGAAAATCATCTTATGGATTTTTTTTTCTTGTCTTTATTTACACATTTGGTTTTTCAGGTAATAGGAAGTTATCACGTCACATTACTTTAATATTGTGATACTTGATTTGTTATTGATTACATGTGATTGTAAAATAACCCTCCCGACCCTGACTATATGTTACTGTATATTACATATATGTTTTGTTGCTTATTTTCTTTGACAATAGAAATAAGTATAATAATAATAATAACAGCACGCGGCTCCTACGTCAACATTACACTTCTGGTTCACATTTATTTCTAACTTAACAGGTTTATGACTTTTAGGGGTTAATTACTGCATATTATATGACTTATTAATTATATGACTTTTTATTAATTCCATGCAATTTACTCCTTATAAAACATGTAAGTTATAAATGACATTAATCTCATCTAAAGACTCGGTGTGCTCCAAACAGGCAGTAAGGATCCACATTAGTCGGGTAAATCAGTAGCTCAGCTGTGACGAGCTACACGTCTTCCAGTTTAACACATGGTAAATGTTTAGTGGCTGTGAAGTTAAAAAACATCCCTTAAACTGTATTTTTAGACAAGCATGAATTCAACCATAACTTCTACTTTCTTTAAATAGTTTAAAACATGAATCTAAGGATTAAAAATACACGTTATGGTTTCTACCTCTGGCAGTATCACACACGTTACCAGGAATCTGTGGGAAACACTGGCTGCATGAAACAAATAGAGGAAAGGTCATATACGGCCCATCATCAATGAAATGATCACATCCGTCACAGCTCCACCTACTGGAGAATTAACACTTTAATTATCACAATACACTCCTCCAACCAGTGAATGTCTGAACTATGTGAACTATGTCAGTAATCTGCTGGTTTCAGATCATATTTCCTGGCTGTTAAACTTTTAGGCCTTACAGTGTTTTTTTTGGTGGTTTTTTTTGTTTCATATTCTGCCACTATATTTTTCTTTTGTATTTATATTTATATACTACATCTCCAGCTCTGTATTTCTATTCTGTCTCTACTGAATATCTCTGCATGGTTTCCAGTTAAAACCTCCTTATTGATCTCATCCTGGTCCTTTCTGCAGCCCCTCAGTTCAGCCTCTGAAACAGGATGTTTTAGCTCCTGTCTCTTTAAGACCCGCCTCCTGATGAGCCCGCTCTGTTCTGATTGGTCAGCTTCAGGAAGCTTCCTACATAAACAAACTATAGTAGCAGGATTTCACTTCTGTTTCTGCTTCTTTACTCCAAATGTCAACTTCTCACATCCATCCATGTTGGAGCTGAATCACATCTGAAGTATGAGAGTGAACAACGTGACAACACATGGAAACACCTTAGCAACCACCTTAGCAACAAAGGCTAAGTGTCGGAGCAGGTTGAAGTTTCTACGTACAGTCACCTCAAGTTTTGGAACATGTTTAACATCCGAACAGGACGAAAATAACAGAAAACGGCCCATTGAGGGAGTTTGCAAACCGCCGTACTCGGACCCTTTAGAGGAAGTGGTCTCTGTCTGGGTACAAGCAGATGTTCTGGAGCGCGTTGTTTGCGGCGGATCGTGTTCGATCCTCCATCTTCGAGCTAAACGGAGCTAAAGCTTTTGCATGATGAGCAAAACCAACAGAGAATGAATCCATCTTCTTGATATTTGGAGCTTCCTCCTGCGTTTATGTTCTTGCTCCCGCCTCACACACATCTGACCAATGAGAGGAGAGGACGTTCTCACCTGGATTACTAAAGAAAGATCCTCTGAGAGAGAAGACGTCTCACTCTGTTGGAGTTGTTGAACAGATTGTACAGTGCTCTTACTTTGACTGAATACTGTTTGCTAATGAAAGAGTCACCCAGATAATTTCTCACAATCACACACAATTTTATATATATGCATATACATATTATTGCACTGCGGAGGCCAGATGTAAAGGAGAGCAAGCAGAGGTAGATTTATTTAAACCGATTTCTTCTTTAAAATCTTCCCTGATATCGACCACGACAACATGTTCACGTTCCAGCAGCAGTTCATCCCGCCGAGACTTAAAACCTGCAACAAGGAAACCTGACGTTAATAAAACTGTGAAAATGTAAATGCAGTTACGCTTCACCTGGCGTCGTTACACAAAACACTTTTCCATTTCCCAAGGCCACACACACACACACACACACACACACACACACACAGGATTAGGGCGGACACTTTAATAGACGTGTGTGTGTGTGTGTGTGTGTGTGTGTGTGTGTGTGTGTGTTTGGTATCTTATCTAAAGGTAAAATCTGAAACCTTTTATTTGACAAACATCATCTCAGTGTTGGTAATCTTTGTAAACAGTGTGTGTGTGTGTGTGTGTGTGTGTGTGTATCTTTCCACTTGAGTGAATGCGTGGGAGGAAGAGCGTCGGATGGGGAATTCATTTCATCATCTCATCTTCACACACACACACACACACACACACACACACTGCCTCTGCTCTCATAACTAACCTGTGTGTGTTGTTGTGTTGTTGTGTTGAAGGTCACCGTACAGATTGGTGCCTTTGACTGGAGGACAGCTCGCTGGTGAGTGCCCCCCCCCCCCCCCCCCCCCCCCCCCCCACACACACACTAACCTGTAACGATTAGTCCATCAACAGATTAATCAGGAATTGATAATCAATTGATCAAACACGAATCTTTCCTTCCGCTTGGAGGTTTTAAATCTTTTTATGGGATGTTTTTGGTCATTGTTAACCTGCAGGGATCGATACTGAAAACAAAAGGCTGCAGTAGCTGCAGACAGCTGCACGTCTGACTGTATTCACACTGTAAACTCGTTTCTGACACGTCGACCAGCAACAGCCAGTAAAAACCTGTAATTCATCCATGTTTCTTATTCTCAAGAAAAAAAAATCAATCTCAGATTCAAAGAGCCGCTTGTTTTTCATCTTTACTGTTACAACAGCTGCTTTTATCTGACATTTTATAGACTAAATGATGAATCCACAAAATAAATGTTGAGAGAAAAGAAATGAGAGTTTTTTAAATGCAGATCAACAGACACGTCTGTGTCTGTGAGCTGCTCGTATATGAACATGGAAGCAGGTTTTGTGTCTTCATTCATCTAAATCAGCTCACAGTGTTTTAGTGCAGGATTCCCTCGTTGTGTTTCCATGATGAGCTGCAGCAGAGGACACAAAACAAGGACTTCTGTCCGCTATCACTTACATGTACAGCGCATTAGGAAGAGCTGCAGCTGACAATTACTTTCATTATGAATTCATCTGGTGGTTTTCTCAGTTAATGAAGCGGTCGTTTGGTTTATAAAATGTCTGAAAATGGTGAAAAATGAGCGATTCTAACTCGAAAGTCTTGTTTAGTCCCGACCAACAGTGCACAACCCAAAGATGTTCAGTTCACTGTCACAAACCAGAAAAATTTGTTTTTGTTTTTTTTAAATTAACAAGAGGCTATGTATATGAGAGTAAACAACACAAATAATGCATGGAAACACGTTCGCAGCAACATACTGATCAAGGCTACTGAAGGGATGTCTGTTTGTGGGCGTCACCGAGGTGGTGGGAGCAAGTTGAAGCCCTGACATCTGACTTGCAGGCAGCATTTCTAACAGATATCTGACATCACAACATTATATAAATAACAGATAACCAGAAAAAAGCAAAATATGTCCTGTTTAAAAATACTACCAATACCATTATAATGACGTGGCAGAAAATCTATCTTAACCCACTTTAACCACACACACACACACACACACACACACACCTGGGAAAACATCTATAAAAAGCTCCTGATCTCATAAAATAGTTGAAAGTAGTCATAAGTTGTCAGTCATTTGTTTTATGGGGTTGACGTCACATCAGTGGCTGAACTAAACTCGGTCTCCATCTCTGATTGATCCTCAGTGTTTTCACAACAACACAACAGCAGCCTGGTTTCACATCCGCCCATAAAACACGTGATGGGGAAGTAGATGCGTGTCCTGAGCCATGATCACAGCATGTCATGTGTGAGATTTCCAACATGTGCCGCTGTCACATGTTTTAACTGCATGTTTATGTATCTGTGTCTTATATCGACACTATACAGACAATAAATATGAAAGTGTTAATTAACGTACTGTATTGAAAACACATTTTATATTGACTGTTTTACTATACAGCAGCCTCCACTTACACAAGGCATTTATTAGCTGTGTATACGCTGGTCATAAATCTGAAGTATCTGCAGTATGTGCTACCCAGGCCAGCTTGTTGTTGTACTTCAGCATGTTGGCTGGTTGAAAACAGGATCCAGCTGAAGCAGCTTAATTAATCACAGAGAGGAATTTTTTAACAACACTGTTTTCAGCCTGCGTTGACCTGTGACCTCGGCATGAAACAAGGAATGTGAGTGACACAATGTACAATGTCTTTTCTTTTTTTTTTTTTATTTCTCGTAGCTGCTAGTTTATTGGCCGGCAGCAGCGTTGAACTTTGGCCACAACTGTGGAGCTGTAGGCCGATAGCAGGGCTTTGTTTTTGAGGACTTAGAAGCGGCTTGTTAACACATCAAGCTGTCAGTCGCTTCATTTTGGCTTCAGTTGACGACCGATGGTGAGACCAGAGGGAAGGGGGCTCATCTCATCGTATTTATCTCTTCTCTTCCTGCTCTTCTGGCTCGGCCGTCTGTCGATTTGGTTGTCGGACGCTCTCAGATTGTCTTACATAACCTCAGCGTGTATTCATGTCAGTCTGTGTGTGTTTATTATCATAATAATATGCTAAATCTGTGTGTGTGTGTATGAGTATGTAACACAGCTTCTCTCCTCAGATAAAGAGGAACTGTTTCAGAATGTACTGACGCAGGTAGCGGAGCAGTTTTCAAGGTAAGCATGTGCACATTTACTCTTTTTTAACATTGTGTACTGTTGTCTGTTGTTGGTGAATCTCTAAAATCTATAAAAGAAGGAAACTTCAATACAGCTGCAGCAGTAAGTCGTTCAATCAATTAGTCGAAAATTAATCATATTCTGATGTAACCCACTTATGGTAGATACACTTTATAGCTAGGTTCGAAAAGAGCTCAATTACCATAGACTTTAACAGCCGAACAATGAACACCACTACACATGGAATGGATGTGAACTCTTTTAGTGAATACTGCACAACATAATTATAACAACATTAGTATAAACAACAAGTATGAAAAATAATAAATGAAAATAAAATGGCGCCTTTAAAATAGTGAGAGTCTTGTCTGTTTTTAGTACCGGTACTGTTTTGTATATATTCAATCAAGATGTTTCTCTAACTTAGATTAGAGTCATGTGCTAACTCCTTTGTTTGTGTACAACCAGGTTGGCCCTACCACCGGTGGTTATCAGCTACGACCAATCAATCCAGCTTGTTTAGGGTCTTGGGAGGCTCGCCATCTATGTATCACAGCCTGGTCCTGAATCACTTCATTCGGGTTCTGGATCCTCTCCAACAGACTGGATATTCCTCTGGAGACTAGGGATCTCCAAAAGAGACCTGACCGATGCACTCTATTCCAGTGCTGAGCACCGTCGCGGCTTTCAGCTCTCACACGATGAAAAACGGTTTGCCCGTGTAACCGCTTGAGCACCGTGCTAACGCTTTCGTTCAGTGGGTAGCTGCCTTCTGCTGTCGCGGCTGGAGTCAAAAGGACGTGCAAGATGCCGCGTACAACCTTGCCTGCTACACAATAAGCGGGACGTGCACGCTAATTGGCTGCTAAGTAGCTACCTGCCTTTCGTTTGGCTGAATGCGGTGAACCCGAGTGTTGCCTTCAAGTACAGTGGGACCGTGTTGCTTTCAAGTGCAACTCAGAAATTATTAATTGTATGAAACAATAAAATAACCATTTCAGGTTAAGCTTAGGTTGTAGTTACCTGAGTTTTACACCTGGGTTACACCCTCCCCTCCTTAAATAACATGAGTCCCTTCATGTTCTCCTTTCAAGGAATAATTACCTTCAAAGGTTTCAACCAGAGCTTTGTTAAAGCCTTCCACTATATTTTGGACAAAAGAGATAAAGGGATTTCCGAGTTGAGGGTATGTGAACTTCCCTGGTGCTTTTCTGACACGCTCTGACCTCCGTGGAGGTTCAACAGTTTCCTCATTGTTGCTATTTTTTGTTTCAACAGCAAGATTTGTACCACTAGTTGCGGCTGATTGGAGGGCATCTTTTTGGGGCTCACTTTGAGAAACAGGTGGGTTGGCTGTGGGAATACATTCCTTGTCCCTTTCAGTTTCCTCAGTGTGTAGAGTTCCTACACTCGTCTCTATTTCCTCTGTTAGTTCTCCTGTCCCTGCTTCAGCTCCTATTTCAATGTTTTCTTTTCCCATTTCATCAGCATCCTTCTCTTCCTCCATGCAATTTTCAGGTTCATGACCAAAAGGTAAATCCCCTACTGTTTCTAACTCAACAGATCCCTGTTCCACAGATTCTCCTTCCACAGGTTCTTTCTCTGCTGGTTCTCTCCCCACAGACTCCAGTCCAGGTAAGTTGACAGTTCCAGTATTTGTGTCAATTCCACAAGATGTCTTCTTCTGTGACTTAGATATGTTTGAGGCTCCAGAAGGTCTTGTTTCAGTGATTTTAACTGAATAAAAATTTTGCTCAGCTTCCTCCTCATCCTCAGATGATGAAGGTAGCTCTTTGACTTGCTTTGTTGTCTGTCTCGTTCTGGGCCTACGAGGTGATTTTGGCTGAACTATTTCCTCTTGAGGTTCAGAGAGAAACCCACACGGCAATAGAAGGTCACGATGTAATGTACGTAAGGGACCATCTTGGCCTTCAGGGCACACTGTATAGACAGGTAAGTCTCCAGCCCTCTTCTGCACTACATAAACAGTTGGTTCCCATCGATCAGCTAATTTGTGCTTACTGCGAAGGCGGAGATTTCGCACAAGGACTCTGTCTCCTGTTTCGAGTGTGGCCTCTCTCACTCTCGCATCAAATCTTTTCTTGTTTTTGTCAGCGACTTTCTTTGAACTTTCCATAGCAAGCTGGTAACTTTCTTTCAAGTGACTCTTTAGACTTTTCACATATTGTGAATGTGAAGTAGACGAATTGTCTTTAACTGGTAACCCAAACGCGATGTCAATAGGCAATCTAGGTTGGCGTCCAAACATGAGTTCATAGGGTGAAAACCCTGTGACATCGTTCTTTGTGCAATTGTATGCGTGCGTAAGGGGTTTTACATGCTCACGCCACCTTGTCTTCTCCTTAACCTGCAGAGTTCCCAGCATGCTTAGCAATGTACGATTAAAGCGCTCCACTGGGTTTCCCCTAGGATGATATGGACTTGTTCTCACTTTACGAATGCCGGCTAAAACACAGAGCTCTTTAATGGTCTGCGACTCAAAATCACGTCCCTGGTCGCTGTGGAGGCGTTCTGGGAACCCATAATGGCTGAGGAACTGCTCCCACAAACATTTGGCGACTGTGCTGGCTTTCTGATCCTTTGTTGGTATAGCAACAGCATACTTTGTAAAGTGATCTGTTATAACTAAGATGTCTTTGGTGTTATGACTATCCGGTTCCAATGACAAAAAGTCCATACAAACCAGTTCCAATGGCCTACTGGTTTGGATATTGACAAGGGGTGCAGCCTTTTCTGGCTGACTTTTCCTCCTTACACATCTCTCACATTGTTTGATCTTTGTCTCAATATCGAGTGCCATCCTTGGCCAATAGAACCTGGACCTAGCCATATCAAGAGTACGTTCAATTCCCATGTGCCCCATTTCGTTGTGAAGACTGGTGAGCACGGATGGCTTTAGTACATTCGGTAGGACGAGCTGATAGACTGGTTTACTGTCGCACTGCCTTCTTCTGTATAATAAGCCATCCTTTAGTTCAAGACGGTTCATCTCTCTGAAAATCAGCCGACTTTCAGGTGATCCAAACTTTAGATTGGCAGGTGCAGGTTTTCCTGACTCAATCAGCTCAATGACTTGGCTGATGACAGGATCTGTTCTTTGCAGTTTTGCTAGTTCATCTTTGCTATACCTGGGAACTGTGATCAGACCGTCTTGGACACCCTCCTCCTCAAACTCTGGCGGAATGGCCTCCGGGTGGATAGCGAGGGACTCTACTAGGCAAAGGGAGGGTGAGTCTTCCTCCACATATGTAACAGTGTGACTCTGACAGGCTGCTAGGACAGTTTCCGTGGAACAGAAGGTATTGCCCTGTGAGCCAAGATGGTGAGAAGTGAAGGTGTGAATCCTTTGGCTTTCCTCTTTAGACTGATGGTCGTTGACCAACTCACCGTGAGGCCTCCTGGACAGGGCATCAGCATCTTGATTCTGCTTTCCGGCTCGGTATGTAATGTCACATGTAAAGGTGGATAACTCAGCTAACCAGCGATAGCTGGCAGCATCCAGCTTGGCAGTAGTGAGTACATACCTCAGCGGGTTGTTATCTGTGACTACTGTGAAGGTGTTGCCATAGAGGTAGTCATGGAATTTGTCAGTGATAGCCCATTTTAGGGCTAAAAATTCCAACTTGTGTGCCGGGTATTTAGCCTCACTGCATGACAACCCTCTACTTGCATAGGCAATGACCCGAGTTTGTCCATCCTGAACCTGATATAATGCAGCGCCAAGCCCAGTCGTGCTGGCATCTGTATGGACGATATATGGTAGCTTGGTGTTAGCATATCCTAACACCGGAGCAGATGTGAGCTTGTTGATAATTTCTTCAAAAGCTTGCTGGCAAGCCGGAATCCATCTCTCAGCAAATGGCTCCTTGGGGTGGAAATAATTGCCATTAACTTTTGCCTGCTTGCGCCCCTTTTGAGTTGGCGGATAACCAGCAGTCAAACTGTTTAAGGGCTTCACGATCCTGGCATAATCTTTCACAAATCTCCGGTAATACCCGGAGAACCCAAGAAAGGACTTGAGCTCTTTCAGGTTTCTAGGCACCGGCCAGGTCTTAAGGGCCTTGACTTTTTCTGGATCGGTTTCAATGCCGTCTCTGGACACAATGTGCCCCAAGTAGCGCACTGATGTTTGAAAAAACTGGCACTTTTCTGGCGACAGTTTGAGGCCGTGTTCTCTCAGCCGGTTCAAAACTTTTAGCAAGCGGGCTTCATGCTCCTCCAAGGAGTTGGAAAAGACAATTATGTCATCTAGGAAAACTAGTGCTTCGCGAAGATGAATGTCGCCCATACACTTCTCCATCAGGCGCTGAAAAGTGGATGGTGCGTTTGTTATTCCTTGTGGCATTCGGTTCCATTCATAAAATCCTAAAGGACAGACGAAAGCAGTTTTTTGCTTGTCACTCTCCTCCATTTCAATCTGATAATAGCCAGATTTCAAATCCATCACGGTAAACCATTGTGCCCCAGCGAGTGCAGAAAATGATTCCTCCAGGTTAGGTAATGCGTATGCGTCCTTGATGGTCTGGAGGTTCAATTTTCTGTAATCCACGCACAGTCTGATGTCACCATTCTTCTTTTTGACAACAACAATGGGGGACGAGAAAGGGGACTCTGACTCTCGAATGATTTCAGCTTTAAGGAGAGTTTGGAGATGACGACGCACTGCTTCATAGTCTTGTGGATGGATAGGGCGTGATCTCTGCTTGAAAGGCGTTTCATCTTTCAACTTGATATGATGCTTCACCTTTGTTGCATGCCCAAAATCAAGCTCATGTTGAGCAAAAACATCAGCATAGTTACTTAACTTCTGTGTTATCCTTACTTTCCAATTCTCAGGAACTGGAGAGTTGGCGAAGTTGAACTTTATCTTTGGGCTTGAATCTAACTCTTGCTGAGCAGAGATGCAAGCTGCATACTGTGGCTTGTCAGACTGAGAAGACTCTTCGTTCAGGTGGGTCAGTTCTTTGTCAGGATCCGCATCGTGCACAATCTCATGGGCCACTGTTAGTTCAGCAATGACACAATTAGTGGGCAGCATTATGTCATGGTCTGATTCGTTTCTCAATATTACAGGTACTTTATAAGGAGCCTGCGTTGGTATTGTGATGAGACAACGATCTACGAAAATTCCACCAGGTAGGTTCGAGAGAGATGGTTCCTCAAGCAATGCCCATTCTTCACTGGATACTGCTCTGGCACCTACAAAGCCTTGTAGAAAGACTTTTTGGCCGGCTGGAATGACTTCAGGTGCACTGCCTCTGAGTTTAACAAGGCCAAGTGTACCGCTGGAGTATTGCTGGTGTCTGTTTTGCAAAGCTTTTAGTACTTGGGCGTAGCCACAGAGTGTGGCGGTTTTCAAAGTGTCATTATCACAGTACTCTTCATAAAGAGGGTCAAGGGTGTTTGTGCCAATGAGTACTTGTATACTGCTATTCGAGCGATTATCTGGCACTACCAAGGCTAGGGTTTGCACCTCAGGTTCTGCGGCTATGAACTCTTTAGGGAACTTCATGCTTATCTCTACATAGCCATTATAAGGCACAGGCTGGCCATTTGCTCCATCCACCTCGAGTATATTGTTCACAGGCTCAATTATGCATTCTGACAGGTATTTATCATAGAATGATTGAGATATGGTTGTAACCTGAGAGCCTGTATCAATCAAACAATTACTCTCCACTCCACTAACTGCTACATTGGCAGTGCATTTACATCCAACAAGTCGTTTAAGAATCTTTCTAGGCTCATCAACTTGCTGCCCCTTTAACATTGCTCTGAGTTTGGTGTTTTGCTTTTGGTTGGGATTTTTATTTTCATCAACTGTGTCTTGGTTTTGTTTGGGACTTTTCTCTTTGTCGGTTCCTATGAGTCCCTCCATAGGAGCCTTTATAAGTTTAAAGTGCCATTAAAGGTGTTCTCCTTATCCCAAGCCTTTTGCTTTTCTTTTAGTTCTTCCTTTTTAGCTTCGACCAACGTTCGGTTTGGGGGACTGTTACAGCTTGTAGCAATATGGCCATCTTCCCCGCATTTAAAACAATACCATGGTCTGGGCCTTGGAGTCATTTGTTGGGCTAATGAGTCCCTCTGGCCACTAGGCTGGCTTTGACTTGGCTTAGCTTTTTGCATCTTTGCCGTTTTAGGTTTGACAGATTTATCTCCCTTGGAAGCAGAAAGAGCTGCAATCTGAGCTTGCATGCTAGTTATCTGTTTCTGTATTTGCTCTAAGAGTGAAGGCATTCTGTCATCTTGGACTGGCATATCTATATCATTCATCTCACTTGTACACACAGCTTGTATGCTAGCTTGAGCTTTAGCCTTGGGAAATCCTAAGTGGTGTTTCATTCGACTGGTCTTAGCTGCTTGCTTGTCCTCCTCGGTGCGCAACATTAACAGAAATTCTGAGAAGGTTGGTGGAGTACTCTGCCTCTGCTCGAGCTGGAGTGTTGCAATGAGTGTGTTGTTCCAGCACCCTCTACAGAATTGTTTGAGTAGTTGTTTGTCTGCGTCACAGATACTTACCGCTTTCTTTTTTACAACCTCATTCAGACATGTCTGCAATCTGTGCAGATAGATGGATGGCTTTTCCCCTGAGTTTTGGTGAGTATTGAGAAATTTTGCAAATAACTCATCACCATCCTCTACTGTTGCATATGCTGAGTCAAGCAAGTCTAGGTAAGTATAGAGAGTAGCTCTGGGACCTAAAGACTTCACTACATGAGCAGCGGGGGGTAAAAGGCTGTCAATCATTTTCCTCAGTAGCTGTGGTTGAGAGACAGTGGAATCATTCAAGTAGAACTCGACACTCGTTCGCCAAGTATCATAGTCGACCTCATGGTTGGGAAAGGGAACCCGTCCTGAGAAGGTCCTCAATTTAACATGCGAATGAAGCTGAGCTGCAATCTCTGTACTCTTCACAACGTGTTCCACCACTACTCGCTGTACTTCGGGTGTGCTGAGGTGGTCGGGAGGCAAGCTGAAACTGTGTATGGTCTCTGCTACACCAGGTGAACCCATTGGAGCTGTGGTTAGAGTGAGAGGCTGCCCTTCAGGAGATGGCAGTTTTGATTCGATAAGGAAAGGGGACTGTTCAGTATGAGTCTGTGTAAGGTGGGGTTCAGCTCTGGCAGCCTGAGAGGGAGTCAATGCAATTTCAGTTGGTAGTTGGATAATAGGCCCCTGAACTGCCTCAACCTCTGCCATTGGTGTCTCTTCTGCAAGAGATTTTGTTATTCTGCTCAACTCCTCATGCAGAATGTCCTCAAATGGCTTCCCACTCATTTTAGCTATGCTCTTAAGCTCAGACAGAAAGGTATGAGTAGTTTCAGTTCCTACTGTACTGCTGTAAACACTAGCTAGTGTGTTTACATGGTGAGTGATCGAAGGATTCGCTGAACTGGTCCTATGCAATGGTAATATAGGCTCAAGTGTTTGTACTGCTACACCTGATTCAAACTCAACAATGGTCTGACCATTAAATTCTGATTGTTCATCATCAATGTCTATCATACGACTTATTTTTCCATACTGTTTGAGGTAGTCACCAATTTCATCATCTGTAGGAGTACCAGACAACCCACTAACTATAAGGGAGTTAGGAACTTTAATGCTCTCCCTCTCAACAATCTCCATTCTAAAAGGTGTACCAAAAATCAGGGTTAAAGGCTTTATAGTTCAAAGTATATTCTTGTTTTTTGCAATCAAATGTGATGTTCATGTATGGCTGTGGTGGTCCATTCACAGAGCTCCTGGCTGGCTCGCCAAGTTTTGGTCCATGTAACCCACTTATGGTAGATACACTTTATAGCTAGGTTCGAAAAGAGCTCAATTACCATAGACTTTAACAGCCGAACAATGAACACCACTACACATGGAATGGATGTGAACTCTTTTAGTGAATACTGCACAACATAATTATAACAACATTAGTATAAACAACAAGTATGAAAAATAATAAATGAAAATAAAATGGCGCCTTTAAAATAGTGAGAGTCTTGTCTGTTTTTAGTACCGGTACTGTTTTGTATATATTCAATCAAGATGTTTCTCTAACTTAGATTAGAGTCATGTGCTAACTCCTTTGTTTGTGTACAACCAGGTTGGCCCTACCACCGGTGGTTATCAGCTACGACCAATCAATCCAGCTTGTTTAGGGTCTTGGGAGGCTCGCCATCTATGTATCACAGCCTGGTCCTGAATCACTTCATTCGGGTTCTGGATCCTCTCCAACAGACTGGATATTCCTCTGGAGACTAGGGATCTCCAAAAGAGACCTGACCGATGCACTCTATTCCAGTGCTGAGCACCGTCGCGGCTTTCAGCTCTCACACGATGAAAAACGGTTTGCCCGTGTAACCGCTTGAGCACCGTGCTAACGCTTTCGTTCAGTGGGTAGCTGCCTTCTGCTGTCGCGGCTGGAGTCAAAAGGACGTGCAAGATGCCGCGTACAACCTTGCCTGCTACACAATAAGCGGGACGTGCACGCTAATTGGCTGCTAAGTAGCTACCTGCCTTTCGTTTGGCTGAATGCGGTGAACCCGAGTGTTGCCTTCAAGTACAGTGGGACCGTGTTGCTTTCAAGTGCAACTCAGAAATTATTAATTGTATGAAACAATAAAATAACCATTTCAGGTTAAGCTTAGGTTGTAGTTACCTGAGTTTTACACCTGGGTTACACTGATAATCAGATAAACATTTTAATCATTTTTTTAAAGCAGAAATTGCAAAATATTCAGAAGTTTCAGAATATTCAAGCTTTCCAGCATGTTTGCTGTAGTATTGTGTCTTATAGTATTTTGTCTGTAAATGCAGTTTTCAACCAGCAGCAACACTTTATTAGTATGTTAAAGCCTTTCTATTGGACTATATTAAAACACCTCCACATTAAGTCTCCTCTTCCCTCAATTTTATTTGCAGTTTTTCCAAGAATAGAGAAATACGTAAAACTTTACTGCAGAATATTCACTGGTGAACACATGAAATGAAATGAATGAAACAGCTAATAGTGCTACAGCTTTGTCATCGACTGACACTGGCCTCCTGCCATCTGTTAGCATTTAGAAAGGTGATCGGTTTAAAGGAATACAAGCCACAGCGTCTTTTACTCTGCAGCATTTATGTTTGTTTTGTCTTTGCACCATGATTTGATTTCACTGCTGTGCAGGAAGCAGATGTCCACAAGGCAGGACGGAGTCCACTGGTGCAGCAGGACATTAGATGTAGATACTGACATATGTGCAGCTGCAGATCTGACATGATAGGAAGTTGTATAATACCATCTGATACACATGATTCTGCAGTACTGACAGCTTCAGCGTCACATTAGGATAGATGTTAGGACTGCAACTAATAAAGATCATACAGACCCACAAATCTGAGACCTCAGTAGTACTGAGGAATACTACAATGAAAAAATACTCCAAATCTTACTTGAAGGATTGTCAGCAAAATGTACTTAAAGTATTAAAAGTACTTGTTCTGTGAGATTAAGCAGTATTTTACTGTTGTTGATTTTAACAACTTCATAGTGTAATATATAATGCATATGTTCACAAGTACTTTAAAATACTACTTGTGCAATACTCTTGTAAAAGTACAACTGAATATTTAAGGTTTTTTGTAGTTGTTAATCAGTGATCATTTTTAAGCCAGAGCCACAGATTTCAAGTGTCATAAAATGGAAATACTCACGTAAAGTACAAGTACCTCAAAACTGCAGTTATGTACAGTGATTAGTTGCATCAACCATCTCGTGTCTCCTTCTGTCTGCAGAGCGTTCAAGATCAACGAGCTGAAGACTGAGGTCACCAACCGTCTCGCCATGTTGGAGAAAAGAGTCGAGTGTAAGTTTGTTCCCACGTCGCTGCTCAACACGCCGCCGTCATATTCAAAGTATTTACAGTATATAGAGATTATATATAGATATGCATGTTGAATTGCAGGCTCAGTTTTTAGCATATATTGAGAAAAAGAAACTTAATTAATTACATGAAATTGTGTCATGATGAAAAAAACCCAAAAATCTTTATTTTCAAATAATTAATAATTAATAATAATAATAAAAACACACAAGATGCTGCGTTGATTAAAACTGAAGCTCATCTGCATTTCATCCGTGTTCATTTCTGCTTCATAACTTTAAACCTCCTTGAAGCCCAGTACAACGGTAGAAGGATCAGTAGCGTACATTAGCATCGAGGTAACCGCATGCCTTCAGTGCATGCTGCCTGCACCAGTTTATGAGGCTGTGATTATATGTGATTAGATTAGTGGTCTGCTAACCTACCTGCAGAGGCCGTTGACCTTGTGCTACTATTGTCTGATGAACATTGACCACATTTTAACTCATCTGGTGTCGTCATCATCGTACTTATACAACATCCACTCTGAGGTCAAATGCTGGCAGCGCCTCCTCGGCTGACCTGCATCAGTTTCAAGGTTTTTTGCAGTTTTTTTTTAGCTTTTACATGCTTGTCTGATAGCATGTTGGCATGCGGTACAGACGTGTCAATTCTCCCAAGATAAAGCCAGCTATAAAATCAGTTTAATAAAGATGCTGTGATATCCAGCAGCAGTTTTTATAAAACAGCTGTTATAGTAATCACCCACAGGAACATTTAATCAGTGATTGTTTTGCAATAATTACATCCTTTCTCGGAAGGCCATAATTGAAGATAAAGGTCAACTTTAATATGTGTGTTGTACATAAAGCAAATTTAGCATCAGAGTCTCTGATTGATGCTCCATGTGTAGTTTTATATGACTATATTATTATTTGAGGGTCAGTTGTTGTTGGTTTGGACGCATATAGGAATATTTCAATGGAAGCAGCATTTCACTGCATATGAGAGTGAAAATTAAAGTGTGTGAATATTTTTGTCTGTGAGGGAAGAATCTCCACTCTGTAACACGACCGTGCACCAAGAAAGGACATTTCATTCACATCATATCAATAACTTGAGCTATCCAGGATGTATTTAGATCAGATCTTCAGACTAAATCGTCTACAGCTTTTATTTTAATGTGTCAGACACATATTTAATTAACATAGTAAATAGACGTCGTTGTGTTACACTGAGGGTGGGTTTAGTTAGATTTACTAATACAGGTTGATGGCAGAAAATCTGTGTTATTGCCCTTTAATTAACATCAGCCTGTCAGAGCTCGTGATGTGACATGACAGAAACACTGCAGGTGTTTCCTGTGAAACCAACGTGTGTATAGGTGTCCAGGGCTCCGTGCTGTGTTTCTACATGCGTGTAATGCGTCATGCATTTCCCATTCATGAACAAACACCAGATTGTTGACATGTGACAGCTTCCCTGTCGCCTGTTTGGCTGATCCCGTCTTCAGACTCTGCCTCTGGCACTGTGTGTAAAGCTTCCTATGCATTGACTCTTTTAGTCACCATGACAACATGCTTTAGTCGCCATGGCAATTAAAGTGATGATGAGCTGCTCAACAGGTTCTTTCTTCTTTTTGAAGTGAGTCCTGAACGTAAAAGAGAAAACAGAAAGGTCTGACTTTGTTTTGTTGGGGACAAAGATCTGTTCACGGTGACGTGCAGAAGTCTGATTCACCTGAATGTGGGGCTCCGCCGTTACAGCACCCACCTCACATTTAGAAACCCCCAGACGGCTGGTAGGCGGGAACATCTCCACCGTCTGGTCTCACAAGACTAGTTTATTGCAGGAACAATATAATATTATGGTTTAGTAATATGTAAACGCAGTGAGTATGACTTGTGAATGACTTGAAAGTGAATTCTTCTTCTCAGTAAACTGGAACGTCACAGCATCATGAACCCGCTTGTGTCTGGATTTGTGTTTCCAGCCCTGAAACACATTTTTTTCCCTCTCTGGCTGTATTGTTAGTAGTAGTTTCAGATCTGATGCACAGCCACTTCACACAAGCATGCCAATTGCCTGGATACCTGGTCGTTACGGCAACAGCGTGGCACCCACACAGATCTCCATCCTCTCATCACTCTGGTCGCCATGGTCACCAGCTGTAATAGGAGCTGGAGTGTTGTCGGAGGCGACCTTCTCTGAGAGGTGGATTGAGGAGAGGCAGGAGGACGGAGTCTGATGAATCTCTCAGACTTACAGATGTTTGTGTTGGTGGACGTTCAGTCAGTCAGGGATGCGTTTCCCTAGTAACCGCCTCCTGCACCATCAGCCCTAATCTCTGACCAACTCTCAGACATCCTCCACCCTCTGGCTGCTTCCTCTCCGCTATCTGGATAAACCTCTCAGTACGGCTTCAGCAGCGCGCTGCTGACTGAAACGTCCAGGCCGTACTACTTAAAGGGAAGCTTCACTATTTTTCAACCTTTTTTCTTTTTGCTTCAAATGAACTAATGGGGACGTCATTTTTTTGTTGTTGACTTCTCCTGAGTGACATTTGGTTAGACACAATACAAACAGGCTGGATAAGGTCAAAGGTAAAGGAAGCTGTTTAACTCTCTCAGATGATCTGAGGCTCTCGTTCAGTACTGGGCTGATTTCAAAACGTGTTGTCCCCATCAGACACTTGGACGCAAAAAGATGGGAAAATAAGGTCCAGGTAAAAAAATACTGAATTTTCCTTTTAAAGGTGTAAATTTAACACATTTCAATATTAACTAAAATTATCAACATAATGTAAGAAATAATAAAATGACAGCGTGCCGACTTCTACTTCTAATACTGAAGATCTTGATTCATCTAATCAGATTAAACAAGTTGATATTATATGATTCAAAGTTTAACTGGGAGGTTCTTAGGACCCACAAAGCCAATCAATCATTTAAGGTCCTTTTCAGCCCAGTGACTCAAACACACCTCGGGCAACTTTGTATGTTTACAGCTACAACAAGAGCTTTGAAAAATATTAACTTTAACACTGTTTAAATGTGGTTTTAATAAACGTTTGTGTGTGTGTGTGCAGTGGAGGGGATGAAGGTGGTGGAGATCGAGAAATGTCGCAACGACATCAAGAAGCTCCGTGAGGAGATGGCGTCCAGAAACAACAGGTGACAACAACAACACAACAACAGCCGGCTGGACACAAACACGACTCCACATGATGATAATGTTGCTGCGTTTTAGGGGGTTTTTGTACAATGTTTGTATGTTTATAGCTGCAGTGATTACTGTTCAACATCAACAGAAAATTAATCGATAACTTTTTTAATCGTCTTTTCTGAATTGTTTTTCTTTGTCATACATGACAGTAAATTGAATATTTTAACATTTTAGACTCAGACGTAGTCAGACAAAGCAAGTAACCTGAAAACACTGTGAATTAAACAATTTCTAATGTTTTATACAGATTATTGATTATTGATGTAAAGCCTCCAGCTTTGTATTGTTTCATGGTGTTTTTGTTGTGCAGTAACTTCCTGGAAGACAGTAAGAAGCTGACTCCTCGCAGAGACGTCCCCTCCTACCCGAAGGTACTAACATCCACACACACACACACACACACACACATGACCACTGTGCTTCCTGGAACCACATAGAACAAACATTTGTTCTCAAAACCAGAACACTTGATGTGCTGCGAACGCAGCTGTGAAAGGTTTAATTGATGATTATAGATGATCGGAGCTCATATTCATTGAAATGCTGAGTGAAAGATAAAAATAAAAACCCTAAAAGGAATAAAACATGCTGTTGAATGTCTGGATGTTAAATGAGCTGCAGAGGTTCAGTTGATGTACAGAAAGTCTTATCAGTCAATAATAATGATCACGATCAATAATACGTCCAGCAGCACCACTAAGAATTGTTTCAGCATGTAACACCTTCTTTTTATATATATATATATTTATCAGGGGCATAAACAAGAAAACATTTGCACTATTTTGATTATAAATCACTTCCTAATCATCTTCATTGATCTGCACTTAATACTCTTTATTATATTATTTTTGACGTATTTCGTCGGCCAACAGCAGAACTTTGTTTCTGTTTCACTTTCCTTTGATTTCATCTCTATTTATATATTCATAATAATCATTTACATTAAATGATGGCATACTTAAATCGTCATTTTATCTGATCAGAGCTGCAGTGATTAGTTGACGCAAATATTTTGATAATCCACTAATCGTTCAGTCATTTCTTTAAGCAAATATGACATTTGCTGGTTTCAGCTTCACATATACATACATTTGAACCTTTTCTTTGTCATACATGACACCAAACTGAATATTTTTGGGATGTTTGATCATGTAAAACAACACATTTGAGATCATCACTATAGCAGCGTTTTTTTATTTTATTTTGGGGTATATTTAACAGTATTTTTCACAGTGTTTGTGTGGAATAACATCACTGTATAATACGTCTTACTCTTTGAGCTCTTTGGAGCGTTCTTAGGTGTAAGTTTGATAAATATGAGCCCTGGTTTATTCAGGGATCAGTCTGTACAGTACAGTAGGTCACTGTGATGTAATCCTATCTCTACTCATGCCAATAACAAAACACGCCAATAAATCCATAAACATTAGCACCCAAGTTGTATTTTAGAGACATACTGACCTGTTGACAGCTTTTGCCTCCTTCAGTATATTAAGATACAACAGTACAGCAATAATTTAGCTTTGCATGAAGGTTACAGTAGTGTGTAGAGGTGTGTAGAGGTGTGCCCCCGAGCCAGGCAGAGGCGGACAGGGTTAACTGGGAGCTCTGTTGCCTGCAGTACATGCTGTCACAACAGACCATTGACGCCCTCAAAAAACCTGCCTTTGACGTCTGGCTGTGGGAGGCCAACGAGGTAAGACTGACCAGCCTGCTGAACCCGTCTCACCTGCATTCCCATCTCTCCTCTCCCCTCCCCGTGTCCCCGTCTGCTGTGTGTGTGTGTGTGTGTGTAGTACCACCTGTCTAAGGAGACAGTAGAAGCTCTTAGAATGCCAACATTCGATGCTTGGCAGTGGGAACCCAATGAGGTGAGACTCATGCCCTGATTAGCACACTAATTAACCTTTTTTTAATCACAGAAAGCTTGATAACTGTTATTTATTACTGATTATTCATTCAATGATGGAGTAATAAATTATATTATGTAATTCAAAGGCTTGGAGAAGCAGGAGGAACATTTATAGACATTATGACATACTCAGAAAAGCACAGGAGACACACTGATAACATTAACAACCGAAAACCATGAGCAGCATGTGCAACACCAGGACTGAAGCTCATCAGCTAAGATCACTTAACGTTCAACTAACAGCCAGCTAACGTCACTAACAGTCAACTAACAGTCAGCTAACATCACTAACAGTCAGCTAACGTCATTAACAGTTAGTTAACGTCACTAACAGACAACTAACAGTCAGCTAACATCACTAACAATCAGCTAACGTCACTAACAGTAAACTAACATCACTAACAGTCAGCTAACATCACTAACAGTCAGCTAACATCACTAACAGTCAGCTAACATCACTAACAGTCAGCTAACGTCACTAACAGTCAGTTAACGTCACTAACAGTCAGTTAACAATCAGCTAACATCATTAACAGTTAGTTAACGTCACTAACAGTCAGTTAACAATCAGCTAACATCATTAACAGTTAGTTAACGTCACTAACAGTCAGTTAACAATCAGCTAACATCACTAACAGTCAGCTAACGTCACTAACAGTCAGTTAACAATCAGCTAACATCATTAACAGTTAGTTAACGTCACTAACAGTCAGTTAACAATCAGCTAACATCATTAACAGTTAGTTAACGTCACTAACAGACAACTAACAGTCAGCTAACATCACTAACAATCAGCTAACGTCACTAACAGTAAACTAACATCACCAACAGTCAGCTAACATCACTAACAGTCAGCTAACATCATTAACAGTTAGTTAACCTCACTAACAGACAACTAACAGTCAGTAACATCACTAACAGTCAGTTAACATCACCAACAGTCAGCTAACATCACTAACAGTCAGCTAACATCATTAACAGTTAGTTAACGTCACTAACAGACAACTAACAGTTAGCTAACGTCATTAACAGTCAGCTAACGTCATTAACAGTCAGCTAACGTCACTAACAGTCAGTTAACATCATTAACAGTTAGTTAACGTCACTAACAGACAACTAACAGTCAGCTAACATCACTAACAGTCAGCTAACATCATTAACAGTCAGCTAACGTCATTAACAGTCAGCTAACGTCATTAACAGTCAGTTAACGCCACTAACAGTCAGCTAACATCACTAACAGTCAGCTAACGTCACTAACAGTCAGCTAACATCACTAACAGTTAGTTAACGTCACTTACAGACAACTAACAGTCAGCTAACATCACTAACAGTCAGCTAACATCATTAACAGTTAGTTAACGTCACTAACAGACAACTAACAGTCAGCTAACATCATTAACAGTCAGCTAACATCATTAACAAACGTCACTAACAGACAACTAACAGTCAGCTAACATCACTAACAGTCAGCTAACATCACTAACAGTCAGCTAACATCACTAACAGTCAGCTAACGTCATTAACAGTCAGCTAACGTCACTAACAGTCAGTTAACGTCACTAACAGTCAGCTAACGTCACTAACAGTCAGCTAACGTCACTAACAGTCAGCTAACAGTCAGTTAACAATCAGCTAACGTTAGCTAACATCAATGAAAGCACTGATTGATATTGTAACTGTGGAGGTTTGGCTAATCTAAAGACAATGACACTGATTATATGATGTTTATTCTTTTCAAATGTAGCAAATCAAGCTGAGTAAAAAGTATAATATTTCTCTCTGAACTGTAATGGAAAATTTAAGTTTTTAAAAAGACGTCAACAGAAACTGCAAAATGGGTAATTTCATAAAACCTTTAATGCATTAATATATTTTAAAAGTAGTTTCTTGTGAAGTTGTGAGAAATATAACCTCATCTACTCATGACTGATATGCTGCTTTGTTTATCCAGATGCTGAGCTGTCTGGAACATATGTACCATGACCTGGGTTTGGTCAAAGACTTCAATATAAACCCTATCACACTCAAGAGATGGCTGGTGAGACCTGAACCCAGACAGTACCATCTGCAAATAGTTTTAAAGAAGCTACCTGCTGTATTGAATCTCTAAATGCCCTTTTAACAATACTTTTTTTTAAGGATTCACATGCCTCAGACCTCCTGTCCCCTTGTCTTCCTCTCTGTGCAGCTGTGCATTCATGACAACTACAGAAATAATCCCTTTCACAACTTCCGCCACTGTTTCTGTGTCACCCAGATGATGTACAGTATGATCTGCCTCTGCAGTCTACAGGTAATAAGCGTCTTGAGACTTAACTTATTTAAAGGGCAGGTTCACAATTTTATTCCTCCTCATTCCTCCTGTTTTTGTTAAAATACATTCAAATGTGCTTTCAGTGATGGAGGTTAAAATCCACAGTGTGTCCACACAGTCATTTAAAGTAGATGTGAAGCTTCTCTGAGGCTTCATCAGTGTGAGTTAGTCATATCAAGTGGATATCTGACACATTTACAGTCTGTTTAGCATCAAATTCCCTCTTTGTGTGTCCCTGTTGAGCTGTGGTGGAAGTATAGGAACAAAAAGAGGGACTTTGGCTCTAAAAACACTGTAACGTTGAAACATATCTGCTGGATTTGAAGCTTCATATTAGCTTCACATAAACTTTTAAATACATTTAAAATCTGTTATTGTTTTAAGACAGACTTTTGTAAAATTTGTGAACCTGTCCGCTAAAGTGACTATAACTGCTGGATGTGGAAATAAGCAACTGTTGGCTAACAAGTTCAACATATCAACTGAAAAGATGATAACATTTTATTTGATGTACTGTACAATGATAGTATGCAGTCAGTGAAATTGGCGTCAGTGGATTTAGAAAGCTCGGGGCGAAAAGACAAGAGGATGAGGAAGAGGAAGGGGGCGTGATGAAGTAGATGTGTGTCTGATAGAGGAAAGAAAAGAAAAAAAGGGAAAGAGGAGCTTCTTCCTCTATCGTCAGGGACAACTATTCACTGGAGGTTTAATTATCGCAGGCCTAATGACTGATTTTGAAGCATTTGCACTAGTGATGTGCTAATGAGATTACACACACTCACAACACTCACACATGCGCTATGTGGCAGTTTGAGGGTTGAAGATGAGATCACACACAGTATCACACATATGGAAATTACCGTTTAGTAATAAAAGACTCAGAAACTTAGCCGATGTATTAACTAATATAAATGTGTGTTTGTTTGTCTTTTAGGAGAAGTTCACTCAGGTGGACATTTTGATTCTCATGACAGCTGCTGTGTGTCATGATCTCGATCACCCCGGATTTAACAACACGTAAGACACACACACACACACACACACACACACACACACACACATCACTCCCGGTGTTCTCCTTTGACAAAAAACATCAGAAACTAAAAGGGAGAATTTTAAAGATTGAATGCTTTGATTCCATGATAGCGCCCCCTAGTTTTAAATTATTTTGATTAAATACTGTTCTCATCATCCTCTTATGTAGCTGGAGTCCTTATTTCCGTACGGCATGTCAAATCTTTGCATAAAGCGATAAGTCGTTGTTCTATAGGCAGAGCAGACGGTCACACTGAGCCTGACAGCATCCTGCTACACAACAGCCACATACTGAACAACAACCCACATTAGCTTTCCTGCTAAAGTCCTTCTGATCCAATTTACAAACATCAACACACGTCTTTTCCTGCGCTAAGCATTTTGACACCAAGCAAACATTCGCTGGGGGAAAGTACACTGTTAACATCAGATAGCAGCTAAATGGCTGCAGCATGTTAAACAGCTTGTAAACATACCTGCAAATGTCACTTCAGACCTGTCAGATGATGGTTTGGTGGATGCTCTTAAAATCCCTGTTAGCAACAGCTGCTGTTAATCAAACACAGACACGGACACATTTGCATTATTTGTATTTGCTTTGTGCATTAGTCTCAAATTGTTTACTGTTTGTCTGTAAAACACTTTGAAATACACTAAACAGTATGAAAATAAAGTCTCCTCTTTAATAAATTGTCTCTCTGCAGGTACCAGATTAATGCCAGAACAGAGCTGGCGGTTCGTTATAATGACATCTCCCCTCTGGAGAACCACCACTGTGCTGTGGCCTTCCAGATATTCTCTCAGCCTGACTGCAACATCTTCTCCACCTTTGACCCCGAGGCCTTCAAGCAGATACGACAGGTTGGTCTGCGTGTCAGTGTCATATATACTGCTAATATGACGTTACTGAGATCTGTTGTCCACATTAATGCACGACGATGTAATAACAGTTTCATGTTTCAATCCAGACTGATGTGTTTGCCCCACATCTGCTCTAAGATAAAATAATACTTCATTTGACAGTTTTGTACAGTTAATTAAGAAATATTTCCTTTAAAATGTATTCCTGTAAAAATCATTTGGATGGGGAAGAGCGGAGGCATTTTACACAACTGAATGCTTCCATTGACATGATGGGTATCCAATGAAGTACTGTTGGTATCATTTTAAAGGTGATATTGGTACTGGTATTGTAATTTATTAAACCATACCCAGCCTTAATGATATTAAATGGTACTAACGATAATTGATAAAATATTTGGTAGTTGTAGCCCTACCAGTTTACGGCTGTGTCCTCGCTGTTTGTTTATCGATGTTTGACGTCCGTCAGGGAACCATCACACTGATCCTGGCCACAGACATGGCACGACACGGCGAGATCCTGGACTCCTTCAAACAGAAAGTCGACAATTTTGACTACACGGACGAAGAGCATGTCACCTGTGTAAGCATTTACTCTCACAAGTCTTCATAGTGCATTAATATACAGTAATATAACACTCTATAGGTGGTATTATACTTCATGAGAGCCTTTAGTTTAGATACTTGAAGTACATTTTGCAGATAATATTGCTGTACTTTTACTCAACTAAAAATTAAATTCAGGACTTGGTATCTGTGCTGCAATAAATAATTAAATTCTATAACAGTGGAGGTGAAATTTGATGACAGAGTGTGTTTAAATAGTTTAAGTTAAGGCCAGCATCACATCCCCATCCTATAATACCAGGTTACCATGTATGCTTTGCAGTCTTACACTGACTAGTGACTCAGTAACTCATGATGACCTTTGACCTCTGACCTTGTGCTCTGTGCAGCTGAAGATGGTTCTTATCAAGTGCTGCGACATTTCCAACGAGGTGCGGCCCATGGAGGTGGCTGAGCCCTGGGTCGACTGCCTGTTGGAGGAGTACTTCATGCAGGTGGGTGCATTTTCATGCCAATGCGTACTGTACACCTCTGTGTTGTTTACAGGCTGAAAGTGTTAGTTTTTTTCTGTAGCAAAGGTCAGACATGATTAGAGTAACTGACAGTGTTTCCCTGTTGAGCTGTGGTGGAAGTATAGGAACAAAAAGAGGGACTTTGGCTCTAAAAACACTGTAACGTTGAAACATATCTGCTGGATTTGAAGCTTCAGATTACAGCAAGAAAAACATGTTTCTTTGTTCATTTGGGCTCCTGACTGTTGTTTTAAGACCTTAAAAAATTCTGAACGTGTCCTTTAATGGGGTTTAGATATGCCTTCAAAATAAGATTCAGATACACTATAAATACATTTATAAAGAACATTTATTTTCATAAACATTTCAGAATATAGAGCCAATGTCATGAAACCTTAACATTTCACATAGAGCTGTTTTCCTTTTAGCTTCTGCATGCATGTGTGTATGTGTAAGGTTTTTCAAAATAAAAATATGTCCAGACTCAGTTATTACATAAAACGGAAATAATTAATTATGTCTTCTGCGGCCCGGTACCGGTCTGCAGCCCGGTGGTTGGGGACCACTGCTTTAAGGCATGAACTCCCCTTTGAAGCTGTATAAGTAATCAATAAAGGTGAATCTGTCCCTCCTGTGTCTGAACATCATGCTGTTTGTTGTCTCAGAGCGACAGGGAGAAGTCTGAAGGGCTTCCTGTGGCTCCGTTCATGGACAGAGAAAAGGTCACCAAGCCGACTGCTCAGATTGGCTTCATCAAGTTCGTCCTCATCCCCATGTTTGAGACTGTGATGAAGGTGAATATGCAGCACAGTGGCAACAGTCTTCATCTGTGGACATTACTACTATTGCTATGCAGAGGATCCTGAGCTCCTGCCAATTCACAAATGCTTTCTGAATTTATCAAATATCATCAAAGAATCCTTGAACTATTATGTATTGCAAAAATGCTCATTTTCAATGCAGCTGTTCATCTTTTGTATTGACGATTCAAGCAGGAGATTATTTGTGCTCACTTTTAACCTGACAAACTGCCACCTCAACAGAATGCATAGAATGAGCTGCAGTAGAGTATGGGATGGATGCATGAAGTATATGGATAAATTATTATATATATATATATATATATATATATATATATAAACATAAAGTAATGCAGGTTTTCAGTGATGATGCAGATGCTTCAACTCACTGTGTGTGTGTGTGTGTGTGTGTATCAGCTGTTCCCACAGATTGAGGAGGCGATGGTGCAGCCACTCAGAGAGTCCAGAGACAGATATGAAGAGCTCAAACAGATCGATGATGCCATGAATGAGGTTGGAGGATTTCTATAAGTGTGTGGATATTTGTTTATGTCCTTGGTGCAGATTGTGACTGAGAAATGTTTTCTTCAGGTGCAGAAAAAGAAAAGTGAGAACTTGACCATTGGAGGAAAGAAGAAGTAAAACGTTTTGAAATGGTAGGATTAACAGAACGAGGATCAGAGAGGCAAAGAACTGGCTTTAAACAGTCAGGAACCAAATGAACAGTGATCATGTGTTTGTTGCTGTAATCATCCTCCTGTTCATACTGACCATTAGATCCCTTCATAACACACTTACAATGGAAGTGATGGAGACTTTATTTATTTTTTTACTTTTCTCTATTCTATAGACACAATTATGAATTAATAATGAAAATAATCATTAGTTTCTATATAAATAAAGTTGTCTGTGTGTTTCAGCAGCAGTGAGCGTAGAGCATGACAGTGAAGCAGTGTGACGTAAAGTAAACTGGAGATCAGACCACGTTGGGCCGTGTGCGGGCTGAAGACTTCCATCACTCTGTCCTCCGCTCACTTCAGCCGACGAGCTGCAGGATCTGTGATGTGGGGAAAATAACAGGCGTCGTATCCAGTCTGGTTTGAGACAAACTACTGGTGGACTCAAGGAGCAGAAGGACAATCCAAAGCCTTCTTCAGGGAATGTCAACATTTGTACAGCACAGACTAACTTCAGTAAAAAATATTTAGATACATATCTTGCATTGTTTTTTATTTGAAATGTCTTGTTTTTTTATAAATTGTACAGATTTTTAGTGAGTTTGTTCTTTCCTACAAAAAAATAAAATAAAAAGACTACTTTAATTACAGAATCCTGTCTGGACTTCTTTGTTATCATAATTGTTGAGCACCTAAAAGACTTTAATGTTAATTCACATTATACTGCTTATAAACACACAGACACACAGGACGCTTTCTGCAGGCTTAACCATGTCTGATTTAAACCTTTTCAAGCTGCTTTTAATACATTAGTCCTTTTAAGGGAACTAAATTGAACATTTGCTGCATCTGTGTGCCTTTTCATTTGTTACTTTTCCTGGTGAACGTGTTTTGTGTGCAGGTCGTTAACCTGTCAGACATTAAGCAGGTAAAAGGTCTGGAGTTGATTCCTGGTGGAGGCAGTGTGATGGCATTGGGTCATTTGTGTTTATTGGTGATGTGAATAACGACAGAAGCAGCCGGATCAATTCTGAAGTGTTTCAGGATAAACTTTCTGCTCAGATTCAGACAAATGCAGTAAAGCTGATTGGACGACGCTTCACAGTACGGATGGACAATGATCCAAAACATACTGCAAAAGCAACCCAGGAGATTTTTAAAGTAAAGAAGTGGAATATTCTGCAATGGCCCAATCAATCACCAGATCTCAGCTCAATCAAGACAAAACTTAAGGCAGAAAAAGCCTCAAACAAGCAAAAAACTGAAGTCAGCTGCAGTAAAGGACTGGCAGAGCATCACAAAGGAAACCCAGCGTGGTGATGTCCATGGTTTCCAGACTTCAGGCAGTCAGCCTGAAAGTTATATTTTACTAGGGTTATGTTTATTTGTTACTTTCGAGCCCCTGAAATGAGCGTTTGCATAAAAACAGATATAATTCCTTGTTTAATCACATTGTTTTGTTCACCTTGAATTTAACCTTGAAGTCTGCACTTCAATTGTGTTGTAGTTGTTCAAATCCAATATGGTGGCATGCAGAGCCCAAATCATGAAGATTGTGTCACTGTTCAAATATTTTCACTATATTTCACTCAGAACCACAAACGTTAACGGGTTCTGTCCTCTTAAGAAACTGAATATCTGTCCATCTGATAGCTGTCAAGATGCTTCAGTCCGGATTACAGTGAAAGTTTAGGTGGTGTGTCTGAGGACCGTGACCTCCACCGTGTGCCCCCTTTAATAAACCGTGTTGGTGGCTCTGGTTGAGTTTTTTCTGTCTCTCTGCACTTTCTACTGTCAAAAAACACACAATGTTTTTGGTTCTCGTGCAACTTAGAGACACTCATGCTGCATCGGTTCTGTGTATGACACAGTAATATGTCAAAAATGTGTCGTGACACACAGGAAGTCAAAACAACAAGTAGAGAAAAGAAGTGAAGAGCAGCAGTGAATGTGAGGAGGGCATATGGTGCGCATTCATAACAGCATGGTTCAGTCAGAGATGGTGGCGGAAACAGAAGGCACAGTTCAACGTTAGCAGCAATGTTTATTTTTAGAAATTAGCCAGAAATAAAACAAAAATCCATGTGATGAGACAGCCGATCCTCGTGCTTCACACAATTCAGATTCAGATTCATCCGAAGCATAAAAAAAGAAATAATAAGCTCTTCTCAAACTGTCTGTTCAGGTAGCAGACGTCTCGTTCTTGGTCTTCTTGTTCCCGTTTGCTTTCTGCACATGCGTCTTCCTCTTCTTCTGCTGCTCCTCCAGTCTCTGCTGCTTCTTATGCAGGTACGTGGTCACGTTGTCAAAGCTCGCCTTGTGCAGATGCTGGAAGCTGGAGGTGGTGCTGGCTGAGGCTGTTTGTAGAGGGAACAGAAACCATGAAATCATCTACGTGACACAAACACTGAATTAACACTTATCCAACATTATGTTTATATATTCTAATAAACTGATGATTTTACAGTTTTGAACTGTTGGTTTGACAAGACACAACATTTTAAAAAGTACCATAAGTTCCTGGAACAGACATAGAATTAATAGATGATGAAACCAATCGTTAGTTTCAGTGTTGAATGAATCTAAAACAAATACATCTGAAATATTTGAGAAGTTGCAAGTCAAAGTGCTTCATCATCCACTCTGCATCTTTACAGTCACAGTGTGTCACACTGCAGGTTATTTCTGTCTATGATGAGAGGAAGGAGAGACCGACCAGTGCGAAGGAGTGTGTGTGTGTGTGTGTGTGTTGCTGATGACTCACCCTGAAGTGTCTCCCAGTGTGGATTGAAGCCTTTCGTCACTCTGTTCAATTCAGGGCTCTGAGCATCACACTGGATAGAGGTGGAATTATAACACGGACACGTGAAATATAAGTACACAACCAGCTCTGGTACCACATTTCAAAGGATACCATGGCAACCACAAGTGTACTATTTACACCTGCAAACCACAATCAGTGTCATAACCCTGGCAAACAACAGTCAGGAGCCTCACATACTGATCATATGGACACATGGAAAACAGTGAACTCGTATGTATAGTATTACTGGGTAAATATCAGTTTCACAGATACTCTACTGAGCTTTTACCCAATCTATTAATTAAGAAAATAATCATTAGTTGACACAAACAAATGAGCTAAAAGCTAAAATCAGTTTCTACGTTATCATTTTTAAACATGATCATTTGCTGTTTATCTTCAGCAGGATCCACTGGGAGAGTGGTCTCAGACTTTCGGACCCTGCTGTGTATAAAAGTCAATAATCATTATTAAATATGTAAAAAAAACACTCGCTCCTTGTTTTCTATTTTTACTTTTCGCTGCTTGTAATAAGTGAATTTCCCCGTTGTGGGATAAATAAAGTCATTGACTTGACTCTGTACCTGCCAGGAGTCTTGTCTGTGTGTGTAGATTTGCAGCGGTGCATCACTGGAGTCCATCAGCACCCAGAGCCGGCCGTCCGGGTCAAAGGTCATGTCCAGAGGACAGAGAGGCAGGGAGAGGCGGCTGTGTGGCGTCAGCTTCTCTTCACCCTGCAGCTGCAGAGTGAAAAACTGAACTGCAGACACCCTGAGGACACACAGGACACAACAGTTAGCGTCTTGTTCTCCTCTCTGCCTCTGACCTACATGGACTGTATTTCACCATCAGCCCGGTAAACTCCACCATGACCTTGAGCCATAACACACCCAAAAATACATTTAACGTCTAGAAGTAAGAATAGATTTAAAGCAGCCAGGCTGTCGCTGTCATGTCAAGTTAAAAACAGCTTCCTGTGATGTTGATGTAGTTAAAGTACTGCAGTAACAGTACATAAGTATAGTGATCTTGATGTAGTTAAAGTACTGCAGTAACAGTACATAAGTATAGTGATCTTTTTGTAGTTAAAGTACTGCAGTAACAGTACCTCAGTACTGTGACTGAAACTGAAACTCACCTTTCACACAGGACAGCGATGTGCCGACCGTCGGGGGAGCTGCTGATGCGGCACACAGTTGGTTTCTGGAAGTAAAACAAAGTCTTCTTATAAAATCAGTTAATTTTTGCTGCTGGTTCTTGATTCATTGCTTTGATTGATTGATTGATTGAAATAATTATTTATAGAGTTAGAGTTAGATTTTGGAGGGTTTCTTTGGCCTCTTGGGAGCAGCTGAACATGCTACAAAGGAACAGAGTCGTGTTTGTGTCCATCTGGTGAATCTAAGTCCAATATTCACTCTCTGTCTCTGCTCTCTACCAACTCCTGAGGGAAACATCTGAATGCTCCTCTGTGTTCACCAGCTGCTCTACGGTGGCTATTTACAGCTGGAAAGGACCTTTCAAAGTGAAAAACTAATTGGACATTTTATCACATTTGAAAAGCAGCAGCAGCTCCAAGTATGCTTCAGTTTGGGATCCAACGTTGAGCTTCGCTGCCGTGGAGACAGAGGGATTCAGTTTACGAGCCAACAGCTGATGTTACCATGAATAACCTGCTGAAGAAGGCAGGACAGAGGAGTCCTCCTCCCATTCTTCTGCATCAATATATAATCAATGCATGAAGTGACCTCATGACCTCTCCATGTGTCCACATAAAAGCTGCAGGTGTGCGACCATTTTACTGGGAATTTAATAAATAAATAGATTCAGCTGTTACCTTGTCTTTGTCAGCTTCAGAGCTCAGTGTGTCTTCAAGCTGTTGGAGGTCCCAGCTCTGCAGCCTCTTCCCGGACTTATACTCCCACAGCTTCACGGTCCCGTCCTGACAAACACAAACGGGTCAGTCAACAGCTTTCATGTTGTCAAAGTTTTAGTCCAGATCTTTGCTGCATTGTTTTTATAATTTGATTTTGGTGATCAGTATCATTTCCTTGCCTGGCAATGCTACTAGCTTAGCTTCAGAAGCTCCTGAGCCTGAAACACAAACACTGTTCCTTAGATAACTGATAAGTACAGGAGCTGCAGCTCATTTACAAATCCTGGATGTTAAACATGTTAAATGTGTCTGAAAATAATGCAGGTGTAAATCCAAGATACACAGACCTGTATTTTTCCAACTTAACAGTATTATTAAGCATTTGAGTAAAAATAAAAAGATTTTTACTGTTAATTTTCAGAATATAGACATGTGGCATGTGTGTTAATGTGAATATGGGAAACACACACACACACACACACACACACACTCACCCCTGATCCAGACAGCAGCCAGTGTGGATAACCTGATGGGACCAGCAGAGCACTGACAAACCTGACGGGAAGCAGAAATGAAACGTTAGCAGCAGCAGTAGTAGTAGTAGTAGTACTAGTACTAGTACTAGTAGCAGTAGCAGTGGCAGTGGCAGTGGCAGTAGTAGTAGTAGCAGTAGCAGTAGCAGTAGTACTAGTAGTAGTAGTAGTAGTAGTAGTAGCAGTAGCAGTGGCAGTGGCAGTGGCAGTAGTAGTAGTAGCAGTAGCAGTAGTACTAGTAGTAGTAGTAGTAGTAGTAGTAGTAGTAGCAGTAGCAGTAGTAGCAGTAGTAGTTGTGAGCTTTGTTCCGCCTTAAACACAGAACAGAATCTATTATTATCCATCTCATGTCTCTTCTATGGATTCGGTTAAGTCTCTCACTGTTGGTGTCCCAGGCAGAAGGACTGGATGTTGTACGGAGACCTGAGGTGGCTCACTCGAATCTTCTCGTCACGGTCGGCTGTGATGACGTACTCGTCATTCAACGACATCGTCTGGAAGACAACAGAGATGATTCAGATACGAGGGGGGGACACTGCTCATCCCATACGTTAAAACCTGCAGCAAACATATTTATTGCTCATAGTTTGGATCAAACCTTTTACATCATTTTTCACAAATGTACTGTAGATAATAAAAAGACATAAACTGAAACACTTTGATTCAGCACAATGTTGTTTGAAGATATGAATAAGAATATTATTATTAAAAATATTTAAATTTGAAATATGTGCACATGTAGCAGTGATGATGTTTCTCACCACAGCGAGCACCATGGACAGGTGGCCCATCCTCAGCTCGCCCTCCCTCTGTGGCTCCACCACTGAGAAGGAGTACACATCTCCAGACTTATCCGCCACCAGCACCTCGTCCTCCGCCTGGCTGAACACCAGGGACGTGCACCTCCTCACCACCCACCTGTGTAACACACACACACACACACATACATTGCATCACTTCCTGTATGGTGCAGGATGCTGCTGTGACTGGAGGACAGAGCTGAGGTTGTACCTGATACTGATACGCTGCCATGAATCCCCACAGTGAAACAGAACCAGTCGCTTGGTGTCATCAGTCAGAGCCACCAGCTTTCCAGACGGAGACACGGTGAAGGCGAGGACTTTGTCACTTCCTGTTTCCTCTGAGGCCCCGGCATCACTGATAACAGAGATACAGCTGTCAAAGGTACGGTTCATACTCCAATTATACTAAGATGTTATAATCATGACAGATGTAGCATCACATTGCTTCGGTCTGTTTTACCTGTTGCTGTCGGTCTTTGGTTTCTTCTCGGCAGCGCTGCAGTCGAACACAAACGTCTCTCTGTAAAGAAAGAAGAGCCGCAGCTGTAACGAGTCCATCAACAGAAAATTCATCACCTACAATTTAGATAATTCATTCATTGTTTTGAGTCTTTTTTTAATAAAAGATTTAGTAATTTTCTGGTTGAGGCTTCTTAAATGTGAATATTTTCTGGTTTACTGATTAGTAGATGATTATTCATTGATCAGTGTGTTTATATACAGATGTGTGCATATTATCAATTTATAGTTTTGTCTGTAGTAAAAGTAAATAGTAAATAAAAATGGTCATTATAATATCCCAAAATCAAAGATGATGTCTAACTAATTATTTTAATTATTGATTACAGATATCTCTATATTATATTCTGACGGGAGCTGGGTGCTTTGTTTTCATAAGCAGAAACAGGTGAACGCAGGTTTAAACGGCGCGAACACGGAGAATCAGCCGTTAACATGATCACGTGGTTCAGCCTCGTCTGTAAGTCACCGGTTAACACGGTCACTCGTTGAAGCGGAACACCTGCTGTCTGAAACGGACCCCACGAGACGAAGACGGAAAATTAAACCACATCACACGATAACAACATAGTCCAAATGTATGAACAATGTGGACATTAATGTTAACGTGTCTGTGATTGAGTCACTGACTGACAGCTAGCTACAGGCTAACTGCTCTGCTAATAACCGCGACATGAACACGACAAACAACATTTAGATCCTTTACGTCATCCTAACCTGTCCTGTTTGGTGTGAACTGCCGCGAATTTCGTGTCATAGCTCAGAATAAACCACTCTCCACAAAAGCCCACAGCCGCCATGTTTGTTGTGTCTGTTTACCTCCACGTTTTGGGTTTTTCCTAGTATGGCAAAGTCACGACCCGCCCTACTCTACCTCTGATTGGCTACTTTATCCTAACTCTGACCAATTGCACTCCTCATATACGCATTTGACCAACCCAAACAATGAAGGCAAAGAGTATTAGCCAATCAGTGACAAAGTAGGGCGGGTCATGACTTCGCCATCCTAGGAAAATATATAAGCACGCTACTGCAGCCAACAGCCCACGTGGAGGGGACCTATTCTGTCGCGCGCAGTTTACGTTAGAGGCACGCAGCGCGTCACGCCCCCTCGAGAAAGTACAGAATGTACACAAGAGCCGCTATGTGCTTTAAACCGGAGACGAAAGACGGAAAAACGGCCAGAAGTCACGTCTTTTACAAACATACAGTTAACAATTAAACATTGTCTAATAACGAATATCCCCGTTGAGCTCAAACACAACGAACCACAAAAAAAAACGGTTTAAAAGCCGTGTGAGTGTGTGTGTGTGTGTGTGTGTGTGAGTGTGTGTGTGTGAAGGGGCGTCAACTGTCCCGTCCATGTATTATATAAAGCTGCTGCTGGCGCTGCTGCTGGAGCTCTGAGCACCTGGACGGGAGCAGAAAGCCTCGTTTTCAGCAGGTAACAGGTAACCTGCACACACGGACACGCTGCGGGATTAATGGATTAATCTCACACACACACAGTTTGAGTTCATTATCGCAGCTGCTTTAAGTTAAAGAGGCTTGTTATTAACTCACCTGCAGGTTGAAGGTGTGTAAACCTCGTCGTTGTTGTTGTTGACGACGTTGTTGTTGTTGTTGTTGTTGACGTCGTTGACGTGTCGTGTTGTGTGTTTATTGATGCACAGAACAGACAGGCTGTGCAGAAATATGGCGGCTGCCCTGCTGAGGATAGGACGACTGCGCTGGCTCAAGGTAACATGCTACATACTACATGCATGTACTCCTTCATTGCTCTCAGTAAAGCCTCTCAGTTTGTTTGTGTCGTCTTTATTTTAGCATCATGACAACATGTAAACACCGAACAACGATATTCCGTCTGTGAAGCAATGAACCAGCTTCATGCTGAACTAAATGTGTGTTTAGTTTTAAATGAAACATGAATGGTTGAACATGTATGATCCAGCTGAAACCAGACACACAGGCCTCATCTGAGCACAGCCAGGCAGGAAGGCTCTGCTTCATTCTCATATGCAGATGGTGTGTGTGTGTGTCTGTGTGTGTGTGTGTGTGTGTGTGTGTCTGCCTGCCTGCAACAGTAGAGTCATCCATTAATAAAAATGGGATTGATCCTTCACACCTTAAGCTCATATAGCACATGAAGAAAACATCAACACATGTGCATTAAAACACAAACCAAAAGCAGAAAAGTGCTGGATAATATAATATAATATAATATAATGTGTAATAAAATACTCTCAATGGAAATAAAAGTTCAGTCTGGAGTTTAGCTGCAGTTTGGAATAAACTGAGCTGCTGTATGTTTCACATAAATACCACTAGAGGGCGTCCACACATGTACTGAGACATATTGAGTATTCTGCCTGGAACAACCATGTGTGTCTGAAATGGTTTTATCAAATCCATGTTATGTGTATAGCACGCTTTTCATAAACACAGGGTTTCCAAGGTGCTGCACATAAAGCACAATAAATAGGTAGCATAATAGAAACGCCATAAAACAGTAAGACCAAAAACAAGTCACACTTTTCTAAATGTTGTATACGTCATGAATCCTGCTGGTAGACTCGGACCAAAACGTCTGATTTCCAATGAACAACAGAGAAACTTTCCTCCTTCTGCAGAATCAAATTCTGCTCAGTGAAGCTCAAACTGTCAATTTGAGTTTGTGCCTGAACCATTTTCAGCTAACACACAATTTAAAAGAGTAAAGTCTTCACAGGTAGCAGTAAATCTATAGACGTGGAATAACTGCCAACAATAAACACACTATTGACCGATAACCACTTCCTAAAAAACGACTGTAACTAGGGCTGCAACTAATGATTGTTTTCATTATTGATTATTCTGACAGTTATTGTTGATTAATAAATTAACAGAACATAGAGAAAAATCTCCAAACCCGAATATATTCAGTATATTATGTATGTATGACACAAAGAATCTGCAACCAGCTAATATTTGGCATTTTTCCTTTTTAAAAAAAAAAAAAAAAATAGATGTCGGTTAATTTTCTGTGGATCTATTCTACCTGTAATATTGTGTGTTTGTTTGTTTGTGTTGTCAGTGTTTGCAGGTGGAGAGCAGGACTCTGAGCAGAGCACCTGTAGCTGCCGCCTTTAGCACAAAATCTGGCACATCCAAGAAGTCAACGAAAAAGACGAGTGCAGGTAGGTTTCAGGCTGCTGCCTTCACAACGTTGAACCTTAAATGAAGCTCATCGGGCTCGAACTGCGGTACACGTGTCACATGATCTGTGTGAAAGCTTCCAGGCAAAACTAGTTTTAACTTGAGTTGTTACAGCCGCACTCGGCAGGTTGCTGTTAAAGGGGACGTATGAGTTTCTGTTATCACCTGAGGTGAATGTGTGTAGAAAATCAGGGTCAGCACAGCGAATAGATATAATTCACGTTAACTGTGATGATGCTAATTTTGTGTAGTGAAAAACAGACTTAAAACATAATGCACTTTTAATACAAAACCATGTCTGTGTTTCCCTGTTAAGATGAAAGGATGGAAACAAAGTGGAGATATGTTGACCGGTATCTAATTTCCCAGTTTTTGGGATTAATAAAGTATATCTATCTATCTATTATCCATCATAAAGTTGTTTTTTAGTTTTAGTGTGAAGCCCTTCAGGAATAAATGCGTCCCTTTACAAATCTTTACTGTACCATGCAGCAGCTACTTGGTCATGGCTGCAGGGTAAGAGAGCAGTCGTGTCAATAACATCAATGTTGATTTTGTATATTTTTGCTCCATGAAAGACAGGTAACATAAACATGGTTGCATGTGACTGTCAGCTGGCCTGCTGCGTCAGGTTATGAGGTGAAAGACGTTGGTTTCAGATTACCTGAGAGGGAAAGAAGCGTGCTGCTTAGAAATCTCTCTAATGCTGTGATGCTTGCACCAACTTTGCTTCCACAGGATTTTTCATTATTTCACCAACAGCTGACCAGAATTGATGATTTTTATTTATAATATTTAAATGTGAACTTGTTGGGGTCAAGGTTACTGTATCCGTTCGGCTAACCGGTAGACCTGTGATGTTTCGTATTTGTGTTTTTACTGTTAACTGTTAACTGTACCAAATGCCACCTTTCAGGATATGTTTTTTTTTCTTGTAAAATGTTGGGATTTTTAAATGTGCGTTATATTGGACATTTTGTCATTCAACCACATACTCATGTTTTCAAAAGAATAATGCATCTTATCTGCTTGGCTCCTCCATCCTAGACAAAAAACAGCCTAAAACATACTTCGACTTAGAGAAACTTGTCCAGCACAAGCCATTTGATATTCCCAAGAAAGATGTTACTTCAGCAACTGCTGCTGCAGCCGCAGCCAATCCAGCTGCAGAGCCTTCCCCCTCTGTGGCAGTAACCACCCCTGCTGCAGAGGCTGCACCAGTGGTTGAGGCCGTCGCAGAAGCTGCACCGGTGGTTGAGGCCGTCGCAGAGGCTGCACCGGTGGTTGAGGCCGTCGCAGAAGCTGCACCGGTGGTTGAGGCCGTCGCAGAGGCTGCACCGGTGGTTGAGGCCGTCGCAGAGGCTGCACCGGTGGTTGAGGCCGTCGCAGAGGCTGCACCGGTGGTTGAGGCCATCGCAGAGGCTGCACCGGTGGCTGAAGCTGCACCGGTGGTTGAGGCCGTCGCAGAAGCTGCACCGGTGGTTGAGGCAGTCGCAGAGGCTGCACCGGTGGCCGAAGCTGCACCAGTGGTTGAGGCCGTCGCAGAGGCTGCACCGGTGGTTGAGGCAGTCGCAGAGGCTGCACCGGTGGCCGAAGCTGCACCGGTGGTTGAGGCCGTCGCAGAGGCTGCACCGGTGGTTGAGGCCGCCGCAGAGGCTGCACCGGTGGTTGAGGCCGCCGCAGAAGCTGCACCGGTGGTTGAGGCAGTCGCAGAAGCTGCACCGGTGGCCGAAGCTGCACCGGTGGTTGAGGCCGTCGCAGAAGCTGCACCGGTGGCCGAAGCTGCACCGGTGGTTGAGGCCGTCGCAGAAGCTGCACCGGTGGCCGAAGCCGTCGCAGAAGCTGCACCGGTGGCCGAAGCCGTGGCCGAAGCCGTCGCAGAAGCTGCACCGGTGGCCGAAGCCGTCGCAGAAGCCATCGCAGAAGCTGCACCGGTGGCCGAAGCCGTCGCAGAAGCTGCACCGGTGGCCGAAGCTGCACCGGTGGTTGAGGCCGTCGCAGAAGCTGCACCGGTGGCCGAAGCTGCACCGGTGGTTGAGGCCGTCTCAGAAGCTGCACCGGTGGCCGAAGCTGCACCGGTGGCCGAAGCTGCACCGGTGGTTGAGGCTGCACCGGTGGTTGAGGCTGCACCGGTGGCTGAAGCTGTTGCAGAAGCTGTTGCAGAAGCTGTTGCAGAAGCTGTTGCAGAAGCCGCACCGGTGGTTGAGGCTGTCATAGAAGCTGTTGCAGAAGCTGCACCCATTATTGAGGCGGTTGTTGAAGCTGCACCAGTTTTTGAAGCCGTCACTGAAGTTGTTGCCGAAACCATACCAGTAGTTGAAGCTGAACCTGCTGCCCCACTTGCTGAAGCTGCTCCTGTAGAAGCGGTTGTGGCTGCAGCTGAAGTTGCGGAGAGCACGGAGGAGCTGGTGGACTCTGCTCCAGTCGTGGCTGAAGCCGCAGGAGAGGAGCTGCAGCCGGAGACTCCAGCTGAACCAGTTGAACCATCTGAGGGTACACACTACAACCTTCCCCCACCCCCACAATCCTTCTCTTTCCCTCTGTGGACCCTGCAGTCTACCAACAGTTTCATCACCCTTTATACAAACTTACAGTAGACATTTGTGATGAGTGTAAAGATAAACTGTAACGATACTGGACATCACAAACACACTTTTCCTTTCTAGCGCTGCACACCTTGTTCCTATAAGTGTTGGCTACATTTTATCAAATAACCAGGTTGTCATTTATCCCTCAAACAACATCCTTCATGTCACACACACACCTGCCTCACTGTGGCTGCGTAATCTTTCATGTAGCTGCAGTTCAACTCACTAACATGTCTGTGTTTCTTCAGTCGTTTTTACGAGTAGACATGGGACGATATGAAAATGATCATCCAGGCCTAAATAATTATGATTCAGGTCACAGTCATACCCAATAATGCAATTCCAAGATTGGCAAACACTTCATGGGATTAGCATAAAGTGAGCATGTCTGTGAAGTAGAGAACCAGATATCAGGGGTGAAAGGTCAATGAAACCCTTAGCCTATCTTTGGAGCGTTATTTAGCCCCCTTCCCAACAAGCTAACATGATTGATACCAGTAGATGCCTTTTTTTCGGTTGTGTAGTTTTCATATGATACCAGTATCTTCTCTCGCTTTAATACTGAGCCTCTACAGCCTCTGAAAGACAGTATAGCACTATATATATATATATATATATATATATATAAATTAGAGGGTTGCTATCGTGATGCATGATCAAATCTTATCCTCTCATCCTTACTCGCATGTGTTACAGCATTTCGGCTTTGCTTTATTTCACCTGCTTTCTAATGTCTGCCTGCTCACTGCTCTCATTTCTCATTCATGTTTTCTAGTATTTCTTCCTGCCTCCCTGCATGAAGTCACCGGTGTATTCTTCTGAATTACAGACGTGTTCTTAATGCTGACGTTTTAAGAACCTTGGTTCCCACCTTCTTTCCAAAGAACCTGATAGAAAATAACTCCACGTGCTGCTCTTGTCCTACATCCGTGTCATGGTTGTACTGAACTGTTCTTTCTATTGGTGGCTATTAAACACTAAAGATAATGTTAAAGGTACCGTTCCACCAGCGAAGAACGCCATCTTGGGGTTTTTTTTTTTTTGTTTTTTGCTCCTCTTTCTCACACTCACTCTCTCACGGTCTCTTGGTAAAATATACTCAAACCCTACATGTGTTCTGATTCTTGGGTGTATTTATGTATTTTAATGGATAATGTGTAAATGTTCATGGTTAAAGCACCTGGTTGCTGTGTGTGTTGTCAGAGTTGAAGACTTGAATCAGGCTGTTTTTGTGTAGCCCAGCATGACCTATCACAGCAGCGTCTTCTTAACCTGTGAACTGACCCGACCTTTCACTCCTTCTTTCCTGTCTGACCCCCGTACCTGTCTGCTCCCAGGTTCTGTTCTGTGCATGAGGGACACGGTTAAAAATATATTGGTTCTAGCCAAATGCACAGATGATATCAAATGCATGATCCTGGTTTATCATTTATTTTTGTGTAATGTTTTGCTCTCCTGTGACTCTCAGCTCAACTGGACCCGATTCAGAAGCTCTTCCTGGACTCTATACGCGAGTACTCCACCAGAAGCCAGTAAGTTTCACTACCTGTTGAGTTTCTGTTTGTGAAAGTTGTAGGATTCGACTCATCAAATGTTTTTAGCTGTGTCTCTAAACTCAGTAACACAGGATGACAGGATGTAAACTTCCACAGGGTCTCGTCTCTAAATGACATAAATGCATAACTGTGATGAAGACGCTGGTACAACCTCCTCTACCGTCTGCAGCCAACAGCATTAAAACATGACAGGTTGCAGGTTGTTACAGGAGGGCATTGTGGAGCAGGTGATATATTTAATAGCGAGCATTTATGTAAAAATATCTGTTGGTATGAGCTTTATGAACAACTATTCAGAGGGTTTAAGACGCCACCATGAACCACAACCTCATTTCAGTTCAGTTTGTGATTTGTTCTGATGATTCAACTCTCACCATTTTGCTCGTAAAGTGCCTAAAATCCGAAGTAAAAATGAACCCGCTCTCTGCTGAGATGTTTGCCGTCTTCCTGTAGGGCTACAGGGGGGATAGTTGATGCAGGTTCAGAGTACCAGAAGGCCTTAGCAGAGGAGATAGCAAAGCTCCAGAAACTCTACGGTGGTGGAGACCTCACATCTTTCCCAGAGTTCAAGTTCACAGGTGAGTCCAGTTTAAGGTTGATTTCTTATTAAAATATCTAACGGGGTCCCACCAAAAATCCAGATGAAAGATGTCTAAGTTGATAAATGTGTTAACATCCTTCAGTTATCTAGAGGCTACGTACCAGCCGCTGCATTTAATTTATTTTGACTTTATTGTGTGTTGTTGGTAACAACACACAATATAGTAATAAATGCACAAGACATGAGTAAAAGTACAACTTACTGTGTTTTTTAAATGACGGGTTTGTAGTTTTTCTTGCTGTAATCATCCCTCCTGTTCATACTTACATTAGAGGATCTTTTCATAATGCACTTACAATGAAAGTGAATATTCAACCCAGAGAACGGAACAACCAGGAAACACAACAGATGATCTGGTGGAAAATGTGATGGTGGTATTACAGGGAAAAGGTCATGCTGGCACTGACAACAGTGTGGATCCAAACTACCAACAGTAATGTCCAAATACTCTGATTCCAGCTTGTTTAAAGTAAATATATTCTGGTAAACCAAATATCTTTTGGGTTGTGGACAAAAGACGTTTTTCACCATTATCTGACATTTTGCACACTAAATGATTGATTAATCTTAATTAGATAGATAGATATACTTTATTAATCCCAAAAACTGGTTACAGTCCTGATCCTTATATGCATGTGAATATATTTTATTAATCAGTGCTTACTTTTGTGAACATGTCCTCACAGTGTGTGTGTGTGTATAATGTTTGCTCATAGTCAAACATGCACAGAGTTAAAAGCTGTATGTTGTGTGTTTCAGAGCCCACGTTTGCTGAAATTTCCCAGAAGTGAACGGCAGCAGCTGAACTTTTCTACCGCCTCCTTGTTCCTGTCCGTCTGTGCTCCGTAGTGGAACAGTAACAGTCTGCTTACCGTCGGCGTTGCAGCAACCGTCTCCTCTAGCTTTATATGTAGGAATAGAGCTGCTTCAGTGGCTGGATGTGTCATGGGGTGGAAGCTAAAGCTTTAGATGTGTGTTTTTGGCAGATCTAGAGCTGTGAAATATGCTTTGTATAAATTGATCCAGATCGAGCTGAATGTTGAGGAAAAACAATAAATTCCATATTTGTCAAATTGATGCACCTTTTCTGTCTGTCGCTGATATCATTGCACAAGATTGTATGTTTATCACTTATTAATATCTTGCATGTTAAATATACACTAATATACAACTGAGCACTTTATTCAGTCCAGTTCAACAACTGTAGTAGTAGTATTAGTAGCAGCAGTAGTAGTTCAGTCTTTGAACCTCCGGGCAGGTGAGAAGTTTCCACTGAGGTGACGTGAACACCTGATGAAGCTGAATATGAGGAAGTAAAGACAAGATAACAGCTTCCATATAACTGTAGACAAGTGTTCTCATCGTTACTGAATAATCAATAAATATTATATGAACAAGGCTTTATTGATCCGAAGTGGAAACGTAAACTACCCAGCAATATATAAAGTATAAAAATAAATTAAATTAGCTGAAACATTAAAGTGATGAACACATGAATGCATCAATAATTATAATCCAACAAATTAATACATATTATTCTATACATAAAGTATATAATACATATATTTAAACGTTTATTATCAGGTAGTGTGTTAATCATATTTATTTATATATTTATGACAGCTTATTATTGGCCATAAGAGTGAGATGCATGTTATAATATGATAAAAGGTTTTTAATTCAGTACCTATGAACCTTCATGTCTCTGGTTTCATTACGGAACCATTGCGTCTGTTAACAGTTTCCGACCGGAGCAAAATACAGGCAACACAACAAGATGGCGACCTCTCTGCTGCGGCTGCGGCGGCTGGGCTCTCTCAAGGTAACAGCGACCTTATTATGTCCCACACAGGTGAAACATGAGAAAATGTGTAAAACCAGGCGGAGGTTTGGTGGTTGTTGACCCGGCTAGTGGCGCCTTCTGACGGATCCAACCCCGAGAAAAACACGCTTCAAACGGTTGTTTCCTCCAGCTTTACCTGCCCTGAGCTAACCTCTAAACTACTGCTAGTAACAGAGGTAGAAAGTAACTACGTACATTTACTCTAGCGGGGTACTTTACTAGAGTATTTCCATGTCTCAGTTATCACCATGAGATAATTTAAAGACGATGTAAATACAGTAAAACAGTGAGTTGTTACTGTAGTTGGAAACTAAAGGAAAAACCTGCAGAAACGTGTGAAGTATAATGAATGCGGGGATCCGGTGGTTCTGTAATGCTGGTTTGGGTCCACTGGTCCCTTTAGAGGTAAGAATCACTTCCTGGAGACACGAGGGCTCACATTGAAAATGAATCATAGGCTGTGGTCTTCACAGTCACCTGACCTCAGCCTGGTTGAACACCTGTGTCAGATCATCATCATCATCATCATCATCATATATATATACACACACACACGTCTGTGTATTTTGTCCATTGGGAAAGTGTTGCTGGATAAAGTAACATATGTGCTTGTTGTGTGTTCTGCAGTGTCTCCAGCTGGACAGCTGGGTTGTCCTGAGGACACACTCAGCTGCTGCTTTCTGTACTCAGACTCAAGATCCTGTAAAACCTGCGAAAAAGACAAAGGCAGCAAGCAAGAGTAAGACCGCTTGATTCAGTTCACTTTATAAAGTCTGACATGTAAACCTAAAACGTGCTGGCTGGCCGCTGTTTTACTGACAATGTTTTACTCCTCATTTCCTCTTTGCCCATAATGTTAAACACTACATATGGTTAATGATATAAACTCTTTTCTTGCAGTTCAATAAACGTGCCAGAGTCTAAAATCTACTTTTTCCCTCCAGTCGACCCTCCAGAATCATTTAAATTAAGTTTGTAATAAAGTGCTGCTGATTGTGTCTAACTGTGAATATGACAGCGTCAACACTAGTGTGTCCTAGTGATTCTGTTTCCCTCTTTTGTGCTGTTTTAAAGTATAGTTCAGTCTGAGTCTGAGATCCAAATTCAAGAAAAGCACCAGTTAAAGTTTTAGGAGATTTCAGTTCTCCTTGAAACTCTGTAAATATGTTATTATTTAACCGCTCTTGTCCCGTTTACCATTTTCCTCAGCAGCAGAGGCTCCAGATGAGAGAGCAGCCCTGCTAGCCTACAAGACCGCAGTTGCCTTCCCAGTTAAACTTTCAGACCCAACACAGTCTCTAGGTGTAGCTGAACCAGTGGCCAGCTCCACCGCCGCTGCAGAAACAGTAGTAGCAGCAGTGGCTTCAGCGCCTGCTGCCAGTGAAGCAGCTGCAGCCACCACCTTGGATCCAGATGCTGCCCAGGTTAGCGTTGACGCAGCTCCACCCGTAGCCGACGCAGCTCCACCCTTGGCCGACGCAGCAGCACCCGTAGCCGACGCAGCAGCACCCGTAGCCGACGCAGCTCCACCCTTGGCCGACACAGCAGCACCCGTAGCCGACGCAGCTCCACCCTTGGCCGACGCAGCTCCACCCTTGGCCGACGCAGCAGCACCCGTAGCCGACGCAGCAGCACCCGTAGCCGACGCAGCTCCACCCGTAGCCGACGCAGCTCCACCCTTGGCCGACGCAGCTCCACCCGTGGCCGACGCAGCTCCACCCGTAGCCTCCGCCACAGACGTGGTCGCAGCCAACACCTCTGAACCTGCAGATGCAGACGGATCATCCTCCTCATCATCCAGCGACTCAGATTCTGACTCAGACTCTGACTCTGATGATGAGAAGTCGCAAGTGAAGACTGAAACTGGGACCTCAGCGCATGAATCCAGCACGAAAGAAGAAGCAGAAGTCACATCAAATGCTAATGAACCTTCACCAGAACCTGAAGCTACACCCACCTCTACTCCAGAGGAGGTAGTGGACTCTGCTCCAGAGATCTGCACTGCTACTGAAGAGGCTCCAGAGATCAGCAAGACCCTTCCAGATGTTTTAGTTGAAGCTGCAAAAGCACCTTCTCCAGAAGAAATGGAAGACGCTGCATCTCCCGTTGTCCCTGATGCTCTTGTAGACCCTCTGGTTGAAGTTGTGACCGAGGCTGCAGCTCTAGAAAAAGCCCCAACTGATGTTCCTGTAGAAGCCGCAGAGCCTGCCTCTGCTGAAGCCCCCGCAGAACCCGTCACTGAAGCCGCTGGAGCTCCCACTGAAGCTGCTGCTGGAGCCCCCGCCGGAGTCCCCGCAGAACCCGTCACTGAAGCTGCTGCTGGAGCCCCCGCCGGAGTCCCTGCAGAAGCCGTCACTGAAGCCGCCGCTGGAGCTCCCTCTGAAGGTGCTGCTCGAGCTCCCACTGAAGCTCCCGTCGGATCCCCCGCTGAAGCTCCCGTCGGATCCCCCGCTGAAACTCCCGCCGGAGCCCTTGCAGAAGCTGCAGTCAAGCCTGTAGAAGCTAAAGTGGCTGCTGAGGCTGTTTCCGTCCCTGTGGAGAGCCCAGAGGAGCTGGTGGACTCTGCTCCAGTTGTAGCTGAAGCTGCAGGAGAGGAGCTGCAGGCGGAGACCCCAGTCGAAGCGTCTGAGGGTACACACTACACCACCCTAACCCCCTTTCTTCTTTGTGGATCTTTGAGCCCCCACAGATGACCATACTTGTCTTTCTACTCCTCATAACACATTCTGTGCAGGGTTAAGGCTCACTCACATAGTTGCAGCTTTTATGATATCATACCTGGATTCTTTGAAATAGCTCCATCACTGACCTTTAATGCCCTTTGTTTTTTTTCTAGTTTGGTTGTTCTGCATGATGTTTATTTGGTGAAACTGTATTTTAACCATGCACACACTCAGAACTTTCTGTTGCATTCCCTTTCCTTTTATGTATTTTACTCCTTTAATATTGCCTTTAACATCTTGCATTCGACAAATTGAAGTTTAGACTTGTCCGTCTTTTATACTTCTGCTTGTTTCTACTAATTGTGCTTTCTGCTTTCTCCCCTCTTAGTTTATAGCTACTCCCTGCCAAATCCATTGTCAGTCCCACAATATTTTGCTCATATTTTGCTCATTTTGGCTCATTCTTATTATTTATAATGTCTGTTTTTATGAAAAATGGGTTACAGGTTATGATGTTTGGTTTCATGGTGCCAGGTAATGCTATTGCTAATAGTAGTGTTAGAGTGCACATGTGTTGAACAGCTTCCTGTCTGTGGCAGCAGCTGGACGAGCAGACGCTGGGAGTGGTCAGAGGCCGGGGACGTATTTCAGAAAGCATGATTTCACTGAGATGTTACAGAGATGTTTTTAAAAACTAATCAGATGTTGGTCCTGTATGTTGAACAGTGGGTTCAGATAAAAAAACACTTCTGGGTAATTCTGCTTCCTGGAACAACCCCTTCCTCACCTTGGCCATTTATTTCAAATCTTGTTCATTTCTTTATATTTTTACCTTTTTTGAATCTCTTATTCAAGGGTTAAGCATGAAAATATGTTTAATGTGTCTTTAAATGCACTACTCTGTGATGGTTGATGTGTAAGGTCTTTCTCTTACGTGTTGTTTATAACCTTTACTGTCTTAACATGCTGAGGGCTTTTCCACACAGACTTCAATATAAAAGTAAACTGGTATTTAAAGAACAAAACTTTTCAACACACCCATTTCATGCGTGCCGCAGTCAGTACGTTATTTCTCTGTCTGCAAGCATTTTTAACTTCACATGCTCCCCCCTCACAAACATGATCCTTGAGGCTTTTCACACTAGTGTGTCTCCAGACTCTGTTGGGGGTAATGCAGCCTGCCGCTATAGGAAATGCCCCACCATAAACCACCTTTGTCAGCATGTGTGAATATGTAAATGAGCTGCCCTTTTTTAAAACATCTTTTCACATAGCAAGCCACATTTCAGATCAACTTTTTATTTTTTAATTACAGCCTTTGTTGCCTCAAAAGGAAAACACACATGTCACAGGATGATAAGACCCAGTTCTGCTGTTTATGGTTTAATATAACAGCAGGAGGATTTGTGATGCTCCTCTTGTCTCACGTGCCTTTTTGTTTCTTCCTCTGCAGAGGCTGCAGCAGTGGCACCTCCAGAGCCCGAGGAGCCTTTCGACAACAGCACTTATAAAAATTTGCAGCACCACAGCTACAACACGTACACATTTGTAGACCTGGATCTAGAGATGTCCAAGTATCGCCTCCCTCAGCCCTCCTCTGGCAGACACTAGAGCAGCTGACCCGGCTGCAAACCTTGATTATGGCTTGGAGATGATTGTGTTTTCTGTATACTCTCCTCCCCTACCATCACCACCTGTCAGGTCTGCATGATATCCTGCTGTTAAAATGCTATATTAAAGTACACAAATGAGAAATGAAGCCTGTTTTTGTCTGGTGTGATTCTGTTTCGTGTTATATAAAAGCGAAGGCAAAGATCAAATGCATCTTTTATGCTGCTTTTCTGCCTTGTGGGGGTCATTTGAATACAGCTGAGTGTGCAGTGGTTTATCTGTTTCTATTTTAGTGATTATAATTTTGACTCTCTTAGACTGCCTCCTTCTGCTTGCAACATAATGCCCTAATTATCTTCGTTATGCGCGTTAAATTTAGGAGTAAACAATCAGCATCTGTTATGTTTGTGTGCTTAAAGATATACATAGAAAATAAATGCGCTGCATAAATGAGGACAGCCAGTGAGAGACCCAGCAGGGCGCAGAGGGACGTCATGCCTCCGCCCCCTCATAAATATTCATGAGCCGAGCGCCCCTGCGTGCTCTTACGTGATGACGCAACGCGACAACTGCGGGTCCCGATTGCTGCAGCCGCTTGTCAGTGTGACGAAGATTGGCACTCAGGTAAGCTGTCACTCAAAATCCCTCTTTTTCCGTTCCCTATCAATCAAACAATCTGGGCCGCACGCAAAAATGCCCCGGGGCGAGCGGCGCGGACCTAGGCAGGGCAGCGGAGGGAGCTTTTGGAAGGGAAGCAGAAGCACCAGATCTCCGGGAAGAAGAATAAAAAAAAAATCTGTATACAAGGAAGGAGGAGGAGGAAGGGGTGGGGAGGGGGAGAAAAAATATGTCGGCGTTTTGGGGGCAGAGGAGAATTGTGGAAAAGCGAATGGCGAGAGCGAGAAACGAGGCCCGACAGTTTGTAACGTTAGCGCGGAGGGAGGGGAGGCGGAGGGCAGCTGTCCCCGCTTGATTGATTGACTGATGTGGGGAGGATTTTAAGGATCAACCGGGTTAGCCTGGTTCACAGCTTCTTTATATGATTACAGTGTAATTACTGTACACATTTGACAAGAAATGCACTTTCATTGAAGATTGTAGTTAATGTGAAGAACGCCGAAGCCGTGTTATTGGGGACAAACGACTCGCTTCGTATCAATCCGCAGCGGGATCTTTTTTTGTACCTGGCTAGCAGCTAGCTTTAAGTTAGCATGTTTTTTGGCAGTGATTCCCCTCCTTTTGCTAAATATGGCGGTGTGCATTTGTCTGAACTGTATCAGCATGAGAAACACTTCAAAGTTAAACCGTTAGCTGCCCCTGCTAATGTTAGCAAAAGCCCGACCGGACGATTAACCTCCGGTCGGGTCTACCGGGCTAACGCCAGTGTAGCATTAGCGTTATATTCTACAAAAACAAAACGGCCCAGCTAGTTTGTCTGCCAACATCTTCATTATCTATATTATCAAGTAGAGGACAGTGGTTTAACGCCACAGCTAAAAGCATTTCCTAAACTTTTATCCTTTTTTTGCCGCCACACCGTGTCTGAGCAGCTAACACTGAGCTAACAGCTAAGTTCACCGTGGTGGGTGTGTTAGCAGCAGGTCAAGTTAACATTAGTTCACTGTTATTATTAGTGTCGGCGGTGTTTTTACGCACCTCAGGGTTTCTATATCTGTCTGATGAATGTTAACAGTGGACAGAAATGTTGGTGAATGTTGACAACACATATCGAAATACATCAAACAGTCCCATGAAGTACTCAGATACTTTTATTGAAGTACCAATACAGTAATGTGAAAATATTCCACTATGAGTAAAAGTCCTGCATGAAATATCCTACTGCAGTAAAAGTACTGTGATCTTGATGTAGTTAAAGTACTGCAGTAACAGTACATAAGTATAGTGATCTTGATGTAGTTAAAGTACTGCAGTAACAGTACATAAGTATAGTGATCTTGATGTAGTTAAAGTACTGCAGTAACAGTACATAAGTATAGTAATCTTGATGTAGTTAAAGTACTGCAGTAACAGTACATAAGTACAGTGATCTTGATGTAGTTAAAGTACTGCAGTAACAGTACATAAGTATAGTGATCTTGATGTAGTTAAAGTACTGCAGTAACAGTACATAAGTACTGTGATCTTGATGTATTAAAGTACTGCAGTATCAGTAGTGACCGATATATTATTATATATGACATCATTATATTATTAATACTGAAGCATCAGTGTTAGAGCAGCATGTTACTGTTGTAGCTGCTGGAGGTGGAGCTAGTTTCAACTACTTTATATACAGTTAGCTAGTTTAGTCCAGTGGTTCCCAACCTAGGGGTCGGGGCCCTCCAAAGGGTCAGCAGATAAATCTGAGGGGTCGTGAGATGATTAATGGGAGAGGAAAGAAGAAGAAACAAAGTTCTGATACACAAATCTGTTTTCAGCTTTTGGACTTTTTCTCTAATCTTTGATTTTTGCTGAAATATTGGATCATTTGAACATTTATTGAAATGAAACCATGTGAGAAGTTTAGAGGTAAAAATCACTATTTGGTGGAGCTGTTAACAACTCATAGACATCTGAAATGTGACCCGACTACACACTGCTTTTAGTAAGACGTCAACAGACTAAAAAGTAGAGTAGAAAGTACAATAAGTAGCATCAGTAATCAGTCTAATAATAATATTTCATTCTGCTATCAGTCACAGTATCAGAAGCGTCTGTGCGTCTGACAGGTAGTCTAACTGAAACTGTGTGTATTGTTTAGGTTGGCCGCCTGTCTCCGCTCTCTATAATGCCCCAGTGTTTGCAGCATCTGCAGTGACTGTGATGGCAGCCCACTCGGTTTCCATAGACAAGTATCCAAAGGGAGACGTGTAGTTTACAACCTGCTCTTCTAACTGGCTGAACTTCACGTTTTGTCTTGTTTGTTCAAGATAATCAAACACAACAGTGTTTATAGTAACTGCACCTAAATGTTTCAGACAACAGCCTCTGGTTATTTTTAGTGGTGAGAAGTTGGTCCAACCAAACACAGAGAAACACTGCATGCATGTCTATAACTTCAGAAATGTTAATGCTATTGCATCAGTTCATGTAATCTGTTAGTGGCACGCTTGTCTGCCTGTAGCAGATGAATAAATCGCTGTATGGTGCCGTGTAAAGCTCGACTATTTATGTGTCTGAGCTTATGTAAATTACATAACATCTTTATTGAAGTGCCAAATTCGGGATTGTTGAGAGCTGAGAAAGATCTATGACGAATGAAACATTTTCACCCCAAGGAAGTGATTATTTTTAGGCCATTTGCACTCAATTCAAGCCATTGTTGGTCACAGTCACATGTGTGGGGATGGGGTTGATGCTCCTGGAAGGGATCCCGGATGGCTCGTCGGAGGAGGAAGAACTCGGTTGTTGCGCCTTGAGTGAAGCGCTGCAGAAGCTACGGTCGCATTTTAACGTGTCCTCTTATTGGATCAGGTACCTGCGGATTAAATTCTCAGTTGCAATCGCGTCGTAACACCAGATATGGAAGCGTTTTTGTAACACAGCTACAACACAATGTCAAGATACCAGAGGGCCAGGTGCATCTGTCCACCGGAGATGCATGACAGTATGTCCCCGTCATCAAGTCCAACCACTTAACAGATAACTGACATGGGTTCATAATGAAGCTTTGTCCTGCAGCTCCTCTCCGTCTTCACATGATGTCTTTATGACTCTCATTCTCCGCCTCTCTGTCTCTGTCCACTGCTCTCTGTTCTTACTTCTTCCTTTTGTTTTTTGTCCCCCCCCCCCAGCAGATGCAAGGTGTGGTTAAAGTAGACAGTGACTCGGAGCAGAAGTTCATGGAGGGGACATTAGCAGAGGCACCCAGCCCGGCACCCACTGAGCCACAGACGCCCATGGACGCGGACAAAGCCTCCATATATCGGTAGAACTAACTCTGTGTTTGTATGTTTGCTTAGTGTGAGTAGACGGAGACGTTCAACCATCATCATCATCATTTATATCCCCCATCTCTGTCACCTGAAGAGCAGTAACGAGTCTTTAACAGTGAGGTGGTGAGAAGCAGACAGCAGATAAAGAGTGGAGTGTCAGAAACTCGTCTATCACGTGACGTCCATGAAGTCCTCCCCTTTGTTCATGTGACTCTCATGTTGCTTTCTGGCTTCTGCTGATTTTCTGTCACCTGAACTTCTGTTTGAAGTGTTGAAGTTTTGGTTTCACATTATGGCTTGAAAACAAGTCAAGTTAGTAACCGCTTCCCTCGACTCTTAGCTCCTTGTGCTTTTCATGTTTTGGGATTGCAGGTTGTACACAGAAAGGATCTGTCCTTTTTCTTGAAATGAAAGTGTGTGTGTGTGTGCGCCCCCCTTTAACAGGCACCCCCTCTTCCCTCTGTTGGCCCTGCTGTTTGAGAAGTGTGAACAGTCCACACTGAGCTCCGACTGCATCACTTCAGCGAGCTTCGATGTGGACATCGAGAACTTTGTCCGCAGTCAGGAGAAGGAGGGCAAACCCTTCTTCAGCGAGGACCCTGAACTCGACACCTTGGTGAGACACCGCTGCACGTCAGGGACGGAAAAACACACGAGCAGAGCGGTTTGTTGAAGTGTCACTCTGTCCGTCTGCAGATTCACGTCTAGTGAAGATTTATTTTGGGGGCAATAAGCAGATGCCTCAGAAACAGTAAAGTTCTGAAGTATTTGATAAAACCAAAACAGGGACATGAGGTATTTCACAAAGAAAGCCCCACCTCACTCGTGAATGACCTTTAACCTTTAACCTCAGCAGCACAGTGAGATGCTGCTGCTGGTTCTGATCCAGATGTCTGACCGCTCTGGACCCACAACACAGAGCTCTGCATTAAAAATGTAGGGTCAAAGTAATTAAGAGAAATGACACGAATGCATCTGTAGTTTGAACCTTTAAGCATTCAGTGCAGACAGGAAGTAGAGATCACTACAGAATTTCAGAATAAGATGTATTTGGAACATAAACCTCTTTAGGTGCCATTCATGGATCTTTTCTGAAACAGATAAGATAATTGACTGTGTGTGTGTGTGTGTGTGTGTGTGTGTGTGTGTGTGTGTGTTTTAACCTGCGGCCTGCAGATGGTGAAAGCCATCCAGGTGCTGCGGATCCACCTGCTGGAGCTGGAGAAGGTGAGTGACCTGTGTAAGGACTTCTGCAGCCGCTACATCGCCTGCCTCAAAACGAAGATGAACAGCGAGACCCTGCTGAGTGGAGACCCGGGGAGCCCGTACTCTCCCATACAAGGCCAGGCCCCCAGCTTCTCACCCACCAAGACTCAGGTTGGCAACACACACACACACACACACACACACACACACATCTTGTAACTAAGACTAAGAACTAAGATTTTACTTCTCACCTACACAGGACTACAGATTCCTTCTTAAGTTGCACATTTAAGACACATTTGTGGCGTTAGATACTTAAAATGAAATTCACTGTCATACGTGTGAACACACATTTCACACAAAGACAAAACCATTAGTTTGAGCTGAGAACTGTGGACATCATTCAGTAAATGTCCCACAGCAGCCTCAGACCCTTCTCCGGACTCTTTAGGAGTATTTTTGTGAGTAAACAGAGCAGAACTTATCGCCTTATATGGACATTTTAGATGCTAATGATGAAGTCACAGGAACGTTGAGCAGCTCATGAACAGGTGACTGAAACCAGAGATTAACAGAGTTTAATGACTTGAACCTGGAATAAAATGTCGATGTATGAGTTTGACCTGCTGCTGCTCTGTTACACAGACCCCCAGCTCCATCTCGGGGACCATCAGTCCTCAGGGTCAGATCGTGGTGCCGGCGTCAGCCCTGCAGCAAGGAAACGTTACTGTGACAGCCGTCAACCCCACCCAAGTGGTCGCAGGTATGTCACCGTGGCATACAACCCCTTCCTCAGGTACTGTACTGTTGTGACTGCAGCTGACATACTGTCATGTACTGTACCACCGGGACACTTTGATCCAAGCAGCTTGGCTCATTATTTTCTCTTTAACGTGTGTGTGTGTGTGTGTGTGTGTGTGTGTGTGTGTGTGTGTGTGTGTGTGTGTGTGTGTGTGTGTGTGTGTGTGTGCGCGTGTGTGTGTCTCAGGTGGCACGGTGTACCAGCCTGTTACAGTCGTCACTCCTCAGGGCCAGGTGGTAACACAGGCGCTGTCTCCTGGGACAATACGTGTCCAAAACAATCAGGTAGTACATTTCGAGAGCTACTTTATGTTTTCAGCATCACAGTAAAACACATTTTCATTTGATCACGTCACCTGAGGCCTCACAAAATACTAAATAAATAAAATGCCAACATTTGAAATTTAAAAATGATTTTGGTAAGTTTGGGGAATATGTTTGAATATCAGGACAGAATCGCTTCTACAGGTTTCATCATTTTTCATCGCATTTGGCAGAAAATGATAGTGATGACCTGAAGGGAAAATCCTTTTTCTGATTTTACATAATTTAATATAAAAGATAAAAGTCAGATATTATAACATGAATGATTTTCACCTCAGTGTGTGTCGTAACTATTTAAATAATCTGAACGCTCAGCTCCAGCTGTTTGTCAGCTGTTTGTCAGCTGTTTGTCAGCTGTTTGTGAGCAGAATAAACTTTGCAGTGATGCGTTTGGTGCTCAGTTGTCTTGATGTTGTTCGGGTGTAAATGGCTGAATGTCGTCTGCTCAGCTCCAGCTGCAGTTTCACCAGGACTTGAACCTCTTTAATCACGACGACAACTCGACCAAGAACAAACGTGGCGTCCTGCCCAAACACGCCACCAACGTCATGCGCTCGTGGCTCTTCCAGCACATCGGGGTGAGTCTGCGTCTGTCAGCTCGCTGTCTTTCCAACACGTGAACAGAAACACTGAAGCTTTGTTTTTTCTTTTGTAGCATCCATATCCAACGGAGGAGGAGAAGAAACAGATCGCCACTCAGACGAACCTGACACTCCTGCAGGTCAATAACTGGTGAGTGGAGCGCCGTCGTGGCGTACTGTGGTCACGCCAACCGGATCGTTTCTTGTTGTTAGGGACAAGCACTGGAAGAAATTTCCATAACTGATCCTCAGAACAATTAACCATAAGTTGATCATTATCTTTTTTAAAGTAAAAACAGTAAAGACAGCATGTTTTTCTTTCATTAAATCTTTTTTCCAAGAAGAACTTTTCAACAGTCCTCTTTGTTAACGTTTGATGGCTCCGGGCCGTAACCGGGCCGTAACCGGGCCGTAACCGGGCTCGGTTTGTTGTTTTGTTGTTCAGTGTTTACATTGAACTTTGCCTTCATCTCCATGTTGACCTTTGATTTGTTAAATAGTTAAACATCGCCCCCTATTGGTAGGATGTGTCACTGCTGCCACATCATGAAATCTACTGCATTGATTCCACACACAGACACACACACACACACACACACACACACACACAGACAACCTGTATACGATACCAGCGTTGGATCAGGAAAGGTTCACATGATCGACAGTTATCGATCATCGATTGATCGTGACATCCCTACTCGTGATGAGTTTTTCTGGCTGTTTACTTTTATATGACCATACTAGGGCAGCAACAATTAATCGATCAATTAGAGAATTAATCTGCAAATATTGATTATTAGGTAATCGTTTTGAGTCATTTTTAAAGAGACAACACTACAGTTATCATGTTCTCAAATGTGAATATTTTCTAGTTTCTTATATGACATCAGTTTAAGACATCTGCCAGGAATCTTTTCTCACCATCTTCTGTCTTGTGTCTGATTCGCTGGATGTGTCTGTCTGTCTTGTGTCTGATTCGCTGGATGTGTCTGTCTGTCTTGTGTCTGATTCGCTGAATGTGTGTCTGTCTTGTGTCTGATTCGCTGGATGTGTCTGTCTGTCTGTCTTGTGTCTGATTCGCTGGATGTCTGTCTGTCTGTCTTGTGTCTGATTCGCTGGATGTGTCTGTCTGTCTTGTGTCTGATTCGCTGAATGTGTGTCTGTCTTGTGTCTGATTCGCTGGATGTGTCTGTCTGTCTGTCTTGTGTCTGATTCGCTGGATGTCTGTCTGTCTGTCTTGTGTCTGATTCGCTGGATGTGTCTGTCTGTCTGTCTTGTGTCTGATTCGCTGGATGTGTCTGTCTGTCTGTCTTGTGTCTGATTCGCTGGATGTGTCTGTCTGTCTGTCTTGTGTCTGATTCGCTGGATGTGTCTGTCTGTCTGTCTTGTGTCTGATTCGCTGGATGTGTCTGTCTGTCTTGTGTCTGATTCGCTGGATGTGTCTGTCTGTCTGTCTTGTGTCTGATTCGCTGGATGTGTCTGTCTGTCTTGTGTCTGATTCGCTGGATGTGTCTGTCTGTCTTGTGTCTGATTTGCTGGGTGTGTGTCTGTCTTGTGTCTGATTCGCTGAATGTCTGTCTGTCTTGTGTCTGATTCGCTGGATGTGTGTCTGTCTTGTGTCTGATTCGCTGGATGTGTGTCTGTCTTGTGTCTGATTCGCTGGATGTGTGTCTGTCTTGTGTCTGATTCGCTGGATGTGTCTGTCTGTCTGTCTTGTGTCTGATTCGCTGGATGTGTCTGTCTGTCTTGTGTCTGATTCGCTGGATGTGTCTGTCTGTCTTGTGTCTGATTCGCTGGATGTGTGTCTGTCTGTCTTGTGTCTGATTCGCTGGATGTGTCTGTCTGTCTGTCTTGTGTCTGTCTTGTGTCTGATTCGCTGGATGTGTCTGTCTGTCTTGTGTCTCCAGGTTTATAAACGCACGGAGGCGGATCCTGCAGCCCATGTTGGACGCCAGCTCCTCTGAGACACCCAAAACCAAAAAGAAGACTCCTCAGAACCGACCTCTGCAACGCTTCTGGCCCGACTCCATCGCTGCAGGGGGGGGCACCCACCAGCAGGTTACCATGCCAGACGGTACGCTGTGTGTGTGTGTGTGTGTGTGGTGGGTGGGGGGGTCAACGGGTGTAACTGGCTGATTATTGAACCTGTCAGTCACACAGATGACATATTCCTGAATTAGTTTGAGTCTCCTTCAGATTTTTATGATTATATGAACATTGTTCAGACGCTGTTACAGTCAGGCTTTGTTGTCGGCTTCCTGACCCGTTTTCAAAATAAGAGAGAACGTGAACTTTATTTTCTGGTGTCAGAAATAAATAACCAAACATGCAGCAGATGAGCGATCAGTTTTCTCTCCTTTATTTCCTCCTCTGCATTTCTTCTGTTCTTTCATTCATTAACTCAAACATGGAGACGTGATATCTGTCAGCGTTTGGAGTCATTTCCAACACTCACTCTCTTTCATCACATCCAACTCATGCAGCAACAAATACAAACAGGACAAACGTGTGTTTCAAGGATCCAGCTGGTTCCTCACAAACAGAGACTTTTAGTCCAAAGTATCTGGAACCTTTCTGTAGCAGTTAAATGTGGTTTTTGATGTATTGGCGTCAAACTGTTTCTGACTCTCAGGTACAATGGTGACGATGAACATGGAGGGTCTGCAGAGCCTGACGTCCGACGGCGCCACGCTGGCGGTACAGCAGGTGATGCTGGGAGGCCACAGTGAAGACGAGTCGGGGGACAGCGGAGACGAGGACGACGATGCAGACATGGCCGGGCTGGGCCTGGACAACAGCGACTCATTGCAGTAGAGGACACACTCCCTCACACACGCACACACACAACATGCATAAAATAGGTCTACATGTATGTTCTGAAACACACGCTGAATCATAACACACACACACACACACACACACTAGGTTTACATAGAGCACAAAACTACAGGATGGACGGGACGGTCCTTCCAGCCTCCCACCCTGCTGAACGCTGTGTGTACATCAGGAGTTTCATTTCAGAAACCGTTTTTTAATTATTTAGTCGATGTAGGCGAGTGCACTTTTTTGTATATTTAAGCTCAAAAGATTAAATCAAACGGAAGAAAAAAAAGAAGTGTTAAAAACACCTGAAGCAAGTTTGTTTGCTCCGTTAATAAACGACTGATTTATTATTTTTATTTAGTTTTTGTTTGTTTGTTTTCTTGGCCCTGTTGCCCGTCCCCAGTTGAATTCTCCGTTTGGATGCCAACACTTTAAAGTTGTATCTGTAAGGGTTTGTCTTCACTTTTTGCATGCTTGTGTTTTCAGTAGATGTGTGCACTCTTACGACTGACTCCACGGCAGGAGATGTTTAAAAAAAAAGAAAAAAAGGAGAGATGCTTATTTTTATATACAAACATATGGAATTAGTGTTGTTTGGTTTTTTGTTGTTTCATTTTTGTGTTCTCCTGTTTTGTAAGGAATATTTATGTACAGATTCATAATTAAAGCTAGACCCTGTTTTCCAGGGTTGAAGTTTTCTAAAAAACAGAAAAAGGAATTGAATGCTGATGAAAATTGCTATTTAAATTGGTTTTAAACTTCCGATACTAACAAGGCCTTACCTGCGTTCTTTTCTAAAGAATTCTTGCCAAGAAGCACAAAACGAAAGTCTTGACTGACAAAAAGACACTAAAGTGCAGAACACGCGTGTGTTTCTGTGCAGCATCGTTCACGTCAGAGCGGTCTGACTGCAGTGTTCACATTTCTTTTCAATATAGCTCCCGTTTGGCCCACATTGTGTATACCATACATTACATCATTTAATCATTTTACAATAGTAGCGTATAGGCGTCACTTTCTCAAATGCACAATCCAGAACACTATGCTAATCACACAATCACGAGGGTTGGAAACCGCAGTGAGACACGAACGCCATCGTCATCAACGAGAAGCAGCGGTGGACTTTTGAGACGCATCAAGCTTTTTATTTATGTAACGAACACGCTGTCCGACAGTTGGGCGGCTCGGACTAAACGCTGCAGCTTCTGTCGGCCCGCCCGTCACTACAGACGCATGTAGTGAAAGATTTGAAATCTCTTTATCAATTTGTTGATATTACTGCACAAATTGGGGTGCCTCTTGTTTGAATATCTGTAATATTGTACTGTACCACAGCTGTCTGTCAATAGTTGCAGTAATCTGGTTTATATCCCTCTTGTAAAGTTGAGACTTGAAATGGTTAATTTCAGGCGGCCTGAGGGTGTAGTGACTCCCGGCTCCTCACTCGCATCCCTTTTGCTTTTTATGAAGCGTTGTTCACTTTTCTCTTGTCTGTTTTGCCTTTAGAGCTTTCTATTTTGGAATAAACGATGCCTAACTCTCTGCTGTGCACCGTCTCGTCTCTCTGTGGAAACAGGATCCTGATTCAGTTATCTGTGCTGAGATTTGATGAATTATGAGCCTCTTCTCTCTGAAAGACAACAAGGACAGTTTTAACACAAACTAGAACTGATGAAACTTCTTTGCAGTACGTAAACATTTCTGCATTAACACACTGACGTTAAGAAGAGAAGGTGTGAATCATTTGCTGTCAGTAAAGATGAAAGTTCTCGTTTTTATTTTTTACTTATTACATACATATTAATGAACCATTTACCATCTATGCACTGAAACCACAGATTTTTTTGTTATTCCACACATTCTTCTTCCTTTTTTCAAAACTTGGTGCTACATTACCCACAATGCAACTCAACTGTACACAGTGCTAGTAGCAGCTAACGTAGCCTGGAGCCAGCGGCGCTGAGGTGGAGCATCAATGACTTAAAGATGGACAGCAGTGTGTTTCTCTGTGGTCTGTCTCCAGGTGTCTCCAGCAGAGACATGCTGACCATCTGTTACTAGTTTTACGCTCCCGTGTCTCTTACTGACCTCCATCTGTTGCCGGATCCAGCTGAGCGACCGTGTGATCCGAGTGTAAACGCCCGGCTTGTTCCTCATAGCGCAGCCGAGGCCCCAGCTGGTCGCCCCCACCAGCTTCCATACAGATGAGTCCTCACAGGCCAGAGGACCTCCGCTGTCCCCCTGAGGAGACACAGAGGGGGTTCTCATCTCCATTCCTGTAAAACACCTGGCAATGCACAGTTCCCCTTTGAAGACGAGCGTCTGTACCTGACAGGAGTCCGTTCCTCCCTCCAGGTATCCGGCGCAGATCATCCAGGAGGAGATGAAGCCCTGGTAAACCTCCGGCTGGTTGCAGGTCTTGGTGGAGAGGAGCGGCACCGTGGCCGAGCGCAGAACCACACTAGTCTCTCCTGAAGAGAAGAAGTTATATTCATCATCTCAATCGTTGAGTAGACTTGTGATGTCATGAAAATACTCAGTTTACTGTCATAGAGGAAAATATTCACATTTCAGGAGATGCAACCAGAGAACTTTTTTTTTTTCTTAAAGCTGCGGCTCACCTTCTTCCTCGGTTGCCCCCCATCCAGAGATCCAGCACATGGTTCCCTCCTGAAACTCCTCGCCATGGTTCGGCAGGCAGATGGGCTCCACAAAGCCTGCAGAGGAGGAACATGCTGCATCAGACGTCCACATCCTGCTTTCACACAAACAACTGCAGCTGAAAGACCTCAGACTGCCAGAAAGTTCAGGTTCAGGTCCAGGTTATGTGCCAGAGCAGCGAGTGAGTATATGAACATGACGCAGGATGTCTGTGAGAAAGGAAAAAGGACACTAGTACCGTTGAAAACAAGCGGCTTGGTCAGTTTCATGAGTGCAATGTCATAGTCCAGTCCTTTGGGCCGGTAGCGAGTGTGATATATGATCTGCTCCACAGCCAGAGACTGAGCGCCGTGCACCGGCTGCTCCGTCTGCCCCACATGAACCGTCCACATGGAGGGGTCTGCAAACCTGAGGAGCACACAGGAGACCAGCGGATGGATATTTATGTGAGAGGCAGCGACCGCAAACCTAAAATAACAGACGTGGTAGAACCGAGTGCTTCTGCAGCACACGAGTTTTATTGTTTCACAACATGTTGGAGTTTCATGTGAAACTCACCCAAACACACAATGAGCTGCAGTGAGGATCCAGCGTGATGTTATGATGGAGCCTCCGCACACGTGTTCGCTGCTGAAGTGGAGGCTGACCTGCCAGGGGAACTGACCCGGCCTGGAGATGTTTCCTCCAACGATACGAACGCTGTACTGAGGCCTGGAGCCGCACGCTGTGGAGGACCAGAGGTTGAGCTGCAGTAAATATCAGTCACTGTCTCATGATCTTAGCAAGAGTCCGGAGGAAACGAAATGCAAAATGTTTGAAGACAAGAATGAAAATTGATAAATTTTCCCAAACAACTCAGCCATGCACGCACACTTTGGTTCCTTATAATTGAATAAAACCGGTGATTTATAAATAAACGGTGGAGCACACATGCTCTTCTCAAATCTCAAAACACAAACGTGTTTTCTCACCCAGACATTTCAGAGTGGTCACCTTCCCCGAGCTGCACTGCGTCTTACTGCGGACACACACACACACAAACAAACACAGGCCAGTATGAACGGGAGGAACCGTTCGCAGGTTTCTTCACTGAAGTGGCGATGTGCTTCGTACCTGAAGGCCGTGGCGTTCTGGAGCTTAATGATCTGTGACTTGGTCAGGTTGATGGACACCAGGTTGAACTGCAGGTCCTGCTCAATGGAGGTCTGAGTGATGAAGAATGACTCCACGTACCTGACACACACACACACACACACACACACACACACACAGCGTCAGAGCACGCTGGAGCCCTGGCTTTTGACTTTCAGGGAGCATTTCTGTTTGTTTCTATTATTTTTATATTATTCTTATATTCTCTCCTCTACTTTCTGTCACGTGGCCTCCTCTCATTTTGGAAATGGAGCTCTTTGCTTCTGCCGGCCACATATGGACATTTTAAGTCGTCAGTGTTTCTTTAATGACCAAAGTGAACGTTGACAGCTAACATGGAAACCGAGGCGGAGTACCTGGAGTATCCCAGCTGCTTGCAGGCGGAGAGGCCCAGCCAGTTGTTCCAGTCCTCGGAGCAGACCGTCCTCCAGACTCCGCCCCTCTGGACCTGCAGCACCGAGCTCCTCCCGCTCAGACGCACTGACACACAGACACACACATTTAAAGGATCGTTCTGCTGATTTTCTATATTTTCCTTCTTGTTAACTCATCTCGTTTGGATCCAAACCAACAATGGTTTAGTTATTGTTGTGTGTCTCACCACAGCCGAGCTCGTCTTCTCCGTTGTCACAGTGGATCTCTCCGTCACACTGAGCCGAGCTGCTGATGCATCGAGACGTCGAGCCACAGCGAAACTTCCCCGCACAGCTCAGACCAACTACACACACACACACACACACACACACACACACACAGGAAACATCAGATGAGCAGCAACCAACTATGTAAACAGGAAGTGACTCTAGCATCAATAACAACAGTTATAACAGATCATAATTATCATAAACATACGATGAAACTTCAAAACGAGTGAATGAAAAATATTGAATATACATGAAAATAAATAGGACACTGACATAAACAATCATATGAATCAATAAGGTGTATACATTAAATCAAATATTTTTCCAATGTCTGTAACACTAGTTTCGTGTCACATCCCTTCACTGTTTATTACTAGTTTATTATTGGTTTAGTACCTATTTATTACTAGTTTAGTACCTATTTATTATTGGTTTAGTACCTATTTATTATTGGTTTAGTACCTATTTATTACTATTTTAATACCTATTTATTACTAGTTTAGTACCTATTTATTACTAGTTTAGTACCTGTTTATTATTGGTTTAGTACCTATTTATTACTAGTTTAGTACCTATTTATTACTATTTTAATACCTGTTTATTACTAGTTTATTACTAGTTTAGTACTAGTTTAGTACCTGTTTATTATTGGTTTAGTACCTATTTATTACTAGTTTATTACTAGTTTAGTACCTATTTATTACTATTTTAATACCTGTTTATTACTAGTTTATTACTAGTTTAGTACCTGTTTATTATTGGGTTAGTACCTATTTATTACTAGTTTATTGCTAGTTTATTACTATTTTAATACCTGTTTATTATTGGTTTAGTACCTATTTATTACTAGTTTATTGCTAGTTTATTACTATTTTAATACCTGTTTATTACTAGTTTATTGCTAGTTTATTACTATTTTCATACCTGTTTATTACTAGTTTATTGCTAGTTTATTACTATTTTAATACCTGTTTATTATTGGGTTAGTACCTATTTATTACTAGTTTATTGCTAGTTTATTACTATTTTAATACCTGTTTATTACTAGTTTACTACACTAACTAGCAGTTGCTGTACAATGTTTTTACAAATCAGCTGATGTCTGGTTAACGAAGGTTAAACAATCACTTTTTAAATGAGTAAAGATGGCTGCTGATACCAGAGATTCCCAATATGAAATATGATGATATAATAAATATCGCCTGTATACTTGTTGGTTTCACTGTTCATCTGATATATCTGGAAGAGTCACAGGACCTAAACTGTACAGCAGGTAAAGTCTGCATCAAATATTGATGGAGCAGAGGCGGTCCATGCTACAGCAGCTCCATTGTTGCGCCGACTCCCTCACCTCCGAGGCCGATGCCGAGAGCGAGAGTGACGACCACGACGACGCATGAGGTGATGAGCAGCTCGAGCCGGTGGGCCAGAACCCGGTTCTTCCAGCTGTTCTCCAAGCCGTCCTCTGTTAACACAAAACAGTTCATGTTTTATCCTGCAGCATTATGGGATCAGATTTGGTTCACAACACTCAAAAGATCTGTTGAGTTCGATTAACTCTTCCATCTTTGTGTTTTATTTACATAAGTATATAAAAGTAAAGAAAACTGGGATCCTATAGTTCAAAAACTTGATGTGATAGAGAACAACTGAGGTCAGTTTCTGCCCCAAAGATTCGTTAAAAACATCTGTCTCAACTCAACAGACACTGTGTTCCCAGTGTGGTGATAACCAACCTTCAATTATCCTGAAACAAATCTAATCACATCAAATATGAGCCAAATTTTAGATTTTATATAACCTATAAAATAAAATGTATGAAATTTGTGACGAAACAACATTTAATCAATGAAACTACAGAATGTGTCTTTATTTCTGTCCATCAACTACTGCAGACCTTCATCTATCAAAGAGGCTGACAAATAAATCAAATTTTATTTATATAGCCCAAAATCACAAAATACATGTGTCTCAGAGGGCTTTACAATCTGTACAGGGAGTGACACCCTCTGTCCTTAGACCCTCGATTAGTGAGGAAAAACTTGACCACCAAAAAACCTTTTAACAGGGAAAAAGGTGGAAGAAACCTCAGGAAGAGCTACAGAGGAGGGATCCCTCTCCCAGGACGGGAGGCAGAATAAATCAATATCATAATCAGATATTTATTCATTGACTAAAACAGCTTTAGACAAGGACCTAATATGAGTCCACATTTAACTTGTTTTGGACTCCTGGAGATGTTGATTTAATTTTTATCAGGTTTTTATGATCATCATATTCTCTCACATCTTCATATCGGGTCTCACCGCTGAGAAAGGGCTGCACCTTGGTGATGGGCATGGTCGGGCTGGAGGCGGCTGCTCCTTCTTCGGGTTTGGCAGATTCCTTCTCTGACTGGGGGTCAGCGGTGAAGCTGCCCAGTGGGCTGACGTTCACGGTGTTGGGGGTCTCGACAGTGGGGAGGTCTTCCTCCGTCACCGAGACCACCTCGATCCTGGCGGGGTCCGGCTGCTCGAGAGCTTCTGGCTTCGGTTCCTGAAAGCAGGAAGTTGTTGCCATGGTTATTCCAGCTTCATGAGTTAGAGATGGACGTAACAGGAAACATATACACCAGCAATGTTGCAGTTGATAAGAAGAAGATGAACTTCTTACATCCAACCATAAACATCTGTAGATTATTCAGGATCTTTTGGTTTTACAATGTTCAATCATTGTTATTGATTAATCAGACGTTTACGTTCTTTATACATGTCTAGTACATGTCTAGTACATGTCTAGTACATGTTGTGTACTATGTTGACTATGTTTGAATACATGTTGAACACCTACCGTTGTTGGGGTGGATGTTTCAGCAGCAGCAGTGTTGGCAGCAGGATCTGCAAAGACAGAGAAACATCAGGTGAGTGTAGACGAAGAGACGGCAGCAGCTCTGATCTGGTTCTGGTTCTGTCCAACGTACTGATCTCCTTCATGGTGCCATCATCTGAAGCCAGCTGTGACCTCCCTGTTCGCCTCTCGTCCTCGCTGTCTCACTGGCACTTTGGTACAAAGAGACACCTGAGCAGGTGAGTGCTGCCACTGTGAGAGGGGATCAGGTGACCCCGCACCTCCCACCCTGCAGGTCGGATTACATACTCATGTGTCCCCAAAGTGAGGAGGTACAGAGAGGAGGAGGCTTCACTGTCCAGCTGCTTCAACAGGAACTTATGGAATCAAACAAAAAGGACCAGTTCACATATTTCAGTCAGGTGTCCACATGAACAGTGACTGTAATCATTGCTCCTGTTCATACTGGCTGTTCAAAGATCTGCTTCAAATGTGCTTTCAGTGTCAGTGATGGAGGTTAAAATCCACAGTGTGTCCACACAGTCATTTAAAGTAGATGTGAAGCTTCTCTGAGGCTTCATCAGTGTGAGTTAGTCAGTTTAGTATGTTAAATGTTGACCTGATGATGAAACGTCAGGGCTAAATATACACTGAGTGTCCAAATTATTGGTCTACTTGAATTATATCCAGAAGTAAAAACTGTAGTTGATCGAGTTCAGTTTCCCTCCACTGACGTCTCATAGTAATCAATAATCAATAAATGAAATGATAAAGATTCACTTCAGTCACCAAAAAATTACTTAAACACAATAACATAATAAAAAAATACAGATATTTTATTACACACTGCATTATAAAACAAAAAATAAATAAAGCTACATGAACAAAATAAATAATAAAGTACACAAAAAGTACAAACATTCATCTAATCAATAAAACACTAGAGATTCCCAGCACACACACTGTCCACTAGACGTCACTGAAGAGACGTTCAAAGCTGCATTCATGTTTTTACCACCAACAGGTTGTAAACACATCACTGATTATCACTGTATACAGTAGCATCAATTAAAAACATTATCATCATGTGATATGAAAATATTGATCAGTAGGAGGTGAATAAGGAGCCAAACATCAGTCGATTTTTCTCCCTATTTTGTTACGTTGCATAAAATAAAAAACTTAATGATCAATCAAAAATAAATAAACCTCATCGATAATGATAATAATTGTGGAAAATCATTTTACCCACGGCCACATGTAAATGTATCATGTACAATAGTTATCAACATGGACAAAAACACTATAAATACCATAAAAATAGAAATATTCACTGTTCAAGTGAAGTGTAACCAATCAATAAATAAGTAGTATGACATATTTGCCATGCATAAATAATCCTGTATTATTTTTTAAAACTTTATTGAAACACTTAAAGGACTCGTATCCTGCACATGTCCAGCTCTGTATTTCTATTGTGTCTCTACTGGAATATCTCTGCATGGTTTCCAGTTAAAACCTCCTTATTGATCTCATCCTGGTCCTTTCTGCAGCCCCTCAGTTCAGCCTCTGTCTCAAACAGGACGTTTTAGCTCCTGTCTCTTTAAGACCCGCCTCCTGATGAGCCCGCTCTGTTCTGATTGGTCAGCTTCAGGAAGCTTTCTCTGGCTCTGCCAGTGCTTCCAGGCTCAGTTTGCTGTTATATTCACAGTGTCCTCCGGGGCAGGAAGTGGGTGCAGGCCTGGTGGCGGCCCACACTGTTGCCCCTCCGGAGCTCTCCCTTGTGGGACAAAGCCAGATAGATGTCTGGGTGAGACAGAGAGGAGTAGGTGGTGTAGTGATTCTCCTCCAGGTTCTCCTTCAGCAGGCACTCGTCAGTAAACTGCTCCTGGAACAGATAGAGACAGATGGAAAATCAATCGGTGCAGCTCTACTAGTAGAGTTTAGAGAGGAACGTGCTGGATTCGCACCACGTTGCCATCGGTTACATACCGCCCCGTACACCCATCCTTCTCCGCTCATACACAGGTACAAGCCACTCTTCACTCCTCTGATTCCCACCACCCCGTGTTTCATAGCGAACACCTTGAGCCAACCTTAAAGAGCAGGAGAACCATAAAGACTTCAATATATTCACATAAGATACTGCAAACACCTCAGAGGACGACTGCAGATGAATACACAGAATGGAAACTATGCAGCTTCCTGACACGTGTCACGGTGAGGGGATCAAACGTGTGGACTGGACTCACAGTACTCGGTGGGTTTGTGGACGCCCCCCACGGAGCCGCCAGGCAGGATCTGTAGATGAAAGCCAATCGAGACACGACAGTAGAGCAGCTGATGTTTGAGCCCTTCTCTGATTGGATGAGGACTGGAACCTCCAGTACACAGAAGAAGAAGAAGAAGAAGTAAAGTAAAAGTCCTGCAAGAATCCTACTACAGAAAAAGTACATAAGTACTGTGATCTTGATGTAGTTAAAGTACTGCAGTAACAGTACATAAGTATAGTGATCTTGATGTAGTTAAAGTACTGCAGTAACAGTACATAAGTACTGTGATCTTGATGTAGTTAAAGTACTGCAGTAACAGTACATAAGTATAGTGATCTTGATGTAGTTAAAGTACTGCAGTAACAGTACATAAGTATAGTGATCTTGATGTAGTTAAAGTACTGCAGTAACAGTACATAAGTATAGTGATCTTGATGTAGTTAAAGTACTGCAGTAACAGTACATAAGTACTGTGATCTTGATGTAGTTAAAGTACTGCAGTATCAGTAGTGACTGATATATTATTATATATGACATCATTATATTATTAATACTGAAGCATCAGTGTTAGAGCAGCATGTTACTGTTGTAGCTGCTGGAGGTGGAGCTAGTTTCAACTACTTTATATACAGTTAGCTAGTTTAGTCCAGTGGTTCCCAACCTAGGGGTCGGGGCCCTCCAAAGGGTCACCAGATAAATCTTATTTCCATCCATCCGTCAGTAAAACTTTTGTTGCTCTCGTGATTATTTTCTTTCTTAATTAATTTGTGGTTTTGTCTGAACTTCTCACATTTGAGAAGCTGTTTTTTTGGGCACTTTTTTTGTTTTTAATGACTGAAACAATCATTCGAATATCAGAATAGTTGCTGATCAACTTTGGGTCACAGCTCTACCTTTTCCTTTCAGCAGCGTGTCCCTCATGTGCAGCTTCCAGAGGCCTCGGAGGTGAGCGCCGTGGTCCTCCACGGGAACCACTGGATCTACTTTCTTTGCTCCCAGCGGCTGATCGACAGCGGACAGCAGCAGCAGCAACCAGGAGACGTTCATGGTGAAGCACATCAGATATGTGATGGTCTGGGAAGCGTCATGTCCTCTGAAACTCGGTCCTCCTCCTCCTGCTTTTATCTCTGACAGACGCAGACACAGTGAAATGCTCCACTGTATTTACTCACTATCAGTCACTATCAGCCATCCACCAACAACATGATGTCCTCCGACTGCAGACTGGTGTGTTTCACCTGCTGGGACTGAGACACTTCACATCTTCACTCTGCTGGAAGATGGAGGAAGAAGAAAGTGCAGCCAGATGACAGGTTGCCGGTTCGGGTGTCGGCTGCATACGTCCACATGTTGTTGAGTCGCCCAATCAGAGAACATGCAAACTGTCTGTTCAGTATCACAATCAGTGAGATTGGAGGGTGAGCTGATAGCAGCAAAACTAAATAAAAACACTCACAAATGTAGTTCAGGGATGTTGTTGAGGGAAAAAGCAGCTCGGTCACGTTTTGATTCAGACGCCTGAACTCGAACGATTATACATACATGTGTCATACATGATCGTGAACTGACCATGAGCACACATCCTATCAGCCATGAGTCAAATCAAAGCATTTAAATGGTTATTAGAAACACTTTTATTGATCATTCGTACATACAAACGTCATACATGAGCGTTCAGGATCGTTAATCTCATTTTTCACTCATTCAGTATGAAAAAACCTGAAAATTAGAAAACAATAGAATAAATCTGATGTGTGTGGAGCCATGAGGAGACTGACACCTTCCTTAAATGAACACATGAATCAAACTCAGATGTCATGTTTCCATCATGTTTCCATGGTTTAACGGCGCCGTGAAGACATTCAGTCGTTCATCCTGTCTGCTCTACTTGGCTTCACCACAACAACAACTAATATGCAGATGACGATACATTAATTCTGAATTAATTGATTCATTTTTGATTATGATGCTTTTACTTTCTGCTGTCAGTCGGCTGCATTTGGCACAGAGTGAACATGAAGTAACTTTAATACATTTAATAACTAAAACAAAGATCCACACATGTGATGTGTTCATCAACAACCAACCAGCAGCAGTTTCAGTATCAGGACTAAGAGGCTCCTTTGGCTCTCAGCTTGGACAGCAGCATCTCGTTCTTCCGACACTCCTGGAGACAAAACAACAGAAACATCATCAGTAAAACCGTGTCTGGATATTTGTTTCATTACAAGTTTAAGTTAAAGTTAAAAAAACGGCTTCAAACTGCAGTCAGGACAAGAAAATTCACATTAATGTTTCTATTATTTATAAAAATGTATAATTAGGGCATTCATCTGGTTGGTTGGTTCATCTGTAAATAAAGAAGCACATGCTGACACTTTTCTGTTTTTCTCACTTCTTTAAAGTCCTTGACGGTTTTGAAATAGAGCCTCTGCTTGTCGAGCAGCTCCAGGTACTCATCGTTCAGCTGATCTCTCCTCATTTTGTTCTCCTGCTTCTTCTTCTCCATCTGCAAATAATACGATAGAAATAAAGAATAATTAAACCAGAGCTTTTCGTTTCTCCTCAATCATTTTAGTTTGTCTGGAGGCGACGTTGAAAAAAACCTTGATGCGACTCTGTTTGATTCCCTCCACGATCTGCTCCATCTGTCTGAGGAACTGCTCCTTGGCTGCAGAAGACGACATGGCCCTGGACGAGAGAGCAGCCGTTTAAACAAGCCTACTACACACGCGCACCCATGCGCACACACACGCACGCACACACGCACACACACACGCACGCACACACACACACTGAGCGTTTCATAACACATACTCACTGTTGGAAGTTGTCATGAATGGAATTCAGCAGATTAACCTGCAGGAGAACAGCGCGTTAGGTTTCTCATTAACAACACTCTGGCTTTTAGCTCTGATCTGATTGGTGGAGTTGTTACCGCCTGGCTGCCTGCCTGGTTACTGACCTCCTTCTCCAGATAAACCTTCTTGTCATCCAGCGTGTTGTACAGTGTGAAGAACTGCTTGGTCTCTTTGTGTGTTGCAGAAACTGAAAGGCACAAGAAGAAAGAGCGTTTTCAGATTCACGGTCTTCCTCGAGCGCCAGGTGCTGAGTAGGAACCCACCTTGGCTGTAGAGCTCGATGAATCTCTTCTGGTACTGGGTCAGCTCGGCCCGGCTCGGCACCTCGTCGATCTTCCTCTGCAGGATGGCGATCTCGCGGTTCCTCCGAGCCTGGACAAAGTAAAGCAGTGTCATTTATGTTGTGATCCAATCACATTCGTCACGTTTTATATGTAAATCGAAGTAAAAAGGAACCGTTTTGGACTTGTCATTATGAGAATCTGATATATTATTAATCTATTAATCCAACAAGAAGAGTCCTCATCCCTGTAAAAGAGAAATACTTTGATTAAAGCAGAATGTCTGAATGTCTAGTTTGTGATTTCTCATTTGTCTGTTTCATGTCCTTCTGTGGAAGAAAAACACGCTTCAGAAACTCCTGCAGGTTAAACTGAGTGAACCAAACTATAAATAACATGGGAGCCTAGCAACACTAATGCTAGAAAACAACCCATAATACATCACTCTCTACTCTGTCGATGCTGTAAACATGTAAACATTATTTACTGTTTTCAGACATTTTATTAACTAAATGTGAATCATAAAATGAATAATAGTCTGCTTACAGGACCTTAAAGCCTGGAAGACAGACGTCATGGTCTTTGGTGGCACCTCTGGGACCCCCCTGTTGACAGCCAAATCAAGGCTGTGCTGAAGTCGAGTTTTTTTCAGTTGAGGCAGCTAGCTAAATTAAACCAGTCCTTCATAATAAACAATCGGAGACAGTAATCCACGCCTTTGTGACCACTCGGCTGGATTACTGCAGTGCACTTGATTTGGGGGTTAGTGGGTCCTCCATCACTCGTCTTCAACTGGTTCTTAATGCTGCTGCACGTCTGTTAACTGGCCTCATGGCCTTCGCTGTTGCTGCTCCCAAACGGTGGAGTGAAGTAGCGCTGCATGTCAGACCTCCTCTCTGGCTCCTTTTAAAACCCTTCTTAAAACTCACCTCTATTCCTTGACTTTTAACTCCTTGTAGAGTGTTGATTCTATTTGACTTTATTCTTAATTTGTTTATTTTTTTTCTTAATCTGATTTTATGATATTTTATGTTTTCTTTTTATGTGTATATTTCCATATTTTATCTTGTGCAGACAGGGCTTCTTATTTTATTTGTATGCTACATATAACACATAAATAATATGCTACATATTTATTGTGCTTTATTGTTCTGTGTTGGTGATTATAAAAAGCGTGATTGTCCTCCTCCGTCAGACGACCATCACTTTTTCAACAAACGTCCTATGGCTTATATTTGGGGCTGATTCGGCCCAATAACTCTATATTATAATTTAATATAATATAATATAATATAATATAATATAATATAATAGAAATACTTGAGTAAAGTTCATGTTCCTCAACACAGTAAAGGTACTTCATCACTGAGATGAACTATTTCAAACACAAAGTAAAAACCTGTGTGTGGATGAGCAGCTTGTGTCTTTGTCTTTTATCTGTCATCTGTTATCTGCAGCTATGACCTCATTGTTCACTGCAGCTCCATCTAATCTGTTTGTTATGTGCAGTTAGTTACCATGAGCAGACGGATCCTCTGCAGTTTCTCTCTGTCTGTGTCGTACTGTTTGTCTATCAGCTGCTTTCTCTCCTGACAGACAAAGACAAAGAGGAGGAGAAAGGTTAAAACAACATCTGACTGTAGGGCAGAAAGTCATCGGACGACAACATTTTGTCTTAAATGACCTTTTCCTGTGAGGTTTAAGTCAGACACAACAAACTCTCTGAACTTGTCTGTTGGTACGAGTGCATTAAGATAATATAGACGGATTTATACTGTATTATAAAACATTGAATGTGTTGGATGGTGAGTGTAGGGCACGTACCAGCTCCTCCTCTGTATCCTGTCCCGATGCCATCTTCAGCTCCTCGATGTTCTGCTGCAGACGGCTCATCTCTTCCTGGACGTCCACGCATCACAGAGAAAATTACACACAGGCCTTAAAAACAAACTTCCTGCTTAAAGACACGCCCGTACTCACTCTGCAGTGTGTGCGAAACTCCTGCTCCTGCTGCTTCAGGTTTTCATTCATCGTCACCAGAGCCCTCAGCTTCTCCAACACGCTGCACGGCAGAACAACACGAGGTTACACAGAGCTGCAACGTAATAACTGCTGTCCTCACCCGCTCCGCCGGGTAAATGTTTGTACCGACAGTCATGAAATGTGGACGTGAGCACCGTGTGTGTTTTATTATCTAAACAGTCCCTCTCTCTACTGCTATGCTAAAGTCAAGCCAAAATAACAAAATGCTAAACATTAGCAGAATGCTGCTCTTCTTGGTTTTGCATTATTGTAAACTGAATATTTCTGGGGACAAAACAACAGAACATTTGGTCCATAAAATGTCACAGAGGACCGTCTGTCAACAGGATGGAAGTGGTGTCAGGACGTTTTCAGACATGGGGAAACTGGGACACACCACAGTCCTGCAGATCCTAACAGAACCACCAGAGGTCAGCAAAGCTCTTTGCTCTAAACTGTTGAGATGAAAAAGACTTCAGTTTTTATTCATTCAACAGTGTTTGTGTGTTTGTGCTCCGTTCAGCTTCTGACTGAACTCAGATTAAAAACACACTCCTCTTCTTTCTCTTACTTTCCTCCAGCTTCTCTGATTTTTCCTTGTTTTTCGACATCATTCTTTAAACTTTTTGGCTCTTGACGTTGGAGGTTTTTGCACAGATGTGAGCAGCTTTTGTGGGGAAATCGTCCGAATGTGACGAGGGTCAAACAACTTCAGTCAGTCAGAGATAATTACCTGCTGTCAGCTTGTTCCTCCATCTCCTCTAAAGACTTCAGCTCCTTCTCCAGTCTCTCCGAGTGCTCTGTAGCCTGGGAAGATACCGTGAAATCAAGCCGATTGTTCTTCAGGGAACCACACACACGCTGCATTGTGAAATCAGGTGTAGTTGAAGTTTGGTCTCACCTCCGTCAGCTTTCTCTTGGCCTCGTCACTGCCCGTCTTCACCTCTGCATGCTTGGCTCGAAGCTGTCGACACAAAGACAAATACTGAAAAAAATAATAATTAACTATAATGTTTGCTCTTCAGAACAGGATATAAATAACATTTCACTGTTCTTCTTTTATTTCCTACACCAGCGTCACCACCGATACTGTATACAGATGTTACACATGCGGGTCCCAGTGACTCAGTGTTGGCCCACAGTGAGCTGCTGACCTCCTCCAGCTCTTTAGTCTTTTGTTGGATGTGTTTGTTGAGCGAGGCGAGCGCCCTGCGGTGCTGCTGCAGCGGACCGTAGCGCTCTGAACGCTCCTCGGACGACAGCTCCGACTGCTGCGGGGTTAGAAATAGATCATACACTCACACACTGAAGAAAAGGATAACAAACATTATGATAAAAATCACATATATTACAACACATTTCAAATACAGATAAGAATTTAATTGCATTTCCAAACACTGCGAAAGTTGGACTGTGGTTTTCTACCAGCTGTTTCATCGTCACTCACCTTCTCCGCGTACTCGGAGGCGATCTGTTTGATCTCTTCAGACTGCAGTCCCACGATCTGACCCACCGCACTCGCTGTCAGCTTCCCCTGCACAAACACAGCCCAGACACACTTACAGCAAACGCAGCAGTCATCAAGCCGAAGGACGTGTTACAGCAAATCAAAAATACCTTAAAAACGAACAGTAATAACAGCAGAGTAAACTGAGAAGGAAACATGCTGTAATCATCCTCCTGTTCATACTGACCATTAGATCTCTTCATAATACACTTACAATGGAAGTGATGGAGACTAAACCCACAAACATAATATGAAGCTTCAGATCCAGCAGATATGTTTCAACGTTACAGTGTTTTTAGAGCCAAAGTCCCTCTTTTTGTTCCTATACTTCCACCACAGCTCAACAGGGAAACACAAAGAGGGAATTTGATGCTAAACAGACTGTAAATGTGTCAGATATCCACTTGATATGACTAACTCACACTGATGAAGCCTCAGAGAAGCTTCACATCTACTTTAAATGACTGTGTGGACACACTGTGGATTTTAACCTCCATCACTGACACTGAAAGCACATTTGAAGCAGATCTTTGAACAGCCAGTATGAACAGGAGCAATGATTACAGTCAGGTGAGTAATGTGGCGAGACAGACGACCTGCGGCTCACCTCTTCATTCGCCATGGCAGCCATGCTGGTCATCAGGCTTTTGATTCGCATCTAAGACAGAAAACAAACAGATTTCACATTTTAAGGCATTAAATTCAAGGTCAAGTTTATTTCTAGAGCAAAATCTATACAAAAGCAATTTAAAGTGCTTTACTGAGAAAATACGTTACAGCACAGATACAAGACACAAAACACACACACACACACACACGCTTCACAATAGAAACAGGATATATAAGTAGTTGCTGTATGAGTTCACCTCCTCTGCTGCCTGCAGGTCGTCTTCCTCGGAGACCTCCATCATCTCAGGAGCCGCCGCCTGAGACAGCGACGTCTTCCTGTCCTCCACCTACAGGACAAGAAGGAGGACATAAAAACACACCGAAACAACAATCTTCATCTATGCAGTCTCAGAGGTGAGGTTGGTTTTGTCATCTGAATATTGAGTCGACTCAGAAACTCAGGTTTAGGATCAACACATGTCTTTGAGCATCCTGAAAAGGGCTCTATAAATCATTTCTATTATAACTCTACCTTGTCTTGTTTAGACTGCTTGCTGAATCCATACCGCCTGTAAAAAAATAAAAAATAAAATAAATTATTTTAGTGACATAAACATTTCCTCGTCCCAAAAGTAATCTTCAAATACACCATGCCACATTACAACATCGACAGAGCAGAACCGTCTGTTCAAATAAACAAGTAAATAAATAGAAAAGCGTCAAAGCAGCATCACAGTTTGCATCCATCATGCCCTGAAATATGTGAGAAGTGTCGACATTCTCAACCACAAAACACAGAGCGGTGAGTAGCAGCATCACACGTTCATACTTACAGGAGGAAATCTGACATTCTAGTACAGAGGTGGAGATGGATGGGTGGATGAGAAAATAATATGTCAGAGAGATAAGACAGTACACATGAGATGTGTGGATGACTCAGGTCAGCTCAAGGTCAAAGGTCAACAAGGCAGTATGATGAAAAAGAAAAGGAATGGAAAACACCCTGCAAAAGGTTAAATGGTTCTCAGATGGACTGAAATCACATTTAATTTGATCATCAATAGTTTTGTTTTTGTTACAATTCAGAAATGCTCCATTTAATGTGCTGCAGCTGAGCAGCTGCTAACTGATCTATCACTGATCTAGATCTATCGCTGATCTAGATCTATCGCTGATCTAGATCTATCGCTGATCTAGATCTATCGCTGATCTAGATCTATCGCTGATCTAGAGTACCAGGGGACATTGATCCAGGAAACTGATTCTGCTCTTCAATGATTAGCTGAACAGTCTTTTATGAAGCATTAAAATCATAAAATTAAAGACATTTCCTGTTTGCAGCTTGTTTAATGTGAAGATTTTGATCATGATAGTAAACTGAAAAACGTTGGATCTTTGATTATTGATCAGACAAAACAATACATTTGCAGTTACAACAGGTAATATATGAAACACTGGAAGTTTTGGGCTCGTCTGTTCAAAACATTAATCACAGGTCTGTTTGCATTTCTAATGGATGGAAAAGAAATCTTACCGGCCATATTCCAGCAGAGTGGAGTGAACCCTGGACTCCTCCTCCAGCAGCTCCCCTGCATCCCTCTGCCTCCTGTACTTCCTCTGAGGTTTGTACACTTCCTGGAAAACATCATGTATTCAGTGCCGAGCAATTTATACTCAGTACAAAACCAAGAACACTAAAACCGAGGAAAATACAAATGACTGAATGTGAACTCCACGTGTGACAGGACAGCGTTTAGAGAGAGCTCACCAGTACATCCAACACTGCTCTCACTGCCTTGTCTTTCCTCTGGAGAAACTCTTCATCCTAAAACACGAGGTTTCACAGCAGTTAGAGGACAGACGATCAGTACAAGGACACAGTGCGGCTGAATGGCTGATTCATGACGCTTTCCACAAGGCTAGTATTGATAAAGATAAACATGGTAAATCAAGTTATCAGACAGTAAGTCACAGTTATGTCTCATAATTACGGCTGTTTCATAGTTTTAGTTTTATATCATATGTCATTATTTCACCTTTAGAGTTGAATGTCATTATATCACAGTTCAGAGTCAGTCATGATGTTTTACTTACATCATATTTCGTTTCTATTTTGTGTCACTCCTAACTCGTCATCGTGTTTCTTTTCCTGGTTTCTAAACTACATCAACGATCATATTCATTTATATGATAATATAAATAAAGCTGCAACCAACGATTATTTTCATTATCGACTGACCTGATTATCAATCGATGAAACTGTTTTGATGTATAAAGTGACATTCAGTTTACTTTGGACAGACTACAGGAACAGTTGATTGGCTGGTTGTGACTGCCGAGCTGCTCGTACCTCTGGCAGGCTGTGGGTCTTCTGGAACTGAGATATGGAATAAGCTCTCACGTAGTCGCCCATCTCCTCTCTGGTCTCTATGGCTCGCTTCACCAGCCACTGCAAACAAACAACATGCAGCTGATCACATGGACTCATCACTTCTCCCTCAGAGATCAGCAGCTATTACATGTGTGTACATTACATGCATGTCAAAACATGTACTAATTATTTTGACATATGTGTGCTTCCCAAAGCTCAAGATGTCTTGGCACTTATTATTGGCACTCACTTTAACAGCTGGCAAATAATCGATTAATCAACTAATTATTGCAGCTCTACCTGTATCACTGGAAAAATGTGGATAAAATCGAGCCCTTGGATTTGATGGGGCTCCAGGCGATGAGGACACTTCATTTTCGGCAGAACGGACACAATTTTCTCCGTCAGAGATCTGAGAAAGAAAGAAAGAAAGAAAGAAAGAAAGAAAGAAAGAAGCACTGACGACATGAAGCTTCATCCAAACCCAAAAACTTCAGGAGATTTAGGTTGAATCTTCACATTTTACTTTTTTAAAAATTTAAAAAAGACATCTTTACTGCTGCTCGAAAAAATAAGTATTAAATATGTTCATGTTAAGTATGTTAAGTATGTTAAGTATGTTAAGTATGTTAAGTATGTTAAGTATGTTAAGTATGTTAAGTATGTTAAGCCCTACAGAGCTCGATTTCATGTCACATTGTAGAGCTGATGAAATAAAATACCAGTTTTGAAGATTGTCCAGTTGTGTGATGATCGACTGATTAACAGAACAGTTTAATTTAACACTAATATCATGCAGCTCTGGGATCTTCTAGGACAGTCAGTCAGCCGGGAAACCGCTTACATTTTCTGTCCGATGGTGGAGTTTTCTTGGAAAAGAAGATCCACATCGATGTCAAAGTTGCATGTAGTGATGCACCAGGTCATCCCACCAACCACCTGAAGAGCACGGCGGGAGGAAACAAGCAGAGTTCACTGATCGATCGCAGCTAAAGAGTAAAACTAACATTTAATCCAGAGAGACCTGAAGTCCTGTGTGCACCTTATCAAAAGGGGACAGTCCTTTGATCCGGGCCCTGAAGTATCCAGCTGCCAACAGGAGCTCCAGGATCTCTGACAGCTTGACGCTCTGCTCCTCATCCTCCCGGGTCTCCACCTGAGAGCCAATCACATGATGTAGCTGAGAGGAAGAACCTGCAGAGCTGATGTACTACTACTGCAGTACTTTAACTACATCAAGATCACTATACTTATGTACTGATACTGCAGTACTTTAACTACATCAAGATCACAGTACTTATGTACTGATACTGCAGTACTTTAACTACATCAAGATCACAGTACTTATGTACTGATACTGCAGTACTTTAACTACATCAAGATCACAGTACTTATGTACTGATACTGCAGTACTTTAACTACATCAAGATCACAGTACTTATGTACTGATACTGCAGTACTTTAACTACATCAAGATCACTATACTTATGTACTGTTACTGCAGTACTTTAACTACATCAAGATCACAGTACTTATGTACTGTTACTGCAGTACTTTAACTACATCAACATCACAGTACTTATGTACTGTTACTGCAGTACTTTAACTACATCAACATCACTATACTTATGTACTGTTACTGCAGTACTTTAACTACATCAAGATCACTATACTTATGTACTGATACTGCAGTACTTTAACTACATCAACATCACAGTACTTATGTACTGTTACTGCAGTACTTTAACTACATCAAGATCACTATACTTATGTACTGTTACTGCAGTACTTTAACTACATCAAGATCACTATACTTATGTACTGTTACTGCAGTACTTTAACTACATCAACATCACAGTACGTATTTACTTGTAATGCAGTATTTTTACTGGTGTAGTGGTACTTTTACTGAGTACTTGTCCCTCTGGTCTGATGTGTAGTAAAGACGTTAAACTACATTAAACCAGCTCCTGTTTCTGCTCGTATTTAATGTCTTTTACCTGCATTAAGTTTCCGTCTTGGTCATACTGAGCTCCTATTTTAGATCCAGTTCGGACTCTGTGGAAAACAGAAGAACTGGCCGCCATGTTGAAGCAGCGTCGTGGATGACAGGTCACATGACGCAACGTCACGCGGTGCGTAAAAAAAATAAAAAATAAAAAAACAAAAAATAAAATAAATAAAGTAATAATAAAAACATTTAATACTTTTACAAACATGGTGTAATTTAATGAAACTAAATGACCACAAATTTATGAAAATAGCAATAAATTAAATTAAATTAATTCAACGGGTTTTTTTGCTTTGTCCAGAATTTAATGGAACAATAAGTACATAACCAGAAATAATTAAATATTGCAAAATGATGAAGCTCTCAGATCTAAAACATTTTCTGTAATACATGTAAAGAGGATCAGGAAGTGAAGTTATGCTGCGTTATGTTGATATATCAATAAGAATGGTACTTTTATTTAATCCAGCTGTTTAATAGAAAACCTAATTTGACTTTATTTCTAATTGATACTGATATTTCTTACTGTTATTTTGTTTTTCCCCCTTCTATGTATTATTTTGTTTTCGATCTTTTTTTTTTTTTTTTGAGATTTTACGACAGTGCTGCTCGTATTGCGGCATCTGTTTTGCGACAGCGGCTCACTTTGAGGCACACGTGTGTACAGTCCGTCTTGTCGGTGGTGTTTACAGCAGCATGGGGAAAGTTTCCAAGGAGAAAGTGAGTAAAAAGAGTGTGAAGAGGAGCTCAGAGGCGGCGGAGGAGGCCCCGCATGTGATCTATGATGATGATGATGATGAAGAGGAGGAGAAGGAGGCGAACATCAGCAGTGAGGAAGAGGAGGAAGAGGAGAATGAGCGCAGGCGACACAAGCTGCTGGAGGCCATCAGCGCCCTGGGAGGTCGGAGGAAGAGGCCGCTGGGGGAGAGGTCAGAGGCGGCCGTGCAGATGTCCGAGTTCACGGTGAGCGCGGAGGGCGGAGGCGGAGGTGGAGGTGAGGGCGGGGTCCAGCTGTCCGACCTGATCGGCAGCTTGGACCAGAACCCCGAGGTCCCGAACAAGACCAAGAAACAGCTGAAGAACCTGCAGCACGGCAGAACCGTGGAGAGCCCGCTGAGCAGGCAGCAGAGCGAGCGGATCCAGAGAGATGTGGCGTTTCAGAAGGCGGCTGCAGAGGTGACCCGCTGGAAGAGCTTGATCCAGCAGAACCAGAGGGCCGAGCAGCTGGTGTTCCCCCTGCAGCGGGAGGCCTCGGGGCCCCGAGCCATGGAGAGGGTGGTGACCGGCTGGAAGGCCCACACACCGCTCGAACAGGAAGTCTTCGCCCTCCTGTCTGCCAACCAGCAGCCCATCCACGACCCCATCCTGACCCCGGCTGAGGAGGCGTCCCTGCGGGCGATGAGCCTGGAGGACGCCAAGATCCGCCGTGCAGAGCTGCAGAAAGCCCGGGCCCTGCAGTCCTACTATGAGGCCAAAGCCCGCCGGGAGAGGAAGATCAAGAGTAAGAAGTACCACAAAGTGCAAAACAAGTCCAAGCGCAAAGAGTTCCTGAAGAAGTTTGATGACATGGTGAAGGCGGACCCCGCCGCCGCCCTGCAGGAGCTGAACCGGATCGAACTGGCCCGCATGCAGGAGAGGATGTCGCTGAAGCACCAGAACAGCGGCAAGTGGGCCAAGTCTAAGGCGATCATGGCCAAATACGACGAGAGCGCTCGCAAAGCCATGCAGCAGCAGCTGGAGGTGAACAAAGAGCTGACACAGAAGCTGGTGACGCCACTCAGTAACGAGCAGGAGGAGGCGGAGGAGGAGGAGGAGGAGGCAGAGGTGCTGCCCGAGTTTGTGAACGATGCTGAGCGAGGACTGAACTCTTCAAACCCCTGGATGAGAGGCAAGCTGTCTGAAGAGCCTGCAGAGACGGAGAAGAATGACGCTGCGGAGCTTACAGCAGCAGGAGTACAGGAGCAGCAGCAGCAGCAGCAGGAGGAGGAGGAGGAGGAGGAGGAGGAAGTTGTGGAAACAGAAGAAGAGGCACTCCTCAGACAGTTTGACAGCAGGAGGAAACAGCGTCAGGCTCAGGAGGCTGCTGCTGATGATGATGATGATGAAGATGATGATGAGGATGAGGTGGAGGAAAGGAAGAAAGAGGAAGAAGAGCTGTCAGAGTTCACAAGCCTTTACAGAGAGATGGCAGACACTGAAACTCAGCAGACCGAGGAGGAGGAGGAGGAGGGGATCAGGACTGAGGAGGATGTGGAGCTCCTCGGTCAGGAGGAGTCCGCCGCTGATGAAGCACCTGCGGAGCCTCCGACAGCACAGAGCCCGCCGCCTGGAGCTCAGAAGGCTGGCAAAAACAGGAAACGCATGAGAGGGATTGAGCTGAAAAAAGTTCTCACCAAGGAGGCGAGAGTCATCCAGGTCCCGCTCGCTCCGACCGTTGAGGACTCGGAGGAAGAGTCTGAGGAGAGGCTGGACCAGAGGGGCCTTATCAAAGAGGCGTTCGCTGGCGATGATGTCGTCTCCGACTTCCTAAAGGAAAAGAGACAGCAGGAAGGTGCCGGGAGGCCTAAGGTGGTGGACCTGACACTGCCCGGCTGGGGCGAGTGGGGCGGGACGGGCCTTAAGCCATCCCGCACTAAGCGCAGGAGGTTCAGGACCAAGATGGCGCCACCTCCGCCCAGGAAGGACCAAAAGCTGCCCAGCGTCATCATCTCAGAGGCAAGGAACAGCTCCATCAGCCTCCACCAGGTCAACTCGCTGCCAGGCCCCTTCCAGAACCACGCACAGTTTGAGGGCACCATCCGCTGTCCGCTGGGTCGCACCTGGAATACAGAGCGCACCGTGAAGAAGATCACCAAGCCCCGGGTGGTCACCCAGCTGGGCGCCATCATCGAGCCCATGGCCCGGGAGGAGCTGATGAAGGGCAGTAAAAGTGGTGCAGACCGGAAAAGGAAACACTAGAAGAACGACTCGGTACCCTGAAAGACTCTCCGTCTCAGTCTGGTCCAAGTTCTGAGAGTGTTTCTGGATTCATAATGATGTGTTTGATAAGTTCTACTAGTCATGTTTTATGGAGCCGTTCATATTGTATATTTGATATGTTGGATATTGACAGTAAGGCTGCAACAATATTTTCAGTTTCTCAAAGATTCATTTAAGATGCTGAAATCAGAATATTTGGCCTTTCTGCTTGAAAAATTACAAATGATAATTCACTTGTCTGGTAGTCATTCATAATCACAGCTCTGTGTGTGTGTGTGTGTGTGTGTGTGTGTGTGTGTGTGTGTGTGTGTGTGATATATACACTGCATAAGATCTGGTGTCTTTAGTTTAATTAGTAACTGCTGTTTTTGAAGAACAATTAAATGTGATTCAGACTCAAATGTAAAGTTGTCTCTGTGGTTGATGACGGTGTTTCCCATCGTTACAAACTGCTTCCTAAACTAAACGTGATGTAAAAACACTCAAACTGACCGCTTTCATGTATTATACATTATATCATTATCATGTGTGTGTATGTGTCCACTGTATTTCTGAAATATTGTTACTGATATTGTGTGTAAGCAGCATTTTAATGTTGCTGGTAGACGTGCTGGTTTCAGCTACTTAATGCATCTATAGAAATATGTTCAGGTTTCGACTGCAGCTGTTGAGTGAACAAACGTCTAAAACAGCAGAAAACGGGAATATTTAAGTGCAAGTATAAAACACCTGAGTAAATGTACTCATTTATCACTCATTTAAAGGACCAGTTCACATGTTTCCAGTGTGTTAAAGCATCAGTCGGGTGTCCATATGAACAGTGACTGTAATCATTGCTCCTGTTCATACTGGCTGTTCAAAGATCTGCTTCAAATGTGCTTTCAGTGTCAGTGATGGAGGTTAAAATCCACAGTGTGTCCACACAGTCATTTAAAGTAGATGTGAAGCTTCTCTGAGGCTTCATCAGTGTGAGTTAGTCATATCAAGTGGATATCTGACACATTTACAGTCTGTTTAGCATCAAATTCCCTCTTTGTGTTTCCCTGTTGAGCTGTGGTGGAAGTATAGGAACAAAAAGAGGGACTTTGGCTCTAAAAACACTGTAACGTTGAAACATATCTGCTGGATTTGATTTGGATGCTGATAAATTATAAAAGTACTGAAATAAACCAACAAGATGTAACTTTATAACTGCTGAAAGACAGATGGAGCCAGAAAACATCATTTATTTGACATTATGAAAATAATCTATAATTTGTGTTTATTATTATTGTTTATTTCAATATCTTCAGTGTCCACTTATTATACACAAACCTAAACACATCGCATATACAGTATAAAAACACCTTTATATACATGCAGCTGTAGGCAGAAAGCTAAACGTTGATCTGAAGAGTTTACCTTCCACTAATCATTACTTTCATTGATGAACCTGTTGATTATTTTCAATTTATTTGATTAAACTTTATTGTCAACCAACAATTCATAACAAAAACATTTAAAGGAAGAAAACGCAGAAAAACGGCTCCAAACAATTTCAGGATTATTAAAATAGCTGCTAATTAATTTCCTGTTGGTCAACTAATTAATCATTGCTGCTCCAGTTCTAATAAGCTGTATCAGGCCCCTGTTTTCCTCCCACATGCTGCAACCTGCAGGAGAGAAACAGGATCACTGTTAATATGACTCATACAGCATCTAGATTAACAGCAGCAGCGCTCTTCTTCTCTTTCTGTTGCTTTTCAGTATGTCTGTAAGGCCGTGTGGCGCTGTCTAAAAGAAAAGCCATTACAGTTGGGTTAAACCTTCACACATGGGTGAGAGTGCATGCTTTGGCACCTGACGTCTCTGTATTTCACATGATAGACACTCTATTAAAGCGGGGGCTCCCGTAATGGACTATGCATCAGTTCAGGTAATGGTTGTCAGCTTGAGTGCCCAAGAGGAAGAGTGGAGAATTCCATTAGAAACCTGATAGTTACTAAATCAGTCATTCCTCTCTATCCGGCCGCCTCTTCAGACCAATTACTACAGCTTCATACAGGTTTCAACAATGAAAAGAGACCTAGTCCTTGGACTGGCTTCTGCCTGCTGGACTGCAGTGACATCCTGCAGTGATTCTCACTCAAATATATGACGGCTGCTGTGGCTGTAAATCAGAGAGCCGGGGCTGTAAATGGCCTCATATGATGGAACATGTTTTTCTCCATAATGCCCATTTGTGAGAGCCGCTTAAATATTTATTCTGGGATGAAGACGCATTTATAGCAGCAGAGCATTCAAGACGCCATGCCAGCTTATTTTCTGTCCCCCAATCAGTTGGGAGTGTTTTATGGTTATTTTATGTATATTTTATTATATTATATCAAACTGACTGAAGAACAGTAGAGGAGTTAAATCCTAAATACAGCAGTAGATACCTGACCAACCCACCAAGCCTGCAGAATAATAATAATAATAATAATAATAATAATAATAACAATAATAATATTAATAATAAGGATGATGGGGATAAAAAGAAAAGCAATAAAAATCTGTTGTTCCCAGATTGTTTTAACAAATTCTCATCAGCCATATTTCAACTGAGTAAAATACATTTTTACCCAAACCAGGCGTGCTGGAGTAAAACAGGGCTGCCACTGAAAATTATTTTAATAATTGATGATCTGCTGATCATTTTCTCAATTAATCAATGAATAGTTTTCTCCATAAATTTCAGAAAATAGTGAAAATATCTCAGAATCAAGAAACTCATTATTATCATCATATTTGAGAAGCTGAAACCAGCAAATTTGAACATAAATTTAAATAAATTAAATAATAAATTATTATTTGATTATCAGATTCAATTGACTAATTGACTAATCGTTGCAGCTTTGGAGTGAACTGTTCGGTGTTTTGTTCATGCACACTAAATGACGTGTAAAGCTGCTGCTTCACTGAGGCCCAGTCTGATAGAGGCCCAACTCATTCCCTCCCTGACAGGTGTAAGATTAACTTAGTTAGGTGCAGAGCTGCTCATGCGCTGCAAATTAAATTAATGGAACAAATTTCCCTCCTAATTAAGATGAAAATACGTGTCAGTTGTAACCTTGCTGAGCACTAATTATGTACAAATGATTTATCATCTGTTTCGTCCTGAATAGCAATGGGCTCACCTCTCCGATAGCTCTGGATGGCTGTTAAGAGATGGCCCCTGATTAACTGTGACAGGTTGTGCTGCGGAGAAGCTGCACGTCGCCGGGCCAGCCAATGAGAGGCGGCCTGAGCTCAGTCTCTCCTCCCTTCCATTAACCTACATCGAGTGTGCAGCTGAGCATCACTGTGTCTCGGCTCTCCTTCTTGTTTCTCTCCTCTGAATGAAAATAAAGTACTTTCAGAGGAGGAGAGGTGTGGGCTGTGTGTGAGTGATGCAGGCCGGTGGAAGGTAAAAGTCTGATGAATCCCACATCCTGTGTATTGAGACTGGATTAGTCTCTCAAATCAAACAACAAGTTGAATAATGCAGAATACAGTCAAGCAGGACAGTAAGATAATTGCTTCAAAATGCCTTCAGAGAGGAGGAGCTGGTACCAGCCTGAGGCCAGCAGGTGGTGCAATAGGTTAAGCCTGCCAAAGGAATATCGAACAATAAACCGGCCTTCATCTTATTTTCTGCTGCCTTGCATGTACAGATATATTTCAATGGGCAGCAGCTCTGATTAGCATTAGAATCAGAGTCCCTTGTGATGCTGAGGACACACCGGCCGATCTGTAATCATTGTTCAGCAGGCGTGCTCACAGGGGATACAGCACTGCTTTGTCATTATCATTCAATATGCCACACACATGTTGGCAGAGCAACGGGGCATTTGCATTTCTTTCTCATAGTGCTAAGAACGTGTACAGACAATAATGTGTTTGTGAAGATGCATTTTCTCCCTCACTGCTGCTGGAAACACAACAAACATTTTCTCCTGCAACACTGTCTGTGTGTTGTTATGTACAGGTGTCAGCTCCAGCCATTAGGGATCATTTGACTTTCTATTGTGATATGGGTTTATGTAACTGAGGCCTACTGTTGCCACAGTTCACTGGTTGGATGTTTCATTGTTGTGAATGAGGTACCTGCTGCTGGAGACATGGCAGAGCTCTGCTTAGTGCAGACGCAGAGGGAATAAAACCCTCCGCTCTAACAGACAATGTAGGAAGGAATCAGAAATCATTTGTGACCCTGACTCTGACCTCTCTAAGATGGTTTAAAACTAAATCTCACTCCTAAAAATGTTTTGCATTTTCTGCTGTTTCTTTTATGTTCATCTTCTAACTGCATGTGCTGTTCAGTATATCCCTCAAATTAAACGTTTGCTTCTGCGCTCTGTTCATCCCACATGCTGCAACACAAGAGCAGCAGCCATTTTCTTTTGTTGCTCTCACACACCCTTTTTTTTTTTTTTTTTTTGCCATTTTCTGCCTGCTTGCAGCGAGAGAATCGACAAACAGCGTCTCCCACATCGTGGCTGTCTGGGGATTGGAGGACAAGGCAGGGAGGGAGGGTGTTAGAGGTTAATTATAGACAACAGAGAGGTCACAGGGCCTATTATTTTGCAGCCGGGACCTGCAACGGTCCAATGGAGATGACATTTACGATCAGGGCCTGGCCCCACCCCTCCATCACCGTCCACAGCCACCACCCACCCCGCACACGCCATCACTCACTTTATACTGGTGTGATAATGAAAAGGCCCTTAGCATTTGGCACAGGCAGTATGATGAATTGTATCCCTGGCTTTTCTCTCGCTGCGTCAGGGGGCCTCCAAGTAGCCCTTGACAACTAATTGAAAGCCCCCATACCCTCCTCTTGCCTACCAGACTTCCTTTATCGCTCTAATTATTGGGGTTAAGTGAGTCTCTCGTGGGACGAGTACAACCCGAGTCATCTTATTAGATAAAAAATAAATAGCAAAAGCATAAATAATCAGATTCTCCCAGATGCAGACTCGAACTCACAGTGTTGTTCACAATAAAAAGGTCTTTTTCAGATTCAGATTTACTTGATTTGTCATTTAAGTCATATTTCATGCACTTGGCAGAATAACTATGTCTTCATCATCGTGTTATCTGTGACTTCTAAAGTGCTGAAACAAGTGGACATGGCAGCATTTTACCAGATATGTCACACTATTTTAAATCTTCCTATTTATCATTTATAATCAGTATTTAATCAGTTACTAAATGCTGAATTACACAGTATAATGTAGTTACATTTTAGGTGTTGATTAATGTACATTATTTATTATTATTACAGCTGTGTTTTACTATATTAATATCTGTTTGAACAGCAGCCTCCACATATGGCTATAACTACATTATTGAGACATTATAGCATTATAAACCATTTATCAATTGTCTATGTATTGATTATAAATGGGGAACTTTAATATTTAAAACAAACACTTTACTTTATATTTTTATGACCATCAACAAATCCAATGAAAAGACTCAAACCCAACAATGAAATGATTTAATAATAAATATTGATATAAGTAGTGATATATCTTATTTCTGTGTGCCGTAGACCTCTGTTAAAAACATGTGAGTCACACGGCTGAACACGTAACGTCTGAACACACACACACACACACACACACACTGTCCTGCTGCCAGAAACACCAAACCTGGATTCATCCACCACTGAAAATAGTCCCCAACAAATTCACTATTTAACCGTGTTTCAGTGACATTTGTTAACATCTGTGGTGCTCAGCTTTTTTCAGGAAATTACTGAGTCTTTTTAAAAAGTGAAATCATTTATTTGTGAGCTGTTTTTAAAGTAGGAACCGAGTGAACCAGAACATTTGTTGGCTACAGTAAAATACCAACCGTGTCTTTTAAACCTCAGTTATCCTTCTTATACATTTACTACAGTTTATCCTTTTTGTGGTAATATCTTTTTTATTCATCCTCTTTTTATCATTGTGAATTCATCAGTATAGTTATTTTTGTTTTTTAATACTCTCACACATAAGACGTTTTTGATCAGTCACCAGCCAAACTCTGCAAAACCTTCTGAGTATTAATTAAAATCACAAAACTTCCACTAGATCATTTAACAGATAATTACATTATCCTCCTACAGGTGATATTTATAGTCTTATAAATTGAGCTACTTTCATTTTCATTTATTTTATTTGCGTCAAATAGTCACATTAAAAAAAGTCAGAATCAACTTTAAAATGTGCAAATGTAGAATGTAAACTCATTATATATCCAACAAATACTGACATTTTGTGATCCAGTGCATGAAAACTACAGTAAACAACGATAAAGTTGACTCAGAGCTGCGGTGGAATAGGAGAGCATGGAGAGTCTGTTCATGTTCAAACCATTGTGTAGCCAGATATAATCCCTGAAACCCCATCATGAGCAGCGGACCTCAGTATGATGAATAAGAAATGGAGGATTAAGAGTTATCCACTCCACAGTGTGACTTTCTCACCATCTGTGTAAACCTATTAAACCACAAGAGCAAATCAAATATGACGATGTGTGTGTGTGTGTGTGTGCATGCGGGGTAAATCTAGTACTTTCTACATGTCAGAGGTACATCTAGTACTTTCTACATGTCAGAGGTAAATCTAGTACTTTCTACATGTCAGAGGTACATCTAGTACTTTCTACATGTCAGAGGTACATCTAGTACTTTCTACATGTCAGAGGTAAATCTAGTACTTTCTACATGTCAGAGGTACATCTAGTACTTTCTACATGTCAGAGGTAAATCTAGTACTTTCTACATGTCAGAGGTACATCTAGTACTTTGTACTCCACTACATTTATCTGACAGCTTTAGTTACTGTTCAGATGCAGATTTGACTCAATGGATAATATAAGAAGCTTTTAAAATCCAACACATTGTTAAAGATACAATACTTATGTAATTATGTACTTTTACTGCAATACTTTAACTACATCAATTGAGTATTTTTATAGTGCTGTATTGGTACTTTATTTAAGTAATATATCTGAGTACTTGCTCCACCACTACACCACTACTGCTATTATCCAGTAATCATGGATAATACGTCCATGGATCCAATCCATGCACTGTGAGCTCTAATCACGTGATACGTCAAGCTTTGTGTGACGCGCTTACGTCACCCCAACAACCGGAAGTAGTCGGAGTCGAGTGACAGACGGCTAATTAATATATTCCTGTTTTCTAGGCGAGTATGTGAATGTCATATGAAATGAATAATCACATCCGTGGACGGTCTGTGTCACCATGAGGTAAGATTAACTATTAAACTGCTCTAGTGTGCTGCGACGCGCACACGTTTGCGACAAATGCAGTTTAACGCTAGCTAGCTGTTTAGCTATCACATATAACCAGTCTGACGCTAAATGATCATGTCCACTAGCGACAAAACGACTTAATATCTTTTACAGTTTATTTGAGATGTTTTTATTCCTTCTTAAAACATATTTATCAGCACCAACTGTGTAAAGACGTGCTAATGTTGTTGACGCTGCTTAATGATTAGCTGTTAGGCTAAAATTAGTAGCTAAGTTATTGATGTACAGTACAGCTTTCAACGAGCATACAGACTCAGCGCGAGCCTCTCATGTATTATCACTGCACGAGAGCTTTAAAGCAACTGAATGCAATTAGTTATCTAACACTACGTCATCATTAATTCACTGAAGTATAAACTGTCTGTTGTCTAAAGGTGAAGCAGGTAGTGAGCACCAGTGTTTAGTTTAGAAACAGTCTCATGTTCACGTGGTCAACGACAGATTTCTAGATGGGCCGCGTTACTTCAAACTCTGAAACACTGGAAGTCAGTGCAGAGACCTGCTGTGAGGCGTTCAGGTGTCTTGGTCTTTGTTGGGTACTTTGAGGCTTTCAGGTGTAAAGTAGAAATGCCAGAATTTAAAAGTTTACATTCAGAATGTTACTTAAGTAAAACTACTAGTCATGTTGTCAGCAAAATACACTTAAAGTATCAAAAGTAAGTACTCATTATGCAAAATGGCCTGATTTCAAGTATTACACTTGTCATTCGTGTGTGTGTGTGTGTGTGTGTGTGTATATTACCAGGATGGATTTTGCTGAGTTCTTGCCTGTCTGTGTTTTTCAGCCTAGTTTGGGATGTCAGAGAACAACACTGAAGTCACCACACAGTGTTGGATATTTTCCTGACCTGGGCTTACGGATGTCCCTCACACTGACAGCCATGAGCGACAGCACAGTGAGCGGCGGCCAGCAGCGGTCGGGCTCTGGCGAGACGCTGCAGCCTTCCCGCGGCCCCTACATCTCAGTCATCACCAACAGGTTAGCTCAATAGCTAGGATACATACATATATATATATATATGTATACAGGAAACATATGTGCCCTCAAACTATGAAAACACACTTCAGTTTTAATTTTGATGTCTCTGCTGCCCAGTCATCCTCCATCTATATTGAGTCAGTCTATAAAACTCTCTTTGCTCTGTATTGTAGAACCACCAACCTGCTGATCCGAGGGGCCATGCTGTTCTCTGTGGGCGTCTTTCTGGCCCTGGTGCTGAACCTACTTCAGGTGCAGAGAAACGTCACTCTCTTCCCTCCGGACGTCATCAGCAGCATCTTCTCCTCAGCCTGGTGGGTGCCGCCCTGCTGTGGCACCGCCTCAGGTACGTCCTGTTCTGTTTTCTTCTTATCTGTTTAGGAAAGATGAAGGAAAGCAGAGATGGCGTTTGACCCTCTGCTGAGACAAATTCTTTTATACAACTCAGATTCTTTGTTCCAGCAGTCGACGTTTAAATGTAATCAAGACAAAATTTTTATCTGTGACCCTGCAGTATTTCTGCTGCCATCGTCAGAAAAACAGGTTACAGAACCATCAGAAGCTACTGAAGGCTGAACTGGACTTCCTAAAAAAGGCCTGAGTGTGTGTTAAAACAGCAGTCATGTGTTCATGAAAGAGTGAAGTCATTATACCTTCGATTCAAATAACAGACAGATATGCAAGACGTGTGGACAGAACAAAAGAGCAGAAAGACAGGATGCTGGCGTTGTATGTTACATATGGGATATCATAAGATATAATAAGATCACAATCTTTAGTATTTAACATGATTAATTTAATTAAATGAATTGATATGAACTGCAGAAAGTTAAAGCATATTATACACAACAGTATGCAGCTCACTGGAAAAAAAGAGGGATATGTGGACCATGCAGGTGTATCACACACACACACACACACACACACACACACACACAGAGGCTTATATTAATGCACTACATGCCCAGCAGGCTCCAGCAGCCAGCGTTATTGAATTGTGGTCCCCTGGGTTTGAAGCTGTCGGCTCCCAGGAGGCTCAGCAGCCCAAGGCTCTTCCTCCCAGAACACACCAGTCAGATATATCACAACCGCTGCTGAAATTTAGTCTAATGAACCGACCAGAAATTAAATTTGAATGTCTTAACATTGTTTAAATTTCAGCTGCTTTTAAAGCTGCCATCAGAAGAAGAAGGATGCTGTCTGAATTCCACCCAACACATATGTTTCCTCTTGTTCTCTGCTCTCTGCTTATTTCCTCTCTTTTTGATCTCCTGTCAGCAATGATCGGTCTGCTGTACCCGTGCATCGACAGCCGCTTGGGTGAGCCACACAAGTTTAAACGTGAATGGTCCAGTGTCATGCGCTGCGTGGCTGTGTTTGTGGGCATCAACCATGCCAGTGCTGTATCCTTAAAGCTCTGTTGTTGTTTTTAATATTATGTGACACTCCAGTAATAATTACAGCTGTTTTTTCCTTCTGTTTTGTGGGGAAGTATGACTCCAGCGTGCTTTCATTCTCACGATTTGCTGAACTAGGTAAAAGGTCGAGCTGTAGGTGTATCTCACAGCTGAGTAAATACAGTTTGGAGCCGTCAGTCACTGATTGTCAGGTCCTTGACTCTGCCGCTGACAGAAAGTGGACTTTGCCAACAATGTGCAGCTGTCTCTGACTCTGGCGGCGCTCTCCATCGGTCTGTGGTGGACATTTGACCGCTCCCGCAGCGGCTTTGGCCTGGGAGTCAGCATCGCCCTGCTGGCAACGCTGGCCACTCAACTCCTGGTATACAATGGAGTCTTTCAGTAAGTTCATATTGCATATCGTTTTGTATAGTGATGCAGAGTGGAAGAAGAAGAAGAGACAGCGGGTGATGTGAGGAGGAAACTGAATAAAATGTATAACAGAGTAACTAAGAATATATTAAGATCTCCGGCCTGGTACACCGAGGCTACCGAACCCATAACCCTCAAACCACAGCCGTGGAGCAGCTTGTAAAAACATTTCCTTTGTTGTGAATCCCTTGTTTTAGATACGTTTCAGATCAGCGTGAGACAGTTGAAAGTTAAGTGTTTGCTGTAATCTCTGCACAGGTATACCTGTCCAGACTTCCTGTACATTCGCTCCTGGTTACCTTGCATCTTCTTTGCCGGGGTGATAACTATAGGAAATATCGGACGGCAGCTAGCCTTGGTAAGATATTGGATTGTTTTAGTAAACCCTCTTTGCCAAAACTTTGTTGCAGGTTTTTAAAAGCTGTGTTTCAACAGTTTTTCTTGTGTTTTTTTGTCAGTATGAATGCAAATTCATTCAGGAAAAGACTCATCAGGACTGAGGCTGCAGATGACTGAAGCTGGAGGCGGGTTCACAGCACCTCAGCATGCTGAGGCAGGCCAGTCAAAGTACCGAGCTCCTGATTAGCCGGACATGACAGTATTTTTTATTGACTCTCTTCGGAGCTCAGGGCAGCAGCTGGATACACTGGGGAACAGCGAGAGCGGACTTTGTTGTGTTTCTTCTTTGGTGCAGTTTATCTATATACCTGGAAAAGGGATTAGCAGCGAAGCATCTATCGCTCTTCAGACCAGCTCGGATGCTCCATTGTGCCAAACGCAGTCACACAGGAGATCAGCTTTAAAGTCTGCTCTTATCTCCTGACTCTCTCTCATCCTTCATGTATCAGTGGAGAATACACCACCAAGTTAACTTATATCTACACAGATATGTGCATCTTTTATTATATATACATAATCTTCTATCAACACTTTGATTTTCTTGATAACAGATTGATGACGTGAATTACCAGCCATGCAAGCCCTGTCGGATCCAAAGAATGGAAGGATTCATGAAAGGAGAGAGCTTATAAAACTCCTTAATTTAGGACCATTTATGTTTTTATATATTGTCTTATTTCTGGGAACAACAGGTGTCCAAAATGTGTCTGTAGCCTTTTCAGTACTTGTGTAAAAATGGGTGAAAAGCAGCAGGACCCCCCCCCCCCCCCCCCCCCCCAACCTAAAGTGCATCATCAACAGCTCTGCCAGGAATCCTACTTTTACTTTTGTTGACATTTTGTTGCCGATAGCGATAGCTCGTGTTTATGCTGTGAAATATCACAGTCAATGTTCATCAAACATTCAGAAATCATCTGTCAGGCCCATGAAGTGAACAAAATGAACCTTTGAATCTTATATCATAATGCAGCTTTATTATGAGTCCATCCTCACGTGATTGTTTGTTTGTTTGTTTGTTTGTTTTCCCCTTTGTTTACGTTCTCTTTTTTTTCTCTGAACATTGTTTTTGTCAAATATTTTTCCTCTGAGCAAATTAGGAAAATTAACTATTAAGATGTAAAAAGAGAAATATTGCAACACCACCAACCACTACAACCTTAATAATGAACATAAAGTAGAATTATCACATTATACAAGTCCACCATTCAGCATAACATCAGTATATGGATATTTAATGAATGATTTATAACATTATAATATTAGCAGGTATAACTAACTCCTCTTGTAAACACCATAAACGGATAACAAATGGCAATATAGTAAAACAGCTGTAATAATATGAAATGTGTCTTCATAGGTTATACTTACTATACATTAATGAACACGTATGTGTTATAAATCATGTATGAACTCTTCATATACTGATCGGGGGACTTTCCTGGCAGCTGTTGTGTTGGGTTGTGTTGGTCGATTATACAGGTGGCACAGGTTTACACTCTGAAAATAACAGAAAAGGGAAAAAAGTATCTGTAAAAGTTTGGGCACCCTGCAGAGTTTATAGCATGCACCACCTGACGGCGTCATGGATTAGTCACAGTCATCGTCTGGAAGAGCAGCTGATGTCAGTCTCAAGGTTGTAAATGCACCGACTCGTCTGACTTTGACCCAACAACCAGCACAACGGCTTCTTCTAAGCAGCAGAAACTACAAGAAGACAGCAAAGTGTTTTCAGATGCTAATATCCTCTGTTCAGTGGAAGGTAAAGCACCATCTGGAAGACCAAGAAACATCAGACAACACCTCGCAGTCAAAACCCACGTTTGACTGCACGAACCTCCAAACCACAAAAAAAAAAATCAGCATTTGTAGTTTGCAGATGAACATATAGACAAGCTTGGTGCATTTTGGAAACAGGTTCTGTGGACCGATGAGGTTAAAATAGAAAGGAGCAAAGGAGAAAACCTCCGTCCAGCTGGTAATCATAAAGGTTGAATCAGTCATGCTTTAGGCTTGTGTTGCAGCCGGTGGCCCGGGAAACATTTCACCAGTAGAAGGAGAAATGCATTCAATAATAAATATTTTAGTAAATTTTGGACGCTAACTTCATCTGTGAGAAAAGCTGAAGGTAAAGAAGAGAGGATTATGATCCTAAACACACCTCAACATCCACGCTGGATTACATCAAGAGGTGTAAACTGAAGCTTTTGCTCCTCAACATAATTATAAATCTATGGATTGACCTTAAAAGAGCAGCATAAGGTATTAACTCTGCAGATGCCATTATTGTGCTTTCTGTTATTTTTAAAGTGTAAATCATGGAAATAAAACCCAACTCCTTTTTTTGACATATTATAAGAATGTCTCATCTGTAATTTGATGCCTTTTGGAGACTTTTCCATCTTTCATCTTTGGCTTCTTTATGCACAATAATACAAATTATGACCAGGGATGTCCAAACATTGGACTGGTGGTTTATAATGGTTTATGGTTATGAGCCGTGTTCGCTCTGGGTCTGTACGTTACTGTTGACATGAAGGACATCTTCATTTACAGTGTTTAAAGTCTTTAAAGAAAACGGATCATTTATGGGATGTTTCAATCACAATTTCTTTGGTATAATAAGAGTTTAAAACTGAATAGTAAAAACAGTGTTTTTTTGTGATATTTCATTAGACGGTTTGGAAACGTTAGAAAGAAACCTTTTAATGCATCTTTTTTTTTAAATAAGAGAAATTGTTGTCCCTTTAGGATGACTTGTGTTGTGGTTAAACAGATTTAATGGACCCACCTCTGAAACCTGAACATGTCTGATTTGGTGTAATAAAAGAAATGGCTTTTGGTAAGTGCCTCTCTCTGTGTGTGTGTGTGTGTGTGTGTGAGTGAGTGTGTGTGTGTGTGTGTGAGTGTGTGTGTGTGTGTGTGAGTGTGTGAGTGTGTGTGTGTGTGTGTGAGTGTGTGTGTGAGTGTGTGTGTGTGTGAGTGTGTGTGTGTCTGTGAGTGTGTGTGTGTGTGAGTGTGTGTGTGTGTGTGAGTGTGTGAGTGTGTGTGTGTGTGTGTGAGTGTGAGTGTGTGTGAGTGTGTGTGTGTGAGTGAGTGTGTGTGTGTGAGTGTGTGTGTGTGTGTGATGGTGGGAGATGTGAGTGTGTGTGTGTGAGTGTGTGTGTGTGTGATGGTGGGAGATGTGAGTGTGAGTGAGTGTGTGTGTGTGTGATGGTGGGAGATGTGTGTGTGAGTGTGTGTGTGTGTGTGTGTGTGTGTGTGTGAGTGAGTGTGTGTGTGTGAGTGAGTGTGTGTGTGTGAGTGAGTGTGTGTGTGTGAGTGTGTGTGTGTGTGATGGTGGGAGATGTGAGCTGCACAAGCGTAACGTTGTTTCCCTGTTGATCTGTGGTGGAAGTATAGGAACATAAAGAGCGACTTTGGCTCTAAAACACTGTAACGTTGAAACATATCTGCTGGATTTGAAGCTTCAGATCAGCTTCACATCAACTTCTTCCATTATGAACCTTTGCCTTGAATATATTTTATAGTTTTTACAGTTATAATATGTGGATGGAGTGTAAAACCTATTTAAAGCTCCATCTATAATGAATTGGCATATCTGACACAAACTGTAGCAGCATTGCACACATCAACTGGTACAGTGTTCATTGCTAATGTGGATTAATGTGTCCTGTCTTTAGTGGCTCCCACAGACAGCAGCTCTTACAGACAAAAGTAATTAAGATGAATAATCAGGATTTAAAGAGTCTTTGTTTGTGTGATTGCTGAATTCCAGGATAAGGACACAGCTTCTCTCTGGTTTACATGAGTGTATGAAGCAATTTGCTACGTGAATGTTATTGTTCAAGGCTAACTAGCTAGTAAAACAATAGGCGTGATGTGTCATAGCTGTAAGTGCTGCTCCGAAGAACTAAACTCCCCGCCGCTAATGAATTCATTAATCTCTCTATTTATTCCTGACAAGCAATTATCTCCTCTCACAGAATGAGGGTCAGGACGCAAGGTTGAGAGCTGAGGAGGAAGCACTCGATGCTTCCTGCACACACCTGGGACCACTTATGGTTTTTATTTTGTATAATCCTGCACCTGTAAAATATCCTAAAACTTAAAGTTAATCACTAACATTAGACCTTTACCAGCCGTCCAATGTACATACAGCGATGTTTCTCAATAAAATGTTCAGTGTAGCAGCAGTTTAATAAAATTCAACCTGGATTTTAACATTTAAACACTTTTTCTGGCTGCAAAGAGAATCCAACTAGATTTCCATTTTTACAAGCTCATTTTTATAAAAGTGCTGCTGGCTTGTGTCAGCCTGCCGCCCCTCTGACACCCCGTGTAAAACTTGCTCCGCCCGCCTCTGCTGCTGGAACTCATAAAGTTTGACCTTGCTCTCACTTATGTGTTTTTCACACATAGCAGGGCACAAAACCTATAAAAGACGCGCAGTAATGGCTGAAGACAGGCCGAATGCAATGAAATAGGTGTTAGCGGGGAACCACAGTGCTCCATCTCAGGCTCGTCTCTGAGGGATGACCGTCTAAACTGGAATAAAACCCTGTTAAACGGTGTCACAACATGAATCACCGCCCCACGAGACATCCATCACTGCTTAAAGGGTGACCACAAATGATCTGTGAACCACTAGATATTGATTACTCGTGTGCTGCAGGTGTCAGCTTTAATGTTGCAGCGGCTTGATAGTGTCGCCTCTGACAGCCGCTGCCTTAACTCTCCTCTGATAGATTTTAATGGTGAAATATTGATTTCTTTCTGGCCAAGGTCTGCCAGCAAGGGCCAGATCATTTGTTGGGGTAATGCAGGACACTCTGTGCCCTGGTCCCAATCAATCATTTTGACAGGGAGCACCAAAGAGAAAGGAAGGAAGGGGAAAAAATCAGACCTGGTGAGGCTACAGCAGATACATCCACAATCAGGACTTGCAGGTCTGCAGAACAGATATCTCCAACACCGGCTGCAGGTAATATGAATACTAATGATGTGTTTATTGAGTGGGGATGCTCAGAAAATCACAGCTGACGGGATAACAGTCAGAGTGCCTTGAGCAGGCAATGAGGATCTTGAAGAGAGGGTCTATATTTTATTTAAGCGTCTCTCTGCTGAGGCTGGGGAGAGAGACTCAGGTAATGTGTTGTGTTACAACTCAGTGGTCGTTCCCCCCAGCCGGAGCGATAACAGACTTGCTAATGGGAAGCCATCAATCACAATCAGCCACTTATTCTACCGGTGTCTCCACTCTCCTCTCCTCTGTACGAGGGAGCTGGAATAGAGGTAATAATGGAGTTTTGTGGCTTAGCTGCTGCAGCAGCCGCGTGTCATGGAGTCATATTTCTAGCCAAAGCAATAGATGCTTTGCGATGTCAGCATGTCTTTTAATAAGAGAGCCACAAAATGGCCATGAGAAGCGGTTAAAGCCTGGAAGAGGCCTTGGTCCGCTGGGGGAGAGAAGAATTAATGCCAAGTTGGTCTCAGGTGGGATGAGTGTGTTGTGTGTTTGGTGCCAAAAGCAGCTAATTGGTTTTTCATTACACTCTGTTCAGTCTACTGTTACATCCACAGAGCACAGACTGCAGACAAAGGACAAACCAATGAGCGGATAAACAGACGAGCAGGAGCGCAATCAGGGGGCTTAATGCCATTTGAAGTATATTTGATCATTTTACGGTTTTCAAGTTGCACCACAGACTTCCACATAAACACAACTGGATCATTTATAGGTTGTCGTCTCTTCTCAGACAGACCTGAGTCAACCAGGTAAAAAGTCTCACTGAGCAGCATAAACAAACACAAACAACATAAACCTGTGAACACAACATCCAGTTAAGATGCATTAACAGATACACATTTTCAAAACTAGCAACCACTCAGATCAAGAGCTGTATATATATGTATATATATGTATATATGCATATGTCCTTGAGGGCAGTTAGCCTCCTCAAAGCTTACATTGTTATTATAGGTGTTAGCATAATGCTGCTGCAGGCGGCTAGTTCCTGTTTACTTTTGTTTTATCACATGCTATGACGCTTGTCTTCCTGCTTAAACATAGGATAAAATATTCATTTTTCTGCTGAGAAATGCAATTAGAGTTACATAATATACATACATATGTCCTCATTATCATCAATATACCAAACGTCTCAACAACAAATCTATCTCTCATTCACAAATACCTCATCAGTCATTGATAAATGGGTGATTAATCCTGAATGGAGCTTGCAGAGAGTTTGTGTTCATTAGATTTTAAAGATGTTTTATGGAGAAAAACCTTATATTCTTATTATAATTATAATTATTTTATTATTATTATTATTATTATTATTTTATTTTTATTATTAATATTATTATTATTATTTTATTTTATTATTATATTATATTATATTATTTTATTATTATTATATTATTATTTTATTATTATTATTATTATTATGGTCCTATTTTGCCTAAAACAGGAAAACATAACTGGCATCATGAATTCAACGGATGTTACTGATTTTTTTAATTTTCTAAATAAATGTGGCTTTATTTACACTCACCGTCCAAAATAAAGTATCAGCTGCACAACAACATATTAATATTTCTATTTCTCAAGCTAAAGAAAAATGTTGTTACTGATTTGACCAGAACAGCATGTACATATTTAAATGTACATATTTAACTGTGAGAATACACACATCACAAAGTATGTTTTATACTTGAAGTTTAGTATTCAGTATTAAAAATAGTCTACAGATATAACAATAATAAATATAAATTATTAATATAAATACATCATAAATATAATATCTATATATATAAAATATAAATCATGTGGAAGTCAGGTTATCTTTCATGAATACGTCATTCTGTCATCATTTGTATTAAACTGTCTGTACGTTTATATACCATAAATAAAAAGAAAAGATGCGTTATGATGTGAGGAAAGAAGACAGTGTTGGTTTTATTCATTTTGTTAAAGAACTTCAGCGTTTAAAATGAACAAAAAAACAATAAAGACATGATGCTTTTGGCTCTTCCTGCAGGTTATTTCACTTTAATTAATCCACCATCATTTATAACAGACTTCAGTTATGATGCTTCTGCAGCTGAAGATGTTTTGGAGAAACAAGGCTCCACTCAGTGTCCTGCTGACATGAGTGTGGACGACCAGAAGGGGGCACTACACCACACTTCTCAGCCTCCAGCAGCCTCACTGTTGACAGCCTGACTGGAATGGATGAAGCGACACAGTGATGGAGTTACAGCGGATACAATATTGACCTGTAAACAGGGAGTTCTGCTGCAAATGCAAATATAATCATGTGCTGTAGACACACACACACACACACACACACACACACACACAGCTTCCCTCGGGACATCAAGTGGAGGTTAAAGACTTGTAACCGGACTAATGGCCGACTTCCGCCTCGCATTGTTCAGTCGTCTTCAGGCTGTCTGCGTGGAACATGTATGTCAATCAAAGGGGTGGCTGCATGTGGCACCATGTTCCCATGGCAACCTGGTAGCTGTGGAGCAAATGTGGCTAGACAGGGGCCCCGACCCCGGAAACCCAAATGCACCAGGGGCCCCCTGAGAGGTGTCTGCCGTCCAAACACAAGGATTTAACATTCAGCTTTTTTTACTCTTTCTATTTCTACATGATTTGTCAGTAAACATTACAAAACAAAAAGGAAAAATGTGTTTCTTTTTTATCTAAATGCACATAAGCAACTTCTACTTTAGATGGCAGAGAGTCACGCACATCAAAGTGAAGACTTTGTGTGGGGGAACAATGGTCCGGTCACACATGACGGGCCGTGTTTTCTGGTCTAGTCCCTGAATCTCCCACAGGCCGGGACACAAACACGGGTCAAGACCGATGTCAGCAGAGCCAGGCTCGACATCTGTGAATAAATGAGTTAGATCAAAATAAAAAATAGAAAATAGTATGTAGGAGACAGACAGCTCTAAGTCATCATCCACAACGTGTCTTTCATTAAGACGCTCGTCACTACAGCACAAAGGAGGAGTGTGCTCCTCCTCAGGCTCACAGTCAGTCAGTGTGTGATCACATATGGCGTTGTCATCATACAGTGATTTCCTGCTCTGACACAAACGCCGCAGCCTCTCGGTCATGGAGGTCAAACCGAGTTTTCTCAGAGAGCGTCTGAAGATTCGAAGGCACTGTCACGGTTCCCTTGGTGATTTGGACTCCCCTCCTCCTCTTTCATCTCCTCCTCCTCCTACTCTACCTCCTCTACCTCCTCCTCTTTCATCTCCTCCTCTTCCTCCTCCTCTTCCTCCTCCTCCTCCTCCTCTTCCTCCTCCTCCTCTATCTCTTCTTCCTCCTCCTCCTCCTCTTTTTCCTCCTCCTCCTCCTCCTCTATCTCTTCCTCCTCCTCCTCTTCCTCCTCCTCCTCTATCTCTTCTTCCTCTTCTTCCTCCTCTTCCTCCTCCTCCTCCTCCTCTATCTCTTCTTCCTCCTCCTCCTCCTCCTCTACCTCCTCTTCTTCCTCCTCCTCCTCTTCCTCCTCCTCCTCCTCTACCTCCTCCTCCTCCTCCTCCTCTACCTCCTCCTCCTCCTCCTCCTCTACCTCCTCCTCTTCCTCTTCCTCCTCCTCCTCTGAAATGTTTATATTTCACTTCTGTTGTTTTCAGGCTTTTTTTTGAGCTTCTATAAAATCATGACTTTGGTATTTTTTCTAGAATTTGAGGGAATTGAATTATACAATTAAAATATCTAAAAACAAGCACATAGCGAGTATTTTGCAGTATTTCTAGACAGTTTGATGGAATGTAACTAAGTACATTTACTGAAGTACAGAAATTACTACTTTATACTTTATACATCCAGGAAAATATTGTACTTTTTACTTTTTTTTTCACATATAATCACAATAAATCTATTTTGATTCAAGGTTGTAAAACATCAAATTGCGCGTTGATACTACAACTACAGTATATAATATATACTAAATGAATACTTTGACTTTTGATACTTTTCAACTAATACTTCTGTACTTTCATTTAAGTTAAACAATCTAGACGTGTAAATACGTATTTATGCTGTGATATTTCTACTTTTACTTTTTAGTATTTCTTCCACCATTAACTTATATTTTTACAATATTTGGCATTTTACATGTTTTCAATTTTATACCAAAAAAGTAGACACATTTTTCTCACAGGACACTGACGTGTTCGACTGTTTCCAGGCAGAAAAAAGTCCCGAGGACGTGCAGCGCTGTAAATATAAAATATTTAACTTTTACATTTAAAGAGTACAACATCTGGTACAGATGTTATAACTAAGATCAATATATTTAATGGCACATTAAACATGCAGCAGTAGAGTCATTATTCACATCATTTACTTACCTAGTAAAAGTACCAGTACAGCAGTGTAAAATACTTTGATACTTCTTATCTCATCTCAGATAAATGTAGTGGAGTAGAAAGTACTAGATGTACCTCTGACATGTAGAAAGTACTAGATGTACCTCTGACATGTAGAAAGTACTAGATGTACCTCTGACATGTAGAAAGTACTAGATGTACCTCTGACATGTAGAAAGTACTAGATGTACCTCTGACATGTAGAAAGTACTAGATTTACCTCTGACATGTAGAAAGTACTAGATGTACCTCTGACATGTAGAAAGTACTAGATGTACCTCTGACATGTAGAAAGTACTAGATTTACCTCTGACATGTAGAAAGTACTAGATGTACCTCTGACATGTAGAAAGTACTAGATGTACCTCTGACATGTAGAAAGTACTAGATGTACCTCTGACATGTAGAAAGTACTAGATGTACCTCTGACATGTAGAAAGTACTAGATGTACCTCTGACATGTAGAAAGTACTAGATGTACCTCTGACGTGTAGAAAGTACTAGATGTACCTCTGACGTGTAGAAAGTACTAGATGTACCTCTGACGTGTAGAAAGTACTAGATGTACCTCTGACGTGTAGAAAGTACTAGATGTACCTCTGACGTGTAGAAAGTACTAGATGTACCTCTGACATGTAGAAAGTACTAGATGTACCTCTGACATGTAGAAAGTACTAGATGTACCTCTGACATGTAGAAAGTACTAGATGTACCTCTGACATGTAGAAAGTACTAGATGTACCTCTGACGTGTAGAAAGTACTAGATGTACCTCTGACGTGTAGAAAGTACTAGATGTACCTCTGACGTGTAGAAAGTACTAGATGTACCTCTGACATGTAGAAAGTACTAGATGTACCTCTGACATGTAGAAAGTACTAGATGTACCTCTGACATGTAGAAAGTACTAGATTTACCTCTGACATGTAGAAAGTACTAGATGTACCTCTGACAGGTAGAAAGTACTAGATTTACTCTGACATGTAGAAAGTACTAGATGTACCTCTGACATGTAGAAAGTACTAGATGTACCTCTGACGTGTAGAAAGTACTAGATGTACCTCTGACGTGTAGAAAGTACTAGATGTACCTCTGACGTGTAGAAAGTACTAGATGTACCTCTGACATGTAGAAAGTACTAGATGTACCTCTGACATGTAGAAAGTACTAGATGTACCTCTGACATGTAGAAAGTACTAGATTTACCTCTGACATGTAGAAAGTACTAGATGTACCTCTGACAGGTAGAAAGTACTAGATTTACCTCTGACATGTAGAAAGTACTAGATTTACCTCTGACATGTAGAAAGTACTAGATTTACCTCTGACATGTAGAAAGTACTAGATGTAAAGATAAGCGTGTTTCTGTTCCATGACATCAGGACACGACTGATTGATGTCATGTTCTGCTGGTTCTGCTGGTTCTGCTCCAGTCGTTCTCTCGGTTCTCCTGGTGTTTGCTGTTGTTTATTCAGTTGTTCTCCACTTGCAGGCCTCAGACTTGTGGCTGCATACTCCTGTCCTGTTAGCGTGTATGCTGACAGACACGTATGACATGCTAAATCACTGACGCCATTAGACATGCTTGCTGACCAAACGGATGACATGCTCGGGTCCTAATCCCTGGTTTGAACGGCTGTGCGTTCCATGACTAAATGCTTTTGGTCAAACACAAATCACCAGTGTGTAATCCACTTAACTGTGTGTGTGTGTGTGTGTGTGTGTGTGTGAGAACGAGGGAGACAGGCAGAGAGAGAGACAAAGATGGTGTGTGTGTGGTAGAAACAGCATAACAAACTGTAACATACCAGCTCTTCAGATGAACATGGCCTGCAGGTCATGAAGCCGCTGAGGGAGTTAAGATAGCAGCAGATGTCAGATCAGCTAATGCTAAAGCTGCTGTTCATGTGGACGTCTGGCACCAACAACCCCTTAAAACAGCCGACGCCTTCATTTACCTCTGAAAACATTAAGATCTGTTCATTTCTCCACTCATTACACCTTCATTTGAAAAGCTGTTAAAGATTACTAATTAAGGACAATCAATGGGTACATAAGGAGTTATTAACACTGCAAATTGAAACAAGATGGTGGTTAAAAGTGCAGTCAGTCAAAGCAAACAGTAAAAAACAACGTGAACACGTGAACTTCACGTTAAATCTGTTTCCATGACGTTAAATCTGTTTCCATGACGTTAAATCTGTTTCCATGACGTTAAATCTGTTTCCATGACGTTAAATCTGTTTCCATGACGTTAAATCTGTTTCCATGACGTTAAATCTGTTTCCATGATCACGTTTCCCTTTCATCGATGCACCAACCGTTCCACCTATTACACCCTTTTTTGCAATATTTCATCATTTTTATGGATCTTCTGTGTTTTCATTCTAGTTTTTTTATGCACAAATTGAAAATGCAAACAAAAACATGTAGATGCAAATGCCCCTATCGAGCCCATATTTCAACTATTCATACTGTAACACGCACTCAATATCAGAATTTAAAGCCTTTGTTCAAATCAAATTTGTGAGCATTGAACATCCACAACTCCCATGAAGTCTGGCTGTTTGCAGGTTTGAAGAAGTCAGAAGAGGAGGTTGAAGCTGTGTTTATGTATTTATAAATGTGCATTATTTTTAGTGAGCTTTTCTTAGTTGTGGAAACCTGGAAGGTCTGGCTCCACTCTTACAGTCTATAGACGTTCATAAAAATATAGTTTTGATAAACCAGTTGACAGGATCTTTATTAGCTGAAGTCATAGTCTGTGTTGACATGTAAATTTAAGCATCACATTATTTTCCTTTGTGGGTTTATTCCTTACAGCATGTGTACATGTTCATGTCCTCAGTGCTGCTCCTTCGCTATGTGACCAGCTTTCATGAATATCAAAGTATTCAGGGGCATTTAAAGGCTTTAACACTGTGCTCAATCCCTGCTACAAGTCCTCAGAAAAACCAATTTAGCTGCCATAAAAGGACTCCTCTCCCTCTCCCTTGCCTTCCCGGCTCTCCTGCCTCTTCTTCTTTCCCAATAATGGAGATTAGGCTTATTAAGAGGGCTTATTGTCTGTGGAGTCATGGATACCCGGTGATTACACACTCCATGGCTGCTCCTCCTCCGTTCGCCCTCAAACCTTGCAGGGATTTGCTGCCTCCAAAGTCAAATCAATTACCCACCCCCCCACCCCCCAACACACACACACACACACACACACACCTCTGATATCGTGCCAGACAGGCTGTGCACTTCATTGTCAACAAGCATAGACGGTGAAGGCAGCAGAGTATTTGAGAACAGGATGTGATTGTGATTTCATAAGGTGGTTTGATTCTTTCCATCCAGAGAAAATATGTCATTAGTGAAAAATAAGTGCATAACGTGACATCATAGATTTATACACAGAAACCACAGCTGTCATACTGGACCAGAGTACGTACACACCTCTACATACCTGTAACCACCGAGTTAACGTTACATCAGCCCTGCAGTACTTTAACTACATCAAGATCACAGTACTTATGTACTGTTACTGCAGTACTTTAACTAACCAACTATAAGGGTGAAAGAGGTGACTGCTTTAAATGTTCCCATGCTGCCGCAGCACTTGACCCCAGCTGCCCCTTTTAAAGCCACCTGGAGGCCTTTTGGAGAGCAGTAATACTCTGAGCCTGAACTGACTAGACCTGCGTCCTCACAAATCACAAAACGACTGTGCTGCACCAAAATAAGCAGACAAGCAGACTGTGTGGCTGTTTTATCATCCTCCAAATTCCCATAGTCCACATCACCTTCATCCAAACAGGATTAGCATTACAGGGGAAGGTGGGCTGTGAAATATTCACAGTATTCATCTACACATTATATATATTATATATATATGCAAACAGGAACTGCTAACAACTAATGCAGCAGACTTTATATGGAGCCAGTTTACCTACTGTTAGCTAACATTACAGTCCATATGTTGAGCTTTTGTAGTCTTGCTCTCCTGCATAAACAGGCCTGTACGATGCTGTCAGCATATTTCCATCTGAAGGAAAACACACTGAAAAACGCTTGTTGCTCTTTGCAGCTGTAATTATTGCTATGGTGGAGGATTAAAATCACTACACCTCCCCTGCAGACACAAATCCATCCAACGTAGTCAACAAACAAACAAACAAACAAACAAACAACAAAATTCTATCTCAGCCTGGTCCGACTCGATGTCCGATGATATAACACACACACGCAGTGAAAAGCTTGTTGCTTCTTCTACATCTGAGCCCCAACAGTCATATATCACAGATATTATTACTTACAGTCCTTTTGGAAATTATCGCTCTGTTAATGAGACTTATAGCAGCTTTGATGTCTGACGTGTGGGCGTTGATTGACAGCTGTGACTGACAGTTGGCTCACCTGCTGATAATAGTTGGATTATTATCGCAGTATTCTGTGTTTCCAGAGTGTGAAGGCAACACGTCCTTTTCAAACCATAAGCTGCAACTCTAATGTAAAGCCATGACGGTGACGTCACATGTATACATCACTGTATGCAGAGTTTAGATCCCCACAGCACCAGGAAGGCATCATCACGTCAGCCGTAACAGTGTCCAAATGTCTCATGAGAGTTTTCTGACCTTGAACTGTGAACGGTGCTAACTGAAGAAAAAAAAGAACCAAGACAGAACCACAGCCTCTTTAAAACCTCTTCCAGGCAGGGAAATGAGACATGATGAACAATAGGGATAAACAGAAGAGGAAGCAGATGAAGAAGACAGAGACACAGACAGACGACGGAAAAAAGAGACAGAGAGGAAGAGAAACAGAATGTATAATCGAGACTGTGCACGGATGGGTTATCTGTCGTCAATAGACCCTGAACACAAAGGTTTCAGCTTTGTATGTGAGGAAACAGAGGGAGGTTTGGCCCATGTGGGACCAAGAGGAGTGTGTGTGTGTGTGTGTGTGTGTGTGAGAAAGGTCTGGAACACAGGAGACCCTGACCACTGATGAAGCCTCTTCAGCAGGTTAGCGGCGACATAATTAAAAAGATAAACCTTATGAACGGGGCACAGAGATAAGGGGTGTAATGAGAGCGAGGAGGGAGATCATCCAATGAGAGCATAACAGGGGGGTTAGAAGGCGGTCTCAGGGGAAATAAACCCCGAGCTGTCAATCATCTGCCACAGATAAGTCAGATATGGAGTCCTGGAGCAGATCTAGGAGAGCATGATCTGTAGCTTAATGTAGTCTCCTCAAATGAGGGTGAATCAAACAGCCAAGAAGACCTGAAGAAGAAGACCGGATATAATCACAAGAACTGCTTCTTCTTTTGTGGATAAATCAATCATCCAGATCCTCTTGTTCAATCACAACAATATCATTTTCTAGCACATCACACGCATCAACTTCTTAATAAACATTAAGCACAACATACAGAGTAATGAAAGGAAACACGTGTTGTGAAAGAGAAGTAAGACTCTGATGTACAGCAGTAAATATACAAACAAGTCTGAGGCAGATTTCTGTCATCATGGACTGAAACTTCTGTGAATTCCTTTAAACGCCTTTTTTAATGCAGAAACATAATCAATAATATCATTTTTTGTGTATTTTATTGATCGTTTTATTTTATTTGTTATTTTTTCATGCATATTATGTGAAATACCTTGAACTCAGTGTCGTTATCTTCTGTTTTGCTTCAGCATATTTTAGCATATTTGTTCTAAACTAAAATATTTGGCATTAGACATGAGATCCAATAATTCTTAAAGATGCATGAAATGAAACATATATTTTCCAAATCAAGAACTTGTGATATGTAGCACAACAAGCTAGTGAAGCTGCGTTCCTGCACATGCTCAGTAGAGTCTGTCTGACACAGAACTGTTATTAATCTTTGGAGCCATTTGTAAACAAAGTGAACATGTGACCCAGTCATGTTTTTAACATTTTTATCAGGTTTTGAATACACACACAGTACTTGTTACTGGATCAGCTTGTTGTTGGTTTGGATCCGAAACATTAAAATCTGGACTGTTTAATTCAGGATTATTGAGGAAAAAGCAGAGCGACGTGTTTCTGTTGTTCTGCACATGTAAAGGGTCCCCAGCATCCTCCTTGCAGGAGAGTGGATGTGTGTTACGGTCCAGCGAGGAACAAAGCCCTCAGCCCGGCCTAAGTAACAGATATGTATTCGTATAGCGAATAATTCCCACCCTTCAAAACACACATATAACAATCTGTTCCAGTTGCAGACGTAGCACTTTCTTCCACTCGGGTGTGTAAATGATGTGGGAGCACATTGTCTCTTCCTTTGCCAGCCTACCATCTGAGCCCTGCACAGGCGGGTGCCTCGTGATTGACAGTTAGCTCGTCCCCGCGACACTCGGCTGCCCGTATGTAGAGTTTAGAGCCGTGAAATGCTTCCACTCTCTCCCTCCTCCTCTCTGTCTCTCTCCCTCTTCTGTCTTTGACACCCCCGATTAGAAGGGAAACCTGCGTGGAGAGAATGCATCTCTAACAGGAGCAACGTGTGGTGCTGTGAGGTGGAAAGTGAGCTCTCTTGTTACAGGGTCTGCAGTAGAGGTTGTTTACATGAGCACCTGAGGAGGAACAGGGTGTACAGCCTGACAGCCAGTGCTGCTTCAAAAAATAAAAAAATAGAAATGCCAGAGGAGGCGGCCATGATACCCTACCTGCAAGCACCACAGGAGGAGGAGGAGGAGGAGGTGGAGGAGGAGGAGGAGGAGGAATTTCCCTGCATATGTTTGACAAAGAAACTTGGCTTCCAATTTAGAGGTGACATGAAAGAGAAAGCAGCGATGATATCCTGCTTGTAAAAAAAGCTAAAATTGCTCCCTTTCAAGGTGACTCTCTTTGAGACCAGGCTATGTAATTATCTTCCCTCACATTATGGTTGATATTTAGTCATGAAAACACCTTAAAGTCACAGTGGGATAGAAAGCAGAGCGTCTTATCATCAGGCGTGTGACGTATTTCTGAGTGAAGCAGAATATGTGGAAGTTTAGGATCTGGAGAGGATAAATCACCAGCTCCTCGTTAGATTAGGAGGTTTCAAACACACACCTCCCTCAACGATAGTTGCAAAGATCTATTTCAGGGACCAACGGAATAAATCCATTCATTTTCACATATCTGGTTCTGTGAACAAGTTAAAGGACTTTATATAGTAAACTAGTGTAAACGTGATAAGACCTGCAGCATGATACTTTAAAGGACTCGTATCCTGCACATGTCCAGCTCTGTATTTCTATTGTGTCTCTACTGAATATCTCTGCATGGTTTCCAGTTAAAACCTCCTTATTGATCTCATCCTGGTCCTTTATGCAGCCCCTCAGTTCAGCCTCTGTCTCAAACAGGAAGCTCCTGTCTCTTTAAGACCCGCCTCCTGATGAGCCCGCTCTGTTCTGATTGGTCAGCTTCAGGAAGCTTCCTACGTAAACAAACTATAGTAGCAGGATTTCACTTCTGTTTCTGCTTCTTTACTCCAAATGTCAACTTGTCACATCCATCCATGTTGGAGCTGAATCACACGCGTGATATAGAAACCTGAAGCTCCACAAACACTTTACAGTGAAGCAGCAGACGTCCTTCAAATGAATATTTACATATTCAACTTTTACACTTTCTTCCAATATTGTAAAATGATGTATAATCCCACTAACAGCTAGGTGAGGCGTATTTAAATGTTTTAATGTGCAGCTTCGACTTTCCTTCTCTCTTCTCTGCACTGACGTAATGGAGACAATATTCAGCCAACATGCTCCTGACAGATAATTAACATTATTGATCAAGATGTTGGAGAATCTCTCATCCTCATGAAAGATGAATCCTGCTGTCTCTTCATTCAGACCTACAAGAACATTTCAACATTTATCTTTCAGGTAAAATAAAGTAAAAACGAACCTCTTTAATGAAAAAAACAATTAGGAAACACTTTACTGTGTTTTGGTCCGCTTTTTGACAGGATGACATTGATGCCATATTGATCTGCACTGATTGATTTGTCGCTGGTGGTACATGTTATCTGACAGCAGCATGTTAATGTTGTAGCGAACAGAAGTAGCACGTAAAGCAACTCAAGTCTGGAGAAAGCCTCGACTCACTCGGTTTAACTCCTCGCATCCTCGGGGAACAGAGTTCATCTGTGCTGTCTGTCAACAGTCATTTCAATCATGCTCTTTTATTACAAATGCTAAATTTACAGCAGGCAGCCTTGTTGAATTAGCAGTTTCTGGGAACTGGGAAGGATCCTTTTCATCCTGTTTATTGTGGTTTGGCTTTGTGTAAAGGGTACCAACAGTTCACCATTCATGCTCGCTGCTTTTTAATTCATGAGTCTCGAGGAAAAAAAAGTTTAGAGAACAATTTAAGATTATGCATAACGTTTTTAACAGGGAGACATGAAGCACTATTAAAATGATTCATTACTCCATGTACCACAGTTTATCTCATAACACATTCACACATTTGAATTTAAATATGGGCTCAACTTATTTATTCATATTAATAATTATTTTTTTATTGTGTGCCTTTGTAAAGAAATTTGACATGGATCATATTAAAATACGGAGAGTTTTATCGAATGATGATGATCTGACCGTCGTTTCTTCCACCCTGAAAACTTTAGAAATAAAAACTCGACATAAAACACTGAAGCTTGCAGAAATATTGGTGATAAACAAAATCCATATTTTGCCCCCTCATGCTCTTTGGTCTAAGATGTAATCCCACATGAGAGACCACTCAGCATTAAAATGTGACATAGCTCTATTCTTGGAGCAGGAGACTGAGCCCTACATCACCAGGACATTGGTTACATACATGTTATCCGTACACTGGCGCCCCAGATAGAGGATTTCACAGCCGGAGTCAGTGAGGATGACGTAGCTGGTGCGCTATGCAGCTTCTCGCCGTGCTAAAAGCACAATAGCAACTGTGGGATTGATAATTTATCTTCTCTCTGCACCTCCTGGCTCCAGTTTCTCTTCTGTGATACCAGAAAGTGATGCATTATGGATCAGGATTGATGTTACTGATACTCTCCTCACATTATTTATGTAGTCAAATTTATATTTGAGCGATTCAACGGATGGATGTAAGAAATGGAGGAACTGAACAACAAAATGTTGACTTGATCCAGAGGAAGCAGCATCCAGGCTGTTAATGGCTTCAAGCTTCCTTCACATTTTCACTGCATTAATGTGAATCTGTATTCAGTATCATTTTAAAGTCTAACAGCTGTTTTCAGTTAACAACATATTTGACATATTTTTTATTGTACATCTATTGCGTGTTATTTATTTCTACTTTTATTCTCTTGTATATGTTTTGATTGTTGTGCACCACAACACTGAAGTAAAGTCTTTATATGTGAAAACCTACTTTTGATTTTAAACTCTATTTTTTACCACTTGGTGACATTTAATGTGTGTTTATTGTGTGACATAGCATGTGTGTGTATGCTTTCATATACAAGTATACGTATGCTTGTGTGTGTGTACGTATTTTTTTTTTATCACCTTTAATATTTATATAAAATTATATTTATTCTTGATCTGTTTAATGCTGATCTATCTTTCATGTATTACTAATAACCCTGTATTTATTTTAAATTAATACTTTATATTATTGTCCATTTATAAGTAAAGTTTGTTATTATTATAATAATAAAACTCAAAGCATCTAAAACAGGCTGTGTTGTATATGCACTCGCTGGAAAACAATATGAAGAGTAGAAATATTCGACGGCTTTCTGAGACTAACTCTCATACGTCAGATAAAGACTGACGACTGTTTTGTGGTCTGACCTGTTTGTGTTGAGATCCAGCAGACGTGTGTGAGGTAGTCCTCCACTGCGCCACTAGAAAGTGCTCTTCAGCAGCTTATCGTTCATCTTACACAACCCCTCCGCCTCTGCACTCCACCCCTCCGTCTTTCACATCCCCATCTGTCTGTCTCTCTGATCCACACGCTGCTCCTCAGACAAACTTCTGCTTCTAATTTTGCCGAGGAGGAGGCAGAGAGAATGTGATTTAAAAGTGTGAAGAAGACGACTGCACACGGTCCCGGGAGTCTCTATCTCTGTGTGGTCTGGTCGACAAACACACAGGAAGGGAGGAAATGTGTCCGCTGGGAGCCTCAGCAAGCTTCTTCTTCTTCCCCTTGTATTCAGATGATCTGTTTTGTGAGTTTCAGAGAGGTCAGGATGTGTCCGTATCCTGAGATATATTTGAAGCAGGTACAAGCCAGTAGACATGGGATCTTTCACTGCTACGAGTTTAAAATCGCTCAACTGATAGCAAAAGGAGCAACGCACTCGAGATAACGGTTTAATAGACACCGAGCAACAAGAAAAGCTGTGAGCATCGTTTCCCCCCCGAGCATCTGCTTCACAGTAGCAGCTATCAAAGAGGCTAAATCACAGCCTGTCAGAGAGGCTGAAGACAGACCTCTTCTACCGGCCACCTTGAATCGTTCATTCAACACAAATCCTGAGAAGAATAATGGTACAGTTTGTGGATAAAATGCCTCCTCTCCGTACCTTTCAGCCATGTGTAATGACCTTCCTCAGCAGAAGGAGTAATACTGCAGTGTTTTAAAACCTGTGTGTTGTACTACATTATAATATGCAGTTTTAATATTACAGTTAGAGTACTGCTAACCGGCCCAAACAGATCCCAAACGTTTCAACACATGTAACCAGGGAAAGATCCTGGTGTGGGTTCAAATGATCACTTCCTCAAAGTTAGACCATCATTGTTGTCATGGCTACAGTAACGTAGTTACAGTTTTTAAAAAAGTGACCCGACTCGCTGCATGGAGGCTTCAACCCAACAATATATATATATGTATATACGGGTCAGAATTTATACGGCTGCTTGATGCTTGGTGGCGTGCAGGTCCTGCTCCGTGCTGCCGTGATGCTTGGTGGCGTGCAGGTCCTGCTCCGTGCTGCCGTGATGCTTGGTGGCGTGCAGGTCCTGCTCCGTGCTGCCGTGATGCTTGATGGCGTGCAGGTCCTGCTCCGTGCTGCTGTCATGGCCCTTTATCTTCTGTGCTGTAGTAAATGTTAATGGGACATCAAGGGGACATTATGGAGTCATGGTACAACGAGTCTTCATTTAGAGCCACATATGAGACGAGCTAAAGGCCAACTGTTTTAGGTGCCCTGTTTGCTGACCTGTAATGGCCAATCTATTCTGATTAATTGGAGCCTTTAACGAGTATCCAGTGACAATTATATATGTGCTCCAGAGGGAGAGGTGCAGGATGTTAGGGTGGGTCCCCTGTGGAGTGCTGCTTGACTGGCCCCAGATCCTTCCCCTGGAGAGCACTGAGGAGGAGCAGCAGGCTGGGGTGAGATTACAAAAGATGGCTGGACGTGGTATCTCCAGGGAGGAGCGCGTCGTCGTAGCTCATTCAGATGATAAATTGTTTATCAGGCTGCTGTTGGTGTCGAAGCATTTTACCATCCACAAGTTTAGACTCAGCACTATCTATCTATCTATCTATCTATCTATCTATCTATCTATCTATCTATCTATCTATCTATCTATCTATCTATCTATCTATCTATCTATCTATCTATCTATCTATCTATCTATCTATCTATCTATCTATCTATCTATCTATCTATCTATCTATCATCTAATGTAAACGTGATAAGACCTGCAGCATGATACTTTAAAGGACTCTTATCCTGCACATGTGCAGCTCTGTATTTCTATTCTGGCTCTACTGGAATATCTCTGCATGGTTTCCAGTTAAAACCTCCTTATTGATCTCATCCTGGTCCTTTCTGCAGCCCCTCAGTTCAGCCTCTGTCTCAAACAGGACGTTTTAGCTCCTGTCTCTTTAAGACCCGCCTCCTGATGAGCCCGCTCTGCTCTGATTGGTCAGCTTCAGGAAGCTTCCTACGTAAACAAACTATAGTAGCAGGATTTCACTTCTGTTTCTGCTTCTTTACTCCAAATGCTGGAGCTGAATCACATCTGAAAGTCTACCTCAGAAATGATTCAGTTGTGTTATTTGAACCTTTTTTTTTTTGCATATGGATATTTACATGCATCTATATGAATTTATTTATATATACATCCTTAGTGCTTCTGTTATTGATTGCAGATAAAAGTAATTTCAGTATCAGCTAAAATAGGCTGAAATGAAGCATCCAGAGGATGAAGCCCTGACTTTTGACTTGCAGGCAGCTTTTGTCCTTTTCATTAAATGCATAATGTCACTTTGAACTAATGGAAATAAACCCTCCTGAAAATGAGCACTTTTGATTTGAGCAGAATAATAGTATTTTTGGGTTTTGTAAGTGCACATCTCTGTGAGCAGTAACTGGATCGCTCCTGGCAGGTTCAGTAGAGTCTGTGAGCAAGAGGAGAGAGTGGTGATGGATTCAATTACTCCTCCTTTGTCCATTCAACAAAGAACATAATTAGCACTAATGGTGATAGCAGCAGCAGCAGCAGACACACACTCAGCACCTTCTCTCTCTCTAATACGTACGAAACACCCACAAACACACAATAAATCCTCAGTGTTGTTAAAAGCCTGAACTGCAGTTTAGCAGAACATTCAGCAGCCACGAGGAACAAAAGAGTCATTTCAACAGCAAGCGGGCCAATATTTGGCCAAATTAGCTTTCATCAATTCAATTTGCAAACGTTGCCGAAGTCGCCTAAATGAACGCCTGTGATTAGAATCAGCAAGCGAACTGATCCCAGTCACGGCCTTTCTTTCAGCCTGTGAATGATCCCAGCCTGCTTCTCAGTGTGGGCAGCAAACTCTTCATTCACTGACGGGCATAATAGTCCTCCTGAAACCCGTTAATTACTGTGATGGTAAGATATGGATAGGGCACTATACGGATGGTAATTGAAGAGATGTGTGTAACCACCCCCGCCATTATTAATCCACATAATTTCTTCTTTCATTTCAAATTAATTGGAATAAAATGCTTGCTACATTAGCCTCATAATGAAAGGCAATAATCCACGGAAAAATGTACAAGAGCAAAACCAGGTTGAAGTTAATTAAATACCTTTTTAGCCATATTTCATTAAAGCGCTCTCGTTTCAGGCCAGCCAGTATCAGACTCTTCGTTATTCACTGATGACAGAGAAAGAAGGTGAATCCAGCTGTCAGTGAATCTAATTCCAAATTAATTATTTCAGCCCGATAACCCTTTTCATCTCTTTTGACTCACTTTATAGAAAGAGCCAATTAATTATGTCAAACATGCTCTCTCCGTTTGCTCCCCAGAGTGGGCAGGCAGACTGATGGGGATGTTTACTGTAAGAGGACGGGATGATGGTGGGGCGCTGGGTGATGGGTGTGTGGGGGAGGGGGGAGGGGGCTAGGGAACAGCTCGCCCCTAATCTCGACACACCTGTCAGGCAAACAGCTCGTTATCTAGGCACTGAGGGCCCAGGCTGGTTTTGTCAGGAGGTGGGCTCTAACAACAATCCAGGGGAACGTGTTGGAGCTGCATAGTTGAGCACTCACACACACACACACACACACACACACACACAGTCCACTGTGAGACAATTCACTCAATTAGCCCACTGCACTCAGCCACAGCCTTAATCGGAGCCGGGAGTGGGGAAGAAGTCGAGGGTCAATGGATGTTGTTTCTTGTAGAAACGTGCAGCCGTGTTTTTATTGAAGCATACGCTGTGTTCATGTGTTGTCATGATTGTGGTCTTGTTTTGGTGAATCTCAGGGTTTGTACAGTAGTAGCGACTGATACTGCATGGCCAGCAGAGGCAGCGTGCATGCTTCATGTTAGCTGCAGGATCTTTGAATGGATACCTGTGGGATACTAGTGTGGGTAAGCAACTAGTTAGTATGTAGTCATGAAGTGACAAAGCTGACCATCAAAGGCAGCAGAAAATTCATCAGCAGCTGTTTTCATAATCTAGTAATGATTTTTGTCATTTTTTTAAAGAAAAAAATGACAAAATGCACCTTCAGTATGAGACCCACACACTCACCATCAGAGAGGCACAAGTGCATTTGCTGTTTAAACAATGAAGTCTGTCCTGTCAAGAAAAACAACACTAAAGGTCATAAATTAGACAAAGTAGCCAAAACAAAGGTACGAAAAAGTAGCATAAGCAGCAGGAGACATTTAAACCATTACTGCCATTAAACTGGAGACTGTTACTGATCATTATAACTCATAACTTCATATGTTAGGATATGGGTTGTGGGTTGTTCTGGAGTGCAGGTACAAACGAGGAGGATGGGAGGATGACGACTGTGTTGGTCTTAAACTAGCCAAGACATTAATAAAATAATCAATCAAAAAATAAAATAGGAAAACTATTGTAGAGTTAATATTTACATAGAACGTTGGATTCTCGTCTCAATCAGAGGAGAAGGAAAATAATTTTATTGAGGTACGTTTCTGTGGAAAACCTGTCAGATAAAGTATTATAGTACTATGTTGAAGTATTATAAATGCCTCAGTAAAGATGTGCCTCTTCAGTCTGTGTAAGGCAGCTGTGTGTAAGGCGGGTAAGAGCTGGCCTCGCCCCTCAGTGTTGAGTGACTGACATGTGGCGTGACACCAAAATGAGAGCGTGACAACATGGCTGTGTCCACAGGCCTGCGGAGGGGCGTGTCCTGCCTGAGCTTGTGGCTGTGACTGTGACACCTGGAAGAATTTACCAATGGCTGATTCATCTGTTAGGAGTCAGGAAGCCTGCGGCACTGAAGAGCAGGATCCTTATATGTGAACACAAGGTGTGTAATTCTTGTCAAGGGAATTCACGCCCTCCCATCCTAGAGACCCCTGCGTGCATACTTACCAGCTGACTGCACTTTGTCAGTCATTGAGAAAGAAGTGGGCCACACTCCACTACCTGACTACTAACACACGGGTCATGTTCTGTTTCTACACACACACACACACACACGCATCAAAAGTACCATTTGATTTTTGCTGAAATATTGGATCATTTGAACATTTATTGAAATGAAACCATGTGAGAAGTTTAGAGGTAAAAATCACTATTTGGTGGAGCTGTTAACAACTCATAGACATCTGAAATGTGACCCGACTACACACTGCTGTTAGTAAGACGTCAACAGACTAAAAGGTTGAAACCACTGGTTTCATCTTTAACAATGTGTTGGATTTTAAAAGCTTCTTATATTATCCATTGAGTCAAATCTGAACCTACATCATCACAGTATATTACAATTACTTTAATTTCACCTCAGAACCAAAGCTTTGAACCTTTTGATCAACTTTATCTAAGATGATCAATAATCTTGTTACCATAAAGAATAATTCTGGTCCATTTCAACTTGGTGTGTTTCTGGATGTTGTAGATCTCTGGGTCAAACTGAAAGGTCAAGAGCGCTTCAATCGTATCATAATCAATACAAAAGATGGCCAGAAGTGAAGAATTATGACCCATGTTTCTGGTTTTGGATTCACACACGCACACACACACACGAACACACACACACACGAACACACACACACACACACACACACACACACACACACACACACACACACACACACACGCACACACACACACGAACACACACACACACACACACACACACACACACACACACACACGCACACACACACACGAACACACACACACATGAACACACACACACACACGAACACACACACACACACACACACACACACACATGAACACACACACACACACACACGTGTGTACCTTGTGTGTTTGAAAGCAGCTAAAATCTCTAATCACTGCGGAGCTTGGAGACCAGCATTAATTGCTTCATCCAGTTGTTTAATTGATCAGATCCATTGATTGGTGTGTCCTCAGCATAAATCCAAGGCCTGTACTCTTCCAGATCAGTTTATCTTCACTTTTAAATGATTTAAAAATACATCTATATAAATCACTTCATATAACTTTATTTTTAAATTCAAGGAATTCAAAATGTAACATGTAATATTTGATAATCAATCATGAGAATCAGTTTTAAGGAGGCGGTAAACATTTTGAGGAATAATGCTCATTTGCTTTCTTTCACAGAGTGAGATACTGACTCCAAACAACACTTTTCTTTTCATCACCGATTAATCTAAAGAATTTACTGTCACGGAGGACGAAAGAAACCGGGAGAAATATGTGTGAAAAACAGAATCAATAGGTGGTCGAAGCTTCTTTCTGAGAGAAGAAGAGTACGGTAGGTTTAACAGAAGGAAACCTTTAGATAATGATTAACTATAATAATGATGAAGAAATGTGAAGTAAATGTTGGCTTATTAAACGTGGTCACAGTGCTACTGGATCTTTTATTTGTGCATAAATAAACCTGGCCATACGTCTTTCTGTTAACTTGCTTTGAGACTTAAGAAATAAAATGAAGTGAAAACATTTTCCTGATATTGAATCGTTAAATGATCACTGATCGCTGTGCTCAGAGCTTTAATATTACAATAGACGCTGATGCTTTATGACTTTTTGTAAAGATGGCTATGACTGCCTTGGACATGATTACGTTCATTTGGAGGCCAGAGACTGAAGGTCAAGAGTCACTAAAGTTTATGACCTTTGTTGTGACATCAACCAAATCGCTCCTCACCAAACCTGCACCTCCGTGGTCGATTCCAGTTACAGTTCAATCCAATAAAAGCTTCCAGCTATGATAAATTATTCTGACCCGCTGATGTTAAGTTACAAACCATCCCACAAGAGCTAATTATTTTGATAGTCATGGCCAAGATGAAGGCTGATGACTCCCCCACGGCACCGACTGGGTTCTTAAAACAGTTGGAATAATCCAGAGGTGCTTTTAGACAAGCAAGAGGAAATTTAAACATGAAATGAGAGAGGAAAAGTTATAATGCAGTGCTTTTTCACCTGAAGGAAGATCCTCAAAATCCATGAAGCTAAAAATCACTCTTGCAGCACACGCCGTGCTTATGTTTGCTGACATGTGTGGGTGTGTGTATTGTTTGTGCATGTGTGTGTGTCTGTGTGCATGTGAGATAGCTTTTCGGGTGAATAGAAGTAATTCTCCTTGATTCGTTCCCAGTCACACATCCAAATGAGTTTGGATGAGAAACACAGCAGGGAGCCTGATGGCCTCCTGAAATCCAAGGCCCCATTTCTCTGCATGGAATCACCACCCGTCTGTTGAATGTGCAATGAATTTATGCATCGTAGATGTGGAGGTTGATATTCAAAAAACACATGACTGTAGACTGAGAGTGAAAACAAAGAGATTTAAATGTGTCACTCTGCAGCGTCTCGAGTTTGGATCTCATCAGATCTGCATCAGGTTCACAACATCTCTTAAACCGTGAGATGTTTTCGTAACAAACCTTTTTCTCTATTTACACAGTTGTGCCACAGTAACACGTCAGTAACACGTCAGTAACACGTCAGTAACACGTGTGTGTGTAACTCAATCCATCTACACACACAGTAACAATTTGACAAATACCAAATTAAAGCCAATTCTGGCAATTTTCTATATGTTTCTCCTTCTTAATAAATCTCATGCTTGGATCCAAACCAACAATGAACTGATAACAAGCATTGTGTGTGTATCCACAGCCTGATATATCTTATCCCTCTGCACTGTAGAGATCTGTTGTTGTTGTTGTTGTTGTTGTTGTTGACTTTGGTCATATTAACTATAGTAGTATAGTCTCCAGAGAGTAGTTCAGTACACTGAGCATGTGCAGGAACACAGTTAGCTTTGCTACTTTATTGTGCTCCATATCAAAGCAGGTCGCGACATATAGCACAACAAACTGAACTGTGTTCCTGCACATGCTCAGTGGCGTCTTTCTTAGATGTTTAGATTCATTTAGATCTGATGGTTTTTCATTAGAAAAACATAGAAAGTCACCAGACTTATTCTTTAAGTTGCTGTTTAGGAGTCATATGTTAATATAAAATCAAGTTGAGCTTAAAAATGGATTTTACAGTTATCTTCAAGGCCCTGGTTCATAAGTCCAGACTCAGTGCATTGACTCACAACCCCTGCAGTATCGTTTTCTCTGTGTACTATTCCCCGTTCAGTCCTCAAAGTAAACATCTTCCCTGTTTGCCCTCCACAGTATGAAAACTGTCAGTGTTGCTGTACCAACAGAGCAGTGACAGGCAGTAAACAGCAGAGGAGGCTGCAGGTGGATCCTTTAAAGGGTTCATGTGTTGTGGCTCTGTGACCTAACCTTTGCCCATCTCCTGCTTCCCAGAGACCTGTGGTGTCCAAACACACACACACACACACACACACACACATTACACAGTAACATGTATTCATACAGACACTGGCCAAGAGAGCACCATAAACATGACAACATAAATGCAATGATGCAGCTGTAGTGGTGCATCATATGATAACATTTCAGTACAAAAACAGCAGAACTCTGTTGTGAACAGAATTATATTTGTATTATAGTAATGTTCCCATGAGACTGAAAAAATGCAAATCAAATTTTATTTATATAGCCCAAAATCACAAAATACATTAGTCTCAGAGGGCTTTACAATCTGTACAGGGAGTGACACCCTCTGTCCTTAGACCCTCGATTAGTGAGGAAAAACTTGACCACCAAAAAACCTTTTAACAGGGAAAAAGGTGGAAGAAACCTCAGGAAGAGCCACAGAGGAGGGATCCCTCTCCCAGGACGGACAGACGTGCAATGATGTCACATGTACACAACAGTAACAGTAAATGCAGGTACAGTATGAACTCAAATACACATTCTTATGGCTCAATAGTGCAGGACAACAGGTTGTCCACATATCGTGGAGCAGCTTGTGCAGGTGCCTCAGGGGTCAGAGTGGGTCAAGGGTCTGAGGAGAAGGGGTGAGTCGGGTCACATAGTCTGTTTTAAACGGTCCGCTCTTCCTTCTGCTCCCATCAGCTCCTTCTGCTGCCACCTGTCCTGCCTGTGGGAGGTTTGCACAGCGTTCTCCGTGGGGTCAGGAGCAGTGGTCAGCAGCTCTGCGGACACTTTTCAGGTTTGTGGGAGGATATGTGTGGAATGTCCAGACTGTGTGTGCATGTTGTGTATATTACAGAAAGCAAGGGCAGAGCCAGCAACGAACCCTCCTGCTGCTGCCTTACACACTTGTGTTTGTGCAGTGTGTGTGTCCTGAAGTGATATATATGTCAAACTAACAGGTTAATAGTGATATTAATAACAATGATAATAAGCTTAAAGTCGTCCTTCGTCTTAACCCTCTGTGTGAGTTTGTAAGTTTCTGTGAGCTCAGTTTGAATCCCAGTTTGATTTCTGACGTCACAACTAGTGTTGAAACAGATCCTGGTTCAGTGTGATGTGGAAACAGTGAGATGAGATGAAGTGAAGTGAATTTAGAAATAATTTATTAATTATATATATAATTTATAATTATAATTTAATATTATTTTATTTGTCAAAACATCAGACACAAATGATTATGAGTATGTTATAGTATTATATATGTAATGGCATATGTGTGGTGGGATCATCACTTTAGTTGTTTGTGGTGCTTTTGTTGTATTATTGGTTGTAAATTGTTGGTTTTGTGCTTTTCTGTTCTTAAAGGTCCGTCATTGGTTCTTACTTGTCCCTAAACAAATAAAATAACATTTAATGGACATTAGTAATATATGGAAACCACACACACACACACACACACACACACACACACACAGTATTTATGGACACATGCATGCATTCCTCTGACAGGAATGTGTGTTTACTCTTCGCTGCCAGGTTGCACCATAGAAACACCAGCTGGACACTCGGACTCAGGCCCGTCTTAAATTAGGCTCCCTTCTCTCTGATCCTCCCTTTGAACGTCACACCTATTTCCCTCTCTCACTTATTATTATTACAAAGCGTTTTTACGTTTTGCTTGTTAATTAACATGTGAAGGAAAACCTGGAGTGGTGTTAATCTAATGGCTGTGTATCCTCTGGGCTTCATCTCAAAGACAGTCGGCATGAACACATTGGTGGACTCGTCTGCCCACATCTATGTATCAACACTCACACAATCATTTTCATCTTTTTGTTGTGGCCTGCCTTCATTCCCCTACACACCTGTCAACGAGACCAATTTCCTGGATTTCTGTTTTCGCGTGTCCACATTCAAACGTAGCAATCTCACAGGTGAAGGTGATTTCATGCACAAACAAACAAACAAACAAACAGACAACGTGGACATTATTAAACTGGATTCTTTTTAATAAGGTGGGTCCCATCAAGATTTTGCAAGGATGCCTACAAATGGCATCAAATGTAATATAATGAATCATTTGTAATTGTGTGAGATGTTGAAGAAAAGCTCTGAATGAACGCTGGATTAATATGATAATAATGTAAATATAGTGTAATGTTTACTGAAATAATAACAAACTACACACATTGTAGTTTTCTCATGTAAATACAGAAATGGCAAAATAATCATCAGGTTCAGGCTGAGGAAAAGAGCCGAAGATGGAGCACAGAGCCTCCGGGTTCCTCCTTTCACTTCTTCACCCTGAAGCTTCCTATATGCAGCATACACATTGGGCTCATCGTATGAATACTGGCGCCAAGAAGCACAGTTTAGCTTCAAATAAAATATTGCAACAATGCTAAAAACAAATCAATCTAAAACACAAAAACTGGCCTTTCAGATTTTGTCCTGGAGTCAAACAGCTCACAGAAAGAGAGCTGAGTTCATCCTGGCACACACTGAGGGTGACGGGGGCTCAATTAAACTCAGTTTCTACAGATTCAGAGGTTGCAAAAGGTCGTCCGAGACAGGAAGCATAAAATAAAGGTCACGAGGAATAATTAACTTCAAAAGTTCTTAACTCTTCTTAACGTCATTCATTCAAAGTTCTCAGTAACATAATTCATTCAAGACTATAAGTATTAATAAATAACATAATTATAATAAAATACATTATTTAACACAAAAATATCCATGCTAGATTCATCAAAACAAAACTAAGATTAAACCAAATAAAATGAAAAACATGCAGCTGTGCCTTCAACTATTTACATTGACCCGAAGGAGATCTGATGTTCTCAGCTTCATCATTTACTCATTAAATCTCTTTCTGCTGTTTGTCGGCCAGCTGTGTTGGGAGCATGTTGAGGTGGATGTGAGGAAGGTCCTGGCTGGCAGAAATGGCAGCAGGGGTGCAGGTCAGGTAAAAGGAGCTGGTTTCATCACTGTCAACGCCCTGAATGAGTTACAGACCAACGGGACATGTAAGAGGATCCAGCCACTCTGTTGCGGCTGGGACTGAAGTTATTAGGACAGTTATAGCTTTACTTGATTCACTCAGACAGCAGTGACAGATCAGTCGACTGCTGCTGACACTGGTGAAGCCACAGAGGTGACTAAATATATATTTATACATATATATATAGATACTGTATATACTGTATGTGTGTGTTGTTGTTACCGTCACATCAAATAGCAAAGCCAGGAGTACGAAGACTGTGTGTGTGTGAATATGTGTGAACTAAAGGGAGTCGTAACAGAGAGAGTGAAGGATGCACAGAGGGTCAGGGACTCAGCCGGATGGGTGGGCTGCAGGCCGGCGACTCCGGTCCAACCCTGTGAGATACCTGCACAACATCACGGATCAGCTTTAGTAGCATGTTATCACATTTGTAACTGTGTAACACCACATCTCTGTCTAGACTCTAGACAGAGGAAGAACTCATATTGCCCCTGGATCATCTTCACTCAGCCACTACACATATAGACTGTTTAGTTTCCCCACTGTCACCCTCCTGCTGCTCTTTATGCTTCTAACATATGAATGTACATATCAGAAATTATCACCAAATCACTAGTTTGGAGCCAAGCTGACACAAGTGTGATGTGAAACCTGAAGCCTCCAGTGGAAAAACACGGAGACTTCACAGTGAAGCATGTTGTGTCTCAAAGACATTTTTTGATATGTAGACGTTGTTATATGTAATGTAATGTAATATGTGTGTTTTACTTTGTGCTGCAGAGGCTAAAAGTTTCACTTTAACTCAAGTTGACTGCAGATGTTAACCTTGCTCATATAAAGTCTGTGGTACGGCTATGAATGCAAAAAGATAACTGATTAACACTCCTCATAAATAACTTATTAATTTGCTTTCAGGCAAATTCCTTTCAATACCCTAACATTTTATAAGAAGTGTCTCTCAAATATTTATAAGCCAGGGTAAGTGGGCAATTTGTGCCTGACTAATGACAAGAGCATTCCCTCTAATTACACAAGTTGAAATGGGACTAGACAGTTTTTATTTCTTAAAGGCCATTGACTGGCATAACCAGCAGCGTCAGGCAGTCACCGCTGACAGGAGTGGAAGCCGCCAATACACGGCGTGCTAATAAAAGTCTGTGTCGTTTAATTAAGGCTAACGCCTCCTCTCATAATAAAGCAGCGTGTTTAAAGACCATGCCTGACGTATCAAGAGATTTGTACTTACACCCCTGCATGTAATTAATAAGACAACAATACGGCACAGTGCCTGTGGTTCCATGTTCGAATGGCAGCGCTGGCAAACACACAAAGCTGCTAATAAACAATATTGAAATGGGATTCCCTGATGACCTCCGGAGGGTTTGAGAATTTAAATGCACTTGTGCACAATTCGGGCAACGCTTATGAATACCAGAGTACTTCAGCCTGGTGAAAGTGGCGGCTCAAAACCCTCGATGATGGTTCAACATTTATTTCAGTCCTCCAGCAGTGGGATATGGCTGAGAATCAGACAGAGGCTACAGTATCCACACACACAGCCCCCTCCCTCCATCCACCCCACACAACCGAGACAGAAGGTTATTACTGATATGGCAAAGCTTTGAGGGCCATTATCCGACAGCACAAACAATTAAGGGTGTCAATAATGAGAGAATAAGAGGGGTCTTTTGTGGAGTGCCTTTTGTGGCAGAGGCCCCTCTGGCATAAAAAGATCGAGACACACTGTTGGACCTCCCCCTCGCTGGTGTGCCGATGTAGTCATTAGCTACTGATAAGCCCAGGATCCAATTTGGGAGGAAAAAAGCTGTAAACCTATGGCGTATACACTGATTAGAAAGATTTCTAATCAAGATCAAAACATTATTTTACCTTTCAGTGTCAAACTGCCTGAACACACAATAAATATTCAGCCTACTGTCCTCATCAGGGTCATTTTTCTCTCTCGTCTTCTCCTGCCATGATTGACACCTGCATCCGCCAGGCCTTGGAGAGCCGTTCTCTTGTGTCGCGGCTCTGCATGGTCGATCACGGGGGTCCCGCCCTCGGACCCTGGCTGCCAGGGCCCCGGCGGGGAATCGCTCGGCCCCCGACGACACGTTTAGGAAGTAGCGCTGGCTGGTAATTGTCCTGTGCCAGCGGGGAAGGTGGAGGGACACAGGGACAGGACAAAAGGAGGAGAGGATGAGCATGAGGGACGAGGCCTCTGAGCCTTTCATGGGAGAGGAGCCGTCTAGACATCAATGCTTCACAGCAGAGCCTGAGCCTCTTTTAATATGACTTTGAGAAACCCTTGTTCCCCTCTTTAGTTGCTTTGGGGTGGGAAAAGAAGTCTGGTTTGTGTTTCAGGGGGAGGTGTGGAGGTCAGACTCAGTGATCCAAGGCACAGCTTGACCTTGCTGATACAACTTGATGTCAGAGATCTGATGACAACAGTCAGATCAGGGTTTACATGTCACAGCTCCCACTCACCTCTTTTCAAATCTTTATTTGTTTTGTTTTGTTTGTTCTTGCACAACTTATATTTACAAACACTTATTTAATAACATTCATTGTTTATTGATCAAGTTAAATATTGATCTGTAAATCTGCAGAACACATGCTACTTATTAATGATTGAGAATGGGACTAAATTATATAACTTAATATAATCTGAAACTGATAAGCGTTTGCATTATATAGGCATCAAAAAGTTTTGTATCTGTGTAAAATAAAGATCTATCTAACTACCTAATTGACATGAGCTGGGGTAAATTGTGATTTATGATGACTGAATTCATGTCATTACATTGGAGAAGTTGCAATGTACTCATCTAACTGAACAGGTGCAATGTGTGTGTGTGTGTGTGTGTGTGTGTGTGTGTGTAGAGCAGGTGGGGGGTGGGGAGAGAGGGTAATGGGTCAGGGCTCTATTTTGAACAAGTACTTACTGGTTCTTTAATAAACCTTTGACCCCCCCATGGGGTCATATATCCCTAAACAACTGTGATGCCCTGCCACCCACAGTGAATCACTGCTGGGGGTTTTCTCAGAAGAAACTACACTGTACCTATTTAACGTTCAAACACACCTCATAAAAACCAGCCTGTGTAGCATACTTTGTCCACCATCGTCCACTGTATCCTTCATTCACTGACTAATCCAATTATTCTTATTTTTAGAAGAGGAAATCCCTGGCGGAGGCCCGCAGGGCTCTGTCTTCGGATCGTAATTATTTTGATAGTGATGCCTTTTAGAGAACTTTTCCTGTCACTGTCATTTCATTAATGTGTTATTGTGCATATGCACAAATGTATTTCCACTCATCTGTAGTGTTACCTCATAACACCACTGCCACTACTCTGCAAAGCTTTGCCAATAAGCAGTCCCACAGTGTCACAATCACTACACTGTACAACAATATGAAATATGAAATGTACACGGATTCGGTTTAGGAAACGCTTTTCTCTCAACATAATGAGAAAATGTTAATTAATGTAATTTGGCAACTTGTGAAGGTGTTGATACTGAACATGTGAGTATTGTGCACATGTATGTGGTGTTAGTTGGAGGGGCTGACTTGCAGTAGGATCTTAGGTCTTAAGGTAACCTATCTTCTCTGGCGCAGCGTGTTTTCAATCTGTCCTGCTTGGCTCTGTGACCCCTCAAATGCGGGCTGGGGTCAGCGGTTCAACGCCCCCTATCACTATTGGTGTCACTCAGATGCTGTCACATTGCCCCCTGAGCCACGAGGGCAACAGCACCCTTAACAATAATCTAATTAGCTATCAATGAGCTCCGTAGCCCTGGATGTAATTGGCTTTTTATGGGGGAATCGTGTACAGCTGGTGGCAGTAAATGAGACAAGATACATCCTCATGAATGTTTAGCATGTGCTGCACACACACACACGACATGCAGACACACTTGCAAACACTCACAACTTCACATTGCAGATGTCCAATCATAACACAAGCTGCCACAAGCTAGCTCCAGCCTTAGCTCTTAGCTCAATAAAGCTGAAGGTTAACAGCTTTTTATGAATGTAATATAATGTATATTATGTCTTGTGTTGTTGGGCCTCTATTGACGCCCACCATACATGGTAACGGTGCTACTGCACAACTGGACGGAAAATGAAGAGGCGACAATTTTGATAATTGATCATTTTAGTCACATTTTAATAGAAAAAGGTCAAAACATTCTCTGGCAGCAGATTCTCAAATATGCTTAATAACTTAACATCTTTGTGTTTCTTTATTGTTACTCAGACAAATCATCTGTATGTTCACTTGGACATGTTATATATTTATTGTCCCTCGGTTTTCTGTGTGGAGTTTTAAAACTTTACAACAAATGAGCTTAATAAAAACTAAAACTATTAAAACCGGGTCCCTCTTCAAGACCAGAACGATGGAGGATTTCGGACCCGTCAGAGGTCACATCAGTGCTGCTAATTTACAACTCATTTTCAATAATGTAGAGCCAGATAATTGAGCCTTGTAGACATGTAACAGAGCTAAAAGAGACAAAAGCATGACTCCAAATAAATGCTGCATTGTTTGTGCTGGTATATGACAGTTTACACAACCCACGTGTGAAAAACGTTCACATATTTAACACTTGTGTAAATCACGATGGATGAGAGATTGTTTCATCTAATCCTGTATAGAGTCTCTAGTCTCTGTATACTCATGTATGAGTGTTAGTCCTCTACTAATGTGAAAGATGACATAATATAATATAATATAATATAATAATTGCTGACCCCTGGCAGGTTGTTTGATATCTTTGAGGAGCAAATAAAAAGGTCACTTGAGGCTGCCTCAGTATGTATGGAATAAGCTAAAACAGACAGTAGAAAGATGTATTTTCACAGTTGCTCAACATGCTGCTATCATGGACATGCGTGTGAAAGTCAATTAGCTGTCACCCCTCTCCGTCCCCCCTCCCTCCGTCCATTCTTTCTCTCTTGTCCACTTCCTCTTTGCTATCGCCTCTCTCCTCAGAGCCACACCACTCTTCCCCTGAGCTGCCCACGCTGGCCGCAGCACCGACGCGCTACATTAACTCAACGCCAAAGAGCAGGAGCGTGCTAATGAGACACGGGCGTGGGCTCTATAGCTCGTTCATCATCCTGCTCCCTCCAATTCCTACGCCCTTTTATCAGGCCCCGGCCGGGCCCGTGTCATCTCCTCCGACATTAATCAGCTGTCCGGCCAGGCGGGGGCCTGATAATGCCCTATTAGCTGCCATTACAGGCCAATGAAAAGGCCAAGGATTACACCCCCTCCCCAACGTCACCACCAGCACCACTCCTCCAGTTAGAGAGAGTCTCCTAGAATCAACAGTGCCTGAAATTAGCGAGCTGGCTCAGCCTCAGGAAGAGGTTTGTCTGGCTTGTTTGCCCTCCCTCCCTCCAACATGCTAGATGAATACATTCCTGCTATTCTAGAGGCTTTTGTTTCCAGGCTGAAGGCTTATTGTCTTCTGAAAGTCTGAATCCGCGCTGATATTGACCTCACGTTGACGTTCTGTTTCTTAACTTGCGAGTATTGCTGGCTACAGTAAACACAAGGAAAACGTGAATGGCTCAGTACGCCTGCTCTGCATTTCTCAAAGCTCTCAAGGTCCACTTATTTGACACCAGAACTGCAATGATTAATCAATTAATTGATTCTTCAACCTGTGAATATTTTCTGGTTTCTTCTATGAGAGTAAACTGAATATCTGTGGGTTGAGGACCATTGAGGTTGCATTGAGGCGATCGACATTTATCACCATTTTATAGAACTAATATATTAAAAATTAATCAACAGATTAATTGATAATAAAAGTAATTGTTAGCTGCAGTCCCACCTGACACGACCACATCCAGCACAGATATCTGATTACGAGACCGGTGTTGATTGTTTAAGCTTCTTATCTTAGGACATGTGAATGAACAGCATGGCATTTCCTGTTTAGAGCTCAAAAAGCTTCATCTCTCTACAAAGCATGCAGAGATCTCCTGCGTGTGTCTGTTGGCTCACAGCGAGATGAAGATGATCTTTGGGGAAACCTACGGTCCCACAACAGGCCCAAGTTTGAGTCATATATCCTTCCACTTCCATATCCAGATGGACACCTCTCATCCGTCTTTCGACCCTTTGTCATAACTCATTTATTATCACCTCCAGCATCTCTGCAGTGATCAATGATTATGAATGTCATCAGAGAGCGAGTTGCAGAGTGCCAAAACCCCTCGGCAGTAATTCGTCGGTATGGATCATAATCGTAATTATGAGATATGCTTTCACTTCCCTTTCTGATTATCTGTCTGCATGCACGAGTGAGCTGGCATTAGAGGTAGCAAAACATCCATCATGTGCAGACACAGGCAGATTAGTAGGGCTAGCCCGGTGATAGATAGCCACTGAAAGGGTAATGATTAGTTCCTGTAGTGTCCGTGGAGCTGGGCCTGCTGGTGTCACATGCTGGCCTCCACCCGCCATGCAAAGTGGAGCAGATGAGGGCCCATTTGTATTCATTAGAGCATGGAGTTAGTAAAAAGGTGTTCCTCTTTCTCTCCTCCGTGTCGGGTCTCATCTCTCTCTGTCTGTCTCATACAGCCTCAGCAAGAAAGAAATCCATGTGAGTCAAAACATTTGTACAAGGTGACACAGAACACAGAGTGACAAAAGCAGCCCGTGAGGTTTAAACGGGGTCTGTTGACCCAAACCCGATAAATGAAGCATGTGACTTCACCGAAGAGCTGAACATGTATGTTCCTGTTAACAGACCAGTCTGTGGGCTACACAGTCTATAGTATTAATTTGATATTATCTACCTGCTCGTTGAGTTGAGACGAGGCGACATGTCGGCCAATTAAAACGGCGTGTTGACATGATGATGTTGAAATTAGTCCAGCAGGGTATTTTACAAGATGTTGGTTCCATACAGTTACCTCTGATCAGACAAACAACACCAACAAACTCCTGCTTTAAAGGACGACTTCAACATTTTAACTTACAGGACTTTTACTGCACTGAGGTGACAGTGAATGTTCATGTTGTTGGCAGACAATACACACAGAAAACAGAACATGTTGACTGTTTGAGCAAATAAATCTAATAAACTGTCATGTGGTAGTGTTATGATATTATATACTCACACAGTGACTTGAGGAATAATTAGTTTGAAAGGGTTCAGTTGAGGAACCTTGATTATCTTTACATTTAAAAGAGCAACACAAAATAAATATGAATGTATTTTAAGATGCAGGTTGTATTTATTAAAGAAAAATGCATGGATTTTATACATTTGTGGCATGTTAATATACTCAATATACTCCAAACACAAATCAGATAGCCATGTGTGACACATGTGTTGACGCTTACTTTCTGCTTTTATCAACAGGCTTACAGTAAAAACACATGCAGGCTTCTCTATAGAGGAAACTGGATGTGGATAGAAGACCTTCCTGATGTCTGACATTCCTGCGAGCTCTAGCTTCCCACCTTTTAGCCGGGATTTCTTGTGGTCATGGTTTAAAATGGCTACCATCGTCTACGGTTGACATCTGTCAAACAAGCGACTGTAAGCACGTCTGTTTAACCTCAGCGAGGAGAAAAGAAAAGCACCCTGAGGGTATTGTCACAGCCTGCCTGCCACTGCTGGGCCCAGTATTGACACACTGATGATAGTGTCATTGTAAATTAGCCTGGCTGCAGTGTATCAGATAAGTGGTCCGCTGCTACATGTAATGAATCATCAGGAGCTAAGAGGCTTCTTTAAATAAATACCCAGCTCATGGTGCAGATAAGAAAAGATCAGAGGAGCAATGTGCTGATGCAGCTGACTGGACAGCGTCTGTTACATACATCTATTATATTGGCAGTAACATTAAAATGCAATAAATTATGATGACAGTCACAGCTATTATTCCATCACTCCCTGTCTCAGTGTTGAATGGGTGTGTCTCATAGTAAACTGGGGTCATTATGTGCAGTTAGCGTCACATCATCACCTGTACAGAAGTCGTCTGACTGATCTTTGCACGGTGATTTATGAGAAACAGAGGATGTGATGTTGCTGGCCTACAGACAGACAGCAACAGGCGTCTGCTGCTGTCTGGACAGAAAGAGGAGCCCTGCTGTGAACGTCCGGTGTCCCGTCCTTTAATATCCCCCCATCTGTCTGATAACAGGGTTAGATGTGTCAAACCGCCTCAAGATGCTTCTCACCACATACTTTTATCTTCTATGTTTCCTGGCAGTGCTGATGACATTGATATGATTGTCTTTTCATATATTTGTATTACTTTTATGTCACATATTTTCAGGACTGATAGAGAAGCCCTTCAACAGACAGACATTTCTTTCTGCCTGTTCCTTTACAGCTCTGTAATATTACTGAGACCAGTGCTCAAACAGTCATGACCTTTTTCGTATTTCCATAATTTAAAGCCAAACAAATTTAAAATAATCAACTTAAAGTCAACGGCCATTCTAGCAGCTCTGTGAGGCTGTACTTGAGCTGACTGAGTTACTATGCTAACATGCTCACAGTGCTAATATGCTAATGTTTAAATCAAATCAAATTTTATTTATATAGCCCAAAATCACAAAGTACATTTGTCTCAGAGGGCTTTACAATCTGTACAGGGAGTGACACCCTCTGTCCTTAGACCCTCGGTTAGTGAGGAAAAACTTGACCACCAAAAAACCTTTTAACAGGGAAAAAGGTGGAAGAAACCTCAGAAGAGCCAGCTTTAATGTTAAACATGTTCAGTATATTAGTTTAGCGGGTTAGCATGCTAAACTTGAACCAGCTAATGTCATCATATTGCAGGTATTTGGTCATAAACCAAAGTATTGGACATAGCTGGCCACTGTGGTTAAGTGCTCCTCAAGCAGGAGGAAATAGTGCACCTGTTGGGGAGATTTACCTGCACTGATAAACAAACAGCCTATACCTCAAGCTCTATCTATCTATCTATCTATCTATCTATCTATCTATCTATCTATCTATCTATCTATCTATCTATCTATCTATCTATCTATCTATCTATCTATCTATCTATCTATCTATCTATCTATCTATCTATCTATCTATCTATCTATCTATCTATCTATCTATCTATCTATCTTTACCTGTAGTGTCACTTTTTTGATCCATCTGAAACCAGCATGCAGTCCACAGCTTGGGCTCATAAAGTTTTTGGAGTTTCATATTCTTGTTTTTTTATGGCCTCTTTCTGCCTGCACAGTGTCATGGTGGCTGATGGAGGGAAGTGGTCATGACCTTTAAGGAGGAGGAGTGGAAAGCCTGTCATTAGCAAGGTACCAGGAAGACATTACCCCGCCTTGGTGACCTACACAGATCCTGTTCAGATAAGAGATGAAGAATCACTGCTCTGTCCCTGAAGCCCCACAAGGGAAAAAAATCTCTTCTCTGACCTGCTGCATTTTTCCTTCCTCATGAAGCCGTTCTAGGTATGTCAGTCATATTTTCTGCTGTGTACTGGTGCTTTATCTACAGTGTCTTATTTATATTTCAACATATTTCCAGCTGACAAATGTTGTTGGAGATAGTTTGTGTGGAGGACTGCTGAAAACATCATAAATCTGGATTCTCATATATGTTGATCTTTGACATCCTACTTATGAAAACTTACAGTTGGTCAACATAACAGACATCCTTAATGTACTCTAAATATATAATGTCAAAATCCTATCACACGTTTTAATGGTGTTTTTATGATCAGATGGATTTCAGATAGAAACGAGAATAATGAATAAAACACTATATTATACATTTCTATCTGTTGATAAAGACAAACACAACTTCTATATATGAACTGCTGAGGGGAATTATTATTTAAGACATTTGGGAGCAGACATGTTTTAAATGTAGACATAAATTCATTCATTCATTCATTCATTCATTCATTCATTCATTATTTTTCAATCTCTTTTTGACAAACTGAGGTCTCTGTCAGTGTCTGAGCTCTGAATGTTTCTTCACTGTGTCGTTATAACGTAAAACACACAAACCCTGTTAGCATCAGCAGCTAGCAGCCTGAATGTGCCGTCAGACCAGCTGCTCCATCGAGGCTGCGCGCGTCAGGTTCGTTTTCTGCTATGTAGCACCGACGTCTGAGAACCTGCTTTCTAACCAGCAACTCTTTACCTTTTCAAACTTGTAGTTTTCAGTCCCAACAGACGTTCTTTCACATCATACGTGGTCCTAGTTCTAGTCAGAACACTTTTCATGTGTCTGCTACATATGCGTCATCCGTGTTTGACATACATTCATTCATTATGTTATTCTGGCTCATATTTCAGTTAAATCTGTGCAAACATGAAAGTGAACCACTGACACGAAAGCATCATTTAGGCGTCTAATGTAAACAAAGCCTTAATCAGGTTTAAGGGATATTTGTCGTGTATCCTTCAGCGTCACTGTTTCTCAACAAGGGGAATACTCGAGCTTTCCATCAGTGGCGACAGATGTATGCGATGCAGCAGGGAAGCGAAGCAAGATAACCAGGCCAACACACTGTAATCAAACCATCCAGTGGCTCCTGACGCTGCCGTGTGAGCGCTTCCCCTTCGGCTGGCTAGTGTGCTGTGAGCAGCCAGGCGGCGGTGCCTGATTCACGCCCAGGGAGGAGACAGACACCCACCGTCTGCCTCTTCTCTATGTCTGAATGCTCCGTCGCCCGTCCTCTCCCCCACCTCGATCCTGATGAGCCTTCCTGAGGATAATTAGTCATTAGTGAGGTGAGAGAGGGGGAGATAGAAGTCTCTAGTCTTACCTGAGGAGGCTTCATCACAGCGCCACCTCATCTTTGTGCCATTCAGTGGGATTTTATCAGCGTGTGAGGATGTTGTACATGTACAGTGCTACTACCCAAACGTATCTATGACACCCTGTAGGCTAATGTTTCTGTCTTGATGATAACACTTTATTAATCACACTGGTCATTTTTGTGTCTAGCACTGATGTACATGATTATTTCAGTCTGGCATGAGTCTGTTTTTTCCTTTCTGAGGCTATATAACCTCACTACTCTGCTTCTGAGCCTTTACTGAGGCTATATAACCTCACTACTCTGCTTCTGAGCCTTTACTGAGGCTATATAACCTCACTACTCTGCTTCTGAGCCTTTACCTTTCATCTGTCCCACAGGTAGTGTCACATTTCTGACTCAAATCAGTACTGCCGCTCTAGAGCATCATCACAGGCACTGTGCAGGAGCCTTCTTAGCTCAACAAGACGTGCAAGCAGTCGTTTCAATCCTGTGAGCAGGGCAGGGAAATGATTTGATGCCTGTTAATGTCAATTTGCACAAGTAACAAAGTTCAAAGGTGACTTTTTATTTATTTTTAGGACAAAAAGGTTGTCAACAAATGAAATGAACCCTGGAGTGAAGCTTATGTGTGTGTTTAAGTTATTTCAGCTCATCTTTGCTCGCCTCCCTGCAGGATTTGACCAGGTGATGTTTTTGTGTCTTCTCCCTCTCTTTCCTACTTTCTCTCGGAGCCTCACATAAGTGGGAAATTGAACATGACTACTTGGACCTCTGCGCGTTCTACCTCACACACCTTCTCGACCCACCACTGAATGCTAAATTCAATCAAAGACAACGCCACTGTGATCAAGGGGCTGGTTTCACAGTTGCTTTTGGCTCAGACTCCACGTGCTTTGAATCGAAACCACTGAAGGACATTGGGAGCTGGACTAAATACACACATAGAGTCCCCAACGGCTGTGCTGGCAAGCCTTCTTTTGTTTTTCATATATTTTCTCTCTGCATGAGCCAGGGGCATGGGGATCCTATGCCAGAGCGTTTATTGATCCTGAGCACGGTCCTCCAGAGCCCCTGCCACTCTTAACATTAAGCACATATGAACTAACACAGGCGCTGCAGTTTTTCATTATGTGAAATGTAGATGTGATTGAGAAATTCTGCTGCTATGAGTCTGACTCTGGGGCTGAAGAAAGGGCTTCAAAACCACACTTTGAAAGCATTTCTGGAGCAGAATTGGTGACAGACCCTCCACAGATCGTAGATAACACTATAATATATTTGACTTGTCATCACCTCCACACCCTATGGTGACAATACCTTTTATATTGTTGTACTTTTCGTTCAGCTGGATGTCTCCCCTTGTATTCGTTAACATGCAATTGGTTTCTGGCTATTAGATTACAGACCCAGAGATACTCCTGTCCCTGGAAGATGCGTTTTGTGAATGTAAACTTTGATCCAGAAATTGTAAAATGTGTTAATAACAAGAGTGACTGAAGATCCTGTTCAGGTAACGTCAGGACACAAAACAGCCGGTAACTCTTTATTACTGGGTAATAAATCACTTACTGATGTGTGTGACGTTACTGATAATACCTGACTCATCAGGAGGAACCTCCAGTGTCATTAATAAAAGCTCCCATGTTCCTCGCTCATCATGTCTGCAACAACAGGCTCCGATCCAGATCTCTTTTTAGGAAGCAAAGTGACCATGTGATCAGTCGTCAGTGCTTCAGGTACCGGCAGCAATTTCCCTTTGAATCAGAGCGTAATAGTTCAGAAAGCTTTGTTGCTGAATAATATCCTAGATCAGATGTATTCTTTTGGATATGTTTGCAGATGTTGGATATTTGCTGAATTCACACAAAAGATCAATTTACAACAACATTTAAACAACATATGATAGAAAATCACTGAATCCATGTTATACTTCCTGTTTACACCCCCAAGCATTATGGGAACTGTAGTTCCAAACTTACTTCCTCTTTTTGTGTATGAGTTGACCTGGGTCATCCCAACAGAGTCTTCCAAGAGGTGCAAACCATACTGTTGCTTGTTTCTGTTTCTGTTTAGTACTTCTTATGGTTCACAAGACCACAACAAACCTTCTTTGTCGCTGAACATTTTAAGGATGAAAATCAAATTAATCTCATAGGATAATTTTACATATTCAACAGGTTGTGCTCGAGTGTCAGTGAGCTGGAAAGGTGCTTGTGAAAATGCTGTTTCAGCTCTACAGTATAATTGAGTTGCACAGTTCTTTCAGTGTTCTGCAGAGATGACCTGAGCGGGTTCAGTCTCGTGCCAGTGAACCTATAATGTGGTTACAGAGCTGAGGATTACATATGAAAACCTTGGACAAGGCTCACAGTCTCAATAAAAACATGTGAAATGGCTGCATCTTTTTTTCATTCATCTCTCGACGTGCCAAAACAGTCGACTCCAGTGATGGATTAGTTTGTCAATGAGGTCTGAGCATCCAAAAGGGCTGTGTAGCTCTGACATAGCATTAGTCAGAGAATGTGTTGGTGCCCGAGCCTCTGTGTAGTACATGACAAGCATGATGGTGCTAAATAACTTTGAACAGCCTCTATGAGAAGCAGCCAGCCTGAGGAATTCAGGCCTCTGCTACGCCTGAAAAGGAAATGTGCTGCAGTCAAAGCTTCACTGATGCACTTCTTCAGTATTTAACACCAGACGAGTAAACAATGAGTACCAGCTTTGATTCAACTCGAGTTTAGATTTGTTTTTTTCCTTTTTTTTGATGAGATCAATCTGTTTCATGTATTACGAGGATTTTATGTCTTATAAATAAATAAACAAAACTAAGTAATCCAGACACCCAGGGACCCCAAAAGCCTCAGCTTTACTCCACATCATTCGGGTCTACTTAATTAATCACAAATGAGTTATAAATTAGCAGCACTGAAGTCCAATGTGAACTCTGGTAGGCTCTCCATCCTCTGTCTTGTGTTTCTGGTCTTGAAGAAGGGCTCAAATATGTCTCACACTTGTCTGACCAACTGGAAAACTAGGAAATATTCACATTTGAGAAGCTGCTACTGGAGAGTTTTAAAAATACTTAAATGATAAATCAAATGTTAAAAATGCTGCTAATTTATTCTCTGTAAATGGACAAAACTACTGTATGACGGTATCAGTGTTACTGTCTACTTCTCTGGTTCCTTCTTGTGGTTCCGTAATGAAAGATTTCCCTCCTGGGATCAATAAAGTTTAATTCCATTTAAAATAGATGTGTGGACTGTTATGAAGACAGTCATCTCACTTTGATGGACAAATGTACTTATTTGAACTGAAGTACACAGCAGGGAGATGAATCAAATGAAAGAGGAAAGACGAGGATTAGAGGCAGAAAGACAACCTCCATGAAACGGGCGGAGCTCCTGCTGTTACTGATGAAGATCTCCTCCATTACGTTCTGCTTTATTTCTATAGGTGAATGTCACTTTTTCCTCCGCCCGATAAATCTGAGGGGTCGAGAGATGATTAATGGGAGAAGAAAGAAGAAGAAACAAAGTTCTGATACACAAATCTGTTTTCAGCTTTTGGACTTTTTCTCTAATCTTTGATTTCTGCTGAAATATTTATTTATTTATTGAAATGAAACCATGTGAGAAGTTTAGAGGTAAAAATCACTATTTGGTGGAGCTGTTAACAACTCATAGACATCTGAAATGTGACCCGACTACACACTGCTTTTAGTAAGACGTCAACAGACTAAAAGGTTGAAACCACTGGTTTCATCTTTAACAATGTGTTGGATTTTAAAAGCTTCTTATATTATCCATTGAGTCAAATCTGCATCTGAACAGTAACTAAAGCTGTCAGATAAATGTAGTGCAGTAGAAAGTACTAGATGTACCTCTGACATGTAGAAAGTACTAGATGTACCTCTGACATGTAGAAAGTACTAGATGTACCTCTGACATGTAAAGTAGCATCACATGGAAATACTCAAAACTGTACTCATGTACAGTACTCAAGTTACTTTCCACCACTGGATAAGATGCATAGTTCATCCTGAAGGTCTCTATTCCAGGCGGCTAGTTTCTGTTTACTTTTGTTCAGACTCAGAAACAACAGATCATGATACATGAAATCATTCATGTGTGACACACAGAGCCACAATGGCCACATCTATGGGAAATATTATAAGTTAAGTTGAAATAAAGTGAAGTGTTCCTTTAATGTCCCCCTTTTCACAAGGTCAGATAAACCACAGCAGCATGTGAACACCGTTCTCCAGTGTCACAGTCCTCAGTACTCATGCCCGCTCGATATATTAGGACTTATGATCCTTTTTTTCTTCTCCTCAGAAAAACTGTGCATTTGATTTTGGAGAAAATGGAACGCAGCTTCTGAGACTGAGCAATGAGGTGTGGTATGCTGACCACAGTCACAGGAACGCAGACTTTTGGCTGTGGGATGTTTAAAGATAATCTTGCAGTGACTGTAGATCTGCAGGGGGAGTAAAATCTGCCCTCTAATGTGATCCGTCAAGCTTTATTGTGAATCAGTATCAGCCGACAGCTGCACCAGAGAACAGCAGGCAGCTACATTGAAATGAACACACAAGTGTAAATGAATATATGTTAAAATATATATCATACATTGTAAAAAGTATTCATATATATTGTTTTTGTTTCTGCTTTGACCTGGTGGATTAATTTATATCTGAGAAATAAACTCATTGTTCTAGTTTCTGATCTGTTTCATAATGTAAGGAGCATCTGAATGACATGAGATGTGTTATTCATGTGTTTGATTTAATCTCATAAAACTCAAAGTCAGTTAAAACATTTGGTGTTGCAAATCAACAGATGTTTATGTTGCATTGACAGCTGCTGTATTATTAATAATCAGGTGATGTCTACATATCCTCACCTTGTAAGATAACTTAAGTTGAACTTGTTAGCAGCAAACACATGTGTCCAGCTGCTGAATCAAATATTCACTCTGTGTTTCTGCTCTCTACCAACTCCTTCATATTCATATCTGAATGCTCCTCTATGTTCAGCGGGTCTACAGTAACTGTGTCTGCTATGAGAGCTGAGAGCGAACCAGCTGGACAGATAAACAATGAGCTGACTGAAGGCTTGGATCAAAAAACACTTCATGAAGTGGTTTAAACCAGACAAGTTAAAAAAAAGTTCTTTTATTTCTTTGCACATTAAAAACACACATTTTTAAATAAATGATATAGACATGATAAAGAATGTCCATATATACAAACATAACTATATATATGTTCTCAGCTATACATGAATTTAAATTCAACCATTAATGCAGGAGCGATAGGAAGCAAAGACCTCTCCTAAAAACACCACATGACCAGAATTACATTTAAATAATAAATAATAATGAGGTATCTGTGTCTCTATCTTCAGGACTGCATGTCAAGCTACTAAGACGGTCGCTCATTGGCCCAACCTCAGGAAGAAATAAATATATAAATATATATATAAGCTTTCAGATTATTACATAGTGGTCCACAGTGAGGTTGTAGGCGGGACAAGAGGAGGAGGAGGGTGAATTCTGTTGGTACAAATGAAATTATTAAAGCTTGAACACACATAACTAAATAGACAGTAAAATTACTAAATCAAGAGCACCACTTACTGAATAAAGAGCAAAAATTAGTGAATATACAGCCTGAATTATTACACTGAGAGAATAAATAGTTAGTTTAATGAGAGCACAAATTATTGCATTATGTCATTAAAACCAAATTTATAATATGGCTGCTTGTGTATAAAAACATGTCAGGTGTCAGGATGTCATTTTGTACCACACATGTCCAAGAGACCCAGAAGCAAAGAGAAAGACAAACGCAGTGATTACAAAACATCCGATCTGCTTCAGGAAGGAGAAACAACTGGGATTGGGATGCTTCCAGATGAGACACAGACACGCCATACACTTCAGTCGCTGTTGGAGCCGGCGTCTTCAGTCGCTGTTGGAGCCGGCGTCTTCAGTCGCTGTTAGAGCCGGCGTCGGGCCCCAGAAGACAGATGGTTGGATGTGAGCAGCTCTTCATCTCTCTGCCACATTAGAGTGACACATGGAAACAGGCCCCTTGATGGCAGAAGCCTGGTGAACTCTGGCTGAACTTCAGCCTCTGACGGCCTCCAACAGACCTGATCTGAGCAGAGCGGATGGACTCACACAATACACACACTGCCCAGCCATGATTTTATATTATTATTATCATTTAATGACTGTTACAGAAAGAAAAGGGGACATAAATAATTCCCAAATTAATTTTAACATTGGCCGCCATTTTAAACATTCCTGACATGAAAGATAATCGAAAACCTACAATAATAATATAATATAATATAATATAATATAATATAATATAATATAATATAATATAATATAATATAATATAATATAATATAACATAATATAATATAATATAATATAATATAATATAATATAATATAATATAATATAATATAATATTTTTATTAATAATTTTTATCAAGAGCATACATCACTTAGAACACAGGTAACAGATAATATTATATTATATACATTACATATTTATATTATATTTACTGCTGAGTTACAGTCAAACAACTAGGTTACAATAACAATGCTAAATAATTATAATATTAATAATAAAAGTAAGTTTGACTCATATTGCTTTAAATAATTCTCCGAGCACACTGCACATATTTTTTACTATTGATAAGCTTAATAGACTCAATAATATTTCCAATTCAATAACATATTATTCAATAGATGGATTTAATAATTTATGGTCAGCACCAAGTAGCAACCAATTAGAAAAATGTTAAAATATGGTTAAAATCTACTCAGATATGATGCACTGAATGGCACTTTTTGTATTGATTCACTCGTGTTTATGTTTGATATCTGACTCATTGTGTTTATGAGTTACATTTTCTCTTTTTGCTCTTATTTTCATTTCAACTCTTGATGTGTTTTATCCGTTTGTAAATAGTTTTAGTCGTTTCTGGGCCACAGGTTTAACAAGCAGGCAGGAAACAGATTTACTGACCAACCAGGTGACTCCTGAATGTAGGCACACCTGTGGCTAACGTTAGCAAGTGTGCTAACAACAGACAACATAAGTGTAAAAGTAACAGCGAGTGTTTCTGGGATTAGTAAATGTACTAAAGAAGTAATTATATTACTGTTACTGCCAAACACTAGATATCCTGTAGTTGATAGTGCAGGACAGAAACATGCTGCATAAGAAGCTCGCCCAGAGAGTGTGTGATCAGTTATCAGACAGCAGGGTTGGTGATAACTGATAACTGATAACTGATCAGTTATCAGACAGCAGGGTTGGTTGGAGTCTCTGGATTGAGACATACATGGAGCTGAGGTTCGCTGTGACTGAAGCTGCAGGTATGTTCACTTCCTCCAGGTGAACAGAGCTGAACCTCAGCAGACGTACGCGGCTCGTGTAGAGGCTTCACCGCTATTTGCTCGCATGTTGGCACTTGCTGTGTGGAAGTACTTTGACCCACAGTATTTGTTTTTCTGTGTATTGTTTGCATGTCAATGCATGTTGTAAATGTGAATGGGTATGGATTTTTTAATTTTTTAAATTTTTTTAAATATCCAAAGGTTTTAAACGATATTTACAATAGTGGCAAAATATATACATTTACTCAAGTATCAGAATCAGCTCATTAGTATTAGTATGTTAGTATTAGTCACTAATGTACTGTTACTGTCCTGTATTACTGAGTATTTTTACGTTGTTATATTGGTACTTGTACTTCAGTAAAGGGTCTGTGTTCGGTGAAAGCTCAGAAAATGCAGTTTTATTGTTGTATTATATAAACACAACAACAACTAAAATAAATGAGTTTTGTTTTACATGTCAGGACAAGGTAAGTAACGTGCCGTAGTTACCTTCTACCTTGTTCGTCTTTCATGCTGATGATTCGTGTTTCATGTCTGAGCTGTAGAAGAGAGAACTGTGAGTCACTAACACTGTCTATGAGGACGTTTAATTAAGGTTAATTGAGAAATGCATGACCACTAGGGGGCGCAACACCCCAAAACAGACTCAGACAGGTTGTTCAAATGGAAAAGTTAAAATCTCATCATGGGGCTGATGTTACTGCAATATTTGCTGATGTTTTATCTTTTATTTTGTTCTCCAAAAAAACAAGGAAAAATATAACTTTGACTCTGACTTTCTCCTCAAACCAGGAACCGCAGTAGTACGCGTAGTACATGCATGTGTATGTGTGAATATTTAGAATATGTGTCTATGTGTGTGTGATCTAATACACAGCTCTGCCATAAATTCTACTTTTCAGAAATACACGAATATATGGAAGTGCAGCAAAAAATCAATCAATCAATCAATCAATCAATAAATAAATAGACATAAGAAAAGCAAAACAATTAGATATACATAGCAGAAAAAAGTCACAAAATGTACAGACTCAGCACATATTACTCTAAAAACAACACACACAAAGTATTTGAAAGCACAATTGTCTTAATAAAATAAACCAAAGAAATATATTTTCATTATCAGTGAGATTTTGTGATGATTCAAAACACTGCAGAAGTTATTCAGTATTTATGTATGTATTTATGTCTTTTCAGTTTTGCTGTGCATCATGTGTTTACTTTACTACGATAGGATAGAGTGTCATGTATGACACAAAAAAGATTCAATTTCTCACATTTAAGAAGCTGCAAAAGGCTAAGAAAAAACTGAAATGATTATTTGATTATCAAAATAGCTGCTGATTTATTTTCTGTTGTCAAAAAAAAAAAATATATATATATATAAATATATACACACACACACACACACAGTCACTACAGCTTTAGCTTGCACACATCTATCCCTGTAATGTATGTTGTTTACCTGTGTGTAGCCGATACATATATGTATCGACTATGTGTGCTTACATGGTTTGTATAGTACATATTGTTCATGAACTTGTGCGTGTGTGTGTGTGTGTGTGTGTGTGTCGGAGGACGGCGTCTCATCTTCTGTCTGTGCGCTGCAGACAGGTAAAGGCCATTACCTCCGGCTTGAACGATATTAGACATGGTCAGACGTGCCCTGATTCTAAAGCTTAAAACTCGTTCTGTGTCTGCGTGACCTTTGCCACCATCACAAGGCAACAGAAGGTTAAGGTTGATTGTTAAGGTTGAGGTGTGAAGCATCGTCAAGCCTCACTTTCTTTCTTCATGCATACGCAGAGTAAATCCGACCCTCAGCACGCTGTTGGATAGCAGAAAACTGAAGAACCCGACATCCCTTTTGTTTGTGCGAGAAGGCACAGTAATGGTCATGAGTATCATGGTTTACCTGTGGGAACCAGGTTGTAACAGCAGCTCCGTCGCTAACAGCATGTCAGCACATATGGCCTTCTGTGAATTTTTGGCAGCTACCATACGCGTAATACAGCATCGAGCAACTGGCCGGGTGATAAACATTCGTCTAGAGAGAATTAAAAGAACGTCGCTCAACCTTTTTTTCTAACCTTTATCTTGCTGGAGTCAAAATTTGATGTACGGTTTTACAAAAACCTTTACAAAACTATCAATTACCACCACACACACTCCTCCCTCCTATCTATGTATGTATATACTGTTTGTACAGTGCTGGTTGGAGGTGTCTGTATTAAGAGTAACCTGTGAAAACTGCTAGTCAACACTGTGGTTAATCATTGGTCTGATGTTTTAGCATGGTGCATTAATAAAGCAGTGCTGTGGCAATGCATCTACAGCAGGTATGCAGCAGGTATGCAGCAGGTATGGGGGGGGGGGGGACTGCAGGACGAGGTCCTGGCCACACATTAAATATCTTTACTGCCATCTGTACACACGGTGGAATGACGTACTGTCATTATGACGACCATCACGGTTAGCAAGTTTAGACAAATAATCTGAATAGTGTCATCATGACAGCTCAAGCTGCTCTGTGTCAGTCACTATTAATAATGTTTATTTCAATAAACCAATAAATTTATAAACTTTATGCAACATGTGCACCAAGTCTACTGTTGTAAATGATCATTAGTGAGTTCTTCATTGTTGGAAACGTTTTAAAGTGATTCTACTGGAGTCTTGATATCATGCCTGGTTCAGTTTTAGGGTTGTTGTTTGTGTTTATGGGAATGCTTGTTGTTGTAGCCTCTTCTTTATGCTCAATGTTTAATTGTAAATCAATCATAATGAGTCCAGTCATTCTCAAATATATTTTTGAGTCATTTTACTTCATCTATGGAGCTCCTACATTCTCATACATCCACAACAACCTCACTGACTGCAGCTGGTGGGCCGCTGACTGATGACAGCTCAGATGATGAGTTTGAGGATGAGGACTAACTGCTTCTCGAACGGGTCTGCAGAGATTTTTGCCTTAAATTGAAATGTTGTATGATAACTGTGTAAGATGGTGTGTATCTGTGGCTATCTTTAGCGTGTATGTATGTAGTCTAGCCTCCTGCCTCGAGGTATGTTACTAGTTATAGTATGTAGGCAGCTAGTGTTCTACAAACTACCATATTACACAATCAGCCCACAGCGACTGAACTTCAATGTAATACAAAACGGCAAAGTGAAAATCTGCTGATCATTAGCTCAATATATTTTTTAAAATGTCAGATATTTTCTGTGAGAAGTCTATGGGAATATGTGCGGTATTTATAAGTGTCTCATACGATCCAGATGTAAGGAGCTGGAAAGAGACCACACAGAGGCTCATCTTGACCTCTGCAGGGTCATCGCTGCCATTTACTAACACTGCACACCTCCTCATCTGCAGACACCATGATGAAGCCTCCCGGGATCGGTGCGCTTCACAAACCTCTCAGTGCACTCATTTGCGGTTTCTATGTTTAACATGCAAACACACAATTGACCTCTCCCTCCATTCTCTCTCGCCTCCACACAAAAAAGGGAGTTGAAAGCAAATCTGTTTCTTGCAACTGTGTAATGGTTTCCATATGTCAGCCCTCGGCTCCAAGTCTGCCACTAAGAGAGCCTCTAAACCTTTGAGCTGCACATGCAGCGGTTTGAGAAGTTCAGCTCTGGGAACAAGCGAGGATCATGGGACGATGATACACATTTTATGGGCTGCTTCTATCCAGTGTCTTGGAAGATTATGACTTGGCAAGCGATGGAAAGGATATGGGTGGCTGGAATTAGGAGGTGCTATCAAATATGACACACACACATGCACACAGAAGAACGTGCACACAAACAAACATGCTGCCAGGTTAATTACACGACTCCATGACACCAAACAGCTTCCCAATTATTAAATTCTATATCTGCTACAGACAATGTGCTCCTGTATGTATCAACATAAACTCGGTGGTTTTAAGTGGCTCTCGGACATGCTGGTGATGAAGAGCAACTGCTGTTGAATCAGACGTGGCTCACGCAGCCTCACGAATGCACCTGCAGTAAGTTAATCAGTCAGTGTCTCAGGCAGCTTATACAGACCAGCTGTGCAGTGCTGCACGCTGGAGAAGCAGCACATTACCCCTCATGCTGGAATCGGGCAGATGATAAATTGGGATCCAACAAAGGCGTCCATTCAGCCTTGCTAAAAAGCATATCACCGATTGCTTGTGGATGAGCGATGAGCGAGAATTATGCCCCACAATCTTATGTATTCCTCATCCTCTACCTACCGCAGAATTGCCTGCGTAGTCGCCACACGTGCTGCTTCTCAGCTTGAAATGAAGCTGAATTTGAGCTCATCTCAAACTGGACTTTGTTGCATCTTGTCTAATAAATGTGGTGTTTTAGCAGATTGCGTCTCATACATCAAGGTCGTCCCATCTAATTCTTCTCATTAATCGTGGCGCGTTGCTAATCGGTGCCTCTGTGACGTGTTGTAACAGCAGCTATAGGTAATTAATTAGCCGTTTTTTTTATTTCTCTACACTTCCCTCAGCTGATGCACAGACTGCCCGGTTAATTAAGGCAGCACTGCCTCAATTATATCACAGCACAGTGATGATCTTTGTCTGAAAGGACAATACCTGTGTGTGAAATCCGTCACATAACTATCACTTAATTTATAGAGCACATTTAAAAACAACAAATGTTGACCAAAGAGAATTACAGTCAAATAAAGACACGAGTATGTAGGCCGAGGAGGAAATGAATAAAAGTGTGGAATAAAATAAATACAATTTGGATAAAATCATAAAAACACAACAGATTTGTGTTTTAAAAGGTCATTCCACCAATTTTACACACGCTTGTTATGTAAGTTTACCTGAACCATGTGATCATGTCCCTGATGATGTCATCGTGATGTCATCAGGGTTATCTCGGCTTGGGCTTGGAGAATGAAAATTGATCACAGAAAGACAGAAACAGAAAAAGACATGTCCCACTAATTGCATTGTGGGAAATGTAGGATCCAGTGATGTTGAATATTAGAGACAATTCAGAAATCTTAAAATATGTCAATTTCTGGTAATTTACTTACATGATAGTAAGTCAAGATTTATGTTTGATAGTAACAGCAAGATTTACATCTACAGATATGCAGCTGCAGCATAATCAATAAAATATTAACTATTTCAAGGCTGTATAGGAACAAGAAAAAACTTTGACCTGTCAACCCACTACACACACACACACACACATACACACACACACACACACACACACACACACACACTCACACAGACACACACACACTCTTTTCACACCTGCCAGTGTACACTGGAGTCCAAAAATATTGCGGATGACATCATGACATCCACGTGACCAGCAGTTAAAACCTGTGATCTACGCTGTCAACTCTGTGCAAGAAACAAAGCACAGAAATACTCCAGCTGTCAGCGACTCTAAGAAGTCACAAACTTTATGTAAATGTGGACATTGATTTAAATTCTGTATATGAGCCACTGCAAGCACTTCTGCACACAAACTGAAATCCACAGGTACAGATCCAGACACACACGCAGTCCCTTTCTCTCGTGCTGAACATACATACACCGGATTCCACAGAGACCACACATAACGCTCACGGGTGTTAAAGCTGTTAGCCACGGTCTGCGCTCAGCTCCATTCCCAAAATGCCTCCCAGTTGTAACCTGAACTCTTTGAGGAACACATGGCATGAGCTGTGTCGTTCTCTGTCTTTCTGCAAAACACCAAAAAACATCCACAACACCTTATCGTACCATAAAACCTACCGGATCTAGTCATCAGGACTGAAAATCCTCCCCAGACAAGACTCCAATATGTCAGCCGCCTCAGGCCCCGGACAGGTTCCAGCAGCCCAGCTTCCTTTTACCTTCGTCAAGTGACTCTGTAATGCACAGCGCACCTATTGTTCCCTCCCAGTGCAGGAAGTAGTGTGTCCTGCAGAGCAGAAGCATGGGTCTGATTTTCACACCAGATACTACAGTTCAGGCTCCGTCTTAAGTTGCACTCAGTCAGGTGGGGAATGAAATGCTCTGTGTGCTCCTCAGTAATTGAACTCATTGTTACGGACGGCACGATAACCATGAAGCCTCACTGCTTCTCGTGGTCATAACTCAAACAGAAGTGAAAAATATACTGATATTGTTCACTGTGACTTACACTTCCCAAGGATATCACTATCTGTGATAATAAACCTCCATAAATCCACGGAGAAACATGAGGAACAAGAATCAGCACATCTTTAAATTGTCTTCAGTATCACAGTAATCCAGGGACAGTACACATGTAACACAAACAGGAGCTGCTAATAGATCATTCAGCAGACTATTTACCAAAATCAGCTGTAGAAATGTGTCTGAAAGAGTAAAGCAGTATTAATGCCCAGTAGCTGACATTCCCGCCCATGTGTCTCCTGAAGCTTTTATTTGTTTTTGTTGTCATATTGGTTCCTAAATAGGCACATATGTTGGTGTTAGCATATTTCCTGTCAGATGTTTGTAGTAGAAGGAAAAAAGTCAGAGATCCACTTTAAAATATGAGGATGCCACATGGATTTAAAAACCCACTGTTATAAATGATTTTTAGTTTTCACAACCACTTCTGACAAGACAAAAGGACAAAGACAAATCTGCTGTCTGTTTTTGTTGTTTTTAGATTTAAATTTAAACTTTTATGGACAATTAACATTGCTGCAATTAAGATGCAACTTCAGGGGAAAGAGTGGCCTCACCATGACGACAAACGTGGTTTGGTAACAAGCTGAACACATTTTAACGCTGTTGTGGTAAAAACGTGTGGAGTCGTGTTTCTGTCCACCTGAGGAATGTAAGTCAGTTTTATTTAAAGCAGCAGGCAGTAAAACCAAAACAACGAGCTAAAAGACGCTAAAACGCACATGTGTGATATTTCTGTCACACATATAGTCATCATAGTCAATATAAATGTATTGATTATTGCTGCTTTAAAGACATTGCATTTGTATAGGCTGCTTTAATTCAGTGATTAATATGTTAAAATTAGAGCTGCAAATAATGATCATTTTCACATCAATTAATCTGCAACCTCGAATGTGTTTTGAGGCAACAATCAAAGATGTTCAGTTTAATGTTGTAGAAGATTAAAAGAAACTAGAAAATATTCTCATTTATGAAGCTGAAACCAGAGAATTTTTGCTTTTTCTCCACACAAAAAAGACTCAAAACAATTATTTTTCACTTGAAATAGTTGATGATTATCATAAAGGTGAGTTTACCAACCTGTGAGTAAAGGACTGTAAATTTATTACATTTAATGGACATTTAAGACTAATAGTGACACATTTTATTCCACTAAAATGAGTCTAAACCCAGATGGAGATCATTTCCAGACCTGCAGTAGAAGCTAACTGCTCTATTGTGATATATTCTATATCTTTCATGGCTTAAATCAACACATATTGATGTCATTGCTGTGTGTTTGTGTATGTAAAACACTGTCGCTTACACGTAGCTGTTTTGCTGCTCAGTAATAATGCCAGAGCTACTGTCCGTCTGTAAACACCATGTAGCTTTTTATCAGCCAAGAATATGATAAGATTCAACATCACAACGCGGTGCAGAGTCTGTTATTGCCCAGAGGAGGTATTTTCATTTCATGCTGAGGAGCCCTCGCCTTGATTATCTGTCTGTGACACCTCTATAACTGTCTGCTCTGCTGCTGCAATGGAAACGCTCCTCTCAGTCTCTCATACATATTCATGCTGAATATGATACAGGACAGCAAAACAAAAATGATCTGTGTGGAGAAAAATATATACATAACAGGGTTAAGCATTTAAAATACTCCATTAAACTCACCATTACTGCAAATATAATCAGTATATTAACAGTATGTAGTTATTAGCTTTTAATTGATTTAAGTGTTTATTAATGTATTTCTCAACAGCTATAACATCCAGAGGACAATGAATAGTGTAAATTAATACAAATGTCTTTTTATCTGCTTATAACTATAATAATTATAGTGTGTTAAAAACCATTTTATGGTTGCAGTTATGATTATTTCTATTGCAGATTGTTAACGTGCAGGGATCAATACTGAGTCCAAAATAACTAAAACCTTCAAATGTCCTCAAAACGTTTCTCCCTCAGACACATTTACATCCTCACTTCACTAACAGGTACTAACGCATCAAATAAACGCCTGTATTTATACTGTAAACATTAAAATATACGCAGTATAAGTATACGCAGTATAAGTATACGCAGTATAAGTATACGCAGTATAAGTATACACAGTATAAGTATACACAGTATATGTAAACACAGTATAAGTATACGCAGTATAAGTATACACAGTATAAGTATACACAGTATAAGTATACGCAGTATAAGTAACAGTGATGCCACTTTAAGCAGAGGCTCGTGTGCTACCTGTTGTTGGTGCTGAAGAGTTTTGAAGACTAACTCATCGTAATAAATACTGTAATATGTTGATTATTTTTGTGATCGATCGATTAGTTGTTTGATCTATACACACACACACACACACACACACACAGACACACACAGACACACAGACACACAGACACACACACACACACACACACACACACACACACAGACACACACACACACACACACAGACACACACAGACACACACACACACACACACACACACACACAGACACACACACACACACACACAGACACACACACACACACACACACACACAGACACACACAGACACACACACACACACACACAGACACACACACACACACACACACACAGACACACACACACACAGACACACACACACACACAGACACACACACACACACAGACACATACACAGACACACACACACACACACACACACACACACAGTGTTTAGCAGCAGTATGGGAGGCCTGTACATCTCAATGACACATGTGTTGCTCAGCAATGATAAAACAACGGCAGCCATTTGTGCCACAACTGCTCTGCTGGCCCTCAGCTCACTTGTTGACAGGTTGGTAGACAGAGGGAGGCATGTGGAGCTTGACTCAGCCACTGTGTGTGTGTGTGTGTGTGTGTGTGTGTGCATACAGGACACATGTATACAAGCCTCCATGCATATAAAGCTGGTGTGTTTGTGTACCCAATCGTGTGTGCTGCTGAGGATCAAACAGCAAGCTCGGGTGAGTTATTGGGTGCAGGGTGTGTTCGGAGGGTTTTCTGTTCCCTCGACGTGACATCAGACGGCTCAGAAATGGCCGAGCCTGAAGCCCTGCAGCCGTCACACACACATAAATAAATATGGAGCATTGTCCACTTGTGATGAATGACATTTGCTGTGTGCTGCATTTTGATTGATCATATTCATTCTGCACGTGATCAACGGAGATTACAAGAAGAAATCAAACATAAAACTAAACTGACAACGGCTTTCTTGTTTTTTCTTGTTTTATGTTGTTTTTTTTCTTGTTTTCTGCTGTTTTCTGTTTTTTCTTGTTTTCTGTTGTTTTTTCTTGTTTTCTGTTGTTTTTTCTTGTTTTTTTTTGTTTTTTTCTTGTTTTCTGTTGTTTTCTGTTGTTTTTTCTTGTTTTTTTTGTTTTTTCTTGTTTTTTCTTGTTTTTTCTTGTTTTCTGTTGTTTTTTCTTGTTTTTTCTTGTTTTATGCTGTTTTTTTTCTTGTTTTCTGCTGTTTTCTGTTTTTTCTTGTTTTTTTCTTGTTTTCTGTTGTTTTTTCTTGTTTTCTGTTGTTTTTTCTTGTTTTTTTTTGTTTTTTTCTTGTTTTCTGTTGTTTTTTCTTGTTTTTTTTTGTTTTTTCTTGTTTTCTGTTGTTTTATGCTGTTTTTTTCTTGTTTTTTCTTGTTTTTTTCTTGTTTTTTCTTGTTTTCTGTTGTTTTTTCTTGTTTTTTCTTGTTTTATGCTGTTTTTTT